>OY755047.1:48080543-49280543 GCA_963576565.1 Aspidapion aeneum
TGGAAATGCAGAGAGTGGGTTAAGAGAAAGGCCTGGGGCTTGGCAAAAAAGACCAACTCTGGCCTACTTACCAGACCTACAGGTCATCCTCCCACTAGTACTACTAGTGTCGGCGAACAGACACAGCTTAAGCTGTGGTTAAGACAACAAAAATCTCGTTTAAACTATAAGCATTGGCAATGTCGTTAACTCTTTGTGTACAGTGCCAAGTGCCGCTATGAAGCGTCTAAAGCCGTGTTCTTACGAGTCAAATTTAACTAAAATTGAATAAAGACTTGATCAAGTTAAGTTCACACTTACAACAGAAATTGATCGTCCCTGTTCAAACGATCAAAAAAAAATATGTGATGCAAACAAAAATCGTAAAAAACGTCGTTTTTGGGCGAGGCAGTGGATTTTAAGAAGAAACAATTTAGGAGCATCAGAAACCTTGCTGAAAGAGGACATTAGAGGACAAAAAAATCATACAGAAATTATTTAAGAATATCTGAAAAATATATATAGTTCCAGAGGCATTCTTATCTCTGATACTTCATCGTCACATTTTCCGATCTTTTAATACTAATTTTTACACTTTTGTTTGCAATAATATTTCCTTCCAAAAACTATTAAAACCGCGGCCAGTTGATTTACTGCCTAGTTCATACGTTCCAAGACTTGTTTCAAGTTGAAAGGGATTAGGGACTTGAGCGAAAGTTTGAATGGATCAAAATTTTGTTGAATAACAAAAAAAATTATCAACTCTGTTTAAACAGAAGTTCTCACGATATTTTTGTTGATCAACTATAGTTGTTCAACTAAACTTGACTTTTGAGAACGCGGCTTAAGCGAATATTCGTAAAGAAGCTGTTGAATCTTTGCGCATACCTGTTGACACTTCATTATTCGCGTTGACTCAGTGCGTCCGTTCTCAGGTCTAAATGCAGTTTACGGGCAGGGCATGGCGTGGCAAAACGACGAAGTCATGTCATGTTTTTTAAATTACCCTAATCCCGATGCATTTGTGTGTAATTTACTATATTTCGTAAAATTAGGTCGTAGTTTGATAATGTGGTGAACAGAATGTTAGAATTTTAATAGAATAGATGTTTATTTGTATTAAAATAAATCAAGCATGAGCTTAAACAATAAAATAAAACAAATTAACACAGAAACAGTGGCACACCCAGCAATATGTCTTGGGGGCCCAAGATGAAATATGTGGAAAATATCTAAAAAATCCTAAGACATGGGGGCGACACGGCCCCGAAGCCCCCTCTGGGTGTACCCAGGAAAATACCATTTAGGTGACATAAATCAACTCAAAGATTCATCAACCACTTGACGGTGATGTTGAACTTTAATTAAAAAATTATTGTGTGTGCTTAAGACCACACGGTAGAAGTGTAAACTTCAATAAGGCGAAATTAATAATACTAGCCCATAACATATTCTGCAAAGCGGACCGAACCGAACTCTTCTGTGTACTGGCCTTCATCTGCATCATCATATCGCTCGCTGAATGTTTCTCACGGTTAGTCGACTCGAGCAGATTTCACCCGAATGAGCGTTATATGACCGAGCCTGACGGCTTAGTTCAATTCACTACCCACAAAAACTGCTAAACGCGCCTAAAGAAGTTTACACTTCAAAAATTAAATAAAGCAAATCAACTTATAAAAATACCATTTGTGAGACAATTCAGTTGTAGATGCATCAACTTTTTTTAAGGTTCGGTTGTTGATTTATTTTCCATTTATTTTTTCAATCAATATCAATTTCAATTTACTACTTTTTTTTGGTATTTTCTTCTTCTTTGGGCCCGCCCCTTCCCCCAAACCTAAGATTTTTGTAGATATTTTCCCCATATTTCATGAATAAATATAAAAAATAGCATAAAATACGACATCATGAGGTATCTGGCCCCCACAAAGGCCTCGGGCCCCTCCCAACACATATTTCTGGGTGTGCCACTGTATGTATAATTTTGCTTTAAACTTTGTTATTTTATAGGTATGCCTATATCGTCGTTGATCTTACAAACTGACGTATCTCAAAAAAAGTTTTGAGATAATACCATAATACTACCTTATTTGTGTCGTTCTTTCATCCCACAAATTCCTAAATAGGGATTAAAAAATTAATTAATTGGTATTTCAAGATATTCGCGAATTTACGTTTAAAAAATGTAAAACAATTACTTTGAACGTAATTATACGAGTAATAACATAGCGCCAAATTATTTTTTAACAATATTTAAAAAATAATGCTTTATTTTCAATAAGTTTTCTAATATGGTAACTCAACTCATCTTAATAAAAAATTTGTATCCATATCCGTGGATCTAAAAAATTTGAGGACAAAAATGTTGCTGTTTAAAATATCATTTGCTAACTAGATTTTTTATTTAGGTTTGGTCCTGTTTCGGGTGGGTATTATTTTAACAAAAATGTTGTTAGTAGCTTTAAATTTATGACGTCATATTAACTAGAAAGTAAATAGAAAATGATTGGCTGCTGTTAAAATTCAAAACCTTAAATTTTTGTTTTATTTTTTCAATTTTTTGTAACTTTCGCCTACTTTAATTTTATTAATAAAACTCACAAAACAGCAAAAATGCTATTTTAAACTAATTAACTGTTAAGGGTTCTGTTTACAACCACAGGTTCGAACCAACCTTCAAGGCTGGTTCTAACCGGTTGCAACGGTCATTGTTTCAGAAATGCCCGGTTGTGGTTATGGTCCAACCAACGGCTACCAAATCTAAATACAAATTAACTTAAAATGACGTAGAATAAGGTACTTATACCATTTGTGCCATAAGTACCGGGGCCCTTAAGTATCGGGAAAAATAATTATTTTAGAAAAAAATGTTTCATGCAAAACGTTTTAGGCTTTCAAATATCTACTTTGACAGTGGCTGTAGTTTATTTTTATTTTTTTTTAAATGCAAACCCCAATTTATTTTTCTTGACGTTAAAAGACGTCAAAATTTTCTTTTAAAAATGTATCTATATCATATGTTTAATTAAAAAATCAAAATTAATAAATTGGGGTTTCCATTAAAATAAAGTAGAGTGACCTTCACATAAGCTTTAAATGATGTGCCAATCAAAATCAAGGTGACTTTCTGGTAGATTATTATAAAATTTAAGTTTTTGCTTGAGATATTATGGAGATAATTTGGGGTTCCGGTACTTGTGGGACACCCTGTATATTATTAGTAATGATTACTAATTAATAAATATAAATCAGTTTCTATTTGTTATTGTTATACAATTTTTTGACTTGTAAATAGTATAGAAAAATTTATTCAATTGCTATAAAATAAAGGCTTGATTTTTTAGAAATCCCTGTTGATTTATTTTTCGGTTTTAACAAGGTGCAAACCAAAACAGTACAATCTCAGAAAATAATTTTTTGGGATTTGAATGAAATTTTTGACAAAAAAGATGGTCGGTCAACTTAAATTATATCACAGAAACAAATATAACACATGCAAAAAAGATACATCGGGACAAGTTATGTGTCTCAAAACTTCTTTTTGGGAGTGTCGCTTCAGCCCTAGAACGTTAAAAGTTAATTCATGACTGACTTTTCAAATGTTGGTGACGTCTCTTTAGTCACAATTTTTTTTAAGTGGGCCTTATTTTATATTTGTAAAAGAGCGAACCCCCTCCACTTACTTTGCCAATTTGTATTTTCTTTGATTTATTATTTAAAATGAAAAACATTGATATATTTGTATTTGTGCCCCAGCTCATATCAAAACCAAATAAAAACCGAATCAAATCAAACCGAACTGAAACGAAATAATCTTTAAAATCCTTATTAAATGTCGAAAAACAAACGAGTCGTTAAATACCGAGATGAATTCCATCAAAGGAGCATGCGCCAAAATTAACGTCAAAATGTCTAATTTAAATTATTGGCGCGAATACCGTCATTGGCGCGAGATCGAAGAGCTGAATGTATAACAAAAAATTCAAGGTATAAAATAATGGTCAATTCTAATTTTTAGGTATGATTTTATGTAGGTACCGGGTGGTTTTTTATAACCGGAGCACTCAGCAACTTTATCATTGAAAATAAATTGAGATTTTTTTGGTTAATTATGACAACTTTAAAAGCCAACATAATTTTTTTCTATCTGTCACCATGTACACGGTGTCCCAAATTCGATGTTTTTGGGGGGTTTCGGGTATTTCTAGAGGGGCTAAAAAAAACTGATCCCCCTTTGTGACACTCAAATTTCAAAAGAAGCTTAGAGGTGAAAATCGCATTTTGATATAGCAAGCCGTTTGTAAACGACGGCGTGTTTTTAAAAAGTCTGCATTTTGGGAAGGGGTCTATAACTTGTTTATTTATTAATATTTTTTATTTCTGTGAAAAAATTCTTAAGACACTTTTTTAAGAGGAATTCAACTGTTAAATTAAATTTTATTTGTCACGTTTTTTTTTTTTTACCACATATTTTAGTTTGCTTAATAGGTTCGGTTCGGTTCGGTTTAATATTATAAAATTATAAAAATAAAAAAGTAATAAAGAGGTGATTAAAAAAGAAAAATAAAGAAAACAATAAAAAAATAAAATATTGAGTGTGATACATCATTTTAAAGGAAATTTTAAGCTGATTTTAAAAATCGAATAAAAAAAGAGTTATTCTGTAAGAAAAATAACAACTTTATGCAATATCTTAAAAACCAAAAGAGATAAATAAAAACCGTTTACATCTGTCAATTCTTCAAGAAAAGATCTATAAGCAAGCTATTTACACAAAAACTATTACTATTACAAAAAAAAGTTATAGACCCCCTCCCAAAATGCAGACAAAAACACTCCGTAGCTTAAAAACGGCTTGCTATATCTAAATGTGGTTTTCACCTTTAGGCTTCTCTTGAAATTTGCGCGTCGCAAAGGGGTGTTAGTTTTTTTTCTATCTCCCCTAGAAATACCCGACACCACAAAAAAACAACGAATTTGGGACACCCTGTACAGGGTGTGACAATGAAGTCGATTTTTTTAGAGGGAACACCCTGTATATTTTTGCATTTTAAGATTCGTCTTTTCATTCTGATTTCAAAAATAAACAATATCTATGTGCTGCGATTAATATTTTTTGAGGCATATGCAGTATTTCTTCTATATGATCTTATGCCTTTCACGTTTATTTTGTTTTGCCATGGGTGTATTGACTCTCAACTCCAATATTTCTTCAAGTATTTCTTGATTGTGTTTGTATTTCAAATGATCACACAGATCCAAGTTTTTTGGGAAGGAGCATTTACATTCTAGGCATCTAAACAGAAAAACACTTTCTGCATAGGAATACCTTTGTTTTTGTATGCCATGTTTACTTTGACATTGTTTATTCAAATTAAATTGGGCACTAAATAATTTGTCACACAACTTGCACGTCACCGGCACTTTCACAGCACAAAAACGACGAATTTTCATCAAAAAGAACTGGAAATTATTAAAGTTTTGCTGTATAAAACCATACTGAAATATCTCTCAGTTGATTGGTTGGCAGAAGTGACAGATCAACGCTTGCGCACGTCTTGGAATTCATCTCGGTATTTAACGACTCGTGAAAAACAACCGATGCAGGGCAGTGTTGCCAGGTTGAAAAAATTTTATTCCCTAGATAATTAATGAAAAATTCCCCAGATTTTCCCTAAAAAAAAAATTGCGCCGCAAGCGAAAATTTTTGCGATTCCGCCCCCCTAGCAATCATTTTTGCCCCCCTGGAATTTCGTTAAAAAAATGTTATGAAGTTTTGATCATTTGTGGTGTTTATTCTGGGGTCTTAAATAACCGAGTGGATGAAGCCGTGACACAGCCAGCGGCCTGCTTCTCAGACCCTGCCGTATTAAAGTTGTTCCAAAGTAACCGGTGCTCTCTGCTTGGAACGGATACCCGCGATAGTATTAAAATATACCGCGACAAAGTAACAGTTTCACGGATACCGTCCCATCTCTACCTAATATTAAAATGAAGATAAGGATACTTAAAAAAACATATATGCTTATTTACTAATTATTTTCTAAAAATAAAAATCACGCCATCTCAAATTTATTTTTTATTAAATAAATACAAGATAAAATAAGAAAATAAACCTGCATGAGGATTAGGTACCTATAGGTAAACAGCGAGCCGAGCCGAACCTCGGCTCGGTGTTTACCTATTTACCGAGTTTCGCTCTGCTTATATTTTGGGAGTAAGGTTTATAGTAAATTCGACCCGTCTAAGGTTTTAAACTGCTAATAGTAAATCGGACTTGGACGGATAGCGAATAGCGTTTCTTTTTTCAACTTATTTTCTGATGTTTAATTGCATAATATAATTTTTTACAAATATTACAATCACAAGTTTAAAGTTTAAAAATCCTCTAAATTATAGAAATTTTCTCTTTTTCCCTACTGTTTGCAGATTTTCCCCAGATTTAGGGAAATTTCCCTATCAATGGCAAAACTGATCCAGTTGCCTGCGGTCCATGTAAGCAAGGAGCATTATCTTAAGAAATCAGACATAATAAAAATAAATTGTTAATACTTCACTAGTAAACCTTGACGTAATTAGTGCCAGTCCTGTAGGAGTGGTAAGACTGTATTAGAAGCATTATATTTTGCTCTTACCTATGTACTAGAATGTTATATACTTATTTGTATATAATAGAAGAGCTTATAAGAAAAAACAACCATGTAAGCAGTTGTCTTTGTCGTTAGCGTAGAAAACGAATAAGAATTCATTGACTGTCGGTCTTGATTTGACCCGAGAGCAGCGCCGCCTCATACGCGCCAGAAGGCGCCTACGTACGCGCCAGAAGGCGCCTACGTACGCGCCAGATACAATTGCTTCTCCCGTTATGTAAAACATAGAGGGAAGGCAATGCAATGCAAGCTCAATGCGAGAATTCTGTTCGCGCCCTTTTGCCTTGAAATAAGCATTCTCTTCGATTACGTACATACGCGTTTCACAAAGGCCTGCCAGCAAGAGGTTTCGGTTTCGGCAAAGATATTCCAACGGCCAGCTAACAAAAAGTTTTCTTCCCAAACTTTTAGTGAAAAGATAAATAGGTATCATAAATAACTGTAGGCTAAACTAAAAAATTAAAATTCACCGATAACTAAAAAGGATAGAAAAATGGAAATAAGTAAGTTTAAAAAAGAATTGCTTGCCATGTCTCAAATTTCACCGCACGCCCGTGAACCGATTTTAGTACATCCATATCATATACAATGTAAATATTTGTCATAAATGCAACAAAATACACTTAAATCCGAATAGTAAACATGTAAATAATTAATTAAGATAAAGGGTCATAAAAAGATATGATAAAATAAACTAAAATCAGATCCTTAACTCACTTTGTTCAAAAGTAGCCATGTCTCTTGTAAAATACTAAGTACTAAAAAATATTTTGCTACTTTGCGCACACTTTCGTAAACCCAAAGTAGCCAAATTGTCATATTATGGAATGGTTTTTGTGTCAACTGCCCTTATTAACCAAAATAGATAAACACAAAACTGTTTTTGTTTGGTGACTATAGTGATGTGGTGTAAATGTGGTTTGGTTTAATTTTCTTATAATTTTATGAATATATTAATTAAGACATGGGAGTTTTATCTTTGTAATATTATTACATATCTTTAAAAAATATATCAAATTTAAACTCTGATATGAATAGATGCAGAATTCAGTTACTTAGTGATATTGGTAAGCATGTCAAATATAAAATTATTTCTTGATTTAATGAGCCAACCTTCAAGAGTGATTTATATATTTATGAAACTAAATAATATACCATTCGAACAGTGTAATGTTTCCATAAGAAAGGGTATGAATAAATAAAAATTATAATTACGCATAATTACCCCGCCCCCTCATAGAAAAAAAAAATATATGTTAGTGTTTCAGTCAACCATTACCCCCTACCCCCCTAGATTTTGGCCCAGATTTGCGCTTGGGTATACCTATCAATTATGTACCCAATTGCGACTAGTAGGTACAAGTCATTAAGTTGTGTAAGGCCCTGAAAGGGCCTTAGAGACCGAAAGACAAGGCATTTTTTGTTGACCCTATCTAATTTGGTCTGCATACGCTTTCAGATTTTTTTCCAACACCAATTTACCAGTTCCCCCCCTCCCCGTCTCTCCCTCTCTCCTCCCCGCCCTCCTTATTAGTGATAGTTGTAGCTATAACTTTAATAAATATAAAGTGATTCCAAAAGTTCTTTATGCACACGCTTTAAAACTTTTTTCCAACATCATTTTACTAGTTTCCCACCCTTCTTATTAGTAATAGTTGTAGCTATACCTTTCACAAATATAGAGCGATTTCAAAAATTCTTTCTGCACACGCTTTAAGACTTTTTTCCAACATAATTTTACTAGTTTTCCCTTCCCTCTCCCTCCCCCCTCTTCTACCCCCTCCCTATTAGTAATAGTTGTAGCTATACCTTTCATAAATATAGAGCGATTTCAAAAATTATTTCTGCGCACGCTTTAAGATTATTTTTGACACCAATTTACTAGTTCCCTCCTCCCTCTCTCCTCTCTCACCAACATTCAATGAAAGGTAACACTGTTCGCGTCCGTAGAAAATCTACACGTACTTGTTGGGTAATGCTAAATGAATGGTAAATGCATAGTGCTTTTTGTAAGGCAGAACAAGAATTAAACCTAAAAGTTGGATATAAAAAAAAATTATAAAAAAAACCACCCAACTAATAATAAATGCTAATGTGTGGTTCATTGAAAAACATAAAAAGCGAATTTAGCTTCTTTTTGCTAAGGGATGTCTTTTTTAGAAATTAAATTTCGGACTTCCATTGTTTTTATTTATTTTAAAACACGACGTTTCGGTTAGTAAGTATCTCTAACCGTTATCAAGTGTAAACTAAACAATCTAGTCCCTAGGCTACTACTTATACTACTTGAAGTGCAGTCAGTTGTGACGGCCCGCCCCCTTTCTTAATCCTAAGACGCCTGTTTTCTTTAAGGAGTGGTTTCCATATGCTTGGTATGTCCGTGCTTGGTTGACTGAAAACTTCTTTATTCTGTATTATAAACGCAGCTACAATAAACTTTCGTTTTCGCCAATGCGACTCTTTATGTAAAACTTTAGCTTCTGACCACTGAATCCTGTGATCATTTGACCATGCATGATCTGCTAAACCAGATTTTTCAATATCCCCTAATTGGGTACTTTTTAGATGCTCATTTACTCTAACCTGAAGAGGGCGTTTCGTTTCACCTACAGCCTTAGCATCATTTGGTGTGGTAATTTGGTGTATTGTTGTGTGATGTGTTATACGTGTGGTTGATTAAAAGACATAAAGCTAATCTAGCAGTCTCATTCTGCTAAAAGGTGTCTTTTTTTTGTTTTTAAATATCACTGGGTTTGGTAACTCTTATTGCAGCGTCGGCATTCTTGACATCACTTGCATTTGATTTTTATTGAAGCGGGTCGAATTAGTCAGTTTAGTGATGTATTTGTTGTTGTGATATAGTGCATGTTCAATTAGTTTTTTTAAATCTATACTGGGAGTTTCCATCCAATTAGGATCAATCGCCCAGTTTCGCAAAATTCGAGCAAGGTTAAAGCATTTTTAAACAAATACCAACAACCAAGTACCTAGCCAGGAATCGAACCCGGACCGCCGGTGTGGGAAGCAAACATTGCTACCACTACACCACGGCGGCGACTTAACAAAATTAGTTAAAGAAATATATATAGTTTATTACTGGCAAGGGTAGCCTTTTTTTATTTAAAAATGTTTTTATAAATCACTTTGTTACGATTTTTTATTCTAGTGTTAGCACCAATAAGTGTGGTGATGTAGTGTATGTATTGTTGAGTGATAAAGAATGTGTTTTTTATAACCTGGCGCCCTCTTTTTGGCTTTTTTTTGCTATTAAATTTATAAACATTAGAATAAAAACCATTCGATTAGAGGAAATTTTTTACATTGTTTTCAACCACTACTGTCAATTTAAACATTTGCACTATAGAAGATATATCAATTTTATGTATTTTTTTTTAAGAGGAACATTTTACTTTTTTAATAAAATATCCATTAAAATTTTAAGTAAACATTTGTTTTTAGTCAATTAGTTTTTGAGATATTCATTGATAAACATCTTTACTTTTAAACATTTTGTTATAACTGACAAATAACGACAGTGTTATTTACAAAACTCAAACTGTCAAACTGAAAATTAAAATGTAGTTTTGCCACGCCCATTTTTGGTTTTAAAATTTGTTTACAAAAATTAAAGTTAAAATAAGTCAAATTCGAAAAGAGCATCCGTTTTATCCAAATAGAGCTGCGAGCGTGCAATTGTGTTTGCCCGTAGTGCTCAGAGTTCGAGAGCGGTGGGGGGTTCGAGAGAGAGGTAAATAAATAAGAGGAGCACACTTAAAATATGGCGCCAGGAAGTTGCAAGACCTTCTCCAATCTCCTCAGATTCTAAGAGGAACTCTATTATAAATAAGACGATGCGGTAATAAATAATCAGACTAAATAAAGAAATCATGGACTTACCTTTTCTTTATACCTATGATCAAAATTATCAGTCATCATAATTGAATAATATAATGTCTAACTCTTTTTAATAATGAATTAGGGATAATGGAGCAGTAATAAGATTACGCAGAGTTAAAGTAAAATTTCCCTTTTTAATTAATCAACCGCTGCATAGTACAAAATAAAAGATGATGTAATGATTGCAAAATAATTATTTAAGTCTAATTCGTTATGTAATAATGATTATCCTTGAACCTAGGATTTGTTACCTAATAGTGATCACCATTGGTTTACATTTACCGTAACCTAATTGTTAAGGACCTAGTTACGCAAATGGCTTCCGAAAATAGCCATGACAATTAGCAAATTACCTAAACTTAAGCGCATTACTATGAGTTCAAAACTGATAAATTAGTTTAAATTAAAAAGGAAAGGCGTAACTTATTACTAAAGTTAACGGATAATAATTTAATTATTAATCAATTAAAATTTAAATAAATTAATCATGGTGATTAATATTATAATATCAATGCTAAATATCAAACCCCATTAGTAATTAACGGAAGCTAGAATAACTAAAAGGTTAGATCATACCAAAAGCCAAAATGTCGCATGGGCATCTTTTCCGCTCGTCTGACTGAATAATCATAGGAATATCTTAGTTAAAAATCAGGTGTGGTAAGACCATTGAAGAATCTGACAGGTAGTTACAGGAAACTGTGTACAAAAACCACTCGGTTTGAGAATTTGTAGAAGTGCTGGTCAAAGCACCCGTAGCTGTTACTAGTTGGAAGAACCAGTCGAAAGAACCAGTCTAGAGAACCAGTCCAAAGAACCAGTCCAAAGAACCCTACAAAGATCAAGTTATGTAGGCAAAACCATCAGGAGGAAGTTTTATTTTGTTTGTGGTGTTTTTGTCTTTTTTTTTAAATTTTATTATAATAAAATAAATATATATATTTTTTTTATGAAAGAATTTTTGATTTATTTCCTTTTATTGTAAAAAGATATAAGTGAATATTTAGTTTAATTTTAAATTGAAGGACATTTTTTTATTTAATTTTATTTAGCTGCATTTTCCTAATAAAAATGATTTTTTGTAATCTTTAATAAAATTTATATGCACACAGAAGAATAATTTTTTTTGTGAAAAAGGGGTAAAAAAAAAATAATTAATTTTACAACGTGTTTTCTGTATCAAGATTTAATTTAAGGAACACTGCCTTTTTATTTATTATTTCAATTCTGATAAAAAAACTTATTAAATCGGAATTTTTTTATAATGAAAGTCAACTTTAAAATAGATAATTATGACCAAAAACACAAAATAAAATATCGACCGAAAAATTAAACCTGATAAAATAAATAGAAATTCATTTACCTCAAGTGCTGTTAAGAGGGTCAGAAGCTGCGTTTCTTACAGCTAACATGCAGTCCGTTGTCCCAAGAAAAATCCTTCTTACGAAGCAATGCAACGCGCAATCACCAAAATAACTACAACCAAGTGAATATCACGAGAAGCTTGTTGCAATTTGGAATAAAATTTTAATGAATCCCATAGGATGACCCAGAAAATGGTCGAATATAAAATTCTACTCCTCACAGGACGACTGCAGATGGTAAAAAGATACGTCCTTTTTCCTAAGGAAAAATGACAAGAGCGAAAATTAGTGGCGACACCCATGGCGCCTTTGGATACTAACATCAAAATCAATTAAATCTTAAACTAACCTATAGAAGGACTTAAAAATATTACCTTCACTTTCTTACACATTAAACAAAACAAGAAATCAAGAAATCAGGAGAAAAGTAAAGTAAACCAATAAATCAATAGAAAATATCTAGCCATCCTTTTCTGTTCCATACGAATGGGACAGGACAAGAAATAACTAGTTTCCACTTCCAAAAGTGGCGAAAATTATGGAGCTCTCTGCGCCTCAAAATGAGAGAGAGATAGATTTATGGGGAAAATCAGGAGAAGAGAAAGATAGGAAATGCCATTAAAGAGATGCTGCCAAGTGACATAAATACTATCAATTCTACTGCAAAGGGCTGACTAGATAATTTATGTGAAAAACCCTTGAGAAATAACTATTTTTTATAAAAATAGAACTCAAATCCTAGCTACAGAGCAACTAATTAAAATAATGAAAATATATTATATAAATTCCCATCTCAGGAATTTCATCTGAAGTGATTAGGCAACGCCGCATTTTGATCCAAGATTTTCCAAAAATAGAATTTATTTGTGTGTCCCAATACACAGGTGTCGTAAATTAAGGTTAAAATAATTGTTTTCAAAGTGTTTATTTACATATCAATAAATCGCTTGTGGAAAATTCGATTATTAATTAATGGAAAAAAATTACTAAGGCTTGGAAAAATTAACCAGTGGCAGTGTCGATACTCATCTTCAAATAGGATAAATAAAATAGTCTAAGGTAAGTCTAGGATAGAAAAATAGATTAATCTAAGGATAACTAGCAATCAATCAATTAATTTTCAAATCAATAAAAATACTTTTGTTTTAGGAAATTAAAGCAAAGCATACACAGGGTAGCTAGACTAATCCTAGACAATACAATAGATAAAAGAAGACCTAGAAGAATAGAAAACAATTCATAGAGAATAGGATAGACAATTGGCAAGCAAAGTGTTAAATGAGTAGAAATGGATTGTAAACGGGATCACCCTGGAACAATTAATTAGGTAGGTACCATATTAACATAAATAAAATAGACAAATAGGTAAATTAATTATCTGTTTTGTTTTAGGCGATGTTTTTGGGCTAGAATAAATTGTATAAGAAGTTAAATAAGGCAGAGAAGGGATCACAAAATAAATGGAATTACTTAATAGCTAAAACTATGTAGAAGAACCAAAGATCATAGAAAATTGACTATTCCTAGCCAGATAAGGAGAGAGAAAGATTTCAAAGATAACTAGATAAAATGGTGAGTACTAGAATAGTAAAGAGCACAAATAGATAATTTTGTGTATAGATAGGTTTTACTAATTATTTCCAGGTAATTTAAGTAATAATAGATTATTATTTGCTTTTAGGTGAAGAAGGGGACAAATAACTAAAGAGAAAATTATTTAATGGAGAACAAAAACTAAAATCAGACAGAAAAGAGTGGACTAGAAGGTGGACGTTGAAGTGAGGAAATTTATAAATGTAGTCAGTTAGAGAAGTTGTAACAATAATTATTTTAAATCAATAAAGGTAACTTTTTTTTTATGGTGAAATATTTTTGTTTTATTTATATTACGCAATATTATGTGGAGCGAAGTGCCCTCATATTTTAATTATTTTCATAATAAATTATCGACAAATATAAGATATTTTAATGGCAAAATTAAAATGTTACAACTCCCCCCTTCCAAGGAAAGGACGAAAATTATCTAAAATAATTTTCGGACGATATAGACTGGACTAAAGACAAAGAGAGTATGTGAAATAAACAACAGTAAGCGAATTTATAAGATAGTAAAAGGTAATTATCTAAACTAAACTAATCTAAACAGATTGCTACATGAAGTAACATAATTACTAGATAAATTTAAAGTAACAAAGTTCGTGAACTAAATAGATAGGAAGTCTCGTTATCAAAAATTAAAGCAAAAATCGGCCTAAATGTTATAGTTTATTCGGAATCGGAGCTTATGCCAGGATCAGGTGGTTCTGGCGAATAGACAGGTTTAAGATCTTGCACATGCCAATCCCCTTTATAGTTACCTTGCTCGTCAGTAAGTTGATAAGTCCAACTTCCAGTTTTTCGTTTTATAATGAAAGGACCAAGGTACTCTGGTGCTAATTTAGCACTGTAAAATTTGGTGGCATCCGAGAGACTTTTATTTTTACGCCAAACCTTCTGACCAACCGTATACTGTACAGGGCGCCTCCTTAAGTTATAACGATGTTTGTTACGCTCTCTTGAGGTTTGTATACGTTTCGCAATTTCGGAATGTAATTTAAGGAATGCTTCGTGCCTTTTCTGTATTAAATTATTTGGATCAAAATTTGATCTCTTATCAGTTTTAATATTCTCTTCGTAATCAGTACCAAATAGTTTGTGGTCACGACCAAAATTGATGAAATAAGGGGTATAATTGGTGGTCTCTGATTTTGAAGTTCTCACAGCACAGGCAATAGCTGCTAAGTTCTCATCCCATGTTTTGTGGTTGCCTTTTGAAATATACGATCTCATCATCCTTTTAAGAACACGATTAACACGTTCGGTAGGATTGGCTCGTGGGTAATAACTGGGAGTATAGAAAATTCTGGTTTTGTAAGAAAGACAAAGATCCTGAAACTCTTTTGACTTCATTTGGGGGCCGTTGTCACAGGTAAGATATTGGGGCGTTCCATAGGTTAAGAATATCCCTTCTTCGACAAATTTGCATAATGACTTAGACTTGGCCGAACGACAAGGAAATAAAACTGAATATTTGCTGAAGTAGTCAGTAACAACGAGAAGGTAAGTATTCTGAGATTTCGATCTCGGTAATGGGCCAATGTAGTCAAGACTGATAGCTTGCCATGGTTCGATAATTTCTGGGCGATCACCCATAAGTCCGGGTGGAGCTTGTTGTTCTACCTTATTCTGAGCACAAATGTGACAAGATTTAATATATTTGGTAATGTCGGATCTCATTTTTGGCCAGAAATAACGCTCACACACTTTCCAATATGTCTTAAAAACACCCATATGACCGGCAGCGGGAATATCATGACATCTTACTAAAATGTCTTTTCGTTTATCCTTTGGAACAACTATTTTCCAAGAACTATAGGGATCTCTGAGTTCTGCATATGATGATTTTACGTGTTTATATAATAGGTTGTTTTCTACTCGCCATGAAGGATATTTATCAGGTTGTTTCTCTAGTCTTGAGAACATGTTTTGGTACCATTTATCTTTACTGTTGGAGAAAGTGGAACATGAGGTTTCAAGTTCTTCAATTTTTACAGAATTTACATCGACAGCAGGAACAGATCTAGAGAGAAAATCGGGAACTATATGGTCTTTTCCTTTTCTATGGATGAGTTCAAAGTCGTAAGGTTGTAAACGTAGGCACCAGCGAGCAAGACGACCTTGGGGGTCTTTTAAATTTGCTAAATACAACAAAGAATGATGGTCGGTGATGACTTTAAATTTTTGACCTTCTAGATAGTGTCTTAATTTTTCGACGCTCCAGATAACCGCTAGGCACTCTTTCTCAGTGACTGTAAATTTCATTTCCTGACGTGTTAAAGAACGTGATAGGTAGGCTATTACCTTCTCACCTTCGTCAAATTCTTGAGTTAGAACAGCGCCTAATCCAAAATTAGATGCGTCTGTCTGTAAGATGAAGGTTCTACTAAAATCTGGACAAGTTAAGACAGGTGCAGTGACAAGTGATTCTTTGATCAGGTTAAATGATTTTTGACATTCGTCAGACCAATGCCATTTAACGTTCTTTTTAGTTAGCTGATTTATAGGTGCCATAACAGTAGAAAAATTCGGTATAAATCGCCTATACCATGAAGCTGTTCCGCAAAATCTTCGTATTTCGTGGATGTTTTTAGGAGGTGGTATATTTACAATAGCTTCGACCTTATCGGGATTGGGGCGTAAGCCCTGGATGTCGACTAAGTAACCAAGGTATTCTAACTGAGGTTTACAAAATTTACATTTTTCTTTGGAAACCATTAGCCCAGCATCTCGTAATCGGTCAAACACAATATTTAAAATTCTTAGATGGTCAGAAAATGCACCTTTTCTGCTAATTATGATAATATCGTCAAGATAAACCATCACGTGCTCCTCTAAATCGTACCCTAGAATTCTATCTACTATTCTTTGCCACGTGGCTGGTGAGTTACTAAGGCCGAAAGGCATGCGAGTAAACTGATACAGCGGACGTCCTGGCACAGTAAATGCAGTGTATTCCCTTGATTCTTTACTAA
Organism: Aspidapion aeneum; assembly: GCA_963576565.1. NCBI lineage: Eukaryota > Metazoa > Arthropoda > Insecta > Coleoptera > Brentidae > Aspidapion > Aspidapion aeneum. Next base: position 48,097,008 of record OY755047.1, read on the forward strand.
GGGGTACTTGCCAAAATGCAGATTTAATATCAATTGAACTGATGTAACACGCGTCCCTAAGGCGATCCAAAATTGAAGATATGTATGGCAGTGGATAAGCGTCTTTTTTGGTTACCATATTAAGCTTTCTGAAATCTATGCAGAAACGATAGGAATCGTCCTTCTTTTTAGCCAAACACACTGGGCTCGACCATGGACTTTTCGATGGTTCGATTACTCCTAAACGTAACATCTCTTGAAGTTCATCGTCAATAATTTTTTGTTTAATTGGAGAAACAGGGTAATAGCGTTGCTTAATTGGCTTGGTTCCAGGTAAAAGTTCTATTTCGTGTTCTGCAACTCTGCAACATCCAAGTTCCTCAGGTATTTCGGAAAACTTCTGTTTCACTAAATGATCTAAAGCTTTTCGCTGTTCTGGGGTGAGCATGTTTTCATCATGAAGACTGCAAATTTGAAAATCTGATTCAGCAGAAAAATGCCATATATCTTGCTTTAAATCTGGAACTAACTCCATTGCTTTCCAAAAGTCGATTCCCAAAATTAGCGTATGGGATAATTCAGGCAAAACAAGGATATCTATGATTTTTGTCTTGTGCATTAAGGTCATAGGCACTTGAAAATAGCCAGTACTGATACAACTCTGACCATTAGCTACGGTACAGTTTAAGTTATTTTTAAACATTTTGAAACCCAAGTTTTTTAAAGTTTCAGAGCCTGGTAGACCGACAATCGTCCTAGAGGCCCCAGAGTCTAATAAGCCTCGCATGCGGTATCCCATTATTGAGATTTCCAAATATGGTCTTTGATCACCATTCGCATGTCCAATTATAAAGTCCAATAAGATTTTTTGTGGAAAATCTGTAGAGATAGCCGATAAATCGATAACGGAAGAAGTCTCACGGCTTATTGATTCCCCCTTGAGCCGTTTCCCGAAGGAGAACACTTTTCACAAGTAAGGGTGGTTTTATCTGGATTACCACAACGATAGCAGTGTCTTGTTCTTGGTTTTGTACATTGCCTATTAAAATGTCCAAACTCTTGACAATTAAAGCACTTTATTGATGATGTGCAGTGGTTAGGTGTTGTTCTTTGAGACCTATATTGATTCACAGCATCCACATCTACACCCATGTCAGGAAAACTATCAACAGATCCGGAAGTTGCAGAAACAAACGCAAAATCAGGCTCAACCATGGAAGTTCTTTTTCTTGAGGGAGGGACATAATGATCCGCTCTATACTTCTTTGTTTCCAGCTTCAAGCATTCCTCTTCTAACTCTTCGATAGAATGTACAACATCAAGTTGTGTTCCATAAAATGGTGCCAAATTTCTAATGATGATGTCGAGCTGCACGTCAGCGGGAATATTTCCGTAGCGTCGGAATAAACCATTCATGTCAGTAAGATAACTTACAATTGACTCTGATGGATCCTGTGTGCGATCCAAAATTTGTTTAAAGAGCCGTGGTTTATAGTCTGGGTCTTCATAATGTTTTCTGAGCAAATTACATAATTCTTTCCAAGTCTTACAACGACTTTTGTTCGATCTATACCACTCAGTGCCTTTAGATTCAAATAAATCAGTAGCAGATTCAAAAAGTTGTGCTTCGGTGACATGACGAGCTATCCTAAGTTCTTCTACTCGCTCCAAAAAACTGTGTACAGACATAATTTTTGTGTTGCCATTAAACTTAATTCCCCATTTATCAATTTGCTGTGATTTGTTTATGAAGGATGGGTTAGTATTGGAGGTAGACGGTACCGCAGCAGGTGGAGTGTTTCTAGCAAAGTTTTGATTACGAGAACTGGTAGAAGCTCGGTCCTCTTCAGATTCAGAGCCGAGATGTGCATTATCCATTAGGACACTTAAATCAGGATCTTGCTTAGTGCATTTTTCCAAAGCGTCCATGGCTGCTAGGATTTCCAATAATAAATTTGATTTTATTTTAATCTGGTCCTCTGATAATTTTTCATTCGCCATTTTATTTATTCTGTTAAGAAAGTGTACCAATCTGGACTGCAAGCGCTCAAATTTCACTTTAGCTTGATCACCGGCAAATGATTTCATTAGTGTGGTAATCTCCTTTACGCTGTCACTAATATACTTTTCCTCATCTTCGAAATCAAAAATATATACAGGAGAAGTCATAAATTTAGATTTCTTTTCCAATTTTAGAAGTGGCCGAAGCGCCGTCTTCATTTGTTCTACAGTAGCTGTGTCTTCAGTGGGTAAGCCACGTGACTTCAGCTCCCACTGGAGTTCAGGCTTCCTTAAATGATCAATCTTCATTTTATAATCCATGTTTTTTTTTTTAAGTCCACTCGCACAAACACCAAAAAAACTAATTCCGTATTTAAACTATTTAAAATTAGCCTTTAAAGACCAAAAAGAATCGTGCCGAAACAAAAAAAATTGAATTATACGCGTTATGTAATAATAAGCACAAAATTTAATTGCGCATGCGTGTTGACTTAGTATTAAACTACTGCGCACGCACGCAAAATAACTTAAAAATAAAATTTTATTTACAAAGGTTTACAAAAAGAAGCAATGCTACCTTGCTTTTAATTAATTTTTAAATTAAATTAGCTAAAATGCAAAATTTGTTATTGCGCATGCGTCAAAACTGACGGAATATTTTAGCGTAGGGTTGAAGCAAAGTTGAATTATTTTTTAAAAGTGAACCGCGAAAGCTGCACTTAAAAATCTCTTGTAATAAACGAGTTAGCTTCTGCGCACGCGCGAGACTTCAAATCTAATTTAACTAAATTTCAATGAAAAGTAGTCAAAAACATTTTGATTAATTAAAATTATAATTAGCAAGAAACACGCAAATTAAATCAAGGGAAAGGGGAAAATAATACAGCGCATGCGTATAAATACAGGGTTGCGCCACTTAAGGTATAGGTACAATATTGGGCAAACAGTAATCAATAATTACTATATTTATATCCCTAAGACTATAAGATGCATAAAAGGGCAAAGTTAAAAAAACTTTACTGCGCATGTGCGAACTTAAGTTACTTACTTGAGTGAGTGAGTCATACCATAGCATATAATAATATCAAATAAGTACATAAGTACCAAGTTTCAAATCAAAAAAAAAAAAAAATTATAAAATAAATTTTCAAATAAATCTACTGCGCAAGCAAAAAAAAATTGCTGAGCATGCGCGGGGGATCCTGAGAAGTAAGCTTTGATTTTGGCTAATAAAATAATCAAGTCAAGTTATGACCTCATTCAATTATTTTTTTTTATGGAAAAAAAAAATATTCAAGGTTTTAAAGGCTGTGTAAAAACGTATTATTGTTTAAAAAAACTTACTGCGCATGTGCCCCACGTTGGGCGCCAAAAATTGCCACGCCCATTTTTGGTTTTAAAATTTGTTTACAAAAATTAAAGTTAAAATAAGTCAAATTCGAAAAGAGCATCCGTTTTATCCAAATAGAGCTGCGAGCGTGCAATTGTGTTTGCCCGTAGTGCTCAGAGTTCGAGAGCGGTGGGGGGTTCGAGAGAGAGGTAAATAAATAAGAGGAGCACACTTAAAATATGGCGCCAGGAAGTTGCAAGACCTTCTCCAATCTCCTCAGATTCTAAGAGGAACTCTATTATAAATAAGACGATGCGGTAATAAATAATCAGACTAAATAAAGAAATCATGGACTTACCTTTTCTTTATACCTATGATCAAAATTATCAGTCATCATAATTGAATAATATAATGTCTAACTCTTTTTAATAATGAATTAGGGATAATGGAGCAGTAATAAGATTACGCAGAGTTAAAGTAAAATTTCCCTTTTTAATTAATCAACCGCTGCATAGTACAAAATAAAAGATGATGTAATGATTGCAAAATAATTATTTAAGTCTAATTCGTTATGTAATAATGATTATCCTTGAACCTAGGATTTGTTACCTAATAGTGATCACCATTGGTTTACATTTACCGTAACCTAATTGTTAAGGACCTAGTTACGCAAATGGCTTCCGAAAATAGCCATGACAATTAGCAAATTACCTAAACTTAAGCGCATTACTATGAGTTCAAAACTGATAAATTAGTTTAAATTAAAAAGGAAAGGCGTAACTTATTACTAAAGTTAACGGATAATAATTTAATTATTAATCAATTAAAATTTAAATAAATTAATCATGGTGATTAATATTATAATATCAATGCTAAATATCAAACCCCATTAGTAATTAACGGAAGCTAGAATAACTAAAAGGTTAGATCATACCAAAAGCCAAAATGTCGCATGGGCATCTTTTCCGCTCGTCTGACTGAATAATCATAGGAATATCTTAGTTAAAAATCAGGTGTGGTAAGACCATTGAAGAATCTGACAGGTAGTTACAGGAAACTGTGTACAAAAACCACTCGGTTTGAGAATTTGTAGAAGTGCTGGTCAAAGCACCCGTAGCTGGAACTAGTTGGAAGAACCAGTCGAAAGAACCAGTCTAGAGAACCAGTCCAAAGAACCAGTCCAAAGAACCCTACAAAGATCAAGTTATGTAGGCAAAACCATCAGGAGGAAGTTTTATTTTGTTTGTGGTGTTTTTGTCTTTTTTTTTAAATTTTATTATAATAAAATAAATATATATATTTTTTTTATGAAAGAATTTTTGATTTATTTCCTTTTATTGTAAAAAGATATAAGTGAATATTTAGTTTAATTTTAAATTGAAGGACATTTTTTTATTTAATTTTATTTAGCTGCATTTTCCTAATAAAAATGATTTTTTGTAATCTTTAATAAAATTTATATGCACACAGAAGAATAATTTTTTTTGTGAAAAAGGGGTAAAAAAAAAATAATTAATTTTACAACGTGTTTTCTGTATCAAGATTTAATTTAAGGAACACTGCCTTTTTATTTATTATTTCAATTCTGATAAAAAAACTTATTAAATCGGAATTTTTTTATAATGAAAGTCAACTTTAAAATAGATAATTATGACCAAAAACACAAAATAAAATATCGACCGAAAAATTAAACCTGATAAAATAAATAGAAATTCATTTACCTCAAGTGCTGTTAAGAGGGTCAGAAGCTGCGTTTCTTACAGCTAACATGCAGTCCGTTGTCCCAAGAAAAATCCTTCTTACGAAGCAATGCAACGCGCAATCACCAAAATAACTACAACCAAGTGAATATCACGAGAAGCTTGTTGCAATTTGGAATAAAATTTTAATGAATCCCATAGGATGACCCAGAAAATGGTCGAATATAAAATTCTACTCCTCACAGGACGACTGCAGATGGTAAAAAGATACGTCCTTTTTCCTAAGGAAAAATGACAAGAGCGAAAATTAGTGGCGACACCCATGGCGCCTTTGGATACTAACATCAAAATCAATTAAATCTTAAACTAACCTAAAGAAGGACTTAAAAATATTACCTTCACTTTCTTACACATTAAACAAAACAAGAAATCAAGAAATCAGGAGAAAAGTAAAGTAAACCAATAAATCAAAAGAAAATATCTAGCCATCCTTTTCTGTTCCATACGAATGGGACAGGACAAGAAATAACTAGTTTCCACTTCCAAAAGTGGCGAAAATTATGGAGCTCTCTGCGCCTCAAAATGAGAGAGAGATAGATTTATGGGGAAAATCAGGAGAAGAGAAAGATAGGAAATGCCATTAAAGAGATGCTGCCAAGTGACATAAATACTATCAATTCTACTGCAAAGGGCTGACTAGATAATTTATGTGAAAAACCCTTGAGAAATAACTATTTTTTATAAAAATAGAACTCAAATCCTAGCTACAGAGCAACTAATTAAAATAATGAAAATATATTATATAAATTCCCATCTCAGGAATTTCATCTGAAGTGATTAGGCAACGCCGCATTTTGATCCAAGATTTTCCAAAAATAGAATTTATTTGTGTGTCCCAATACACAGGTGTCGTAAATTAAGGTTAAAATAATTGTTTTCAAAGTGTTTATTTACATATCAATAAATCGCTTGTGGAAAATTCGATTATTAATTAATGGAAAAAAATTACTAAGGCTTGGAAAAATTAACCAGTGGCAGTGTCGATACTCATCTTCAAATAGGATAAATAAAATAGTCTAAGGTAAGTCTAGGATAGAAAAATAGATTAATCTAAGGATAACTAGCAATCAATCAATTAATTTTAAAATCAATAAAAATACTTTTGTTTTAGGAAATTAAAGCAAAGCATACACAGGGTAGCTAGACTAATCCTAGACAATACAATAGATAAAAGAAGACCTAGAAGAATAGAAAACAATTCATAGAGAATAGGATAGACAATTGGCAAGCAAAGTGTTAAATGAGTAGAAATGGATTGTAAACGGGATCACCCTGGAACAATTAATTAGGTAGGTACCATATTAACATAAATAAAATAGACAAATAGGTAAATTAATTATCTGTTTTGTTTTAGGCGATGTTTTTGGGCTAGAATAAATTGTATAAGAAGTTAAATAAGGCAGAGAAGGGATCACAAAATAAATGGAATTACTTAATAGCTAAAACTATGTAGAAGAACCAAAGATCATAGAAAATTGACTATTCCTAGCCAGATAAGGAGAGAGAAAGATTTCAAAGATAACTAGATAAAATGGTGAGTACTAGAATAGTAAAGAGCACAAATAGATAATTTTGTGTATAGATAGGTTTTACTAATTATTTCCAGGTAATTTAAGTAATAATAGATTATTATTTGCTTTTAGGTGAAGAAGGGGACAAATAACTAAAGAGAAAATTATTTAATGGAGAACAAAAACTAAAATCAGACAGAAAAGAGTGGACTAGAAGGTGGACGTTGAAGTGAGGAAATTTATAAATGTAGTCAGTTAGAGAAGTTGTAACAATAATTATTTTAAATCAATAAAGGTAACTTTTTTTTTATGGTGAAATATTTTTGTTTTATTTATATTACGCAATATTATGTGGAGCGAAGTGCCCTCATATTTTAATTATTTTCATAATAAATTATCGACAAATATAAGATATTTTAATGGCAAAATTAAAATGTTACAGTTTGCTACTACAGGGACATTAACAAAATCATACATAAATTATTTCTATAGTGCAGTAAATAGATACTATAATTTAAAACTCATATTTCAAAAACTTATTAAACAAAACCAAAACTTAATAGTTATTTAAGGGCACATTTCAATGGACATTTTAATAAAAAATTAAAATTATGTCCCCTTTAAAAACCATACATAAAATTAACATCTCATGAACAATACAAAAGTCAAATGTCGTCGTTAAAAACAACGAAAAAATTTCCTCTATCGACTGCTTTTTAATTAAAAGTTTTATATTTAATACTAAAAACAAAAAGGGGTTGCCATGTTACAAAATATTACACTGTACTGTATGTGCGGTTGGGCAACCTTTTGTATTTTGTGATCTTACTGCTAAGGCTCCTTTCTAAACATCACCTGCTTAAAAATTCTTATTGCAGCGCTGGAATCAATAAGTGTGGTGATGTGGTGTATGTGTTGTTGCGTAATGTGGTGTATATATACTGAATTCAGATAAAAGTAGCTAGTTTTTTGTGGGATTGCCGGTTGGTTTTCAAATATGGAGATGTCAGTTAGGGTAAATCAAATTTCCCTACCAATTTCTAAAAATTATTAAGAAAATTAACTGATTCATTTGTATTATTTAAGGAAATAAAAAGTTATTCTAGTTTGCACACATTTTTTGTTACTTTTAAGTGAAACTATTGAAAATAAAAATATTAAAATTGAAGTGTTGGCAAACGCGGAAGATTTTAAATGAGTTCGCTAAGATTCGTTCAGTTTGAAGTGAACATTACTAAACCCCTGCAAAGTCATCATGACTTGCCAGTGTGACAGGTTTAAAAGTCACCCCGAATCAAGAAACGTCAAAAACTGTTTGACAAATATTTGACTGATTTTGTATACCAGAGATGTCGCACTTGTTTTTTAAACAGGGGCGGCTTTCAATAACGAAGTTTTATTTATACCTTTGTTTCGAATCTGGAGATAGCTATTTCATCTAGATCCTTTTGAGAAAGACACTTGAAATTTGGTACGTTTATATGGCGTTCTGGTGATAGTACATTACAATATGTTTTTTATTACAAAGATATCAAAATGGCGGTTATTTTTATTTATAAACCAACTTGCCTTAATCTTGAATTCCTATTTATAAATCCATATGTATCAAATTCGGAACTTCGATGTTGAGGTGTTTAAGGACCTTGATTCTGATTTTTAAATCAAAATTTAAAAAAAAAATACCAAGATTTTCGATCTCTTATTTATAAATCAATTTAGTTTAAATTTAAAACTTCGTAGTGCTTACGGTCACTCAATACAACTTTTTAGACAAGCTTAAAAAAATCAAATGATATAAGGGATTTTTGACGGACTTATAGAATGTACAGGGTGGGTAAAATTCGATTATTATTATTTAGGTATTTCTAGCCAAGATACATAAAAACGAGTAGACATTTCGTGCGTTCGATTTTCGAGATGTCTTCAAATATCAAAACCACAAAAGGCCTTAAAGTTTTTTAGCCACGAGGGGATTTTTCAAAGTCTGCAAGTGGCCTATAATTTTTTTATTTTACTTTTTTATAGAATTTTTAATAAAGATTCATCTGTAGAAGTAAATTTCATCGGCCTCTTTTAGCATTTGAGATATTACATTAAGTTAAAAAATATCTTATTGAATGACCCTCATTTTATCAGCCTAAAATCTCCTTGAAAATAACATCACTCAATATTAAATTATTTTATTGGTTTTTTGTTTAATTTGTTTATTTTAAAATATTTTAAACCTATTTGTTTAAAACTTGGGTGGGTAGGGGGTAGACCTCGTCAGATGTCTATCAGGGGAAATGAATCGACCCCTGCCCTCCGTAGATTCCAGGTACTCTCTGACCCGGAGAGTTAGCACCTGTCTAGGGTCCCATTCCCAGGGTTACGGGAGAAAACCACATCGGAACGAAACGCGGGAGGATGGACCTAGGTACGGTAATCATAGCGTAGGTGGCAACCCTTTCTTTAAGGGATAGTATAAAAGACTACAGCTGTTGCCTTACAGTATGGCGTTGGATCGTCAAAGGCTAGAGGAGAAAAACTTTGATAAAAAAAATCCTGGCCCTCCAAGTAGGGGGTTGAGGCATTAGACTAGTTCTCTAATACTTTTAAAACAAAGATATTACCAAAAAGCCTAAACAAAGCCTCGGAGCAATGGACGGAAATTCTTGAAGACGAAAAAAGCAAAGACAAAGGACTCTGAATATAGCTACATGGAACGCAAAGGGAGTGAACCAAAAGTTGGATATTATTGCAACCAAAGTGCAGAATAGTAAGATAGACATTATTGCACTCAGAGACAAAAAAGAAAGGAACAGGTACAAGTAGTGTCGGTAACTTTGTTCACATATTCACTGGAGTCTCAAAAGAAAGAAAAGCAGCCAGAGGGGTATCTTTATTAATCAAGAAAAACCTCAAAAATAAGATTACAACGAGTGCATTAATGAAAACTTACTTCGAGTTAACATGAAGATGCTTGGACACAATATAAGCATAATAACAGCCTACGCACCATCAAATGACGAAACGGTAGCTATAAAACAAATGTTCTTCGACCAACTTGATGATTGACAATCACTAAAATCGGCAATACCAGGGAAATAATTATGCTTGGCGATTTTAATAGTCGAACTGGCAGACAAAGCCAAACCAAAGTGGTAGGACCATTTGGAGAGGAAGTAACAAATGATAATGGCTTAAGACTGATACAATTGTGTGAAACCCATAATATAGATAATCAAAATGTCGAAAATCAAAATCGCGAAAAATCAAAATGTAGAAAATAATAATATCGAAAATTAAATATCGAAATTACAAAATATCGAAAATACAAATATCGAAAAATTAAAATCTCGAATAATCAAAATGTCGAATACTAAAAATGTCGAAAATCAAAATACCGAAAAGGATAATAACAAAAATTAAAATGTCGAAAGAATTAAATATCGAAACTACAAAATATCGAAAAATTACAATCTCGAATAATCAAAATGTCGTTTGGTTGGGTATGGTTAGGTTTGGATAGGTTCGGTTCGGTTCGGTTCGGTTCGGTTCGGTTCGGTTCGGTTCAGTTCGGTCCGGTTCGGTTCGGTTCGAATTCACACCTTCTAGGATCACGGGAAAGAATCAGGAAAGTTTTTTTTTTAATTGTTGGTTTAGTTTGCTTTGGTTCGGTTTGATTCGGTGCGATTCGGTTAGATTTCATTAGGTTTTGATGGGTTAGGTTTTTGAAACTATCTATTTTCGTGTGGTTTTATCAGATTAGGTTACGTTAGATTAGGTCAGGGTCAGGTTAGGTGAAGGTTCCGAAATTTTCTGTTTTTGATTTTCGATATTTTGTTGTTTCGATATATTTTATTTTCGATATTTTGTTAATCGATATTTTTTGTTTTCGATATTTTGTATTTTCGATATTTTGTTGTTTCGATATTTTCTATTTTCAATATTTTGTATTTCCGATATTTTGTTATTCGATATTTTGTGTTTTCGACATTTTAATTTTTGATATTTTAACTTTCGATATTATTATTTTCTACATTTTGATTTTTCGCGATTTTGATTTTCGACATTTTGATTCTCTATGTTTTAATTATTCGACATTTTGAATATTCGAGAATTTGATTTTCGATATAAAGAGTTCGAGATTTTGATTTTCGATTAAATGTATTTCGACATTGTAAACGTCACTAATTAATCTAGCACTAGTCTACAAAATATCGAAAATACAAAATATCGAAAATCAAAAACAGAAAATTTCAGAACCTACATCTAACCTGACCCTGACCTAATCTAACTTAACCTAATCTGATATAACAAAAACCTAACCTAACAAAACCTAATCAAATCAAACCGAACCAAAGCAAACTGAACCAACAATTTTTTTCACTTTCCGGTCTTCTTTCCCCGGATCCTAGAAGGTGTGAATTAGAACCGAACCGAACCGAACCGAACCGAACCGAACCGAACCGAACCGAACCGAACCGAACCGAACCGAACCGAACCGAACCGAACCGAACCGAACCGAACCGAACCGAACCGAACCGAACCGAACCGAACCGAACCGAACCGAACCGAACCGAACCGAACCGAACCGAACCGAACCGAACCGAACCGAACCGAACCGAACCGAACCGAACCGAACCGAACCGAACCGAACCGAACCGAACCTTATTGCAGCTTTTACACCAATTATTTAGTGTATTGATGTAGTGTATGTGTTGATGCGTGATGTGGTGTAATTGCTTAAAAAAAGAAAAATACGAATCTAGCAGTCGCCTCTTACTGCTAAGAGGTGCCTTTTTTATTTCAAAGTGTTTTTTACATCACGTGCTTGCTATTACTATTGCAGTTTTAGCATTATGATATAGTATGCGTATAGTGGAAGTTTCCCAGTCAAAACTTTAAATGTTAGTTGGGTAGGCACTTTCGTTTGCTAAAATTATTATACAGTATATTTTTATTAAGTTTGTGCTACATAAGCATATCTTATACAGTTTCCATTGGTATGGATTTTATAATCGCTAGCTGTTTCGTTTTTTGGGCTGTCCCGTTTTTAAACATGTGTTTTATTTTGAGTTGAGGTGGCAAAAACATTAATATTAATTTTTATTTTTAGGTGATAATTTAAGAAAAGGCTTTAAAGAAAAATTAAATAGATTCAAAAAAATGCCATTTATTCATCATGGAGATTTCAAATTAGCTGAAAGGTAAGAGATAGCACCAATCTAGGTTGTGATAATGGAATAGATTTTCGACAAACTGGTAAAGCAACCAGCAAAAAAAGTTTGTCGGTAAATCTTTAAACGTAGACACACGTGTGTCTAGTAGTTAGTTTAAGTACCTAGTTTAGTTTAATATTAGGAATAATACATTGGTATGAACGCAACCATATAAAAAGGAGATACTACTGGGCAAATATTAAGCAAATCCCCTAAGAACTGATATGGGCCCGAGAATGGGGCTTTTGCAATAAAAAAGTCAGGAATATCTTGCATTGGCGTGCAGTAGTAATCAAAGCCATATACATAATATTCCAATACCCACGGTAACTGTTCATTCAAGATGCAAACATGAGGGCTTTGGTTGCTTTCAAAGACATTTGCATATTATTTCCATATAGTACGTATTATTGCAATACCTACGGTACCTTACAATGCAGACATATTTGAAATAGCAATATCAATGGGTATAAGTCTATCCTTTTGGCGGTCCTTAAGATAAAATGTCCTGATTCTTGTATTCGTTACGTCAAATCATCGGCGTACAGTTGGCAAAAACTCTATCTATGTAAATTTGGTATCTGTGCATTTTTCGTACCTTTATTTCTGAATGTTTGCATCAAACGCCAACCATTGTGTAAATAGGTAACAGAGAGTATTGGAATATTACGTATATGATCAAAGCAGGGTAGGCAAAAATTCGCATTGTTTTTCCACTTAAACGCTGTCTGCATACACATACACTGTGTCCCATTTAAAACTTTCCACCCGGGATTTCTCGAGAACTGCTGAAAATTTTTAAAAATGCGAAGACACGTCGATTTTGTTTGCGAGGGGGAGACTTTTTGGCATGCACAACCTCCGAGGGCTTTAGAATTGCCTTCAAACTTTCAAATTTAACATGGACTGATAAAATAAAAATTAAATCCGAAAAATATAAAATTCTAATTGAATGTTAAACTTGAAAAGTTTAAAGCAACTATCTCAAAAATTAATCGATGGATTTTCGAAGTCTTTACACGGTTGTAAAGATATTCAAGAGAGCTTTAAAACAAGGTATCACTAGACCCACTTTTCCAATTGAAAATATAGGGGTAAAGTATACCCCTAGAAGGGGGTTCGTGCTACAAAAATCCAAAATAGCCCCCCTTGCAAACAAAATCGACGTGTCTCGCCATTTTTAAAAATTTTCAGCAGTTCAGTTTAGTTTATTTATTAAACGGATAGCACCATTTTACAATTTTGAATTACATTAAATACTTAAAATAACCTAAAAAATTCACTAGAGTCCTTAAATATATAAAAAACACTTAGGTAATTAAAAATAAACATTCACTGTTAAACATTTTACAAACATGAATTAAGACGATTTTTTATCACACTGATAGAATTGTTAAAAATATCAACCTGTCCTGAGAGATTATTTGCCAACCGAAGAGATCTACTAATGGGGTTATGATATGCATAGTTTGTTCCATGATATTCAATATGAAACAGGTTACTAACCCGAGTATGGCGAGCAGCATTTAAGCCTACACAATCAAGCAAAGTTGAACAGTCGATCTCACCTTTTATCAATTTACTTATAAAGCATAAATCAATTATTATCCTACGATTCTGGAGAGACTGTATATTTAAAGTTTTTTTTATGCAGCCATACTCATATTCGCCCCTAATGAGGTTCATTTTGTATGCACAAGTTCTTAAAAATTTATTCTGTACCCTTTCTAGGCTTTCTATATAAGCATTATAATGAGGATTCCAAATGAATGAGGCGTACTCCAGGATAGATCTAACCAATGAGCAGTATAATACTTTAAAAGTCATATAATTAAAATCTTTAGACAATCTTGTAATAAACCCCAACATTTTAAATCCCATTGAAACGACACCTGAAATGTGAGCCCTAAACGTTAATTTGCTGTCAACCAATATTCCTAGATCTTTAATTTCATCTTTTCTTTCAATCACTTGGTTTCCTAAGGTATACAAATTAAGAACTGTGTTATTTTTCCAAGAAAATGAAATACAGTAACATTTATTCACATTTAAATCTAAATCATTAATAGAACACCAATAATAAAAATTATCCAAATCAAGTTGTAGATTATATATGTCAAGATCCGAACAAATTATTTTATATAACTTAAAGTCATCAGCAAAATTTAGTGCTTCAGCATGCTCTATAACTTGAATAACATCATTAATAAATAAATTAAACAGAAGGGGTCCAGAATGAGAGCCCTGGGGGACACCAGATGGTACATCGATAACCTGAGACAAAGAACTGTAGATCCTAACACTCATCTTTCGGTCGGTTAAATAACTATGAAGCCATGATATCCAGGAATCTGAAAAACCCAGTGCAGTTAACTTATGTAGAAGCAACCGCAAGTTGACTCTATCAAAAGCTTTGGAAAAGTCAGTATAGATAGAGTCAACCTGCAGCTGATTCTCAAAAGCCGAGATAATGCGTTTTTGATACACTCCCAAGTTAGTAACTGTTGATCTTTGAGATGTAAACCCGTGCTGTTGTGAAATTATTATTGATTTGCAGGCCCACGATAAATGCTTTGTAGTTAAGAAATCAAGTAGTTTAGGGATTTCTGACTGAGTACACACTGCACGGTAATTTTCAATGTTTTCCCTATTTCCATTTTTATAAATTGGTTTTAAATAACTATGTTTCCAAAAAATTGGGTATTTCCCAGACCCTAATGATCTGTTAAATAAAAATTTCAAGGGTACCGCCAAAGTAAAGACACAGTTAATTAAAAAATGAGATGGTATTCCATCTGGACCTGATGAAAATTTAACGGGTAGATCATTAATTCGATTTATAATATCAGAATATGACAAAACTAATGGGTTCACATCAACAGTTTTTTCGAAATTATAATGGGGAAGATTGGCGTTATTGTCACTTTTGTAAACAGTAGAGAAATGCTCTGAAAAAAGATCTACAGTTTCATGAAGACTACCACTATTTCTATCACCCAAAAACATTGATATTGGCAGTGAGTGAACTTTTCTTTGATCACTACAAAATTTCCAAAAAGATCTAGGATTATTATTTATATTTTGCTCAACTCTGCCAATATATGAATCATGACATAAAGCTGTAAGCTGTTTACATTCACTCCGTAACCGAGAAAAAACCATATAGTCCTCAATTGATTTCGACTCTTTATAATTGATATGAGCCAACTTTTTTTTACTAACAAGTCGTTTCAATTCGGGACTAAACCATTTAGGAAATGACGAAGATTTAAATTTTTTGAGAGGCACAAAATGATTAATAGCAGTATAGATAACGTCGTAAAATATTTGAACTGCCTCATCAATATCATATTCACAAAGTGAATCCCAATTGACACTTGCTATGTAATTGTTTATAGAAAAATAATCTGCGTTTTTATAATCATAGTAGTACTCTTCATATTTAACAAAATTTGTACATTTTATCTTAAATGAAATATCTAGAGGTATATGATACGCGGTGCTTGAATCAATAGGATCCACAGCTCTGTCCACAAGCAACATGTCAACACTTGTAAATACCAAGTCCAAAAATCTGTTTAAATTATTAGGAATTAAGTTTTTTTGGTACATACCAAGATAGCCAAAGCAATTACCCATAATTTCGCCGGGAGATCCACTAGGACATACCGCTATAACACCATGTTCGTCATTTCTCCATCTGGCATCAGGAATATTATAATCGCCAGTTAAAATCAGCTTCGCATTTGAATAGCGACATTTTATTTCTTCCACAGATGAGCAATACGTTTCATAAATATTCAAATTTGACCCAGGAGGTATGTAACAGCATCCAATAAGGTATTGTTCATGATTGTAAGTGACAAGTATAAACACTTGATTCAACAACGAGTCATCACATGGTATTCTTTTCGACACTAGATTATTTCTAACAGCAATCAGGGTTCCTCCTCCGAGTTTTGCGTGGTTATTAACTATATTTTCCCGGTCACTTCTATATATATTAAAATTTGAAAACCCCAACTCAGAGTCAGAAAAATCTGAATTTAACCAAGTTTCACATAGTAAAATTATATCATGTGTACAAGCTAATGTCCACTCTTTAAAGTGCTTTAATTTAGTTCTCATGCCACCTACGTTATGATAGAATATTAGAAATTCCTTTGACTCATTATCTCTTTTAGTGTTACCCGTTTTTACTGGTTTTTTTCCTTGACAATTCTGGGGTTCCCTTTTATGTATTTGATGGTAACATTTTCTCCATTTTCTTTTTTTGTGGCAAGTTCCTCTCTAAGTTGTTTTAAATGTTTTCTTTGTGCCAGTGTTAGGTCAGAAGTAATGCTAATATTGGGATTAGTATTCTTCTTTTTATTTTTAATAATTTCAATGGCTGTTTGTTTGTTATCCATTATGATTTTCAAGGGTCTGACTTTATCGCCAGGTTTCCCAACTCTCAATACCTTAACTACTTTGGTAGACACATCAAAAACTGGATGTAATAAGTCAATAATAAGCTTTTAGTTCTTGAGAAATCCCGGGTGGAAAGTTTTAAATGGGACACAGTGTATCCTAGACTACAAGTTAAAAATTTTTAAGGGAGTGCCATTCCTTAGGTAACTTTTTGAATTTTTCGTTATAATTTGTTAATAAAGTTAAGAGTGGTTTAAAGATGCCATTAAACACTCTTCATGGTGTCCACAATAAATCTGCATTAGTTTTAGGAAAACTACAATTTTAATCCACAATTTGATACATTTTTACCCAACCAATCTAGTTTTTAGAAAAAAATATGAAAAAATAATAGACATAACCCTAGACTTTTGACAATTGTCAAATAATGTAGTGACGTATCGGAGTATGTTCCAAAATCACCAAAATTGACGCATGCGAAATCCTGTCTACCCGAATAAGGAACATTAAGAATTTAATAGGGGTTCTGCCCTCAAGTATCGCGTGTGAGAATGCATGGGTATGCCCCATATTTATGCTATAACGTATTTGATATAAACGTAGACGGTTCTACTATCAAGCTGCTGAAGCCTAAATGGGACAACTGGGCGCCGCCAATTCGGCGCCGCCAACTGGGCGCCGCCAACTCGGCGCCGCCAACTGGGCGCCGGGCCATCTGGGCGCCGCCAACTCGGCGCCGCTAACTGGGCGTCGGCCAACTCAGCGCCGGACCTCAAGCAATGTAATATTTTAAGTTTGAGACAAATCTGCTAGTAAATAAGAAAATCCGCCATTTTGGATCCGCCATTTTGATTTTTTTAAGTTTGAGTAAAAAATTTTGTTAAATGACCTCAAGCAATGTAATATTTCAAGTTTGAGACAAATCGGTTGGTAAATAAGAAAATCCGCCATTTTGGATCCGATATTTTGATTTGTTTAAGTTTGAGTAAAAAATTTTGTTAAATGACCTCAAGCAATGCAATATTTCAAGTTTGAGACAAATCAGTTGGTAAATAAGAAAATCCGCCATTTTGGATCCGCCATTTTGATTTTTGGATCCGCCATTGTTGTAATAAAAAACGTAAATTGTAGTGTTACCAGGTTACCAAACATTACAACTACCAAGATTCGGTTCGGTTCGAACCGAACCGAACTTTACTTAACAAAAACAAATTTCAAAAAAGAGTCCGGTCCTGCCCTCATCACTACATACGTGCTGAACGTCAGGTCTACTTTTAAAGTTATTTTTTGCCAATTTAACATTTCAAAATATTTTTACAACGTGTACTAGTGGTCAAGGAATCACCGATTGACAATATTTCCGCAGTAAGTAGCGCTTACCTTATAAATAACAGCCTAAATTCAAGAAAGTCGGCGGTTGATAACAGCGAGGTGCGCGCGCACTGCTGTTGTTTCAACGCGGATTACCAAGGAACTAGAGACAGCCGCTGAGCGCAGAGAAAATAAAACAGGCCCGTACTAAATAAATTTAAATGAAACGTCGTCGCCGAATATAGTATTATCAATATGGATGAAAGACACCAAGGAGCTCATGAGTACATGGGCTCATCTAAATCACCATCTGACTCATACAATAACACTGCAATTCCTCCCACCGCCGTTAAATCATATTCCTATGTAGCGTCTCAACAAACATTTCCCACAAAAGATCAAGCAATTCTACTACCAGTATTAAATGAAGTCTCTCTCCAAGAATACATATTCTCCCTAGGAGTATTATCGGCCCCAAGAATATACTGTTTTCATCCAGAATATCAAATAATAGAATATGTATTTATTTGTCTAGTAAACAAATGGTCGATAACTTTATGGAAAATCACGGATCACTAAAAATTAATGGAGAAAGCATATCAGCACGGAGATTAATTACACCATCTCAGCGTCTTGTAATGTCAAATGTATGCCCCACGATACCCCACCAAATTTTAGTTGAGCAACTCACTAATTTAGGCCTAAAGCTTGTCTCCACAATTACGTTTCTAAGAATAGGCGTATCAAAACCAGAATATAGCCATATTTTAAGTTTTCGGCGCCAAGTTTTCATAACGCCCCCGGAAGATCTCGAAATACCAAGTTCAATCCTAATATCACATGACAATCAGGAATACAGAATTTTTCTTTCCCAAGATGGTATCTCGTGCTTTAAATGCAAACCCCTGGCAATATTGCTTCAAAGTGCCCGAATAATCCCAAAGAAAACAACAACATAGAAATATCTCAACAAAGTAATGACACAAATGTGATATCGGAACATATAGAGACTGAAAGTATTACTGAGGCCTCAGAAGAAACAATACATTTAAACACAACTTCCGAACCTATCGTTAATGAAAACTCTTCAGATCAACAAATAAACAAAAGAAACTTCAAAGAGATCGAAACACCACCTGTAGACTCTCCATAACAAGAAAAACAAAGCTTTCCTAAACCGGGGTCTCAAAACCAAACAAAGAAACCTCGCAAATCAAGCGAACCCCTAAGCACGGAAACGGCGGAAAACATACTCTCAACAGCAAAAAGCTTTATCGATTCCCAACAACCCCCATTTGTTCTAAACTACGACCAATTAAAAGATCTATTTATTAATGCACACCTCAGAACCTATAGCGATAGCATTAGATTATACCAAAGACTTACTAGACCTCAATCGAATGCTAAAAGAAGTTTATCCACATCTAACAGCAAGAAGTGCCAAAACAAAAATAACAAAACTAAGAAATAAAATCGCCGCTCACTTTGATCTAGTTGACTACGCCCCAAGCGACGCATCACAGGAATCTAGAACAGAATAAATGTACTAAAAGCGCTAATATTAAAATTTCAGTTAAAAACCACCTAATATTAACAGCTACCTTCTGCATCTTGATATGCTCCAGCTATTAGTACAAGAATTAAAACCTGTTATCATTTGCCTTCAAGAAACACACTTCAAGCCAGGAAAAGAACACTGCTTAAAACATTATCAAGGATTTTTTCGTAGCCGTCAAACTCGAGAAAAAGCAAGCGGTGGTGTTGCCATATTTGTTCATAAATCAATTGAGGCAAAAGAAGAAAACCTTATCACCAATTTCGAAGCTCTTGCAGTATCAGTGGACTTAAAAAAGAAACTTACCATAGGCAACGTTTATATTTCACCATCGACGGATTTTATTTCTCAAGACATAGATAACCTATTTGCACAAATAAATTCTCCCCGAATAATTACAGGCGATTTTAACAGTCACCACCTAATCTGGGGTTGCAGAACAACCAAGCCACGAGGGAAAGCTTTGTTGGAAGCAATGGAAAACACAAATCTAATCTTATTAAACGATGGCTCACCAACACGTTTTGACGCTTATACAGGAGAATGCTCAGCTATTGATTTGACTCTAAGTGATCACTCTACCACTGTATCCTTAAACTGGGAAATTTATCCGTCTCTATGCCAATGATCATTTTCCTATACATGTATCCAAAACAGATGAATATGTGGAAAATAATACTTTTGAAAGATGCCAACTGGCAGTTATATCAGGAGACTCTGGAGAGTCAAATAAAGGAAAAAATGCCAATCATTTTTGAGGACGACGTAAATCAATCATTAGAAAACATTAACACGCTTATTATGGACTGCGCCAAATTAGCAATACGGAAAAAAATTTACCCACACTTTCGTAAATGTGTTCCATGGTGGAACAAAGAATGTGCAAAGTCTATCCAGGAAAGCAAAAATGCCTTTAACAGATTTAAAAGACACAAAACAGAACAAAACTTAATGGCGTTTAAAATATTAAGGGCAAAAGCACGGTATATAGTTACAAAGAGCAAAAAAGAGTCTTGGCACAACGACGTGTCATCAATCAATAATGACACACCTTGCTCAGAAGTTTGAAACAAAATTCGAAAAATAGAGGGCAAAAGTAATCAGTTAACAATTGCAAAAGTGTACCACAATAACCAAGATCTTACAGATAGTAAAAGTATAGCAGATTCACTAGCACAAACTTTTAAGTTTTACTCCTCAAGTCAGCAATACAAACCAGAATTCTTAAATTATAAAATTGAAATGGAACAAGATCCATTAATATTTAATTGCGATGAAGATAATTACAGCCTAAACAAAACTATCACCAAAGAAGAACTAGAGGAAAGCCTTAAGGATATGACAAACTCCACACCTAGTCCGGATAACATTCTAGCAACACTCCTCACCAATCTTTCTATAAAAGAATTAGAGTTACTTCTGAGTTTGTTCAATTTAATCTGGCTTAAACACAGCTTCCCGACATTATGGACAAAAGCCATTATCATCCCCATATTAAAAGAAGACAAACCCAAAACTGACCCAGAGTCATATCGACCGATTTCTTTGACTTGCACAATGTGCAAACTTTTAGAAAAAATAGTTAACAAACGGCTGCGCTGGTTTCTTGAAGGTCGGAACTTGCTTGTCCCAGAACAAAGCGGTTTAAGGCAAAATAGATCAACCCTAGATAATCTGATAGAATTAGAATCTGAAGTCCATAATGCATTTATTAACAATCAATCTTGTGTCACAGTATTCTTCGATATCAAAAAAGCATATGATACCACATGGCCATATAAGATTTTAAAACAAATTAAAGAGTGGGGTATCGATGGTTACATTTTATCAAAAACTTTTTAGAAAATCGAAGGTTCCAAGTCAGAGTAAATAATATTCTTTCAAATGAAGCGGTACAGGAGAATGGTATTCCACAAGGCTCTGTAATAAGCGTGACACTATTTTTAATCGCCATAAACGACATTTTAAAAGAAGTAAAAACACCAGTAAAAGCTCGAGTTTTTGCTGATGATTTAATTCAACAAATCAAAGGTAAATATTAAAACCATGGAGCTAGTTCTACAGTGCCACTTGCAAAAACTCGAAAATTGGTCCAACAATACTGGATTTATGTTTTCCGCCGAAAAAACCAAAATAATGCTCTTCTCCAAACTTCTCTATGTCGATTCAATTAGATGCTTGGGTATGATTTTAGATAGAAAGTTAAATTGGAATCTTCACATAAAAGACATAATAACCAAATGCCACAAAAACATAAATCTACTTAAGGTGTTATCCAACAGATCATGGGGTAAAGACACCAACACATTATTATCAATTTACAGAGCACTGATAAGATCAAAACTTGATTATGGGTGCATAGCGTACAATTCAGCCCCCAAAACCATTTTAAAACTTTTGGATCCCATTCAAAATACTTCGGTTAGAATAGCACTAGGTGCCTATCGAACAAGCCCCATAGAGAGCCTTCTATGCGAGGCAGGTGAACCCCCACTTTATATTAGAAGAATGCAACTGAGTCTCACATACGCATCAGCAGTCATTCAAAATGAAGGACATCCTGCAAAAGAGAATATTATATACCACCAATTTAAAAATAGCTTTGCACAAAAACCCAACAGCACTCCGTCTTTTTATGAAAGAATCCACAGACATCTAGGAACTATAGGAGAAACTTTTCCTAAGTTTTTCGACATTTCGTTAACTCAACCGCCATGGACTATAAACATACCATCATGTAACAAAACCATGATAAAATTTAATAAAACCGATAGTAATCCAGAATTGATCCAAAGCGAGTTTAAGAATATTTTGCAGAACCTTCAAGACTATGTTCAAATTTATACCGATGCGTCGAAATCCCCTGAGGGTGTAGGAGCGGCCGTTGTAGTTCATAATATCGTGACGTTACAATTCAAGTTACCAAAATTCACTAGTGTCTACTCGGCGGAGCTTTATGCTATATACGAAGCGCTAAAACACATAAGAAGCAATAATCTACAGCTCTCGGTAATTATCACTGACTCTTTGAGTTCTATAGAATCAGTATTACAAATGTATATTAAAGATCAACTTTACAAAATTCAACAATTATCACTAAGTGTAATCTTTATCTGGCTTCCGTCACATACCGGAATCACTGGCAACGAAAAAGCCGATTTTTATGCAAAAAAATCAATTAGTGACGTGAATTCTATGGTGGTAAATAAAACAGTGTGTAGTGACTTTAAATCGTTTATTAAAGAAAAAATGCAATGCCTTTGGCAAGAACAGTGGGACCAGTCTAGTGCTAAACTACGATGTGTTAAAACAACTATTAAAAAGCCCATCTACCTAAATCTCGAAAAATTCAAGTAAAATTAGCAAAGCAAAGGTCATACTAAGTTAACACATGAACATATTTTTAAGAAAATAAACCCTCCAGTTTGTGCTCAATGTAATGAACCCCTCACAGTCAAGCATGTTTTAATAGAATCTCAAGCTCTTGCAAATCTTAGACAACAACACCAACTAGACCGAAGCATAAGAAAAATCCTAAATAACGATATTACCAGTACCAACAACTTAATATTATTTTTAAAAGACAGTAACTTATTTAACTTAATATAGGAAGTTCAAAATTGTTATAGCGCTAATGACCGTGCGCGGTCGATGCGCTCTCCGCCAAAATAAATAAAATAAAAAAAATTTCAAAAAAATTGCGTAAAGGATTTTTTAAAGATGTTTTTATATAAATAATATATTTTATTTTTCATCTACACATTTTATCCAAAAAAAAATTTTTAGTCCGGCGCCCAGATGGCGGCGCCGAGTTGGCGGCGCCCAGTTGTCCTAGACCGGCTGAAGCAATCATTTTACACAATACAACTTACACGATATAGGCCTGTATGTGGTAACGCTGTTTATTAGTAAAAAATCGTACATGCGACGGCAGCATACTAACTGGACTGAAAATATTTTTAAAAATTACTATAACCCACAGCCAAAAACTTGACTTGTGATACCGCTTAATACTATTTAATGGTTAATGATTTTAGCGTAGCCATTATAAGATATATAGCAGCAGTACATAAACAACAAATTCCGGATCATTGGTATCCAGAGAACAATCAAAATAGAGCTAAAATTGACGAATATTTAGAATGGCAGCATTTAAACACCCGATATAAAGCAGCTGTATATACACGGAAAAAAGTAGGTACTTATCTTAAGCTTCCCGTGATATAAATAAAAAATAAACATAATATTTTTGCTAGGAACGGTATTTTTGTAAAAAGTGGTTGTCTTATAATGCACTCTCTTGCTCAAGAAGAAGTAGGAAAAGTGTACAGCCTTCGTATTTGTATTGACGTACCTGTTTATTCTTGACTGACCATATGAGGTAAGGGCTCGCCAAATTTCAAGACGCTATTCTTGACGGTTGGAAAAGTTGTCACTTTTACGGGTGAACTTAAGTTTACCACCTTTTTTTTGTGGTATTTATAACCTTACTTTTGATTGTCAGTTTTGTTTTGGCAAACTTTTTTTGAAGTTTGCAGGTGCGTATTATTATAGTCCTAATTATACGCATTTGTAATGACGTAATTTTTGTTTGTCTTTGTATATTATAAATTGCGGTGACAATAAACTTTTTAAAAAAAGTAGTGTTTAGATTCATTCATTTTTTAAATAGGTAAGATAATGGCATAGACGAATGACAGAGATAGACCAGACACTTACACGGTGGGACTTTTATTACTCAATTGGCGCAGTATACCGGGGTGCCGTGAAAAAACCAGCGCCTCTCCAACTTTGTATTCCGTACTAAACATTTACAGGGGGATTTGTAACAATATTACGCTTGCGCAGTTTGTCTCTAAGCTACAGGGTGGCTTTTCAAATTATTGTATACCGGATGCTCATAGCCATCAATGCAATCGTTCTCAAAAGCTACATCTTATAATATGGTGTTTTGAAAAGTTTTTATCAAATTAAATTTTAACACCAAAAAACCCATTCTACTCGTCAATTTAATACATAGTGTTCAATTTAAACTTTGCGTGCAGATAAGAATGAGTTATTTTGTGTCAACGCTCAATTTGCCCAAAAACACTCTATAAACACCAATTAGTAAGGAAGCTTAATCAAAGAATTAGCAACAATAAAAAGGAAGGTTGAATTTTTGAAATTAAATCCATCCATTGATTTAGCTACATAAATTTCCTTGAGAGGATAATAATTTTCTAGTAAAAAAAAGGCTCTTTGACGAATATTCTGCAGCAAATTCCTTTTTATTAGTGCATAGAATACATTAACTTAATTATTACAATGCTTTATACATATAGGTTATTTTTCGATCAACTGAAACTTTTTTAATTGTTTCTTAATGAAAAATATAAACTAATGGATTTGGTAAAGGATCAGGCACACCTCTTATGGGATTTCTGTACTCCGTTAAACTTCACGAAATTTTGGTATGTTGTAGACTGAACCTTCCCTATCAAAAGTTTTTCGGGGCCCAACTTAAATTAATGACCAGTTTTAAAAAGAAAACAGGGTGTTGAAAGTGATAATGTCCAAGAAGCATAATGGCCCCTTAGATGGCTTTTCCAAACATATGCGCAATGTTACTATTACATGTATTTACGATATATTTATTATTTTTAATCTGTACCTTTAAAACTGTATCTACAGGGTGTTTAAGTAAATATTTTTCGAAAGTGTTAATGAGAAACAAGCGTTAGTGTGTTTTAGGTTGAACCTTTCGTATCAAAAGTTCTTATGGGCCCATTCTAAATAATTACCAGTTTTTAAAATACAGGGTGTTGAAAGTAATGACCAAGAAGCATTATAGCTTTTTAGAAGTGTTTTGCAAATATATAGGCAATGTTACTATTACACACATTTACGATTTATTCATTATTTTTTATCTGTACCTTTAAAACATTATATACAGGGTGTTTAAGTAAATATTACTCGAAGGTTTTATTGAGAAACAAGCTTTAGTATGTTGTAGATTGAAACTTGATGATCAGATGTTCTTATGATGGACCGATGTAGAAATACAGAGTGTTGAAAGTAATAATGTTCAAAAAGCATAATAGCTCTTTAGACGGAGTTTCCAAACATATACGAAATGTTACTATTACATATAGAGAGAGTGGTTATTAGTTTTTTTAATGGCTCTTGACTTATTAAGTATTTAATACAGGGTGTTTCGGCAAATATCATTTTTTAAATAATATTAAAAAATATTTAAGCGTTTTGTACATCTGTACCGTGCCCTGTAAAAATCTATAATGCTTGTTTCTGAGTAAAAATTTTGACTAATATTTATTTAAACAGCCTGTGGATAATATCTTAAAGGTACAGATTAAAAATAATAAATAAATCGTAAATATATGTAACAGCAACATTGCGTAGGTGTTTGGAAAATCCGTCTAAAGATAATGCACCTTGTATTTTATAAACTGGACATTAATTTAAGTTGGGCCCATAAGAACATTTGATACAAAAGATTCAATATAAAACACACTAACGCTTATTTCTCATTATCACTTTCGAATAATTTTTACTTAAACATCCTGTAGCGAATGTTTTAAACTTACAAATTATAAATAATAAATAAATCGTAAATACATGTAATAGTAAAGCCGTCTAAAGAGGCATTATGCTTCTTGGACATTATCACTTTCAACACCCTGTATTTCAAAAACTGGTCATTATTTTAAGTTGGGCCCATAAGAACTTTTGTTAAGAAAGGTCTAAAACAAACCAAAATTTCATAAAGTTTGACGGATTACAGAAATCCCATTAGAGGTGTGCCTGATCCTTTATGTATGTATGTGATGTAAAAATGTATTTAAATTAAACTTTAATATATTATAATTGGGTGTTAAAAAAATGTAACGTAAGTATTTTAAATTAAAGTAAAGCTGCAATTTCGTTAATGGAATATTGTTGGTTGTTCATTTAATTATACAGGGTCCGGCATGATGATCTCTCATATTTTGAACCCCCATTGTGCCCGAATCACTGAGAGAGCTTAGCACAGTCGTCGGGTAGGTCGCTTCCTGCCATTTTTTTGCCATCGTGCCTTTGTTATCGAAACATTTATTAAAAGTAAGTAACGTAATCTGTGATTACGACGCAAAGAACTTTTCGTACTCACTTCGCACTTGGTAGACATGCTTTCGTTCCAGATCCTTTGTGGAGACCTAAACACTAACAATACGCCAAGGAATTACAGGAATATCGCTTTTAAGTTACTGTAGGAGTAAAACTTTCAGAAATCAGCTTCGAATATGTATCGAAAAAAATTGCCGCCACATGGACTCTCTCCAGGCCCTCCCAAGCCTTAGATTTTTTTACATATTTTCGCCATATCTCAGAAAAAAACACAAAAAATAGCTTAATATTCGACATCATGTGGCTTCGCCCCCCCCCCCCCCAAGAGGCCTCGGGTCCCCCCAAGACATATTCCTGGGTGCGCCACTGTAAAAACAAATGGTATATAATAGAGTTTCAGTAAAAAAAATACAATCTAAATAGCATTTACAATGGCGTTTTTAATGTGGGAGATCATTATGCCGGACCCTGTATATAAATATAGTGAAATAAACTATGTTTTCCCAAGCGCGGATTTGAGGGGGGGTAACGTGGTAATGACTCCCCTTACTAATAATTAAATTTAAAACAGGAAAATTACCCCTTCCTCCCTTGAAAAAAATGTTAATAAAAAAATATCGTCAATTCTAACCCTTCCCCCCCCCCTTGATTTTGACCTAGATCCGCGCTTGTTTTCTAAATATTAAAATTTAAAACTAAACATTTTAAACTCTGTCCTGGTTCAAAGTGTCCATTACACACTATATATTTAATGTAAATTTCGTCTTTCGTCAAAGTTAGCCAGTTTTTAGGCCGAAGTATTTTGAGCCACTCATCAAATAGCTTGGGGTTGATATATTTTCTTTGGCTTGGGGGTCCGTTTGGGAAAGCGATGGCGCTTGCGAACCTAATCTTCGCACCCACCAACACAACATTGTTTTCTTTTCAATTTCTTAAGCGATGGATCGCCCCATCAAAACGCGCAAAATACCGATTGGTCATAATTTAGCAAAAAACACCATAAAAATAAGTTAATAAGTCGAAAAATAACGAAATACTGCTTCCACAAACGAAAAATGTAAAATGAAATTACATCACCGTCATAGTTTTATCTATTTTGCTAAAGTCAATGTCAGTCTTAATCAAAAACAAATTGTCAAAATATACCAAGAGTAGCGGTTAATATATATTGCGACAGCACAGAACTCCTGTCCATAATATTTTTATACCAGGGGTGACGGTCTGTAATGAGCGCCTCTCGAACTTTGTATTCCGAACTAATGTATACAGGGGGTATGTATAACAGTATTATGACAAGACCGGGGTGCTTTCCTTACTATAAATAATTAGTTTACTGTGGATAATGGTTATGTGAAGTATCCGTCACTGTTAATCAAAACATAATAACAAATATTGATTGGCAAAAATATCTACGCCATACGTTTTTTTCTCACCTGGTGACGTCATTACAAATGCGTATAATTTAGACTATAATTAATTACCTATTTTTTATAACAAAATTTGAAACCATCAAAACAAAACAAACAACCAAATATAATGTTAGAAACGTCACAATAACTCACAGGGATTCATTTCCCCGTGGACAAAGATAGTGAACTTAAAATTAATGGTTAACTTAAATTCACCGGTGATTTTTAAGTTCATCTGTAAAAGTGAACATTTCCCTCACCTCACGGGCAGTCAAGAACAAACATCCAGCTGTTTGATTTTGACTGTAGTTCCAATAGATATTTAGTGTATTTGAGGTGTCCCGCGTGGGCAAAGATGGTAAATTTAAATTTGCCATTAATTATTTAAAGATGGATTCCATCGACAACTGAGCTTCTAGACAATACTATGCTAGTTTAAAGACTAAAAAGGGTGAAGCCGTTTGATCTAGTGAACTAAATGAAATATATAAGAGAAAATAATGATAAAACATAAAACTGAGTTACAGATGAAGCAAAGCGGGAACACTCTTGAGTGAACCCCAAGTTTAAATCGAACTTTTATAGTGAACAAATTTAAATAAAAATTGCTAATTAGACAAAAGTAGGTAGTGCTGTAGTGTGATCATTGTGTAATTGAGTTCTTTTGGTAGCAAACAATGTAGATTGAAACCATTTCTGTGATTTCCGCTCCTGGCACAGACAGTTAACTAACTAGAACTTCAGTATTTTTCTTAACATAGTACAAACAGCTTTATAGGAACTTTAATATTATTGTTATCAATGAACTTGAGAAGTTTGATAGGTATTTCATCAAAGCCACACGCAATTTATTTCATTATGTTTTATGCTATTTGCAGCTACTTAATCTCTACCTTGGACTTAGACCTGGAACCGCTAATGAACTAACGTTTCTTCACAAAGAACTGATGAAAGTTTTGGATCAAATTGAAGAATTATGTCTGTCACAAGGACACGATTATATTTCTGGGAATAAAATATCTGTGGCTGATTTGTTTGCGGCCTGTGAACTTGAACAAATACGTAAGTATCTCAAAAAGTAACTATAGTTTTTTCCAAGATGCCTTATTTTTTAACATAAAAACCTTGCTAATAAAGGTAGTCAAAAGAACATAAGGACACTTTGTACTTATATTGCTTAAAAAAATATCAACAGTGTAAAACGAAGCAAGTAAAAAGTAAAAACTCTAACACCAGTATTTACTAAAGGGTCTACAGTGCTAAGTGCTACAATCCTAGGTCTACGAGTCTAGATTTTGGTTGAAGGTTTAACTTATTTTTCCCGTAAATGCAATAGTTTTCAAGACTTATATAAATTGTTTTATTTTTTATTTATTTATTTATTTATTTATTTCAACAGTATCTACAGCAAAAAGCCAATTACAGATACTTTCTTACATTAAAAAAAAAGATTTTATACAATACGTCACTTACATTACACATGATAAAAAACAAATCAAATTATTATATTAATTAACTGCAGCGCACTTTTAGATCTAAAATTTTTTTAAATTTCTTATAGCTAACATTGTCAATATCAACATCTGATGCATACTTGTTAAATAAGTTGCATAAATTGTAGATAGGAGAGCTTTTAAATAGATTTGTTCGTGGATAAGCTAAATAAAACATATTTTTCGACCTTGAATTGACTCGATTGATGGCCAAAGGAAGTTGTTCAACTATATTAGGACAGTCAACATCCCCTTTGAGAATTCTATACATTGTTGTTAGAAAAATTTTAGTTCTTCTTAGGTTTAGTGATAATCTGTCAAATATTTTTAATAAGATCTTGTTGTCACAACCTCTTTGTGGATAAATCCCAAACTTTCTAAAGTGCATGGCTTTTAAAACTTTTCGTTGAACTCCCTCAATCATACCAATCCAAATGTCATATTGGGGGGACCAGATAACACTTCCATATTCCAATAAAGGCAATACCAGACTGTCAAATAAGTATATGCTTACGTCAATGTTAAAACTTTTAGTATTTCTACAAATAAACCCAGCAACTTTCTGGGCACTCCTAATTTTAGAAATAATATGTGATGAGAATGAAAGATTAGCATCGAAGGTTACACCTAGGTCTTTTTGTTCAGATACACGCTCTAGGCTCTCATTATTTATTGTATAATCAAATTCAATTAAGTTTTTGTTACGACTAAAAGACAAACAAAAGCATTTACCCAAATTTAAGTTAAAACCATTTTCCTCGCAATATAGAGCTGTGTCCTGAAATTCACTTTGAAGTGTTTCACAGTCCTCCAATGAGAAAACTTCAACAAATATTTTAAAATCATCAGCAAATGCCAATGATTCCACATTTTTTACCTTAGAAATAATTTTGTTGAAGGCAATAATAAAAAGAAGTGGTCCGAGATTTGACCCTTGGGGCACACCAGAAGAACTTATATAAATAGTAGACCTGCTACCTTTTAATTCCACGAACTGATATCATTTGCTTGTGCTAGTTCCCAAATACGATTGTATTAAATTAGTTAGGTATGGAGAAACATCCATTCCAGTTAGTCCATCTAAAATAGTGCTAAGTCACAGCGTTTTCCAAATCCGTATAAATAACATCAACTTGACTCTTTTTGTTTAAAGCCTCATGTACGTATAGAGAGAAAATTGTTAGATTTGTAAAGGTAGATCGTTTGGGTAAGAAGCCATGCTGTCTGGAAGATATTTTATTTGACACTTCTGCAAAAAGTCTGTCAAATAATATGATTTCGAAAATTTTTGAGATTGCGCATACTATTGTTATAGGCCGATAGTTCTCAATTTTTTGTCTAGGACCACTTTTATGGATGGGTATGACTTTGCTAAGCTTCCATTTATCTGGAAAAGTTGACGTTTTAAGCATGATATTAAATAAAACCTGCAAAGGAACAAGCAAAAACTCTTTACACCCTTTTAATATAAAAGCAGGAATACCATCATGCCCAATAGACTTATTGGGTTTTAATTTATTAATAGCTTTTTCTATCTCTATAATGGATATATCTTTCTCACAAAAGTAGGATTTAAATTTATTTGTAGGGGTGAGAATAATATTGTCATTGTCAATAAAAACGGACTTAAAGTATGTGGCAAAGCCATCGGCAATATTATTCGTTCCCGTGTATGTTTCATTTTCAAATGTCATTTCATCTGACAAGTCAGGACAGTCTTTAAAACTTTTGAGAAATGACCAGAAAAGTTTAGGGTTAAACTTTAGACTCGCTTCTATATCTATTAAGTATTTGGCACGAGCGGCCTTTATTTTATTTTTAATTAATTCTCTTAGGTTACTGTATTTAGATTTACAAAACTGAGACTTGTATTTTCGCGATTTTATAAAGCAAGTATGTTTTTGTTTAAGTAGTTTAATTATTTCATAGTTAAACCAAGTTGGGTGGTTTTTACCTTTTTGAGTCGATCTAGGTACACACCTCTCAAATAAGTTGTAAATAATTTTATAGAAAGCTTCAAGTGCCAGGGTTGCGTTAGTAAAGCTTGATAAATCATCCCAAATTTGTTGCCTAAGAAGCTCATACATTTGTAAAAAATTGGCTTTTTTAAAATTAAACTTAGTTGTTGGCACTAATTTGCAGTTCCTTTGCGATGTTTTTACTGACAGTCTAATATCCAAACATGGATGGTTGTTATCTATTGGCACCATTTGATCATCATTTTGTCCAACAGATATGTTATCAAAAGACCCAAAAACAAGATCAAGTAATACATTATTGATGTTCCTAATATTATTAAACTGATAAAGATTGTTAAAAGCCAGAAAACTCCTTAAATGGTTTTCAATATTATTATTTGAGGACTCGTTTACATAACCTGGCACATTAAAATCACCTATTATAATAAAGTTTGAATTCACCTTACCTATTATGTTTATTTCTATTTTTTCAAAAAAAAATTCATATACGTCCAGAGGGCTGTTAGGTACAATGTAAACTAAAACTAAATATAAAAATCTATTGTTGTTTAAACTAACTTGCAAGCAAATAGCCTCTTGATCGTCGTCAAAAATCTTAATCTCTATAACATTAAAAGTATTCTTTAAAGCCAAAAATACACCCCCACCATCTTTTTTCCCTGTCAGTAAACTGTTTCTGTCTTTTCTGAACGTGATCATACCATTCGGGCAAAATTCTGATGTATAAAATTTATCATTAAGCCAGGTCTCTGTTAAGGCTATTACATCATGATTGCTATTTAAAAGGTTAATTTGTAGAGTATCTAGTTTAGTTTTTAATCCACGACAGTTTTGATAAAATAAAGTAACTCCATTTGTGCTGTCATTTGTTATGGATTTTTGCCGATTATTTAATAATATTTGTATTTGTGGAAAACAATTTCTAACTAGGGTTGAGACATTTCCTGTAACAGATTCTCTAAAAAAGCATCCTGAGTATCAAATTGACAGTCACCAGTCTCATTAAGTTGACCCTCCCTATCTTGAGTACTGTTGCAAACGATTTCTGGAGTTAGGTTCTGTATATTAAGAGAATTCTCACCCAAAACAGTACAATCACCAACGTCGACAGTACTTAAATCATTTTCAATCAATCAATCAAGATCAATTAAATTACTAATGCTACTATTATCTATACGCCTATCTATAAGTACCAAGTTTGAAACTGTACCCTGATTGCTGAAAGTAAGTATTGAATTTTTTATGCATTCAGAGAGCCTATATAAACCTAACCTATTAAAAAAATTTGATTTACGTCCAAAATACTTGTCTGCCATGCCTAAAAATGGTTTAGAATTTAAAGAAAGTAACCTTATATTTAAGTTCAATCTTGAGAGGGTATATGTAACCCTAACAATCGTTTTATTGTGACTAATAGGTTCATGCGTGTTTGATGGGGTTGTGCAAACAAGTAAATTTGTATGAAAACGCGTTATATTTCTACAGTTTGGACCAGTCAGAAGCACAACAAAATCATTGTCATTAAAATCAGAAATATAATCTTTTATACCACAAACAAGGTTACACAGATCGGTATCTGGTTTACATAATATTTGTATGGCGAATTCTCCATTAAATACTTTACGTAAACTCTGGTAGGCATATTTCCCAAAATCATCTGTCAGCACCAAGATTTTGTGCTTTTTTGAAGCATTTGACGATTTCGCTTTATGAGATATGGCATCTGTCATTTAATAAGATTTAACTTCCTTATTTGACGGTTTGACCAAACTCTGAATTTCATCTTTAAGTTTCCCTATTTCAATGAAGTAAGTTTGGTTTTCATTTTCCAAGTTTTCAATGGATAGTTTCATATTAGTGTTTACTGTAGTTAATTCTTCTATGTCCAAGTGTAATCCACGATTTTCCGAAACATTTAGCACTGAATGATTTTCAATTATTTTATTTAGTTCATCAATCTTTTGAAGTAGAGTGTCATTCAGTTGCTGAAGATTTTTTGCTTCAAGGATATATTTTTCAGTTGAGGAGTAATAAAAATTGTTCATAAATAGCTTGCGATAAAGTCATCTATTTTCGTTGTAACAAAGATATTATGTCCACAATAAACTTAAAAATAAATATAAAAATATAATATTTTGGTTTAAAAATGGCTGCCATATTTTAACCTCCAAACGTCACTAGGAGATGTCCAATGAAATTGTTGTAAGTCAGTGTCAGCTGTTCGCTCTATTTTACATGTTAGTTATTTAGACAAGTTAGCGATGATAAAATCGATTTTCAATTCTTTGGGTGGATATGTTACTGAAAACAGATTCTAATATATCTTGCGCTTTTTACAATATTTAAATATTGATACGTATTTAATACCTTAATGCATCTACGCATATAGTTTTGCGATTTGTCTCAAACTTGAAAGTTTGCAGTGCCTGAGATCACTTAATACAGTCTTATCCTCAAACCTAAAAAATTCAAAATGGCGGATTTTCTTATTTACTAACCGATTTGTCTAAAACTTGAAATATTACATCGCTTAAGGTCATTTAACACAATTTTTTACTCAAATTTAAAAAATTAAAATGGCCGATCCAAAATGGCGGACTTTCTTATTTATGGACCGATGTGTATCAAATATAGAAATTGATGATTTTGACTTAAACTTTTAAAAAATTCAAAATGACGAATCCAAAATGACGGATTTTCTTATTTACCAACCGATTTGTCTTAAACTTGAAATATTACATTGCTTGAGGTCATTTAACAAAAATTTTTACTCAAACTTAAAAAGATCAAAATGGCCGATACAAAATGGCGGACTTTCTTATTTATGAACCTGAACTTTGAGATTTGCCATCAACGGCAGATATAATGTGCCGCAGCCGCAAAGATTTTTTCTCGTGAAAACACGGGCACTTGAGATACATTTTGTGAAATACTGCAGTTTATCAATTTCTCAATTGATCAGGATTTAAAAATAAGTTTTATTTCTATGAGAAAGGAGGCCCCTGTCGGCCCACTCTGGTTTCTCTGCATCTGTCCCCAAAAAGAATACTCTGGTTTCAGTTGCAAAACATTTTTTTTTTAGAGTACCCAGTGTTAAAATAAAATCTTCCAGAAGATTACTGCTAATGCATAAAATAGCCAATGCATTAAGAATTTGTATGCATTTTTTAGCATAATATTCTCAAAATTACTTCCATGATGGGTATCTTTCTCTCTCACTCTTTCCCTCAGCCAGCCATCTATCTTATTCTAACGCCCAGGGCTTAAAATCTCTTAGCTTTCCACTGCTGAGAAGGATTGTTTGTCTATAAATTTTGCATATCTTAGTATTTTTGATTTTGACTGGGAAAGAAATAATCTTATATAGTTAGTACTTCGTCAGCCGGTAATAATAAATAAAGTTTCTTTAAAATTACGCATGCAACTTTTTTCTTGTTTTATCACACCACTGGACAGTCTTTTTAAGAAATGTCAACGCCATCACGATTATACGGATTTAATTAGTTATGTAGTCACTAATACTCATACGTAACATTTATCGTTGGTTGCTAGTTGATTTTAATTCTAAGAAGTTGATACATATTTTTTTTTAACCGTAACGGCCCATGAGGCACCGGCCTATAAGACACCGGCCCATAAGGTACCGGCCCATAAGGCAATGGCCCATAAGTGACCGGACCATACGACATACGCACCGGCCCACCGGAAGTTTTTTGTTTTCCATATGGCCCATCCACCCCTGGTCCTAATTGTGTTTTACCTTATTTTTCAAGGCAGTCATATAAAAATATTAAAATAGCTTGGCTGCAGACCAAAAGTTTTGAGTTAACGAAGTATGTAGTTTTAATTTTGTATTAAATTTTATTTAGGTCCTACAGGAATTAATTTTGTGCAAGGCAGACCAAACCTGGAACGCTGGATAGAAAGGGTTCAAGAGCAATGTTGTCCGTATTACCAAGAGGTACACCGGTACTATCAGGAAGGCGTTGTAGATATGGAATATCAGTATAATTTA
Organism: Aspidapion aeneum; assembly: GCA_963576565.1. NCBI lineage: Eukaryota > Metazoa > Arthropoda > Insecta > Coleoptera > Brentidae > Aspidapion > Aspidapion aeneum. Next base: position 48,132,072 of record OY755047.1, read on the forward strand.
AAACAAAAAAGTCTGAAAAAATCTCTAAATTTTAATAAAATAGAGAAGGTTACTGGGTAGGGATAAAACCAAAAAACGTTTAAGGTAATAACAAAAATCAAGTTGACTTTTTAAACAACCTGTAAATAATTATTGTTGGCAAATAAATAAATAGTTTACATGTTACAATGTTTGAAACAAAGTTTTTTATTTAAAATATATATAAAAAAATTTTAAAATATTAATTTTTGGGAAACGTTAAAATATTTTTTTTTAGCAATTAGCATTGTTTGGAACGACAGACAAACAGACACATATCACAACGCGTTTTGTTAAAATCTTACTTAAATAAGAGCTACCTATCTATTAGTAATAAAATGAAAGCAAAATTTCGATTATGTGACCGGAAAGTGCTTTACTAGTCATGGCCTAACTTTTTTTTCTTTAAAAATCTCCCACCTATTTTTAATGTAGACAAAAAATAGTTACCAATTTTCTTAGAACAAATATTTCTTAAAAAGCATCCCAAAAAAATTGTTCAATCATCTCTGAAATCAGATTTATATATAAAAACAAACAAGAGCTATAAAAAACCTATCAGTTATTTGTATTCCTGAAAAGTCGTATTTTTTTAGTTAGGTCTCTGTTCTTTTAGGGGTGCAAATTATATCCACGGTTCGTAAAGAAACGGGTGCCTGGTAAAGTTCTGTCACCCTAATCATAATAACCATTTTGGGATTGTGTGTGAAAAAATTGAAAATTTATTTTCAAATTTTGGGAAGAATTTCTGTGTTTTAAGCACGGCTAGGTATACATCATTCTTTAAAGTTAAGTTTCAACCATACCTTATACCATTCTATAAGTACCTAATTCCTTCTCGAAATATAACAAAGGCTTTCGAAAGGTACTACCCATAGACGAATGACGTTAGCGGTTGTGTTTATATTACGGATTTGAATTCATGTCATTATTATAGCACAGCCTACCTGTTGTTAAGTAGGCTGTGATTATAGTGACATTTTCATTATTATTGTGAATAATAACAATTATAAATAAGTGAGGACCTAGTTAGTGATATTAATAATGGCGTTTTGGCAGCCATTTGAAACACCACAAACAAATTTTTGGAGACCATTTGAGGACCAAGAAGGAGAAGAAGTGGTAGTACCATTAGAGTCTGCGGTTTTACAGAAACCAAACTTTAACCCTGAAAAATAAATGGATCCATAATGGAACTGACACCTTCCTGGCTAGCCTGTTATCAAACTTCAAGTGAAGCCATGATAATATATTAGCCTTGAAAATAGTTTTTTTTAAATATCTCAGAAACTAAAGGTCCTACGAAGTTTTTGGTAATAACACGAATTATTGAAGAAAATATAGTCTACTACATTTTGCAAACAGTGTATTAAGACGATGCTCCATTAAAAAGTTAGCATTTTTCAAACTTTTTAATTGTCAAAAACTGTCATTCGCATTAATGGATTTTGACCAAAATCTAATAAGCTCGTAAGAGTATCGAACACTATTTTACCTATATATATATAACATACACACACGCAGACAGACATCACGACGATATTGCTAGGATAGGTCAAAATACATCCAAATAACACATTTTTGGCGTTATCTCAAATCGTCGAAAATAATACCTTCTCTCTAGCCATTGCTACGCGGACTAGGAAGGTAAAAATATCCAAAGGGCAAGGCAAAACTTTTAAAAACACATTGTACAAGGAAAACTCAAGATATTATTTTTGATATGTATGCGCAACTCTGAGTAGATAATGACGGAAATCATTCCAGAATATACGAACATATTACACATTTTACAGGGGCAAGCTACATAGTATATAGTACCTATTTGTTAATGATTATTATAGGCATTAAGCAGCAACTTTTATTAAACGTTTTTTTTTACTTGACTATATACTATAAACAGTTCCCAGTCCGGCCCATATTCTCTTTTATTTGTTTAGGATTCCTTAATGGGTTTCACACTTCAAATTTTATTATGGTTTTTTGGCGGCTTTTTGAAATGAAAGGACTATAACTCGGGTGTCATGGCGGCCGTTACGTCAGTGCTACGTCACAGTGATCCAAGGAATCAGCAGTTGCATTGTATTTCATAGCGGGTTTTGACATTTTGCGAGAATCGTTTTTACATTTTGGCTATATTTTGGTTTTGTAATTGTTTTAATAACAGTTCTGTAATTGATATACATTTAATAATAAAGAGTATAATTTTAAAAAAGTTATCATGTGTGTGTTCTTAACTAGTTCTTTTTTTAAACTACAACCACTTTATTGCTTAAAGGTTGATTGAATATAGCTGTTTTTATCTCTCCTTCCTAAAATTGAAGAAATATATTTATAAAAAGCCAATTATTAACCCGCTAGAAGCAGCGTTTTATTATTTACATTTTTATTAAGTGTAATGCAGTGCCAACGAAGCGGGTTTTATTTTATTTATGTTTTCTATTTAATGTCTCATCGTAAGTTTTTTACGGGCATTAGATACATTAAAAATTGTTTATGATTATATGTTAATAAAAAGCTAAAAAGGTGTCAGATCCGTCATGGGTAATTTCTTTTTCTTTGATCATTTTCCTTTTTTTCCAAAATTTTATTTTTACCTACAACAAACACATTTTTTGTCAATAGAAATGAAGGGCTGCTAAAGAGTTCGGTAAAAAAAGTTGAATTAAATTGAACAAGCGTGTCTATTTAATATTTATATAATTGTAGAATATAACTTCCAAAGGGTCTAAGTGCCAAAATCTTAAAGTTAAGAAAATCAACAAAAACACTTTTCGACGCATTGCAAAAGCCTCTGCAGTTTCCAATGCAAATAGACCCGTTCAGATGCATTGGAGTTGGCATTTACGACGGTTTTCAAGCAAAATCTAGATTTTTAAATATATATCACTTAGACCCTTTAGAAGTTATACTCTTCAATTATTGAAATTGTCATCATACATTTTTAAAATATTCAATTTTTTAATAAATGTTTGTATTTTTCCGACTTTTAAATATATTTATTTTTATTTCTCACCCTTTATTGATCCTGGAGCAGGCTAACTGCCGCGTCATAGGCTGCCGAGTTCTGATGGGCCTGGAGTTACCAGACAACCGTTTCTTTACGAACCGTGACCTATATCAATATTTTGTCGACAAGAAATACCTGAGTCCGGGTCTACATATATTCTGATTTCGAGAAGTGCAACACGAATTCGTATTCGTATAAAAGATGGTGGCTGCTAAAGTTAAAAAAAAAACGAATTCCCTGTTCTTGGAGAAATGAAATTAATTTTGACGAATTCATTTTAAGCAGGAACTACTCAATTTAAAACTGTAAAGAAATTTGACACCTGTCACTTTAAAACAAAATGACGGCTATATTTTTAAAAAATCGTCTTTTTTTCGATATTTTCTTTAATTTTGGTACAATATTTATTTGTGATAAAGCTAATGCCAATTTCTTTAATCCTACGGAAAAAAGAAATTTTGCTCTTCAGCTGATACAAAAATGGCGCTTAATAGGAGCAATTCTTTACAACTGAAAAAATTTGGAATAATTCGACAAAATGTGCCAAAATCTGGCGCTAAGATATCTCGTTTAAAAGGCAAATTGTAAACTTAAAAACTAACCTAAAAGGCAATTTCCCACTTTTTGTTAAATGTAACTTCACGATATAATTTTTTTTTAAATTAAAAACGCCTAATTCGTTGAAAATGTTTTATTTAAATATTGTAAAGAAATTCACAGAAACTGAAATGTCAAATTTCGTCAAATTTCTTTCAGATTTATTACTTTCTTTCTTGGTTTTTCCCGGTAAAATTAACAAAGAGGGACTAACTGCATGTCGTGGAAGGTTTGCTACAAAATTTGCTCCACCGTTATATTTAAACAGATTTTTAAGGGAAAGTCAGGTCAGGTTAAGTTTTAAACCTGACCTGGGTAGGTTATCATACAAAACAAACTAACCTGATCTGGCCAGGTTAGTTTTTGAAATTATAATTACCCAACCGGAATAGGTTTGGTTTTTTTTTATTTCGTGTACCAATCTAACCAGATCTAGTTAGGTTTTATTTTCGGTCTATTAAATTTTTCGACTATTAGTATTTTTATGTTTCGATGTTTCGTCCGTCGCTCCGTTTTCGTTTCAACAAAAATTAAAAAACACGCTAGAAATTAACATTTCGTGCATTTCCTAAGACAAATAGCAAATTTTGCATTTTTTTTTTTATTAAACCGAACCTAATCTTTGTCGATTGATCGCAAACTTATCTATATAAGTTTTCGATCAAATAACTAGAGTTAAATTAACAGGTAAGGATAAGTTTGCGATCAATCGACAAAGGTTAGGTTCGGTTTAATAAAAAAAAAATGCAAAATTTGCTTTTTGTCTTAGGAAATGCACGAAATGTTAATTTCTAGCATGTTTTTTAATTTTTGTTGACATCGAAACTTTTAAAAAAGCTATCGTCCAAAAAATTCTGTAAAAAATTTTGCACCCTGTCACTTGTGTCCCTTTATCAATATTACTGTTAATCCTGGAATAAAATACACAAACAAAATATGACGGGTTTAAAACTAAAAGATATTGAAATTGAAGAAATAGTCCATGCACATGCCTAATTAAAGACGGTTTTCTCAAAAGCTAAAGAATAAATTCCAGTTCAAAATTATTTACTCGGTCATTGAATAGCTAGCTACCTAATTCGAAAAAGTAATAAAAAAATTAAATAGTTTTTAAATAAAAAAAATATAATAAGGGTAAAAGAAATTTGAATTTGTTTTTTTCTATAAAATGACGAAAATAAAACTAAGTGAAAAAACATTTTGATTTTTTTAACCCAAACTTATTTTGAGCAAAAACAAAAAGTTTTTTTTTGACGATCCCAATAGCCTTCCCACCGTATGAGTCGTTAAAAAATAAGTCAACCAAGCATACTTTTACATTTAAACTTATTTTAAAATCAAGTTCAAAAACATGGCAAAAGACAACAATTTTTTAGCAGCTGCTCAAATCTTGGATTGATTTTGCAGTCAAGTCAAGTAATATTATTTAAAACACAACTGTTCCGCCATAAAAAATGGGAATTATCCATATCACTACTACTTATCACTACTAAATCTTTGATTATTTTTGATTCCTAAAAATTTCGGGGGGAGATTGATCCTCCTCTTTGCTACCACCTTGCACGTCATGTTGTAATAGTTTTTTGTAATAATATTTTAACAACATATTTAAAAAGTGAAACCGAACTTGTGGACGGTCCCTTTGTTAGTTTCACTTGGGAACAATGAATTGGCAACAGCGGCAGCATTTCGTAACTGACAGTCCTCTTGGTGGTCTGTGACTGACAGTTATCAAATGTGCCAGAAAGAAAAATCATTTTATGATAAGGTGCCCGGAAAAATACAATTTATCGAGAACTTGTGGATTATCAGTAGCCGAGTTTCAAGGTAGGTTTTAGATGAAATTTTCCCGCATATTTACATTTTTCGGTTTTTCAAAATTTCCTAAGTTGGCCCATTACCGTGTGGTGTAAGATATTACAGTTCCGTGGTGGTATGTAATAAAAAATACGTCTATAGATCAACACTGTGTACAAATTCTTAAAATAGGCGAGAATCACTACTTTATGAAAGTTGCAGCATTATTAGTTTATTCTGTTGCCAGGACAAACCAATAATACTTTACAAAGTGCGTACGGCTGCTTATTTGTCTGATAAGGAAACTCTTCTGCTATTTGAGCGCCACCTTTTTTGGTAATAAGTTGAAGTGAAGTTTTTAATAAATATTAAAAAAGGAAATATATTTATTAATATTTACCAAGTGTTGTTTTAAGATAACTTCAACCTTTTTATAATTTAGTACCTTGAAAGAAATACATTTTAACTGAATTCAAAACTTTGTATTATCAACAAATTAGTTATGTACATTCCTACAAATAAAAATTGTTCATAAAAAAATCTAATCAACCTTGCTTTATCCGATACGTGGCCACATAGCGAGCGCATACAATATTAACTTTAATATTAATAACTATGAGGATATCAAAAATTATGGAGCGAAACCGCCTAATTAAATTAAAAAAAAGGAAAAATATAAATATATATTTTATTAAAAAAAGGAGTGATCCCACCTGAAAACTGCTACCACCATCAAGGCTTTTGTGTCACAAAGAGGATAAGGCAAGTTAGGGCTCCGCATGGCATATTAGGGCATCTGCAGAATAAGGCAGCCCTAGAGCAGGTCATTGTAGCTGAACAGGTACCGGAGGGAGAGTGAACGTCAAAGACACAAACTGTTGAGGAGGCCTCTGTTGAGGAGATCTATAAGAGGCAGGTTGTGACGACGACCACGAGAGCACTCTGATTGAGGAAGGGTAGAGAGAGAGCCGGACGAAAAACCCTAAATTAAACGGGCCTTACATGGCATTCAGAAAATTTGCCAATAGATAGAAGAAATAACAGCTTGACATAAAATGCAGATAATTAATTAACAGAAAAATATATTACTCACCCTTTGTTTGGGGCAGCCAGAAATTTATCCATGAATTTCTCACTCAAAACTATCAATCGAGTCACAAAAGAAATGTCTGCACATAGTGCACACAGCAGCGAATCATTCGCTGTAAATATTTTAAGTTTTTTAACTATTTTTAAGCCATAAATTAATTTATGAAAAACGAAAGGTTAAAATTTATAACCTTATTCCATTGAAAATTTTGAAGGGAAAGAATGAAAAGAGAGTGCTGTCACTGGAAATATGCCCACAGAATAGTCTCGGGTATGGTCAAATCAAAACGAGCTTTTTCGAGAGACAAGAGGGACTGTTCACCGACAGTGATCTAAAAAGTAGTCAGTGAGAAAAATTTACTATTAACTAGAAGGGAATACGAATAAAAATAGCAGGAATAATATATTGGATTCTTCTATTGAAAATCGAAGAGCGATTTCCATTTATTCTAGCAAGAAAACATATGACCGGACACAAGGGTTGGTGGGTGCAAACAGGCATTAACAGTCTAGTGCAAGCAGGCGTTAAAATATGTGCAACCCGCAGCTAATTCCTTGGTAAGTCAATTGATGCTGACCGAACGGGAATCTGCTGACGAGTTGCAATTTGAAATCAAAACAAAACAAAAGGTTCATAACACCGGAAAAATAAAATAAATATTCTTTTATTTTTAAATAACTATCGTAAGTTTTTGGAGCATTTTTCATGTAAGTACTAAAGGGAAATAAAAAATGCTACAAAGTAGGTGGAAGTCGAATTGCGCATGCTGTATCAATTGATTCTCGCACCTCTATTGTCCTAATAAGGTGAGATGTATGTAAACATTGTTTAAAGACAGAGGTAAAACCACGAAACTGTAACATAAACTGGAATGCTAATTGGTCCCAGAAAATCTTACAAATATGACCGCTAGATGTAGGTGACAGATTGGATGTTAAAAGAACGTAGTCATATCAATCAAATCAACTAAACTTTTTTTTTTTTTAATTTTAAATATTGCCTGTATAACCCGCACATTATATGTTTTCCATATTATTTATTACTTTCATGTTTGCCATAGTATAACATTTTGTAATATTTGCTATTTTATGTAAAAAATTTAAGTTCTAAACTTTTGAGATTTGTTTAAAATCAGTATGTAAATAGGTAAAATTTCTTACTTGGTTTTTTACTAGCCGCACACAGATTGACAGAAATGATAACAAACCATAACAAACACAAAAATTCCCAGATTATTTTTGCGAAGTTCTACCGAGTCGAGTTCGTTTAATTTGTTAAATAGTGTGTTATTTTTTTTAAAAGCAAATACAAGTGCCTTTTATACATGATTAACTGTTTTGTTGTGGTCTGCTACTTACAGTCGCAACGATTTGCCGTTGCCGATTCACCGCTAAGTTGCGTTATTTTTGAAGCTGGGTTTATGCAGAATCCCTGTTGTGCTTGTACATTAAGGGCTAGCATTGTACCCAAGATATTGCACAATGGACAAACCTAATTCTTGCATAATGACTGTCTTTTTGCTTTCTGCTTAGTATGGTAAGATGCACTAAGCACCAAATGTATCCATTGTGCTTTATGTTGCTGGGTAAATCAGTAATAAGTTGCAAGGTAAATCAGGCATTAGTTTACACAAGTTTTGTGTTTTTTTAATTAAATTTTATTAAATCTCTGTCTGTCAGTCAGGATTTTTATCAGGGGATATCCAGGACTGGTCCCAGACTTTCAAAAATTAGGGCAGTTTAGATGTTTAAAACATGTGGTTAGAACAAATTTTTTTCCGGTGTGTAATACAACAGAATGTGCCTATATTATTTGTAATTCTTTGGAAAAAGAGGGACATGGCCCCCTAACCTTCACTCTTGGACTGCTACTGGGATATACATATATATAGTGATAGTTATCAGGTTTAATATAAAGAAGAGGGTCCGCTGAATCCAAATCTGCAGTATAACAATTTGGGGTAATTTAAATATAATTATTATATGAGGATATAACATATACGTAATTACGTATATGGGATATAACTGTTTATGTTTATGAGGAGACTTAACTAACAAACTTTTATCAAGTTTTATTGCAGATTTTGGCAGCTTTGCTTAACCCTATTATAAAATTTACAACGAACTTTTGTGCATCAGCCACCATTTTGAATTATTCAAAATGGCGACCGTGAACAAAAAAACAAAAGGAAAGCATACACATGCGTTACATCAGTTATAGCATTTTTAGTTTCGCTGAATCCAAATTTGTTGTTTAAAAAAGACTTTGGAGTAATCTGAAGGCGTGGGGGGTATTTATGGGGTAAACTGTAAAACTGTTTGTGTGGAGACTTAACGAGCAAATTTTATCAAAGATTTTTTACAGATTTTGACCGCTCTGCTCAACCGTATTATAAAACTATCCAAAGACTTTTGGTCATCAGCCACCATTTTGAAATATTCAAGATGATGTCTGTGAAAAAAAAAACAAAAGGAAAGTAAGTTGGAGTAATCTGCATATGCTTCTTTTTAATTTTTTTCCCACGGTCGCCATAATCCCAAAAGTTATTAGCTACTTTTATAATGGGGTTGAGCAGAGCTCTCAATATAAGAAGAAGAAAGATCATGATTAAAGTATTTTCGTTAAGACTTCGCATACGGTTTAACCCAAAAATACCCCCACTCCTCCGGAATAACCCCAAAATCTACTTTTAACAAAAGGGGTGCATTCAGCGAATCCAAAACCCTATAATTGATGTATCGCATCCATATGCTTTTCTTTTGTATTTTTTTCACGGCCACCATCTTGAATATTTAAATATTTTAAAATGATGACTGATGCCCAAAAGTCATTGGTTAGTTTTATAATAGGGTTGAGCAGAGCTGTCAAACTTCCTAAAAATATTTGATAAAGTTTTTTCGTTAAATTTCCATATAAACAGTTTTATTGTTTATAAAATAAACCAGATTACCCCTGAATCTTTTTTTAACATAATATTTGAATTCAGCGTACCCAAGAACCCTATAAGTAAGGTATCACGTGCATATGCTCGTTTTCTAAACTTTTGCCCACGGTCGCCATCTTAAATATTTCAAAATGGTGGCTGATGGCCAAAAGTCACTGGTAAGCTTTATAATAGGGTTCAGCAAAGCTGTCAAAATCTAAAAAAACTTAATTAAAGTTTGTTCGCTAAGTCTCCACATAAACAGTTCTACCGTAATACCATAAATTCCCGGCTATCCCCTGTTTCTTTAAATTACTCCTTTTTGCTTTAACTGGATTTAGCGGACCCACATACCCTAGAATCGGTGGATCGCTTGCCTAGGTTAACAGGTCGATTTTTTTCATAAAATCATTTTCCCTACGTTGGGGTACCCCCAAAAAAAAATAGTTCTAATCGAATTTCAATTCTGGCGACCAAAGGCCGACTGTAATAATAGAGAATTATTGAAATACAGGCAGGCTATAATTGTGCCATGCACTATTTTGACACATTCACATTGAAAACTGACAGTTGATCCTTCAAAATTGACATACCAAAGTCGAATTTAAAACTTTCGTCGTTTATTTTCAATTAATAAAAGAAGGCACTATTTATTCCGGTTCCTATAGTAATCAAAGGCCGTGTGTTGAAAGACCACAGCTGATATAAAATGTGAATGTGTCAAAATTGTGCCTGGCACTATTATAGCCTGACTTTATTTCAATAATTCTCTATTGTACCACACACACCTATGCTTGATTTAGATATTTTTTTATTTAATTTTTTTACTTTAAAATGGCCACTATCTTGGAGTGTTAAAAATGTTTAAGGGTGCCAGAGTGGCATCACTCGGATTAACAATATAAAGCATCCTGACTAACAAATCTGCATAAAAAATTATTATACCATTAATTTCCCACTTAAGGCAAAAATAGCTGTTTCGCAACCAGATTATTGCAGTTCGTAACACAGTTTCCGGAAAAAAAAAGATTAAAAAAAAGTAGTATATCATTTGACAGTGGCGCACCCAGGAATATGTCTTGGGGGGCCCGAGGCCTCTTAGGGGGGGGGGCGGGAGGGTGAAGCCTCATAATGTCGAATTTGAAGCTATTTTTTGTGTTTTTTTCCTGAAATATGTGGAAAATATGTAAAAAAATATAAGGCTTATACTCTTCAGTGTACACATTTCTTAAAACTGGGTAACATTTAAAATATTAAAATACATTTTATCGAAAATTAAAATCTTGAATATTAAAAATCTCATATAATCAAAATCTCGAAACTATAAAATATCGCAAAATCAAAAGCTGATATAATATATTTAAAATTGGTTTGGTTGATTTGGTTAAATTGGCTGGTTAGGGTGGTTGGTTATGTTATTTATTTAGGTTGGTTGGGTAGTTGTGGTAGTTTCAATATTTCGATTTTCAATAATAAAATTTTTAATATTTTAATTGTTGAAGATTTTGATTTCTGACATTTTAATTATCCATATTTTAGATATTCGACATTTAAATAACTTTAAATTTTAATTTTCATTATAAAGAGTTCGAGATTTTGATATTCGATAAAATAAAATTTAATATTGTGAATGTTACTCCTAAAAACTCACAATCAGTACACAGTCCCTATAAAAAAAGCGAACCAATCAAAAGTGTGTTACCCAGTTCAACCGAAAAACTAACAGTGGATACTAGTTACTAAAGTTGTCTCCAAAAGTGCTAAGAAACAGCCAACACGATAACACCTCCCAGGTTTGCCATTTTGTCATTCACTTCGGGGCACATTTACCGCCTTAATCTGACTATCTTTCTTACATAATTTTTAAACAGTGTCATGTTTCCTTCATAGCTTTTTTTTAATTTTAGCCTCAATGTTTATGGGGAATTTCTAAAGGTTGGTGCCGATTTGGGGATATTTTGGCAATACCAACCCATTTAACATCCCAACTGTCAAGTACATGTAGCGGTCATTTTCTTTCTACGTCATTAGCATTCCAGTTTATGTTACAGTTCCGTGGGTAAAACTCAATCTTACTTATTTAAAGAAACCATGCAGCCCTTGTAAAGAGTGCAAAAATTGCAATTTAAGTATTATCTTTTGAAATATTTAAAACAATGTATTATGCAGTAATTATAGTTTACTCGTTCTTGTTTTTTTTCCAATGATGATGAAATAAATCTGCTAGAAATTAACATTTCGTGCATTTCCTAAGACAAAAAGCAAATTTTGCATTTTTTTTATTAAACTGAACCTAACCTTTGTCGATTGATCGCAAACTTATCCTAACCTTATAATTCAACTCTGGTTAATTGATCGAAAATTTGTCCTAACCGGTTCATTGGAGACATTTTTTTGGTGGAAAAGGGGCGTGTATGATCAGGTAAGGATAAGTTTGCGCTTAATTGAAGGGGCGACGGACGAAACATCGAAACACAAAATGTCGGAAGTACAAAATGTCGAAGAAACAAAAATACTAATAGTCGAAAAATTTAAAAGACCGAAAATAAAACCTAACTAGATCTGGTTAGATTGGTACACGAAATAAAAAAAACCGAAACCTAATCCGGTTGGGTAATTATAATTTCAAAAACTTACCTAACCAAATTAGGTTAGTTTGTTTTGTATAATAACCTACCCAGGTCAGGTTTAAAACCTAACCTGACCTGGTTAGGTAATATTTTGTATTTTGACATTTTGTAATTCGACATTTTGTAATTTCGACGTTTTGTATTTCCACATTTTGTTGTTTCAACATTTTGTTGTTTCAACATTTTAAATTGTGATATTTTGTATTTCGACATTCTGTATTTTAAATTGTGATATTTTGTTTTTAGACATTTTGTAATATTACACAAAAAAAGCACCTTTTGCCAAGATCAACTCTGTGTATAAATTCTTAAAACGGGCGAGAATCACTAGTCCATTAAAGTAGGTGGAAGTCGAACTGCGCATGCTGCCTCAATTGGTTCACGCACCTCTATTTTCCTAATAAGGTGAGATGTGTGTAACCATTGTTTAAAGACACAGGTGAAACTCAATCTTACTTATTTAAAGAAACCATGCAGCCCTTGTAGAGTGCAAAAATTGCATTTTAATAAGTAAAGTATTATAATCTTTTGAAATATTTAAAACAATGTATTATGCAGTAATTATAGTTTAGTCGTTGTTGTTTTTTCCAATGATGAATGTCACGTAGGAGTACGCAGCTTTTATGGTCTAAAAATTGGAAAAGGGCATTAGGGTTTACTCACATATTGAAAACGACATGTCACGGTTAGGCTGATATGGCATTTAAGATTGTCTCCTATGAATTGGATTAAAGGTATTAGCACGCACTGTATCCTTCACGACGGTTCAAACTGTCCCGTTGGCATCAGCATCGTCATATAAAGACGGCTTCGGCAAAAGTGATAAAATGTTTCGACAGGAACAATTTTCTCGTTTGGCGCACCTTTAATTGAAAATGTGCGGGAAAATATAATCAATGATTCTTAAATTAGCCAATATCTTCATCAGAATTTATTTCATATTCAAAATTTAAGTCACATCCGATGCTCAACTGCTTCGATGATGAAATTAACGTAACGTACCAACCAAACCGAAAAATGACCGATTTAGTACGACTAGGAACCTTGAGTTTCACAGTTAAAATTAATAAAACAAAAATAATAAAAATTGGTAGGCACGCGATGTTAAGTTAGGTAAATTGCTGTTTTAATTTACATATTGGAAGTTGGCAATTTTCTTTTAGGTTTTCAGTATAATAAATAACTTACTGTCAATGCCGTTCCCAAATTCATAGCATAAAAACCGCCAATCGTTAGTTCTAGTGGTTTTTGTGCACGCAACATTACAAAACTTAGCGTCTGTTTTAATTTTTTATCTTGCTTATACCATTTACTTTTAAAAATGGCATCTGAAAGCATACTGCTCTAAAAAATTATTATAAAGAAACTAAAAAAATGTTCAAGACCACCAGTCCACTCATTTTAAATTAGTTTGAAGAAAAAGAAGAATTTTTGATCTGTCAAAATTGGATTACAGTTCTCTAAAGTCAACATCCAACACAAATACGTTGTTTATCAAATCTGTTACATAGTTTGTGTGTGTCTGTTTGGCAAACTCACTATTTGATCTCATCAGTATCGTACACGATTTAGTAAATACAAATAAATCAACAAATTCTTTGGGGTGTCAATGTCGGCCGCCACTGGAACTTCACAGATCACCACGAACTCCTTGAAACGCTTTGCAAGCACACTCTGTAAAGCTTAACGTACTTTGATCTTCCTCAATAAACCGACAAGATGCGGGAAACCGAACCGCACGGCACCGAATTTAGATTTTCACGAAATCGATATACGGTAAGACCTCCGATTCCCAAAAGGGGATTCTGTTTGGGTTTTTCTTTTATTTTTGACGTTTAATTTGGTTTAGCATGCGAATCATCGCGTCGAGTTGATCGAATTCAGCTCGTACTTACAGACTCACGAAAAGTTGTTGTATTATTTTTTATAATTTCTTTTGTTATTTACTTTAAGTGTAGTATATAGGTAGAATAGTCTCGTGTGGTAGTTTACCCTCAACTTCCGCAATTTTTAACCGCCCTAGTGGTTTTCTTTTGAAGAAAGTTTTCTCCAGTGTCAAGTGTTTGAGAAGACGTATCAAAAAAAAAATTATGAATAATCCATGAGATGTTCCAGTTTTTAAGATATTCGCTGTGCATTAAGTATTATCAAGCTTTGAATGCGAAAATATTTGTTAAATTATTAAATCTTTAATTCCTTTTTACATATTAAATACATATTAAATATTAATATTTAAAGTGCACGTCACTGTCTCCACCCCTTTACTCCCTTTTTGATCGGAATGGCAATGATGATCCCGTGCTAGTTCGACTGAATCTAGACTACGTTACTTACTTCAGTTTGTATAGAGTTAGCATTCCATGCAAGAAAAAACAATTGCACTACCAGAAGAACAAAAAAGATAATAAAGAAGAGCAAGAATCCAGTCGTGTTGCTCTGAAATATAAATAGAAAATTAAAACATTAACTAAGCCAAAATAACCTGAATAAAATGGATTTAAATTTAAAAAAAGGCTTTTGGCGTTGGGTAAAAATTTAAATAATAAGCATACACTCTAGAAAACAAAAAACAAAGAAAATTCCTTTTGAATTTTTTTTGATACGAATTAATGGTAGGAAATGAAAACGATTTTTTTTCTCGGTCGCTATTGTTGGCTGTATTTATATAGACCAGAAAAGACTAGGTATCTCGCCGTCTACAAAAAAGTAACTTATATGTGGTTTGTATAATAGACAACAAAACACGACAGCTGTTTCACCAAAAAATATCGACACTGGTCTAAAATAGCGCATAAGTAAATATGGCTGGTATGTAACTAAATAGCGCTAATCAATTTATTAAAATAGCTTCAGTTTAATATCCCATCACCCACAAAATAGGGCCAGTATCAAAATAGTGATCAAGATAGCATTATAAATTAGTTGATCCTTAATTACTCTTACTTAACCCGCCATTGTGAAATCGGCCCTAGGTTAAATTATTTTGACCTACTTAATCTAAACCTGAAATAATTTAAACCTAACTTACCCTAAGCTAACGCGTTCTAAGCTAAACTAATCTGACCTAATGTTAACATGACCTGATCTTACTTTGCTTGCAAATGGACATGTATGCATTTTTCTTTTCTGTCTGATTTTTAAAATAACTTTATATTATCGCGATGATATTGAGATGGTTGTCAATGAAGTTTTTCGTAGGGTTATAAAATGGATGACTGCAAATAAATTTGGAGCTTGATGTTATAAATTTAGATAATAAAATTTCAAATTTGTTACCAGATATTAAACTGCTAGGCTTTTTTGTTGACACTAATTTGAATTACAATTGCCAGATAGACAATCTATGTAAAAAACTAGCGTCTACATGTTTTTGTTTAAGGTCCATGTCAAATGAATGTAGTGAAAAAATTCTTAAAACGTTCTATTTCTCAAATTTTTATTCACATTTAAAATTTGGTATTATTCACTGTGGAAGAGCAACAAATATCAATAGAGTTTTTATATTACAGAAATATGCAGTTCGCATTATAAAGGGCTTTAACAGGGGTGAATTTTGTCGCAGGGCATTTAAAGAGTTAGGTCTTCTGACGCTAACAGGAGTGTATATTTATGAATTGGTATGTTTTGTTAAAAACAATATGTCTTTTTTTCAAAGAAACTCTTTAAATGGTCCGTACGATACTAGGAATAAGAAGATTCTATGCAGCGATCAACACTCAACTGCCCTATATCAAAGGGGTGCTTATTAGAAAGGCTGTCAGTTTTTTAATGCTTTTCCAAATGACTTGAAAATAACAGCAAATTTAAATAGTTTTAAAACGAAAACTAAAAAACTTTTAATTGAAATAGGTCCTTATGACATATAAGAGTTTTTTAGTTTTTTTTAATTAACAGTGTCTTTTTTTAGCGTTTTTTATTTTTATAATTATTGTATAATCTCATTAAAATATTATTTTATTTGATTGTTTTACGTTTTTTAGTTATTTTTATATTAGTTATGTTTATATTTATTTTATTATGTAACAACTAGACGTTTTATATTTGTTATTTAGATTTTTTATTTAATTTTTTTATGCTAGTTGTAATTTTGACTCAATTTCTATGTATTTGAATGCATATGAAAATAAAGGCAATTTCTATTCTATTCTATTCTATTCTATTGTTTAAGAGATATGAGGTATTTAAATTTAGCCCTCAAGTCGTAAAAGTACAAATATTAGATTCATACTGGCTTTGAAAATGTACCTTTATTAATAAAATAATAATATGTAGAGATAAGCTCATCCACACACAAAAATGCATAGCGCATAGCATATAGTGTTGCATAGCATAGCATGGCTGGCCTTATGGAAATGTCCATCACACACAAATATTTCATAAAAGGCGTTTTGGCGTTTGGAGGTGTTTTTGTCAATTTCGGTTTGTTGTTATTTTGGTCTGTTTTTGTGCAGTGATTTTTTTTAAATGGAGAGCGACGAAATTATCCTATATGCCGCTGTCTCACTGCTTTGGTTACTTTATTTAAACAAAAACGTCGGCACATAAGGTGGCGGAGTAGAAGGTGGTGGTGTCGGCCACTCTTTAGAAATACACAGACAACTGGAGACTTCAATGGTCTTTTCTAGGAACTGAAAAAAGACACTACCCTTTTCTTTAAATATACTAGAATGGACCTAAAAACATATAAAAAGCTGCTAGACAAGGCCGCATTTGACAAGACTTTGAGAAGAGTGGCAGAGCCTTTCTTTCATAACACACCTCTAGACTAACAAAAAATATAAAAATCTTCTTTAAGGTCGTCATTTTCCTGTCATCTTTTTTTTGTTGAATACGTGATTTAATTAATAAGAAATAAGTAAATAAATAAATAAATAAATAAATAAATAAATAAATAAATAAATAAATAAATAAATAAATAAATAAATAAATAAATAAATAAATAAATAAATAAATAAATAAATAAATAAATAAATAAATAAATAAATAAATAAATAAATAAATAAATAAATAAATAAATAAATAAATAAATAAATAAATAAATAAATAAATAAATAAATAAATAAATAAATAAATAAATAAATAAATAAATAAATAAATAAATAAATAAATAAATAAATAAATAAATAAATAAATAAATAAATAAATAAATAAATAAATAAATAAATAAATAAATAAATAAATAAATAAATAAATAAATAAATAAATAAATAAATAAATAAATAAATAAATAAATAAATAAATAAATAAATAAATAAATAAATAAATAAATAAATAAATAAATAAATAAATAAATAAATAAATAAATAAATAAATAAATAAATAAATAAATAAATAAATAAATAAATAAATAAATAAATAAATAAATAAATAAATAAATAAATAAATAAATAAATAAATAAATAAATAAATAAATAAATAAATAAATAAATAAATAAATAAATAAATAAATAAATAAATAAATAAATAAATAAATAAATAAATAAATAAATAAATAAATAAATAAATAAATAAATAAATAAATAAATAAATAAATAAATAAATAAATAAATAAATAAACAGTTTATTAAACTAACCTTTACAAAGCTTTATTTAATTTATACACAGATTAAGATATCTGAGGGCACGGCAGTGCATCGCCAAGTTCGCGCTGCCGTACCATATTTTCTTGAAACATTTCAGCCCATATTTGACCTCTCTAAAACTCTACTTCTGAATGAGCTACGAATCGCAAACCTTGCACAGTCGTAGATCTTCATAGAGTTAACATCCCCTCCGATTTTCATGGGCTTCCATAAAGTAGTAAAGTAGTTACGAAATTTTATAAAACGTCGAAATTGCCACTCACTGACTATATAGATCATCAAAATTCTACTGTAATTCCAGACATGCTACAAAGCTGAAATTTGGCAGAATAATAGAAATTATGACTGGCAGATGGTCCCCTAGAAGAGACCGTGCCAAGTTTTGAAACCTGAAATTATGACCAGACCTTTGGAAAAAACCCCAAAATTCTAATTTACACTTCCAGAAATGCTAGAGAGCTGAGCTTTGGAAGGCCGATAGTAACTATGATAAAGCTATAGAAAAAAAATTGTGTGTGCTTAAGACCACACGGCAGAAATGTAAACCTTAACAATGAGAAATTATTAATACTGGCCTTCATCTGCATCATCATATCGCTCGCTGAATCACAGAAGAGTTACCGCTCCTTTCACAGTTAGTCGACTCGAGCCGACTTCACCCGAATGAGCGTTACATAGCCGAGCCTCACGGCTCAGTCCAATTCAGTACCCACAAAAACTGCTAAACGCACCTAAAGAAGTTTACACTTTAAACATTTAAAAACCCCAAGATTTTCATTTATTCTCCTCCCCTATAAATGTAAAGTTATGTAAAAGTAACATTACGCACTTCCAGAAACGCTAGAGAGCTGAGCATTGGAAGACTAATAAAAACTATGATAAAACTATACGAAAAAATTGAACACGAAATATTTAGTTTGCTTCCCTCTCCGATACATGTAAAGTTATATAAAAGTAACATTGTCCACTTTCAGAAACGCTAGAGAGCTGAGCTTTGGAAGGCTGATAGGAACTATGATAAGACCATGGAAAAAAATTAAAAAACCTCAAAATTGGCATTGCAAAAGTTTTGAAGAATATTCCGCATATTTTACTACTTTAAAAATTAAAAATTATCCAATTCCTTTAAAAAAGTAGTGAAATTATAACAAAAACATTCCATGTAAAAAAAAGCCAAGTACGCGAAAGTGGCATTCCGTAAAAGAATTGAGATAAAAGTAAAGCCAAGTTCTCTAACACAAATTTCAAAATGAAAGGTTCTTACTAGTTTGGAAATGTTTTTCTAAACTTGGCTATTACGGCTGTAAATGACTCTTAGGCACAGTGCTAAACTGAACATAAAGAAGTTTGGCTGTAATAGCAAAGTTTAGAAAAACATTTACAAACTCGTAAGAACCTTTCATTTTGAAATTTGTATTAAAGAACTTGGCTTTGCTTTTATCTCAATTCTTTTTACGAAATGCCATTTTCGCGTACTTGGCTTTTTTTTACATGAAATGTTTGTGTGATGATATCATTTTATCAAGTTTTGTTATATAGTTTAATCAATTACCTTTTGCTACACATGAAGAAAATGTGATCTTAGTTCTAACAAATGATTGAGATTAGGTACTTACGTTTTGAATTATTTGGAACATAACTGAAGCAATATTTAATGAGTTTAATAAAAACTCAAGCAACAAAGCATTTTTCATTGCACTGTTTAGTTTATCGACGAGGCTAAAATAAAGTAAAGAAGGTACTGTGGACTGATAAAAATTATTTGAGTTAAATAAAAATGGATTTCAACCAATGTATTTATGTAAATTGAGTGAACCAAACGTGTAGGTAAATTACGTTTCTATCTTTTATAGCTTTGTCTAGTGTTCCGTCAGCTGTAATTTTTAAACCTAAGTATTTATACTTATCAAAGGACTGAATTCGCTGCCCAGTATTTAAGATTAGATCCTGTTTCGCTCCACCAATACACATATACTCTGTCTTATTGATATTAACCTCTAGTCCCCACTTATTGTACTCTTCTATTAGTTTTCGTGTCATATATTCGAGGTCGTCATAATCCTGAGCCACCACTATCTGATCATCGGCGAAACATAAAGTATACAAGGTGGTTTCATCCAACGGAATTCCCATGTTTTGGCATTTTCTCTTCCAGACTTTAAGGACCAAATATATCTTGAAGAGCGTAGGCGAGATACAGCAACCTTGTTTAAGACCTTTATTTACTTGAAAGCCTTTAGTTAGTTTTGCTTTTATTTTAACTTTTGCCTTACTATTGCGGTATAACTCTTTGATGGCCTTAATTAGTTGTACGCTTATGTTTGTCTTTTCCAACGCTTTCCAAAGTAGGTTTAGTGGTATACTATCATATGCCTTCGGCAAATCTACGTAAAGCAGATGCAGCTTGGGTTATACAAAAGAGATGATCTGAAGTTAATCTACCCACCCTGAAACCGGCTTGTTCTTCTGCCTCCATGTCTTTATATTCGCTCTCCACTTTATTTCTTATTATATTACCGTATATTCTGCTTAGCATACTAGACACAGATATACCTCTATAATTGTCACATATATCTTTCCTTCCTTTTTTGTGTATTGTAGATATACAGTTCCGTGAGATATATGTGACGTTTTCCACTCTGTTGGTACTATAGTTCCATTTAAATATTTTTGGAAAAGATTCCGTAATCTCAATAAAAAAATAAGAGAAATTATGACAGTGGGTGAACGTACTTTAGTGGATGATATAAGAACAAAACAACTGGTGTGGTACGGACATGTACAAAGAATGAATGATGAAAGACTACCTAAACAAATACTACAATGGAAACCAGCTGGCCGAAGAAAACGAGGACGGCCAAGGAGAAGCTGGAGAGAAGGAATAGACAGTGAAATAAGAATAAGAGGCCTAGATGATGATTTATGGGCAAACAGAAACGAGTGGAGATTGGGTATCTGAAGACGTAGAACGTTGTGAAACCGATAAATCTATTTATTCTTTAAACTTAATGTGTTATTTATTGACATTTGCATTGCGCAATGTACATGTAGTAATTTAGGGAAAGACGACGGAACCCTAGGAAACCAGCAAAATTAAAGCTTTTAAAATGAATTTTGATTGAAATATCTTTTATTGTATTTAGTAAGCTTATTAATATAATTACAACTTTCGTTTAAAAAAATGTATATTTTTTTGCATATGTATAAAAAAAAATAATAATAATTTTTTTTAAAAGTTGCAGTTGGCGGAATTCACCCATGGTTTTGGGCAATACCGCTACATCCTTGGGGTAATACCGCCATATTAGTCTTTGTTCATACCTAACAATTTCTACTGGTTTTGAATGATTGATAAATAAAAAACACATCGGCATATTCTATAAAATTGTATTGACCAATATAAAAATGAAATATTTTCGAACCTTAATCTAAAATTTAAAAACGGCAATCTAACCACCAGTTGACCACAACGTAAAAACTCCAAGCAAAACAGCATATAATCTACTTATACCGCAGCCGAAATCAAACTAAGGTGACGACACCTTGTAACTGGAATGCTTTAGCTTCTGGCACTACTGCTGCTCTTTGTCGTAACTGGCACCTCTCTGGCGTTTCTGGTTGCCAAGATACCTGGCGTCGCGGTACTACCCCGCATGGCGGAATTCCTCCCTTTTGCCTTATACCACCGTTAACTTTCAAAAACCAATTTAAGATGTTGGTTTGGTTTGGTGTTCCAGTTTAAAATATTGAGCCTGGGTTACATGAGGAACGTATGTATCAGATATTAAACTAATAAAAACATACAAATACTATAACTTTGATCTTGGCTCTAAGAGAAGAGACGCGATATTGTTTATACCGGGTGGGCCAAAAAAAAACCGGACAATTTTTGTTTTATTATATCTTTTGAACTATACAATGGATTTTAATGGGACGAACTGCACTTGACAGAGAATTAATCAGAGTTTTGACTTGATGTATTTTTTTATCCGCCATCTCAAAATCCAAGATGGCGGAAGAAGTTAAAACGTACCCTTTAAAGATGCTCGTTTATTCTTGTGTTGCAAACACGCTTTAATTATTTTTTTGACATTAGTGAAAAAGCTGCATTCTTGCGACGCGCAATAAGGTACGAGTCAACAAAATCGGTTCAGTGGTTCTTAAATAAAATATTTTTGTTTCAACGATTGTTTTGCATGTAATACGATTGCCTTGCCAATCATGTCTGCATTTATTTCCTAATAAATTCATTACTACTGAACCGATTTTATTGAAATATAAAAGATCCTGGTAAGAATTGATTGTTTTTTAAAGACCCTGAGCAAAGTTTATCGCTATCTGAAAATTTAAGATGGCGGACAGAATCATACTTGATCCTTTAAAATGGCGTGTATATTCTTATTTTTTGAAAGTGTTTTGACTTTTTCTTATATTATAAAAAAGCACTACCTTTCCTTCACACAACGACGTACAAACATTGTTTTGCACATTGCATTGCCAATCCTGTCTGCATTAATTTCCTTATTACTTCGTTATTACTAAACCGATTTTAATGAAATAAAAAAAAATCGTGGTGAGAATTGATTGCTCTTTAAAGGTTTTGATAGAAATTTTTCGCCATCTTAGAATTTAAGATTTCGGATAGAATCATACTAGATTTTTCAAAATGGCGTGTTTATTCTTATTTTCCGAAAATGTTTTAGTTTTGTTTTAATTTATAGAAAAAAACTACTTTTCTCCCGCATAAGGAGGTACAAATTTATAAAATCGGTGTAGTGGTTCTTACAAAATCTGATTTTGTTTTAACTATTGTTTTACAAATTATACGATTGCATTGCCAATCCTGTCTGCATTCATTTCTTTATAAATTCATTATTACTAAACCGATTTTAGTAAAATAAAAAACATAATGGTGCAAGCTTTAAAGATCCATCGGTTTGCACTATAATGTTTTTTATTTCACTAAAATCGGCTCAGTAATAATGAATTTATAAAGAACTGAATGCAGACAGGATTGGCAATGCAATCGTATAATTTGTAAAACAATGGTTAAAACAAAATCAGATTTTTTGAGAACCACTTAACCGATTTTATTACTTTGTACCTTGTTAAGCGGAAGAAAAGTTGTGATTTTTTATGGATTAAAAAAAAACTAAAACATTTTCAGAAAATTAGAATAAACAGGCCATTTTGTAGAATGAAGTATGATTCTGTCCGCCATTCTAAATTTTTAAATGGCGATAAATTGTAATTATGATATTTAAAAAACAATCAATTCTCACCAGGATGTTTTTTATTTCATCAAAATCGGTTAAGTAGTAATTAATTTATAACGAAATAGGTGCAGACATGATTGGCAAGGTAATCGTATAATATTCAAAACAATTGTTGAAACAACAATATTTTTTTTAGAACCATTGAATCGATTTTGCTGGTTTACACCTTGTTTTGAAAACATGTTCACAACAAAAGAATAAACGATCATCTTTAAAGGGTACAATTTAATTTCGTCCGCCATCTTGGATTTTCAGACGGCGAACAAAAAAATATATTTAGTCACAGCTTTGATTAATTCTCTGCCAAGTACAGTTTGTGCCATTAAAATCGATTGCATAGTTCAAAAGTTATAACGAAAAAAAATTGTCCGTTTTTCTTTGGCCCACCCGGTAGCTTTTATCTAAAACATAATGAACGGTGAGAAGGTTCACTTTGTAATTCGATATTTTTTACTCAATCTATCTGGGATAAAATAGACCACATAATAAAGTTTTAGAAAAATTGTAGGATTTTTTAAAATCGCCAGAATATAATATCAAAAATGACATAGGTATATCAAACTTTTGATGTATGTTTTGATTTTGTAAAAGGGGTTAATATCGTAATTTCTTTTTGACTTCAAAATCACATATCTATAAGTTAGCAAAATTTCTAATATAGTAAAATCAAAATTAGTATGTATAGGATCTTAGTGGAGAAATATTTCCTTATATTGTTTATTCTTGACAGAACGAAAAAACGAATATAAATGTGTAAAAAATACAGGATGTTCCCTTTTTCTAAATATATACAGGATGGGCCAAAAAAAAACCAAAAATTTTCCTTTCATTATAACTTTTGAACTGTACAATCAATTTTCATGGGACAAACTGCACTTGATAGAGAATTAATCAGAGTTTTGACCAAATATAATTCTTTGTCCGCTGTCTTAAAATCCAAGATGGCGGATGAAATTAAAATGTACCCTTCAAAGATGCTCGTTTATTCTGGTTTTGTGAACATGTTCTAATAATTTTTTTAAATTAGTGAAAAAGCTGCATTCTTGCCACGCAGAACAAGGTATCTATTTAGCCTTCTTCGATCCATCTTTGGATATAGGCGTCCCCCAATACCTTCCACTCTACCCTGTCTGTCGCCGAGTTCATTGATCTAGCTCCCGCATGTTTCTTCAAATCGTCCGCCCAGATGGGTGAACAAGGTATGAATCACCAAAATTGATTCAGTGGTTCTAAAAAAAACTATTTTTGTTTCAACCATTGTTTTGCATGTTTAGAATTGCTTGCTTTTTAAAGATCATGATCAAAATTTATCGTTGTCTTAAAATTTAAGATGGCGAACACAATCATACTTTATTCTTCAAAATGGCGTGTTTGTTCTTATTTTCCCAAAATGTTTTAGTTTTTTTAAAATATATAGACAACCACTATTTTTCCCTCACACAACGACGTACAGATTAGTAAAATCGGTGTGGTGGTTCTCAAAAAATCTATTTTTGTTTCAACCCTTGTTTTACATATTCTACGGTTGCATTGCCAATCCTGTCTGCATTCATTTCCTTATAAATTCATTATTACTAAACCGATTTTAGTGAAAAAAAACATAGTGAGAGTTGATTGCTCTTTAAGGATTGTTATCAAAATTTTCCGGTGTTTTGGAATTTAAAATGACGGACAGAATCATACTTGATTCTTTAAAATAGCTGGTGATTATTATTATTTTGCAAAAATGTTTTAGTTTTTTTTATTTATACAAAAACACTACTTTTCTCCGGCATGTTTCTCACAAAATCGGATTTTGTTTTAAACAGTTTTACAAATTATACGATTGCATTGCCAATCCTGTCTGCATTCATTTCTTTATAAATTCATTATTACTGAACCGATTTAAGTGAAATAAAAACATCATGATGCAAACTTTATAAAAGAGGCTCAGTAATAATGAATTTATAAAGAACGGAATGCAGACAGGATTGGCAATGCAATCGTATAATTTGTAAAACAATGGTTAAAACAAAATCAGATTTTGTGAGAACCACTTAATCGATTTTCTTACTCTTTAACTTGTTAAGCGGAGAAAAGTAGTGCTTTTCTATAGATCAAAAAAAAACTAAAGCATTTTTAGAAAATAAGAATAAACACGCCATTTTGAAGAATCAAGTTGATTCTGTCCACCATCCTAAATTTTATGATGGCGATTAATTTTGATTATGATCTTTAAGACTCAATCAATTCTCACCAGGATGCCTTTTATTTCATTAAAATCGGTTCAGTAGTAATGAATTTATAAGAAAATAGGTGCAGACATGATTGGCAAGGCAATCGAATAATGTTCAAAACAATGGTTGAAACAAAAATATATTTTTTTTGTCCATAGAACCGATTTTGCTAATTTATACCTTGTTGTGCGTGGCAAGAACGCAACTCTTTCACTGATTTAAATATATAATTAAAACATGTTCGCAATACAAGAATAAACGAGCATTTTTAAAGGGTACAATTTAATTTCGTCCGCCATCTTGGATTTGCAAATAGCGGTCAAAAATTATATATTGAGTCAAAAGTCTAATTAATTCTCTATCAAGTGCAGTTTGTCCCAATAAAATCGATGGTATAGTTCAAAAATTATAATAAGAAAAAAATTGTCCGGTTTTTTTGGCCCACCCGGTATGTAGAAAATTTGAGTTAGCTAATTTTTTGCACTAGAAACTGGCGACACCAAATGTATTTTATAATTATTTATTTTCTATTAAAACTTTGTAAAATTTGCTTAGAATATCAATTTGTAGCACCTCTGGCAATATTCTTTCAAAAACCTGAGAAAAAAGCAAATTTTTAGAAGATTGGGACATTTTTTGTTGGCTCTTTATCATAGGGTTAGGTATATTGTAAAAGCCAAAAATCCAACATAAAACAGTATGAGTTATACTCAATATCATAATTTTTAAGATAACTTTTTGACAGTTATCAGCTGTTTACCATAACAAATAGCATAGGTCCTGAAATACCAAATAATGCAAGGACCTAAAATTATAAACATATATTATAAATAATATAAAACTATAAACAACAAGTGAAATTAAAGAAAGAAACATAAGAATTTTTTAAAATTAAATTGACAGTGGGAAGGAAGAATTATAGAAATTAGTTTGATGACTTGGGCGAGTTAATACCCTGAGAGTCTCTCGTTCTTGTATTGAGACATCGCAGCCTACATAGATGAAAGTTTTCCGAAAATTTATGTATGGCTTCGGTAGTTCAATGCTTACAATGTTTGCTTAGAGAGCAAGAGATCTCGGGTTCGAGTCCCGGCCGAAGCAGAAAACTTTTTTCTTATTTTTCTTTCTTTAATTTCACTTGTTGTTTATAGTTTTAGGTCCTTGCATTATTGGCAAATTGGTATTTGAGCATTATATTGGCAATCGCCCATTGCGATCAGAAATTTTAACACACGAAAAGGTGATCTCATGTTTTCAGACGTTGATACTTTGCGTCTAACTTTTTAGTTTTCATACCTTTGACAGTGGGAAGGAAGAACTATAGAAATCAGTTTGATGACTTGGTCGAGTTAATACCCTGAGAGTCGTTCTTGAATTGAGACATCGCAGCCTGCATAGATAGATGAAAGTTTTCCGAAAATGTATGTATGGCTTCGATAGTTCAATGCTTAGAATGTTTGCCTAGAGAGCAAGAGATCCCGGGTTCGAGTCCCGGCCGAATCAGAAAACTTTTTTCTTATTTTTATTTCTTTAAATAGCATAGGCCAACGAAAAAAAGTTGTAAAAAGTTGTCTCAAAAATAATGATATGAACTGTATACGTTATTATGTGTTCATATAATGTAATTCGAATTTATGAAAAATTTTCTTCAAATTTTTGGGGTACATGCCGAACCTTCATAGGACATACAAGATGTTTGCTTATTTTTAAATGCAAGGGGACGAATTGTTTAAAAAAAAGTACCTTATAATATTTTGATGCTTTCTGATAAACAACTTTATTACATCTTCGATGGACAAATCCTGAAAATGTTGCACAGCGTACGAATCAAACTTTTTGAAATAGAACTGCAAACCATTCAGTTGCGACGTTATGTAGACCATCAAGCTGATTATAAAAGCCTAAAAATAAGTTATACAGGGTTTTTTGTCATAAATGTTTTTATTCTTGCAATAACAAATTTTATTTAAAAGAGTTGCACACTCCCATGATTATATATATATTTATCGGTTTCACAACGTTCTACGTCTTTCGATACCCAATCTCCACTCGTTTCTGTTTGTCCATAATTCATCATCTAGGCCTCTTATTCTTATTTCACTGTCTATTCCTTCTCTCCAGCTTCTCCTTGGCCGCCTCGTTTTCTTCGGCCAGTTGGTTTCCATTGTAGTATTTGTTTAGGTAGTCTTTCATCATTCATTCATTGTACATGTCCGTACCACATTAGTTGTTTTGTTCTTATATCATCCACTAAAGTACGTTCACCCACTGTCATAATTTCTCTTATTCTTTGATTTGTAACCCTTTCTCTTTTTGATTTCCCTGCTGCTCTTCTCCAATAGTCCATCACCGTAGCGGAAAGCATTTTTTCTGTTCTATCCTTGATTGGCCATACTTCTGAGCTGTATATATCTATAATACTTTTTACAATGGTGTTATATATAAGCTTTTTGTTATGTTTTGGTATACTTTTGTCCCAAATTATTCCATTTAATAAAGTTGTTGCTTTTCTTCCTTGTACGTTTCGATCTTTTATAGCTTTGTCTAGTGTTCCGTCGGCTGTAATTTTTAGACCTACGTATTTATACTCATCACAGGACTGAATTCGCTGCCCGGTATTTAAGATTAGATCCTGTTTCATTCCACCGATACACATATACTCTGTCTTATTGAGATTAACCTCTAGTCCCCACTTATTGTACTCTTCTATTAGTTTTCGTGTCATATATTCGAGGTCGTCATAATCCTGAGCCATTCTATCTGATCATCGGCGAAACATAAAGTATGCAAGGTGGTTTCGTCCAACGGAATTCACACAACATATTTAAAAAAATCGAAAAAAATGGATAAGTTTGACACCCTCCATCTAAAAAACAAAGAGGTTTGATTTGAAATTTAAAACATTTTTTTTTACCTTTCCTTAAGGGTTGGTGCATCATTTAAATACATTATCATTTATGCCTTTAAAATTGATTTACAATTTTTTTATATTTAAATATTTCCTCGCAAATTGAATGAAAAATACGCTATATTTTCTCACAAAAAAACTACGCTGACGCTGTTTTACTCACAAAGTAAATACTCTGCCAATATATGGGCCCCTAAGCTCACACTAGGTACTATAGTTATAGTGTACGTGTGACCTAATATAACTAAAAACTGAAATATATTTTATTTAACTCCAGACTAAATTACCTTTTGTTTGATACCACACAAGCCATGTTTTGAATTAAACTCAAATTTTTGAAATCTACCCCTTCCCTTAAAAAAAACAAAAAACTAAAATGTATTTTGTTAAACTCCGGACTCAATTACCTTTCGTTTGATATCACACACGCCATATTTTCACTTAAACTCTAATTTTTAAAATATACCCCCACCTTTTTTTTAAATAAATTAAAATGTATTTTGTTTAACTGTAGACTCAATTACCTTTCGTTTGATATCACACACGCCATATTTTCACATAAACTCTAATTTTTGAAATCTACCGCCACCCTTTTATTTGGTCTCTGTTCGGTGGATTTTGTTCATTTTTAAATGGGACCATCTCGACACAAGACCCAGCCTAGGTACCAAATTTCATTAAAATCGGCCAAGCGGTTTTTGAGTTATGCGCGTTGGTCGTTACAGACATACAGACAGATAGGATCACCATAGCTCACCCTACTATATTATAGTATATGTGTGAGCTAAAAACTAAACAAATTCGTAAAAGTTTACTTAAACGAAATCTTTTGGCTTCGTTTGCTGTATAAAAAGAGTGTTTTTTCTGATTTGCCACCAAAAATCGAAAGCTACGCACTTAATTGTTTGGAATAGAACTTACTTGGGTAACACAATTATAGGTGCTTCCGATCACCACAAATCCCAAACAAAGGCAAAATGCAAGTCCATAATATTTTCTTGTGTCAAAAGGAAACCAAATAGTAAACGGTAGTGGTTTTTCATCTAAAAATTAATGATAAAAAAGAGAAAATAAATGTACTGTGGCCAATTAAAATGCGTTTAATGACATTTGTGGCAACTAAAAGACGTTGCCGCCATTTTGTGACATTGTAAATAGAACAATAACGCTGTGCCAATTTGTGACACTAAGATCAAATTACTGAGTAATTAAACAAATATCTGGAGGCAGAACTGTATTTTCGAGCTAGGCAAAACATTGATATGCCCGGTAACTTTTATACAGTGGAGAAGGGGGGGTTCAGAAATAAGAAAATTTTAAGTGCGCCACAGTATTTAATACCAATGTTTTACAAAGAAGAACTTAAATAAAATACAGTTCAACTAAAACGTTGTAGCCAAACAATGAAACTCTACTTACTTCCGAGGCTTCCAGAGTATTTGTGTAATTAAGAATAACCAAAAAAATTGACTAATAAACAAAATAAAATTGTAAAAGATTGAATTAAGATGACAAAACTAGAGGCACGTTACAGGTAGATGGACTCCTTTAACAGGTCATAGTGTACCTACATCTGAGTCAGTAGTGTAAGACTCACTTGTATAAATGATTGTTAAAAAAAAAACACTTCCAAAATCATTCCATCATAGGGGCGATCTGGACCAAATATCTGCTGTCATCATTCTACGTTTGGTAGAATGAGACAGACAGCAACCCAGTCCGAGATCCACCCCATGAGGTAAAACAATGTAAGGAAACCGAAAAAAAAATATAACCTCATCTCCCTTTTGTCTCTGCAAAGTTGGTTCACTGGATTGTACAAATAACGCAAAAATTTAGTTCATCTTGTGTATTTTAATTAGAAACTGGAGAATAATACCAAACAAGTCAGGGCCAAAATAGCAAGGCACTTTAAATAGGGCCAAAATAGCAAGGCACTTTAAATAGGGCCAAAATAGCAAGGCACTCCAAATTTCACAGCAGAAGTCGTATTAAATAAATGAAATGAAGGAAAACAAGTCAATTTAGTAAATACTCCGCAAACTTGTAGTTATGACGTCATAACTTCACCTTGCGTTTACATAAAATGTTAAATTATACTGTTAAATATATGGAAAAAAATTATATCTAAAAAAATTGTTGCTTGCGTGAAATGACCTTGGTCCTTGATTATTTTATGAGTTGTTGGTGTTATATTAAACCTGAAGTGTTCCTCTCCGACATTCCTCCTGCTACTGCTGCTCCGGGTCCTGGTCCTGCCTACGCCCACCCTGAAGGTCTCTTAGCACATGGTGCTAGGACAGCACATGGTGGTCAAAATGTTCTGCACTTTGCCCGAGCTTAAAAACCCTGTGGAAAATGAAATGTTTCAGTTTCCTGGAATTCGTCTATTTTGCACGAAGTTCCCCTACACCGAGTAACTTAAATCGAGAACCCCATGTCGACTCAATAAAATAAAGTAGATTTAAACATATGAACTAAAATAATCCTAACGTACCTTTCCCAGGGTTACAATGCTACACCCGGCTTCACACCAGCGTCCAGCACAACTGTCCCAGTGATGGATTGGACAGGGCTGTAGACAAAGGAGAAAAACAATATATAGTTTTTATCCAAAACGTTAAAAAAATATAAAAAAATAACTCCAAAAATTCCCCACGTCTTTTGTCGAAAAAGTACATTTCACACGAAAAATAATTACAATTTGGGAGGCAAATATTATCTTGAAGAGTCCTCAAATAATAAAAAAATAAAATCGAACTTACCACTGCTCTTTCCGTAGAAACGGCGTAGGTCGCCTTTTAGTCCCTCTCAAAGAGGGTGTGAGCGTCACTAAGATTCGCCTAAACAACGACGGCTCACAGTAAACCGTATTTGGTATAATCCGCAACTACTGCAGTGCCAATAAGTGCCAATAACCACGAAAACAATGGCGACACCAATAGACGGCCACCAGCCCAGCCAGAATTCTTTAGGAAAGAGACAAGACACTTTGTCAGAACACAAAAAAATGAAGTTGCCGGAAATCGGGACAGTAAAACGCACATTGAGGTGTTGTCGGATCTATTTCCACGGTTGAAATTTTTATAACAAGGACATCCATACATAGACCGAACATTTGCCTACCGGACCCCTGCCAACATAGCAAGTAGGAGGAAAATAATCCGCTAGACTATAAGAAGCTCAGCATTGAAACCATCACCTGTAAAATCAATTACTGGCGATTCGAGCATGCATCAAACCCAGGAATATTCGAACACTCAACCAATTCCCATATGAGTAAAGCTATACTAAGTGTAGAATTTAGTTGTATTTTAGTTACAGTCTTAGTCAAAAGTTTCCTTTGCTCCTTAGATATGTTTTCTCTAAGATTCATATGGTTTGACGCCATTTTTGTAAAACATTTCTACATTAATAAAGTTGTTTCTGAACTTGAACCTAAAAATACACATTGAACTACTGCTTAAACTCGGCACAAGAGTGTTCAGATGTTAAGTTTGCTCACCACTAGCTAGCCCTACAAAACCCTTCAATCCGACTAACTGAGCTAGTTGTTAACTTTATTTAACTATGAATATATATAAATTTATATAATATAAAAATACGATTTTGTTTATTCTTTTAGTCCTGGTTTTTATTCCTCGTCCATCTCCCATTTACAAAGGTGCATAACTCGTATTTATTTTATCCTCTCCTTATCAAATTAATAAAAATATCAAAGTGGGCCAATATCCTCGAAAATAAACATAAGCGAATGAAATGTTCATCTAAATTCCCCAGCAGAATAGCTGTTTATTTTCATGAACGTCAAAGAAAATTACGAAGTTTTACAGATAAACAAAACAATCGAAAGTTTTTATGTGATTTTTCCCGAAACCTGTGATCTCAAGTTCCAATTACGATGCCCAAATAATACGATGTGCGCAGTGTCCACAGTAATTCGATGGAATGCCTCCTTTATAAGGTAACTTTTTGGACACTATATAACCTCCAAACCTAGCTTTATAAAATACCCTTAATTTGTGTACAGAAAGACGAGTCGAAGAGCCTTGATTATTTACCTAAATAAAACAAATATGTAACGTTGCCTTAAACGTAAAAATGACACGTTACAGTACTTCATTACATACTAACCAGATAGTATTATCCAAAGAATAAAGCCTTTTATGAAATTTTTAGAAAGTTAATTAAAAAATCGGATTTAGGTACCTACCTATACTTAAATACTAAAGATAAAAAATCAAAACTTTCGTCAACACAATTACTAAGAAATACTAAACCAAGGAAATTTATCATCAATCAAGGCCAGCGTCCTTCTAGAACTATAAGGTCCTACCGCGCAAAGACCTGCAAGCGGCCCATAATATTCTTGATAAAAACAGCCTTGGCAAAAATTTGACGACCAAAAATAAAGGTACTGCCTTTGAACACCATGCGCCTTACAAGATATAGCTGACATTTCCGCCTGTTACAAAAGTCCTAACCAGGGTTTTGGAGGAGGGCCTCCCGAGAATTTTCTCGGTTATAAGCGTTAAAAACATACTTTTTATGACGTTTTTTTAAAGATTATACGAAATAGTGATGTTTTTTCATTAAAATATTGTCAGGAATCCCCTTGAAACATTATATATATATATATATATATATATATATATAAATATATGTTTTAAAAGTTGCAAAACATTTGTGACTGATGTAATATATGTTAGGCTGCGAATATTTTAAAGGATTAACACAAAGAATAAATCCTAAAAAACAACAATATGTATATCGTATATTCTTCAGGAGGAAAGAGGTCGAGAAAAATTCAATCTTTCAACGCTTATCCCACATACCGAAAAACGTACAAGGTTTTGTTCATTTTAAAGGTTGTTCAAAATTAACTTAATTTAAGCCCCAGGATTTCATGTGCGTTCCTTTGACATAATAGATCAACCTTTAGTAAATTCCTCAAACCCAGTTATAAAATTAAGTGAATATGATACTGTGAGAAAATATTTATGAAAGCAAATTAAAAACTTTGGAAAAACAACTCAAAAAAACTTTTCTTTTGCCAAAAACGTTACGAAATGCTGTCTCCACACTGTTAACAATACGCAAATTGTATTTTCTCAATTCTTCAGAATGGTTTAAACACCTGTCAGTATTGATTGTAAAACAAATGGGTGAAGGATATTAATAAAATGGTATTTGATTACCGGGATTCCAGAAAACACCAATTACACAGGTCTGCAAAAAAAAATTCTTGAGACCTGCCATTATTTCCGCTAATTCTTATGTAAGACGACGCCCTGAATCCAAATATAGCTTGCGTTTTCTTCTACCACCCACCATTTTTCAGGGAGCAGCCCTTTTAACTATTTTGATCATTTTCATAACTTAAAATTTTTAAGTATAAAGAGAGTTTTTTTAGTCTCAAACAATAACAAATATATGGGCGCACCCAGTGGGGCCGCCCCTCCCAAGCCTTAGATTTTTTTACATATATTCCACATATTTCATAAAAAAACACAAAAAATAGCTTAAAATTCGACATCATGAGGCTATAGACAAGAAATATTCCTTGGTGCGCCACTGATAAATAAGAACTTTCGTACCTTCACTTGCTGCTTGCTTTTCTTTTATACCCTGAGGTACAACCCTCTAGTTTCAAAAACCAGCAGTGCTCCGCCAACATGCTTGCATTTCATTTCCCTAAAAACCTCTTTTCCAACTTAGCGTATTCATCCGAGACTGCTCCTAAATTCTCAGGAAAGAAGTCCACTTTAAGGGACATGTTACATCCATGGCCTTGTACGCTAAGAGAAATTCCTCGACCTGAGCGACATAATCATCACTTTTATGGTTACCCAAAAAGTTCGTACACGAGTTTTGGAATGCAAACCAAGCTCGTTTTTCTTTTTGATTCAGGTGTTCAACAAACGTCGAATCTTGAAAACGTTGTCTAATCTGGGGCCCCACAAAAACACCTTTCTTGATGTGTGTGAGGCTAAGTAAGACGAGGAAATTTAGTTTTCAAAAATATGAATGCGTTGCCTGTTTTGTCCAGTGCTTTTACAAACTGTTTCATCAATCCAAGTTTGATGTGCAAAGGCGGCAAGTAAATATTATCTTGCGGGACTAATAGGGATCGTTAGCGACATTTTTCTGACCAGAATTAAATCTTTCTCGCAAAGGCCAGTTCCGTACAATGTAATGTTTGTCCCGTGCTCGGCTGTCCCATTCACAAATAAAGCAAAAATATTTTATTTTTTTATTATAGTTTCTGCATGAGCGTATACGAGGGGGGGGGCTTGGGGGCGAAAGAAGAATCTAAAAATAGGTTATGTTAAAACTATTTATTTTCCTACTTTTTAATATGTTAATAAATAAAAGTGGAAAAAATTTCCAAGCCCGTCCAAGACGATTTTTTGTATACGCCGGTGGTTTCTGTATATATATACTTTTATATACTATTATGTTGCTTTATACTTTGCTATAACGTTTATTACCTTTACCGTTAAGCTGCTGGCAGCTAAAATTTTATAAAAATAATTAGAAAATGCATATAAAACAGTAAAATCGACAATTTCCATTTACCATTTATGCAAAACACTCCCCCCCATAACAAATGGCTTACCACCTTGCTATAAATATTAATGTTTGAAAACACTAAACTCTCCAGTCCCTCAGAAATAATGATGTTAAGGCCAAAAAAAATCCTTTCCGTCCCACCAAACTATCGAGAAGCAGTAAAAATAGGTAGGAGGGTCTCCCTGATGGGGAAAACAGAGTTCATATTTGGATTCAGGAGGTCATTATACATAAGAATCGGCAAGAATGGTGTCAGGGCCGATTTTCATGTAGACCAGTGTTACAGTCGAATCCGTGCCAAAATATTCAGAAATC
Source organism: Aspidapion aeneum (assembly GCA_963576565.1). Lineage (NCBI taxonomy): Eukaryota > Metazoa > Arthropoda > Insecta > Coleoptera > Brentidae > Aspidapion > Aspidapion aeneum. The sequence goes on from OY755047.1 coordinate 48,167,007, forward strand.
TTATATTAGTATAACTACCAATGTAAGTACCAAAACTACCACTGCCAATCAAATGCCAAACAAAGAGCAGGAACTGACCTTTAGTAGCTTTTAAAAATACGGCATAATTTGCACAGCAAAATACAAAACAAGCAGCGAAAGAAAATGCCGCCAGAATTCGATTTAAAATATTTCCGTATTTCAGATAGCTCTGGTAACGTTCTTTTATATCCACATATCCAGAAATTAAAATGTCGTTTTCTTCTGATATTACTTGTTTTACAATTTTCACCATTTTAGGGGATTGGCAAATAAGGAGTTTGGTCATCATTACCTAAAAATTATAAGTATCTATTGTTTGGTTTTATACAGTGGGCGTCCCACAACTAAAACTGCAGATATATTTGGTAAAAGTATCCATATTTAGCCAGATTTACCCAGGGCCGTACCTTGAGGGGGATCAAGGCGGATCAATCCCCTCCCGAAATTTTTAGGACTCAAAAATAATAAAATACTTATTAGTGATAAATAGTAGAGATATGGGCAAATCGCATTTTTTTAGGCAGACTTGACCCTAATTTTTTAGATTTTTGCTTATAACAGCTGAAAACATGCTCAAACTAAATTTGGTTAAGGAGTAGAATCATTGAGTCCCTGAAAGGGCCTTAGAAACGGAAAGACAAGGCATTTTTTGTTGACCCTATCCAATTTGGTTTCTATGGGCGGGTATTTCTTTTACAATAAAAAACGAAATAGACATTATTGAACATGTGAAACGGACAAAGATAGGCTGATTTTGCATGCTAATAATACCCTAGATAAGATATGGGTACTTTTACTCTTTCACCCTGTCGGCATAAGTGCGGCAGAAAAGCAGCTGACTAATTTTAATCCACCTGCCGTATTTTGAGTGATTCAACCTGCTTGTCGTTTTATACAGGAAAAACTGATAGACAATGTTGTCTTAGTACGGTAATGACTTTTTTTTTAATTTCGTGCGGAAATATTACAAAAATAAATCTTAAAAACATTTAAAAACAATTTTAGAAGTAACTATTTGAGTTCAACCATGGTGCGAAATTGTTTTTTATGCAAAAGAAGAAAAAAAATCTTTGAAAAAAACAACATTTCATGGGTAAGTTTTCTTGACGGATAGGTTTTGGCGACCGTGCGATTTTACCCTCACACATTTTAATTCAGAAAGTGTCACTTCCCCGCACTTATAAGATTATTTTTTAATAACAATTTGTCCTGAAATGTGTTGCAGTCTAGGACAACTGGGCGCCGCCAACTCGGGCCAACTGTACGCCGGGCCAACTGGACGCCGGGCCAACTGGGCGCCGCACTAAATTATTTTTTCTTGATAAAATGTGCAGATGAAAAACAAAATAGATATAATATTATTTATGCAAAAACATCTTTAAAAAATCCTTTACGTAATATTCTTGAAATTTGGTTTTGTTAAATCCATTAAGTCGAGTGTTGAAATTTTGGTAGGTGTAGAGTTCTGGTAACCTGATAACATTAAATTGATTACAAGAATGGCGGATCCAAAATGGCGGATTTCTTTATTTTTAAACCGATTTGTCTCAAACTTGAAAGTTTGAAGTGTTTGGGATCACTTAATACAGTTTTACCCTTAAACTTAAAAAAATTAAAACGGCGGATCCAAAATGGCGAACTTTCGTATTTATGCATCGATATGTATCGAATATGGAACTTGGCGGTGTTTTAAGTCGCTAATTATAATTTTTGATTCAAACTGATAAAAAAATCAAAATGGCGGATCCAAAATGGTGGATTTCTTCATTTTTAAACGGATTTGTCTCAAACTTGAAGGTTTGCAGTGCTTGAGATCACTTAATACAGTTTTATACTCAAACTTAAAAAAATTAAAATGGCGGATCCAAAATGGCGGACTTTCTTATTTATGCATCGATATGTATCAAATATGGAACTTGGCGATGTTTCAAGTCGCTGATTACGATTTTTGACTCAAACTCATGAAAAACTCAAAATGACGGATACAAAATGGCGGATTTCTTCGTTTTTAAACTGATTTGTCTGAAACTTGAAAGTTTGAAGTGCTTGGGATCAGTTAATACAGTTTTATCCCTAAAACTTGAAAAAATTAAAATGGCGGATCCAAAAAGGCGGATTTTCTTATTTATGCACCGATATGTATCAAATATAGAACTTGGCCGTGTTTCAAGTTGCTAATTATGATTTTTGACTCAAACTTGAAAGTTTGCATTGCTTAAGGTCACTTAATACAATTTGTGACTCACACTTGTAAATGGCAGACTTTTCAATTTATGAATCGATATATATCAAATTTAAAACTTGGCGGTGTTTAAAGCCGCTGATTGTGATTTTTGACTCAAATTTATAGCTTAATACAAAATGTGACTCAAGTTTAAAAAAAGAAATGTAATATTTTAAGCTTAAGACAAATCGGTTAGTAAATAAAAAAGTCTGTCATGTTGTATTCGCCATTTTGATTTTTTTATGAGTTTAAGTCAAAAATGATAATCAGCAAAGTCCACCATTTTGGATCCGCCATTTTAAATTATTTATGAGTTTGAATAAAAAATCATAATCATCGCCAATTTCTATATTTGATACATTCAAACTTTCAAGTTTGAGACAAATCGGTTTAAAAATAAAGAAATCCACCATTTTGGATCCGCCATTATTGAAATAAAAAACGTAAATGGTATTTTTACCAGGTTACCAGAACACTACACCTACCAAATTTCAACACTCGACTTAATAGATTTTGTATAAATAACATATTTATTTTGTTTTTTATCTGCACATTTTATCAAAAAAAAAATAATCCAGCGCCGAGTTGGCCCGGCGCCCATTAGGTCCGGCGCGGCGCCCTGTTGGCGGCGCCGACTTGTCCCAGCGCTCAGTTGGCGGCGCCCAGTTGTACCATTCCGAATTGAAATTTTTAGTTCTGAAATTTCATCTGACTCCAGCATAACTTGTAGTCCACCTAAGAAGAGAAGAGTTGAACAAGACACTTGTTCAAAGAAATAAAATATTTTACCTGGAAGATACAACATTTGTAAAGTTCTACGATGAAAACAATAATTTTAATACATCCACTGCACTTAGCATGCTAACAAATTCTTTTTACTCTTGTTTTTACTGAAGAGAATTTTGTAAACACAGTAAACACAAGTATTTATTATGTAAAGATAGAAAATCGTTGAAAAAAAAATGCTAGTGGCACTGGCCAAATTTTTTTTTAGCCGCCACTGACCTTTTTTATCCAAGACAAGCCAATAGAAATATTTTTGCGATGTGCATGTGTCCGGACTTACCAAACCAAAATTCTATTTTCATCCCTGTCTTGCTCATTAAAGTCTTACCTATATGTGGTCAATTGCGATAAAAGCTTGATATAATGGCAATTTAGGCCCATGCCGGGTATAGAAGTCAATGATTAGGATTTAATTTTAGACAATAATTGTGTTTTTAATAATATTGCTTGATTTGAATACGACATTAATCCAAGATTTGTGCAACTGCTGAAAAATAGTTAAAGTTGTTTTGTCGTGTTTTTGAACTTAGCTTGAGAAATATAAATTTGACTAAAAAGGTATGATTGGTTAACTTATTTTTTAGTCATCAATAGGTAGGAAGGCTAAAACTTATATATTGGCTATTTAACTGCATACGTTCCCATTTTGAAAAACCCACATAAAAAAAACAGTTTTTGAGGAATTTATTCATAGTTTTTTAAAAATAAAACCAATTATTTTTAGTAATTAGGCAATATACTTAGTTTTATTTTCATCCTTTATATAAAAAAAATTTAAAATTTTTTACCCTTTTTACCATTCCATTTTAATAATCAAAACTTCAAAAAATGTTTAATTTTTTTATTAGTTTTTAGTTATTTAATGACCTACCTGGTAAATAGTTTTGCACTTGAACTTATTCTTAACTTTTGAGAAAACCGTCTTTAATTAGGCATGTGCCAAAATGGCGGCGTCATATTTTTATAATTAATTAAAGTAACGTAGTATTCAAACAATGATTAAAAACTTCAAGTTCAACAAAAATAAAGCTTCTTTAACACCCACAAAAACTAGGTCTTGTGAATGACTGTAAGCGCCTGCTGGCACCATTTTTCTTAGTTAACAAAATACAGATCATTAAAATATATCTTTTTTATGGAGATTAGAAGCAAAGGTGTCCTACAATTTTTTAAAAAATTAATGAGTCGAACCGAACCACAAAATATATTGAAATTCGACATTGGATATAATTTCTTGTAACCATTTTTGTAATAACTAAAAATAATGTTCGAACTTTGATATTCGAGATATTGAAAAGAAAAGCAGAATTCAAATTTAAAACAATATTTTTCACCCAACATGGACTATTTTATCAATTTCAGTATCCTTTAGTTAGTTGGAAAGGTATTAGATCGAATGTACTCCGTTTAAAGGGGCGCAAGTAACAGGGCGCAAAATTTTGAAAGCTTCGTGGTCAGAAAATTTTCAATATTTTTTAACAAACCAATAATTTAGGTATTTTTGTAAAAATTTATAAAATTTTTTTGAAGATTTTTATATAAATTATAGGTGCTCTCTGTGTTACTATACCAGTTACATTAAAACAACTGTAAATTTTTGTCGTTACAAATTGGCTCGTTAATTAAAAAATTACAAATTGGCTGAGTAAACTCCGAGTTTTATTTTTAGTTTTATTTTATCATCTTTCATTGAAAGTATGCACGGGGTGAAAATTTACTGATAAACATCTTTTTAATTTGTCGTAAGTATGACTATTTCTTATAGATTATTTCCCACCTGTCAATTTGAAACAATCAAAAAGACGGCTTTCAACGTCAAAAATTGTTTTCAAGTGGATAAATTGCTTGACAGCTCCGGTTAGAAGTTTATTCGATAAAATGTTTGATAGGTCCTGTTAAAATAAAAAATTGTTGAAATTTAGTCAAGTTATCGGTGAATGAGTTTGGAAAAACAATGGCTTAGCAACATAACAACGCTTTAATTTTAAGGTCATTTTTCTAAAAAAAATTTCTGTGCAGCAAGATGGAGCGTTTTGGGCATGTGCAAGATGAAGGAATGAGCGAAGAAGTATAAAAAAGCATCCCCAGCAACACAGTCAAGAGACATAGCAGCATTTTGAAGCAGTTCATGAACTTTTGTTAAATGGCGAGGAGTGCGTAAAAATATTGTGGAACATTAGCTACAAGAAACCTTTTTTGTCAACTACAACACTGTTTTTGATCCGTTGAAAGATATTGAATTCAAGAACTCTCGTGACGCTAGGAATGCTAAAAGAAGAACCCTTCAGAAGCAGGAAGATAAAAGGAAAACAAATTCCACTTCACTAACGCTCGATGAGTACTACAAAATGGTGTCTTCGGTGGATGAAAATACACCCAGTGGGCTACAGCACAAGTTTTACCTTATAGCAGCAGTGGAGCTGGCGTGGAGAGGTGGCGAAGCCTCAAATTGTTTGATGCACTATTTTAAAGCAGAGACAGACAATGATGAAATAAGAACAGGTATGTTTGATTTTCTTACTTTAAAATTCTTTTTTAATACCTATATTTTTTCTTTTTATAAAAAATGCTGGAAAAGGTTTCATTTTGACAAATGATGGTAATGAGATGTATCTTTTCTTGTTGCAGGAAAAATAGAATTCAATCCAGATTCAGCAAAACCGCTCAAGGAGGTGCCAAAAAAATGTACGACAGCAAATGGTTGGTTCCGAACACTAAACGCCCTGAACTTTGCCCGGTATGCCTGTATTATTATGTCCTCATGTTCAAACGTTTAAATCAAGACCGATACTGTTTTTGATACCTAATCCAGCATGGAACACTTCCCAAAGCACAGGATGGTTTAAAAATTAATTATTACAAACCACTCACTACGAGCCACAGCTGTCAGCAATTTAGCAAAAGCGGGGATCGAGGAACAACAGCTGATAAAAATCGAGCTGGCTCCATAAAACCCTATTTACAAATGGACAGTAACCACCATTCAAGAATTATTGATGCGTTAAGAAAAGGAAGCAATAAGGGGCCTCAAGCATCTTCTTCGCAGGGGCCTCATAACCAAAAGGCCACTGCAATTCTAACTGGCGCAATCTGTACCAAAAATGATGTAACAAGCATTATAAAAAATCAATCAAACAATATATCAAGCAACACTCCCGTAGTGTAAAACAATTGCAAATAGTATCCAATAAGTTACATTGTTCGTTGCTATATTTAATTAAATAAATTGTCATATTTTTGTTAAATGAGGTTTTTTGTTCAGTCAGGAAATAATCTTACCAAATATCATTCGTGCATCTAATTTATCCGAAAAAATTTTGAAAAAACGAGTTGACAAGTAATTTGTTTCAAACAATTTACTTAAAAATGAGTTTTTCCAAATTTTTTCGGATAAATTAAATGCACTTCTGATATTACCCCCAATAAATTTATTTTAAATTGCAAAAAAATACATACCAAACTAATAATAGAATACCCTAAATTTTCCATAATCTTTTCAGATTCGGTTATGTAAAATAAAGCTGTTAGGAATCCAATTAAAAATGACGTGTAATAACCTTGAAGTACTACGGAGTAAACGTCATATAGCTTTTGAATAAAGTAATATTTGGAAATTTTTAATCGCCAGCATCCTGAACAAAGCATCAAGTATTTTGAAAATATGAGGATTTCAGTACTCGACATGTTGTTTGAAAGATGACTGTTATATCACTGAAATTATCTATCATGGATACATTCTAAATTTTATTCATTTAAGAGAAGAATCAAAAATATATGCACTACATAACATAATGATAAAGTAATTTATATTAAGCACCTACTCGTAAATGGGTATAGTAAACACAGTTGAAAAAATAGGCTTCAGCTGAACTTCAATGTCGATTAGGGGTGGGTCGATGAAACTGGACCTGTTACTTTGGAAGTATCGCCAACCTCTTCCGTGTACCTGGTTACCTAATTCAAAATATACCATTTGGATCCGCTATGAACTTTTTTTTTTTAAATTTAAGTCCATAATTATAATCAGCGACTTTAGACACGCCAAAATTCCAAATTTGATACATACCGATAAATAAATGGGAAAGTCCGCCATTTTGAAACCGCCATGTTAAGTGTTAAGACTATTACACCCCAAATTTCATACTTATCGGCTCATAAATAGGAAACTTCGCCATTTTTGGATACGCCATTTTGATTCATAATTACTATTTTCTTGATAATAAAATGGTTTTGAAATAATTTAAACTATATTTCGCTTATTTCAAAACAAAATATTGTTACAAAACCTTTTTGTCTACTTTTGGTCAAAAATCAGGTCCAAGAGCCCACTGTGGCAGTGGCGGCTCGACGATGACGCACGTGAAGCGCTGCTTCATTTTCTTCCAGACATAAATAAAATAATCTAATATCTAAGATAGAACAAAAAATTAAAAATTGAAGCCGCGCCGCTAAACGAGCGAGATAAATCTAATAACGGATAAAAACACGTGAGCGTTCCCTGCCGCGGAATCTGCACTGTTGATTTCTATAGCGACATGTCGTCCTCTCTTTCTATATTTTAAAATTAGCAGACAACAAAACATATCGCTATGAAATTCTACGGTGCACAATGCGGGCCTAGCGTGCAGACAAGCATTGTTAAAGCGATTTTAAGTGTCTACTTGATATGCCGCGGGGTAAAGGCGTCCGCTGGTTGTCATGACATCGTCGCATGCGCAAAGAATCAGGGGTTGAATTTGCTTAAATTTTTGAAATAGTGTCCGGTTACCACATATTGTTTACATTTGGTTCTGATTCGGTTTTTATTTGAATTATTTTGCACAATCTTCCCTGTGTACGATGCAGTGTGTGTTTTATGGGAAAAACCATTTTCGGTCGAACGACGATTACAAAAAATACTTTTTGAAATTTGAAAAGTCATCCCCCACAAAGTGTACATTCAACAATTTAAAGAATCGTGGTACAAAGAGTTTGGATGGGAGCGACTATTTGAATAGCCTTTTTTGTATTTTGTGTTTAATAATTAATGTTTAACCAACTGTATGGAAGAAGCAGCTACTACCTACCTGATTTCGCTGATTTGACTGAATTTAGGTAAGTTGTTTATAAAATAGGTATTTACATTATTAGCATATTATTATATTTTTATTTTTTATATGTGTGTATAAAAAATGGGGGTTTAGAACATAAGCTGTGTAAAACCAACGAAATCAACTGGGAACATTCATAAATTACTTATCGTAAAAATTTATGATTTTTTACCCCTTTCGCCCCTTCATAATGCATTTTGAAGAAAAAATATATTGAGTGTTATACAAGGCTAGAGCCCCCTCTCCATAAAAAATAAAAACTGTATGACAGCTATTGGCAATAACAGAAAATACAGGGTGTTTTAAAATTCAATAACTTAATTATAGTGTTGAATTCCTTAAGTGATTTTAAGACAAAATGTTCATATAAACATAGGTCCTTAAACGCCTTGTCTTATTTTTTTAGTTTTTTGTTTATGGTTTGGTTCAAATTTGGCACGTATATTAAGTTATAGGCACTACATTATTAAAAATCTACAAAGTGATACATTCTCAGAGGTCATGGCTTCTTTCCACCCGGATTTTTGTTCGTTGTAGGCCACTGGTAAGTAACAGTAGGTAGTTTAAGACAAGAAATATCCTGTTTCATTTGCAAACTTTTTTTTCCTGCTGTTTTTTGAATTTTTAATCGTTTGAAAGAAAATTGGCTGCTATTATAAAATAATAAATGGATCGATAACGGATCTGATACCTTACTATCTAGCCTATTAGCATACTTTAAGTGAAGCCATGATATACCAGCCTTGCAAGTAGTTTTTTGTAAATATCTCCAAAACTAAAGCTCCTACGAACTTTTTGGTTATAACACAAATTATTGAGCAATGTGTTCAACTACACTGCGAAAACCGTATACATATTGCGATGCTCCGTTAAAAAGTTAGCCTTTTTTAAATTCTTTAATTGTCAAAAAACTGTCATTAGCATTGATGGATTTTGAAAATGTTATGAATCGGTTTAGCGGTTTAGGAGCTATCGTGTTACGGACAGAGACAGACATCACGACGATATTGCTAAGATCGGTCAAAACACATCGAAATAACACATTTTTAATGAAATGAAGCAACACACTTGGTATGGATAGACATAAGACTCGCCCGAACATTTTAAGAAAGGGAACCACCCCCCAACCCTGGCAAGGGGTGGTTCCCCTCCCCCCATAAAAGTGCTTTTTGATAGGTTTTTTGCTAATAACTTGAAAATAGTCAACTTTTCCAAAAATCTTCTGAGGATAATTTTTCAAGCGGATACAATTTCCTTTTCAACGATGTACCTTAGTACCCTCTGACGGCAGTGGTGCACGTTCCACTAGCGTACAAATAAAGGGGAAAGTTTTTAAATATTTTTTTGTGGTATTTTTTAGCCTTAACACTATTTTTTTTTTAAATAATTTTTGTTAAAAGCCGATTGTATACAGTTAAATACTTATTAAGCGAGACATATCTTTTTTAAATAGCCGCCTTAAAATAAAAATACAAGTGTTTGTAGAAATCCTTAAACAAAAATGTTGAACATTCATTTTTGTAACTCAGTAATATAAGTGAGTAAAAAATTATTTTCGGTTAGTAATAACTTAAAACTGACTTTTAGTAGTTGTTGACCTTCTCTGGGGTGGGGAGCATCCCTCCTCAAAAGTGCTCTTTTACAGTCTTTTCCCAATTTGCAAACTTTTAACTTGGCAAAAAATAACTAAGTAACAATTATTGAGGCTAAATAATGAAAAGTCCTCTCTACCGATGTATAACACGACCCTCTTACATCAGTGGCGCACCTTTTATAGGCATTTAAATAAATGAGAGGTGTGGATATGCAGCATACTCCCCCAAAAATATGACGAGGGGGATCTACTCCCCTACTCGGGGGTGGTTCCCACCCTTAAATATTTTTTTACCCTTTTTTTATAATAAACGAAAAAATTTCAAATTTTTAAAGAATATTCTAGAAACCATTTTTGGAGCAGACAAAATTTTCTTTATAGCAATGTTTTTGGCCCCCTCTGGAGGCAGGGGTGCACGTTCCATAGGAAAGAAGGGGTACATTTGGATAAAAATACCACAAGAAAATACAAAAACTGAAATATTTTAATATTGTACCCCGTTTTTCGTAAGCCTATGGAACGTGCTTCCAGGAGGGGGGGCACAAACATTGCTGGATAGACAATTTTATCTGCTCCAAAAATTATATGTAGAAGATTTTTAAAAAAGTTGATATTTTTCGGGTTATTAATAAAAACACTCGAAAAAACATTTAGAAGGGGGACACCCCCTCCCCACCAAAAGTGGGCGGATGGTTCTCTCTCGTTATGTTTTTGGTGTGTGGTTTAGTACCACATGGTTGTCTTAAATGAATGTTCAAGTGTATACCCAATTTGACCATTTTTGTGCGTCTATGCTAGATCTACCGCTGCCTTACATCGTTGGAAAGGAATTTTTATTAGCTTTAAAAATGAGTTTTAAAACCAGACATTTAAGACAATAAAATTCCAAAAAATTTTAAAAATATTGTTTTTGCTAAACCTCTCATTTATTTAAATACCTATAAAAGGTGTGTGTTATACATCGTTAGAGAGGACTTTTGGTCAGCCTCAATAACTGTTACTTAGTTGTTTTTGGCCAAGTTAAAAGTTTGCAAATAATTAGAAAAATACTTTAAAGAGTTATGTCTAACGTATTAAATATTTAACTGTGTACAATAGGTTTTTGAACAAAAATACTTTTTTGAAAAAATCAATGTATTAAGGATACAAAATGCCACAACAAAACTAAAAATAAACATATTTTAAACATTTTTTCCTTTTTTCGTAGGCCTATGGAACGTGCACTACTGCCTTTAGAAGGTACTAAGGTACATGGTTAAACAAAAATTTATCGTCTTGCAAAATGATGTTTAGAATATGTTTTAAAAAGTTGACCATTTTCGAGTTATTAGACAAAAAACCGTCAAAAAGCACGTTTAAGGGGGGGAACCACCCCCCTGCCAGGTTTGGGGTGGTGGTTCCCTTTCGTAAAATGTTCGAGTGAGTCCTATGTCTATCGTTTCGTTACTTTTGAATAGTCGTTACTAATCGTTACTCAACTACTAAGTAATCATTTTATATATTCGTTACTATCGTTACTTTGATTACTCTAACCTTATTCAATTCAATCATACAATTATTCAAAAATTCTCGGACTGTCATTAATTCGAAGATCATTTACTTTTAGGTATATTTTTGTTGTTGATATTATGAAAATATTCAATGGAAATTTTTAAAATGCGGGCTAAAATTAAAAAAATAAAGGTAGGAATTACGTACGAACAGTTGCGCGCGATTGGATTCGTGACTTTGGCCGGGACAAAATATAACGTCTAACAGATATTTGAATCTTAAAGGAAAAAGGACTGAGAGCATTTGTGGGAACAGCACAAGCGCTCCGTTTAATTTTCTGCTCGTCAAAATCAAAAAAGTCCATTCGCGGTTTTGTTCGCCGTTCGGCTCGTTGCGCGGCTCAATGTTCAGGCCTGTACAAAGCCTTAAGTTAGTTATAAACTTGTAACTTTTATCAGTGATACTATGAACAACAAAATTTAAAAAATCTCTGTTCTTCCAGTAATAGCTCGAAATTAGAGTTATTTGTGTATTCTAAAACAAAGGCAATTGAAGAATTGCTAAACGGATTTCTGCGATTATGATTTTAAAATTTTAACAATTTTAATAATTGACAAGGATTTATCAATTATTGTAGGTAATGAATAAGAATCCCTGTAATGGATATATTTTTGTAAATGTTCCAGTAGCACTGATTTAAAATTATTTACAAGGTATAAAAATAATGTCAAATGCCCCCGCCCCCTGCCCCTGCTTGACATAAAGCGTTTTCTTTAGCCCCAGTAAAAATTAACAATGCATAAATCGCAATTTTTTATCAAATATGTATGTATCTACAATTCTAACTTTTTAGAAAAAATTTACATTTTTTAAAATTTTGATACAATAATTACTTTGTTTTCCAATAATTTTCGTCTTCAGAACTAAGACTTATTAAAAACCGCAATAATTTTTTTTTGTTTTTGTGGCCTCCTTGCTCCTTATCTTCCGACATCCTGGATCCACCACTGCCAACGTATGCATGTATCTACAATTCTAACTATGTCCAATTCTGTATGGGTTTTAGAATATAATTATAGCACCATGTTAAATAAAATTATTTTGTTTACTGTTTTGGAATAGGGACCAATTTATATTTATATTTTTTTATTTCTATCAAAGTGTAGAAATTATAGTTCATTTTTACATTACTCATAATAAATTATAATATAATATATTTTTTATGTAAAGAAATATATAGAAATAAAGGAAACGGAATCTGCAGAAGTACTGTTGGACTTGTACGCATATGTTTTTTCTTTCTTCTATATATTAACAAAGAAGTTTCTACTAATATGTGAATTAATACCTTTGTTTAATTTCTGTTTATTATTTCATACCGAGTTTTTACTTATTAAAATATAACCTAACTAACCCCTATGTCTATAACTAAGTACATTTTAACTGCTAAAATACAATTATTATTTGGGTATTTTATTTATAAAATTATTAAAATAATATCTGCGTTTATCAAGAATCCATTTTTTTAGATATATTCAAAAAAATTTTGAATTTGTTATATCTTTGAAATTGTTTGGGAGAAATATGTATAAATAGGGTCCTAAAAAGGAAATCGTATTTTGTGCCATACATTTTTTTTTATTATTTAAGGTCTTTTTGTTTTTAGTCTGATATATTAGTAATTTGTATATATAGATTTGGTTAATATCCTCAAAAGTTTTGTCACTTAAATAACAATAGTTTTTATTTAATAAGAGTCTTAAAATTATTTTTTGAATGGTTTCTAATTTTTGAATTTGATTTTTATAAGCCCCGCCCCATCGAATGATTCTATATTGTATTAGTGATTGTACAAACGCAAAATACATAGTCCTTAGCTGAGAAAAGTAAATATATTTTTTTAATTGTTTAAATTTGAAAACACGTCCCATTTTGGGTGCCTATCTATTTCAATTCCCAAATATCTTATGTGATTAGTTTCTGTGATAATTATATTTACATTATTTTCTTGGCTAATTTTATAGTTCATTCCATAATTTTTGAGATAACTTTTTGATAGTAATCAGCTGTTACTGTAACAAATAGCATATGCCAGCGAAAAAAAATCGTTAAAAGTTATCCCAAAAATAATATGGACTTTATGTTTAACTTCATTCCACGTATTTCCACTGTCAACAGTGACAGTGTCATTTGCAAATAAGGCAATCAAACCTGTGCTATCGATTTCTAGTAAACCATTAATAATATATAAAGTAAAAAGAATTGGACCTAATACAGTGCCCTGAAGAACACCGTATTCAATTGTTGTTGGTTCACTGGCAATTTTATTGATCGTTACAAATTGTTTTTTTTCGCCTAGATGTGATTGCATAAAGATAGCCGAAGTTGCTAGATCTAGAAAAACAGCAATTACACACTCAATTTTTTTATAAACATTATCTGTTAAAAATGCATTGGCATCTTCATTGGATAAGCCCTGCTGGAATCCGAACTGTTTATTAGATATTATTTTTTATTTCGCAAGGTATGAAACGATTCTGGTTTTTATTATTTTTTCAAGAATTTTGGAGATATTTGAAATCAAGGTTCGGTTCGGTAGTTTTCCATTTTATTTTTTGTCCAGTTTTAAATATTGGCTTAACGACTCCGATTTTAAGCTTTTTTAGAAAGTAGCCCTCACTAAAATTTTTTATTAATTAAATGTGTTAATGGTATTTTTATATATGGAACATTTTTAGTGTTTCGGCTTTGATGTCGTACATGTTAAATAAAATGAGTTTTCTTGAATTTTATGTTTAAATTTAACATTTTGAGGTTTTTTTTTGCTAAGTTTTTACCCAAATGTGTGAAAAACGTATTAAAATTATTGGCCATTTCTTTTTTATTACTAATAACTTTTCCATTTAGCTTGATTTCCTTTATTTCAGTACTTTACTGTTGTTTTCCTAAATAAGTATTAACACTTTGCCAAAGATTTTTACTGTTGTTTCCATTTTTCTGAATTTGTTTTTGAAAATATTATTTTTTTGTTTTTTCGAGTGGTTTTTCAAAAAAAAATTATATTATTTGTATGCTGTTGTTTTTGGTATACTTTAAGGTTCTAACTGTGATATTTCAATTAACTTATTTTAGCTCACACATATACTATACTATAGGAGTGTGAGCTATGGTGATCCTAATTTTTTCGAAAAAAAAAAGTTGCTCCGATTTCAAAAATTTTTATATCTTTGCGTTTCAGATGATTTTAAAACATTTTTGTTGCGCCGTGTGTCTGTCTGTCTGTCTGTATGTCTGTATGTCTGTATGTCTGTATGTCTGTATGTCTGTATGTCTGTATGTCTGTATGTCTGTATGTCTGTATGTCTGTATGTCTGTATGTCTGTATGTCTGTATGTCTGTATGTCTGTATGTCTGTATGTCTGTATGTCTGTATGTCTGTATGTCTGTATGTCTGTATGTCTGTATGTCTGTATGTCTGTATGTCTGTATGTCTGTATGTCTGTATGTCTGTATGTCTGTATGTCTGTATGTCTGTATGTCTGTATGTCTGTATGTCTGTATGTCTGTATGTCTGTATGTCTGTATGTCTGTATGTCTGTATGTCTGTATGTCTGTATGTCTGTATGTCTGTATGTCTGTATGTCTGTATGTCTGTATGTCTGTATGTCTGTATGTCTGTATGTCTGTATGTCTGTATGTCTGTATGTCTGTATGTCTGTATGTCTGTATGTCTGTATGTCTGTATGTCTGTATGTCTGTATGTCTGTATGTCTGTATGTCTGTATGTCTGTATGTCTGTATGTCTGTATGTCTGTATGTCTGTATGTCTGTATGTCTGTATGTCTGTATGTCTGTATGTCTGTATGTCTGTATGTCTGTATGTCTGTATGTCTGTATGTCTGTATGTCTGTATGTCTGTATGTCTGTATGTCTGTATGTCTGTATGTCTGTATGTCTGTATGTCTGTATGTCTGTATGTCTGTATGTCTGTATGTCTGTATGTCTGTATGTCTGTATGTCTGTATGTCTGTATGTCTGTATGTCTGTATGTCTGTATGTCTGTATGTCTGTATGTCTGTATGTCTGTATGTCTGTATGTCTGTATGTCTGTATGTCTGTATGTCTGTATGTCTGTATGTCTGTATGTCTGTATGTCTGTATGTCTGTATGTCTGTATGTCTGTATGTCTGTATGTCTGTATGTCTGTATGTCTGTATGTCTGTATGTCTGTATGTCTGTATGTCTGTATGTCTGTATGTCTGTATGTCTGTATGTCTGTATGTCTGTATGTCTGTATGTCTGTATGTCTGTATGTCTGTATGTCTGTATGTCTGTATGTCTGTATGTCTGTATGTCTGTATGTCTGTATGTCTGTATGTCTGTATGTCTGTATGTCTGTATGTCTGTATGTCTGTATGTCTGTATGTCTGTATGTCTGTATGTCTGTATGTCTGTATGTCTGTATGTCTGTATGTCTGTATGTCTGTATGTCTGTATGTCTGTATGTCTGTATGTCTGTATGTCTGTATGTCTGTATGTCTGTATGTCTGTATGTCTGTATGTCTGTATGTCTGTATGTCTGTATGTCTGTATGTCTGTATGTCTGTATGTCTGTATGTCTGTATGTCTGTATGTCTGTATGTCTGTATGTCTGTATGTCTGTATGTCTGTATGTCTGTATGTCTGTATGTCTGTATGTCTGTATGTCTGTATGTCTGTATGTCTGTATGTCTGTATGTCTGTATGTCTGTATGTCTGTATGTCTGTATGTCTGTATGTCTGTATGTCTGTATGTCTGTATGTCTGTATGTCTGTATGTCTGTATGTCTGTATGTCTGTATGTCTGTATGTCTGTATGTCTGTATGTCTGTATGTCTGTATGTCTGTATGTCTGTATGTCTGTATGTCTGTATGTCTGTATGTCTGTATGTCTGTATGTCTGTATGTCTGTATGTCTGTATGTCTGTATGTCTGTATGTCTGTATGTCTGTATGTCTGTATGTCTGTATGTCTGTATGTCTGTATGTCTGTATGTCTGTATGTCTGTATGTCTGTATGTCTGTATGTCTGTATGTCTGTATGTCTGTATGTCTGTATGTATGTATGTATGTCTGTATGTCTGTATGTCTGTATGTTTGTATGTCTGTATGTCTGTATGTCTGTATGTCTGTATGTCTGTATGTCTGTATGTCTGTATGTCTGTATGTCTGTATGTCTGTATGTCTGTATGTCTGTATGTCTGTATGTCTGTATGTCTGTATGTCTGTATGTCTGTATGTCTGTATGTCTGTATGTCTGTATGTCTGTATGTCTGTATGTCTGTATGTCTGTATGTCTGTATGTCTGTATGTCTGTATGTCTGTATGTCTGTATGTCTGTATGTCTGTATGTCTGTATGTCTTTATGTCTGTATGTCTGTATGTCTGTATGTCTGTATGTCTGTATGTCTGTATGTCTGTATGTCTGTATGTCTGTATGTCTGTATGTCTGTATGTCTGTATGTCTGTATGTCTGTATGTCTGTATGTCTGTATGTCTGTATGTCTGTATGTCTGTATGTCTGTATGTCTGTATGTCTGTATGTCTGTCTGTAACGACCAACGCGCATAACTCAAAAACGATTTCAATGAAATTTGGTACCTAGGCTGGGTCTTGGGTCGAGATGGTTCCATTTAAAAATTAACAAAATCCACCGAACACAAGCTAAATAAAAGGGTGGGGGTAGATTTTAAAAATTTGAGTTTAATTTAAAACATAGCTTGTGTGGTATCAAACGAAAAGTAAATTAGTCTGGAGTTGAATAAAATATTAGTTTACACGTACACTATAACTATAGTACCTAGTGTGAGCTTAGGGGCCCATATATTGGCAGAGTATTTTCTTTGTGAAGAAATCGTTAGACTTGGTGTTATCCATGGATGTCGTTTTTTTCGCACTTTATATTTAATTATTTATGTTCCGAATGAAACTGGTCTTTTAATTTTTTTCATCCAGATTTTCTGTTTCGTAAAGTAGTTCCAGTTTTAATTTTTTATAATATTTTCAAGTTTTTTTTAAGTTTACGCTATTGTATTCTAAAAAGTTTGTGTTAGCTTTTTGTAAATGCTGCAGGATATTCATAACTGATACTACAGGGTAATGATCTCTATGTTTTTTTTAATAACGAAAGATTGAAAAAGCTGGTTTGATGTGTCCAGAACAAAGGTGTGATCAATGCATGACCTTGACTCATTTTTTTCTCTTGTATAGCTATTAATTAGAGACTTAAAACCAAACTCACTTAACAAGTTAAGATATTCATTAGAATATTCTATTTCTGATTTAATATTAATGTTTGTGTCTCCAATAAAAAAACAAATTTTGGAGTTTTGCCACGGACTTTCTGTTATATGATTTTTAAGGTTTTCAGTCAAATCCTGCGGTTTAATTTCATATGGTCTATATATGGTGTTTATTTGTATTTTTTGCCCATTAACTGTTAAATTTAATTTAATCATTTTAACATTGCCCAATGAAACAATTTCATAGTTAAATTTATTTTGGTATTTGTTTTTTACATATATAATCAAACCGTCATTTTGATTCAAATGCCCTTCATTATAAACTGAATGATACCCCACAATATTAAAAAAGTTTTCAACCAACATTTTCCATGTTTCTTAACTTTAACTTTGAAATTTTATTTAGCAAGAGTATGCTACAATTTTAACAACAGTAAAGTAAATTACACTAAAATCTAATTGTTAGCTATATAAATATTTATAGGCTAAGTAATATTTTCATTTGTAACACAATAATTTATTCTACCTACATCCAAACGAATAATACTATATAATTAAACAAACTGCACTGAAAATAAAAAAAAATTGAAACTTTTTTTAAATGTGTTTAATAAACCGAACCTTTACAAAAAATTAATTTTTGGACAATTAATTTTTGGGAATTATTTAAAAGAAAATCGTCTTTGCATCTTGTATAATGTGAATGGAAATTTAAATTTTGGAGGACAAAATCTTTTAGTTGTTTTGGTAGTAGATTCTTTTGAATTTTGTAAATAAATATACAAACATTATAGAAAATAAATTTTTTTAGATTAAGCCAATTTAATTTTTTTAACATTAGCGTAATTTTTGTGTATTGATCTGCTTTGAGAATTATCCTCATTGATCTATTATGTAATTTGAAGTATATCTATAATATTTTTATTCGCTGTGTATAATAATCTCAAAGTAGAGGTCATAGTTATTTCAAAGTAGCAATGTTTTAACAAAATTCTGTTTTATGCTACATATATTTAAGTGAAATATAGAAAAAGTATTTTTGTATTCACTATTTTTTTATTAAAAAAAGTTCCCTTTGCTATTTATATCAATTGTTTGTATTGGCTCATGATCTAAATTTTCCATAAACTCATCCAGTTTTTGTTGAAAGGCTTTAGTTTACCTACTAAATATTTTTATTTTAATAAGTAAGTAATAAATAAATAATGTATATAAATTTAAATAATAAGTGAAAAAAACTAAACTTTTTAAATGCACTAAATAAATACGGTGACAGACCGTCTGCACCAATGTTGGATGATCCTGATTTGGATGTGGACTGATTTACCTTTAGTTTTTTGAGTTCTAGTGAGCTGGGAGTCTTGCCAATACTTTCTCTTTTGTTGCTTTCGGGTATTTCGTAAGCTCCCTGTTGTTTGGGTTTCCACTTTATCTATTTCTTTATAGTTTTCTTCAAAAAATGTATTTATGTCTTCAATTGAAGGTGTGTTTGGTACACTGTTGGCCTTTTTTGAAATTGGCAACTCCTCAATATTTTCTCCAATTTTTTCTACAGGCCCAATTTCTTGCTGGTCTTTGACTGTGTATATATCGTCGTTTATTCTGATACGATTTCCGCTTAATTTTTTTCCTTTTGATTCTTTGATTTTGCTAGCTTAAAGTGCTGATGCAGTATTTTATAGTCTAATGGGTTAGTTTTTTGTAAATTGCTATATGAAAGCTGCTATTGGGGTGAAAAAGTGGTTTTTTACATCTGCTGCCTGGGTAACTCATTAAATGAAAAAAAAAAAGGCTTTTTTCAAATTGTTTTTTATGGGGATATTTTTGCTGTGAAAATTGGTGGTGTCGGGACAGTTTAGGATACCTTTGGGATCAATAGACCTATTCAAGGTCTGTAGAGGATAGGTTACCTATTAACTTTCTGAAATCAGAGCCAGTTGTTCAGTTGTTGAAACGCGGAAAATGACGTCACCCGGAGTACCCATTTAAATAAAAAGCATTTAATATAGTACGGAATCTATAGAAAACGTTTTTTTATTTTTTTTTAAAGCGTCTCTAATAACAATATTCATAAAATACATCAACTAAGTTTGCTTAAACCATAATGAAAAATGCTAGAACTTTATTGATATATCCCAAAGGCACAATGTCTTGGGAAGCTGTTAGCTTCTTAAGTTCGTTAAACCAACTACAAGTAGAAAGTATAAGTAAACTAGAACAAGTATTTACAGTTTTTAAATAAATATACTCCGAAAAAACACCACAAAAGCAAAAAATAAATCATCGAAGATTAAAAATACTTAAAAACACATGTAAACAAAGCGCTCTGATGAAATCGTGGCACTCCAAATGACGCGCTGTCACGCGGCTTTGACCATAGAGTTACCAGGCAACCTATCCTCTGCAGACCTTGAGACCTATTAAGGTCATGTGACTCCTTGAGGGGCACACAGCAGGTTAGATTCTCCTAGAATCGTATCCAAGCACTAGCCTTTCTCTAAAACCATAAAAGCTGTTATCTTCTTGACATGACTTTGATAATTTTTTCCCTGTAAATTTGAAAGTGTTATCAATGTTTATATCTTGTTTTGGTTTGTGTGCCCCTCAGTGTGACTTCAATCCTAATAGGTCTATTGACCAAGGTTAACTGCGATCTCGATCTTCTAGAAGGAGAGACTCATTTAAGAACAAGTAAGTTAGGTTAGGAGCCCAAAATAATTAAAATTGCAAACTTAAACCATGGCAGCGGCGAATCGGCCATGACGGCAGCTCAGAGGTTATTTTTGCATGGGTGCTTATAGGAGTAGGTAATAGAATTTTATCAAAATAATTTTAAGCTAATGCTATGTTGTCAAAGCAGTAAAAAATATCTTGGTCTTTGCTGCCTATTGGGCTCCTCTCCACCGGAAACCTTAAAGTCGGCACTGTATTTTTCAGTGTGCTCAGTATTTTATTATAAATTATAATTATCTCTAACCAATTAAAAATATTATTTTTATCCAAACAATGCTGACCGCGACTAGTTTAGTTTTACATTAATTTTAACAATAATATCACGACTATCGGATTAAAAATAAAACCATTTTGATTTTAAGTCAAAAATGAAATATACCGCTATTACTTTTCACATACTTTTGTTTGTTACAGTTTTTATTGCTAGCATTCTGGCTATAGTATGTCCGCCAAATTTATGTGACACAGTGAGGTGTTCCAATGACGTATCCTGTCCGGAAACACACACTTTAGTTCCCACGTTTTGTGGATGCTGTGATAAATGCGTGAAAAATATACGTAAGTAGTAACCCTTGTTCCATTCTCGATTGAGGTAAAATAGGAATCTCGTACTGCCCCCCCCCCCCTAATGCTAGATTTTTTTTGATATTTTTAACATATTTTATGAATAAGAGGAAGAAATACGACATCATAGGGTCTCGCCCCTTTTCCAAGACAAATTCCTTGGTGCGCTACTGCTCTCGACCTACATTACTGTATTTAAAATATGAAGGTAAAGTTTACTCTTCGAAGTGCCAAAAAGTGGCCGTTTTCCAAACAAAATCAACGCGTTCAAGCGTTTTTACAAATTCGCAGGAAAAATATTCAAAAACATCTCTGTTAGCCTTTAGTGGAAACACCTGGTATTAGCTCACACATATACTATACTATAGTAGTGTGAGCTATGGTGATCCTAATTTTTTCGAGAAAAAAAAAGTTGCTCCGATTTCAAAATTTTTTATATATCTTTGCGTTTCAGATGATTTTGAAACTTTTTTGTCGCGCCGTCTGTCTGTCTGTCTGTCTGTCTGTCTGTCTGTCTGTCTGTATGTCTGTCTGTAACGACCAACGCGCATAACTCAAAAACCGCTTGGCCGATTTTAATGAAATTTGGTATCTAGGCTAAGTCTTGGGTCGAGATGGTCCCATTTAAAATTGAACAAAATCCACCGAACACAAGCCAAATAAAAGGGTGGGGGAAGATTTCAAAAATTAGAGTTTTTGTGTAAATATGGCGTGTGTGATATCAAACGAAAGGTAATTGAGTATGGAGCTAAACAAAATACATTTTAGTTTTTTTTTCTTCAAAAAGGGTGGAAGTAGATTTCAAAAATTAGAGTTTACGTGAAAATATAACGTGTGTGATATCAAACGAAAGGTAATTGAGTCCGGAGTTAAACAAAATACATTTTAGTTTTTAATTTTTTTAGGGGTGGGAGTAGATTTCAAAAATTTGAGTTTAAGTCAAAACATGGCTTGTGTGGTATCAATTAAAAGGTAATTTAGTCTCGAGTTGAATAAGATATGTTTCAGGTTTTAGTTTTATTATCTCGCACGTACACTATAACTATAGTACCTAGTGTGAGCTTAGGGGCCCATATATTGGCAGAGTATTTTTATAATTTTGCATCATATTTCAATAATTTGACATTAATAAAAAAAAATAATTTTGCTGTTTGAGAGATATTTTAATTCTGTTAAGCCAACTACAGGATTTCTTAACCTCGCTTTATTCAAATTGTATTTTTTTTTCCTGCTTGTGTAGGGGAATGGAAGGTAATATGGAATACTTAATTTTTTCATATGCCCCGTAAGCACTTAAGCGCGATTATTGGTTTAATCGCGACTAACTCCTTGTTGCTCACATACAAAACAACAAAGAGGGATAATGGATTAGTTAAGCCTTGTTACGGTGCATATGAGGGTTAGTGCAATCATTATCAAAAAATGTATGAACCCTATGAATTAAGTTGGATAGTAATGTCTTGTTATCTTTATGTTTTAATTTTCAGTTTAAGCGATTTAGAACTCCATCATGCTTTTAATTTTATTTTTGTATAAAAGTTGACTTTGCCCCATTTTGCCCCGCATACGGTGTAAAATGGAGTACCTATAAGTGGCAAAACAAACAAAGTTGTGTAATATAGAATCGATATTTTTAAATGACAAGTCTTATTTATTAAAATACTAACCAAGATTAAAATACTTATTTAAAAGACAAAAACTTGAAATAAAAAATAAATTTATAATATTTAAATTTAGTACTTTATTTGAGCGACCGTGAAATGCGGCCTTCGACGACGGCGCGCGGCGTCATACTCAACACACGTACCCGATTTGAAGGCCTACTATACCAACACCGAACCGAAAATATACTGCTATTCCAATAATTTTAGAAATAAAATAATTATATTAGAAAAATAGCAGCGGCTGAAAAATAGTCAAATAATGTGAAAATTTTGGGGGTTCTGCAGCTCTGCAGCCCTTATGCACTAGCCGACCCTGCACCTAGGCATTTTAAGAAAAAAAACAACAGGCAAAAAAATAAATTACCCAGGTGAACACAAAAAATATAATATACCTACTGCTGATTATGACACTTTTGTTGTTAATCGAGGATTGCTCACCGACCCCCAGAGTCTGTAAGCACTTAAGCGCCATTATTGGTTTAATCGCGACTAACTCCTTGTTGCTCACATACAAAACAGCAACGAGGGATAATGGATTAGTTAAGCCTTGTTACGGTGCATAAGAGGGTTAGCGCAATCATTATCAAAAAATTTATGAACCCTATGAATTTCAGCGAATTGCACTGATTAATTTATGAACTTGAGTACCTTTGGTGATCCCTGAGCTAATCGGTGAGTTACCCAACTCGCCCTATTTCGAGGTTATATATATATAGAGACCATTGATTTCGAGCGGGACCAAGACGATCACATTGTGTTACATTTGATTCAATGTACAGCAAAGAGCGCGTTTAAAGCCCATCACACACAAAAATGCATACCGCATAGCATAAGCTCCGACCAATCAGCTATGGGCTTTTCATTGTAACGTGTCATTTTTACGTTTAAGGCAACGTTACATATTTGTTTAATTCGGTAAATAATCAAGGCTCTTCGACTCGTCTTTCTGTACACAAATTAAGGGTATTTTATAGAGCTAGGTTTGGAGGTTATATAGTGTCTAGGAAATTACCTTAAAAGGAGGCATTCCATCGAATTACTGTGGACACTGCGCACATCGCATTGTCTGGACATCGTGGTTGGAATTTGGGATCACAGGTTTCGGGAAAATCACATAAAAACTTTTGATTGTTTTGTTTATCTGTGAAATTTCATAATTTTCTTTGACGTTCACGAAGATAAACAGCTGTTCTGCTGGGGACTGGCGGCGTTGCCGCATCACAAATGGTTTCAGTAACAGGAAGGAAACATTTAGATGAACATTTCATTCGCTTATGTTTATTTTCGAGGATATTGGGACAATCCGAACCTCATATCCTTCACGGATTAGCTAGTTTTGATAGCACGAAAACATATTTGGGTCCACGGGTCGACCAGGAACAACCGAGGCTCCGCCCCCTTTGATATCTTTATTAATTTGATGAGGAGAAGATAATCCAAGATAAAATAAATACGAGTTATGCACTTTTGTAAATGGGAGATAAACGAAGGATAAAAACCAAGACTAAAAGAATAAACGAAATCGTGTGAGTTAACATCTGAACACTCTTGTGCCGAGTTTAAGCAGTAGTTCAGTGTGTATTTTTAGGTTCAGGTTCAGAAACAACTTTATTAATGTAGAAATGTTTTACAAAAATGGCGTTAAACCATATGAATCTTAGAGAAAACATTTATAAAGAGCAAAGGAAACTTTTGACTAAGACTGTAACTAAAATACAACTAAATTCTACACTCAGTATAGCTTTACTCATATGGGAATTGGTTGAGTGTTCGAATATTCCTGGGTTTGATGCAAGCTCTGATCTCCAGTAATTGATTTTACAGTTGATGGTTTCAATGCTGAGCTTCTTATAATCCGTCTGGTTATTTTTCTCCTACTTGCTATGTTGGCAGGGGTCCGGTAGGCAAATGTTCGGTCTATGTATGGAGGGTGTCTCGATGTCCTTGTTATAAAAATTTCAACCGTGGAAATAGATCCGACAACACCTCAAGGTGCGTTTTACGTATTTTCAATGTCCCCTTGGTCGATGCTGCCCCCTATATACCGGTATGGAAGTATTGGTGTATTTCCTCATTGGTTAGTTTGAAAACCGCGGGTTTTTTTATAAATAGGTTTGCATCCTTATTTGAATTTAACCGGGAAAATTTGGTTGGTACTGCGTTTTACTGTCCCCACCAGATCTACGAACGGTTTCCGGCCACTTCATTTTTTGTGTTCTCGACAAAGTGCTTTGTCTCTTTCCTAACGGATCTTGGCTGGGCTGGTGGCCGTCTGTTGGTGCCGCCATTGTTTTTTTGGTGGTTATTGGCACTGCAGTAGTTGCGGATTATACCACAGACGGTTTACTGTGAGCCGTCGTTGTTTTAGGCGAATCTAAAGTGACGCTCACACCCTTTTGAAGGGAATTTAAGGCGGCCTACGCCGTTTCTACGGAAAGAGCAGTGGTAAGTTCGATTTTATTTTTTTTATTTTTTTTATTATTGGAGGACTCTTCAAGATAATATTTGCCTCCCAAATTGTAATTGTTTTTCGTGTGAAATGTGCTTTTCGACATGAGACATAGGGAATTTTTTAATTTTTTTTAAAAACACGTTTTGGATAAAAACTATATATTGTTTTTCTCCTTTGTCTACAGCCCTGTCCATTCCATCGACAGTTGTGCTGGACGCTGGTGTGAAGCCGGGTGTAGCCTTGTAACCCTGGGAAAGGTACGTTAGGATTATTTTAGTTCATCTGTTTAAATCTGCTTTATTTTATTGAGTCGACATGGGGTTCTTGATTTAAATTACTCGGTGTAGGGGAACTTCGTGCAAAATAGACGAATTCCAGGAATTTGAAACATTTCATTTTCCACAGGGTTTTACGCTCGGGCAAGATCCAACCACATTTTTGGACCATGTGCTGTCCTAGCCCCATGTGCTAAGCAAGCACGAGGGAAGGCGCGAGCAGAGCAGGAGACCCGAGAGTAGCAGGAGGAGAACAACACCACTTCCAGGTTTAATAAAACACCAAACTAACAATTAAATAATTGCAGGACCAAGGTAGGAGCAAGCCTTTAGACATAAACATTTCATATAATTTTTTTCAAAATAATTTGGACAATCTTTTCATATAATTTTCAGTATAATTTAGACATTATCTTTCCAGATAACTTTTCAATATAATTTCAACACTTCTTGTGAACGCAAGATAAAGGTATGACGTCATGACCACAATTTTGCGGCTTAATTAACTTAAGTTCTACTGTCAAATTGCTAATGAGTGTTATTCTGCCCCTGACTTGTTTACATCCATTTCCTTTATTTATCTATTTTTATGTTTTTGGTATTTTATCCAACTTTGCCATTAAAATGAACAAGATGAACTAAATTTTGGTATTATTTGTACAACCCAGTGACCAACTTTGCGGAGACAAAAGAGAGATGAGTTTATATTTTTTTTGCGGTTTCTTTACACTGTTTTACCTCATGGGGTAGATCTTGGACTGGGTTGCTGTCTGTCTCATTTTACCCAACGTAGAATGATGACAGCAGGTATTTGGTCCAGATCTCCCCTATGACGGAATAATTTTGGAAGAATATTTTTTTTTTTAATCGTTCATATAACTGAGTCTCACACTACTGACTCAGATGTAGGTACACTATGACCTGTTAAAGGAGTCCATCTACCTGTAAAGTGCTTCTAGTTTTGTCATCTTAATTCAATCTTTTAGAATTTTATCTTGTTTATTCGTCAATTTTTTTGTTTTTTTTTTAATTACACAAATACTCTGGAGTTTCATTGTTTGGCTACAACGTTTGGGTTGAACTGTATTTTAATTAAGATCTTCTTTGTAAAACATTGATATTAAAACACTGTGGCGCACGTAAAATTTTCTTATTTCTGAACCCCCCCCCCCCCTTCTCCACGTTATTAAAGTTACCGGGCATATCAATGTTTTACCTAGCTGGAAGATACAGTTCTGCTTCCAGATATTTGTTTAATTATTCAGTGGTTTTTTAGTGTCACAAGTTGGCAAATTGTTATTATTCTAATTATAGTGTCACAAAATGGCGGCAACGTCTTTAAGCTGCCACAAATGTCACCCAACGCATTTTAAATGGGCACAAATGGCGCCCTACGTGAGTTTTTGGCTAGTTTTTAACATCTGATGTAATTTTTTTTGTTCTTTTTTAATTTGGAAAAAAAAGAAAAAACTTTTTTTTTAATTTTTTTAATTTTTTTTTTTAATTTTTTTGTGGTACAGCCAAAGCCAGGTTAAAGGCTTTCAGTGGCTGTCGGTGTTTTTTGACACCCAATCATTTTTTTAAAATAAAAAACAAGATCATTGGTTTTTGGAAATAACACTTTTTAAATATTTTTTTGGTAATTTAAGCGTTGATTTGAAATTCGTTGTTGCTCTGTTGATCCTCATAGTTTTTTATTAACTTATCTTCACAAGTTTTTTCTTGGAAAATAAAAGATTCATTTTTATTTGTTAAGGAAGAATAAGTGGATAAAAAGCATGGGAGTTTTATTCAACAGCGTCCACATCATGAGGAAAAACATGTGTTAATTTTTTTTTGAAAAAAAATAAACACAGTAATCTTAAGTTTACTTCAATTTTTTTTTGTTGATTCATAGGTGGATGGACCGAACCGAACCAAACCGAACTGAACCGAAGACATGGTCTTTTTATGTTTTAAATATATGACATAGGTAGTGTGTTTTTCTGACAATTTTTTTTGCAGGTTCATTTATTTATATGTTATTATTTCCTGCTTGTGATAAGATAGAAATTGTTTGACAGGTTATTTTTTAGTGCAGTCATTTTATTTAGGTCAACAAGTTTTTTTTGGTGATTTTAATTTTTTGTGGGATATCACCACTTGGAAATTGGAATATTTTTACAGGGTTTCACACAAATTTTTCTTGGCTGAGTTGTTTTAAAGTAAATATAGCTTAACAGCTGGTAGCTTTGTTTAGTTGAAAGTATTAATTAGTAATGAAAGAAAAGGAAAATGAGTTTATTTTGCTTTGTCATTTTCTTTTCTTGTTTTTTTGGTGGTAACTGGTGATGACAATTAAGATCTTACGTCACTCAGTTACATCGGGTCAGAGGAGGGTACTACTATTTAGTGTCAGCTCGGGACGTTAGGAAACACAAGGCTAAAATCCCTGGAGCAACACATTGGCTGAAGATCAACGCCAGAGGTCCAGTTACATTTGTTTTGGAGTATTTTTTTTGTAGGACAGTTTTTTA
The DNA here is from genome assembly GCA_963576565.1 of Aspidapion aeneum. Taxonomy (NCBI): domain Eukaryota; kingdom Metazoa; phylum Arthropoda; class Insecta; order Coleoptera; family Brentidae; genus Aspidapion; species Aspidapion aeneum. The sequence continues at coordinate 48,194,697 of OY755047.1, forward strand.
GGTCTTTGGTCCAAGTCTAGTTGTGTTTTCGTGACTGGTCAATTTTTTTTTCTTGGTAGAAAATACAGCGTCGGGCTTTGGAGTGCATTTTTTTAAAAAAATGACTAACGGGTACTTCTATCAATTAAAGTTTTTCTGGTTCACAATTATTTTTTTTCTGTATTTTTTTTCTGCGTTCAGGTCATAGCTTGGTCATGGCCAATGGAGAGCAAACATTTATGTTTGAGCCTTGAGAAGTTTTGCCTGCTCCGGATTGAATACAGAGAAAATGAATTTGAAGCCCAACTAGATATAATACTACAAAAGAAATGTTTAACTGAGACAGATATAGATATAAGTTTTTTTTAATTTTTTTAGTTCATTTGTAAAGTTCAGTAATTTTTTAAGTAATGTCATTGTGAGGCCGTGAAATTGGTCAGTGAATTTAAGAGAGACTTTCAACTAAATATAAATGCTAGGCGGTGGTAATTGGTAAAAATATTTCAAAATTTTACTACTTTTTAAAATAATTTAATTTTTCTTTTTTCGGTAAACATAACTTCTCGAATTCTTGTTTGGTCTAAACGGTTTGTATAGTGGTCGTAGTTTTAAAGGGTGACCAGACAGGTTATATTTTTTTAGGGGACCAAACGGGAACTTCTTGAGTTACAAAAGGGGAACTTTTTTTTGTCTTAGTTGATCAGGCAGGAATAAATAAATCTTTTTACTTCCGAATCATAATTTCAAATAACAAGATTTATTGGTTAGGTGTTTGGGTCTAAACTTGTTGTTTTTGGAGGATACTGGCATGATATGAAATTATTTTATTTTCATGCCAAATGTTGTTTAACGGCAGATATGCTAGTCTTCAGTTTTTTCGTCAGTTTGCATTTCAGGACAGTGGCGTGTACTTAAGGGGGCCTGTCATCTGCGCCCATTGTAAAGCAACTTCCAACTTACTTGCTTAGCTTTTTCACTTAATCTTCGTTTTGTTGCTTCTGAAATTAAAGCGTTATGTTGGATAACGATGGATGGTGTTAGACTGAGAAAGTACCTAGGTATTTAGGGATGAAAACTTGGAATTTGTGGACAATCGGGAAATAATTTTTTTTATTTCATTTTTTTTTTAATTTTAAAATAATTTCATACCACTGTTGTGGAATAAATGGGAAAGTGTTCAGGCTAAACAATAAATTTAAGATCATTGATTTTTAAAAAAGATTTCAACCTAAGAATAAATTTAAAAACAATAGGTTTTCTTTGATGCGACTAAACAATGATGAGGGCATATATTTTTTTGTTATGCATAATATGATAGTAGTACCTTTTGTATTACAATAATTAGGGGTTTTCCTCCCGCGAGCTGGGTGGAAATGGAAGAAATGTTTGGTTCAGAGTGTAGAAATCGAGGAACGAGGACTTCCTGCTAATCTTTTTAGGATTTCGCAACTTCGGTTTTCGCTAAATTACAATACATCCAAATTTGGCCTACAGGCTGAATCTCACATCTTCCAGGACCTTACAGATTTGCGGAGAAAGACAAATTTTGTGATCTGTTTAGTTATGAGAGGAATTAAAATAGTAACATGCACATGAGGGAACTAGATATATTTAGGATAAAAATTAGTAAGAACACTGATCTGAACAATTTTCCATAATAGTGTCCTATTTTCACAGGGTGCTTCAAAATATCCTCACCTTTCTTTGAAATAAGATATTGTTTCGCCTGTGGGCGTTTAACCGTTTGAAAAATATATAGGGTCTAGATGGGATTGGAATGGAAATCACAAGTTTTTGGGTTTATTGACATTATACTTAGGGAATAGGGGAAATGTCTAATAAAAAGGTTTTTTGGTTTTAGGCCGAGTTTTGTTGAGATAACAAAAGTTTATTTGGGGCCGGGAGATTATTATGCTCTTTTAAAATTAATGTAATAGTTTTGGCTTCTTGATTTTTGTTTTCTGGGTTTTACGCAGGATTATTCCCAACTGTTTCATTTCAAAATGTCATTTGTAAGTGATAGGGTCTCATTAGCCCTTGGAAATTTGGTAATTTTGCTTTAACTAATAGCTGTGGAAAGGGCCCAACTTAATTTTATATCTCGTGAACACCAGGAATAAGGATCTGAGAATGCATTAAGCAGTAAAAATTTTTATGATTAGATTTTGTGTGTAAAGACACTTGAGTAGGCAGATTTAGTTTTACAACGTTCTTATAGGTGAACCTTGAAATTGTTTTCATATTTGTTTTTTTAAAGTGCACACAAGAATATTCTTTACGGGGTTGAGTGCAAAGTTTAAAACTTAGGTTCACATTATTATAGTGGTACAGCAAATAAGTACTCACGTTGTTTATTTCCTTAAGTAATAATTTTAAACAAATATACTAACATCGTTTGTTTTTTTTCGAACATAAATATTTTTTTAAACTTTTCCTAAACTGATTGTTTTTTTTTTTGCAATGACGACTTTTTGTACTTTATGATTCTTAAGTAAATTTAATTTCAATACTTTTTTTTTGTATAGTAAATTAATTTTTCTAGCTCATTCACTTTTCACATTCACACAGTTTTGGGAGAGGAAAGGGAATCTACAACTGTTTTTTTTAGGAAAAGAACAAAAACTGTTGCATGACATAACTCTATTAAGATTTTTCTAGTGCTAATTTTATTTTAATTCTTTTAAAATCGTTAATAGGAGCTGCAACCCCACTTAAACATTTTTATTTTTTTTTGAAAATATTTTTTAAATATTTTTTTTAGGAAGGTCACTAATTAATTTTTTTTGACTATTGGGCCACTGTGGTCGACACCGACCGTTACGATCCTAGGGTCTTTTGACCATGGTTTGCATCAATTTAGTTAAAATTTTGGGAATTTCATTTTAACGATTATTAGAGATCCTACCAAGACGTTATTTGTATAAATTTTTTTAATACCATCGGTAATTTTTTTTTAATTACACACAACATCCTTACTAGTCTAATTCGACGCAATTTCAGAAACCGAACCGAACCGAACATCTGTTCCGATGTTTATTGCGTTCACTTATATATTAAGGGATGATGTGGCCTTAAGCAATGCAAGTTTCGTGTAGACTCTGGGTTTTTTTTGAGGAGTTTATTAGTGGAGCCGTTCTGCAATAGCAGGAGTATACCCTAGCGTTAACTGTGTACAACAGCATTGGGATTTTTGTTATAGGTAGTCTGTTGTACGTTCCATTTAGGGATTAATTTACCTATTCGGTTGCTGAGGTAAACAAACATCACTTAACTTTAATTTTAATCCAGTTCAGCTAGGATAAGCGTAATTATTTTTTTTTTGGTTTTACTCACGCAGGAGTGGAACATAAGACCTGAACACTGCCAAAACTCTCGTCTCTCTTTTATTTTTTTTACTTTTTTTTATGTCTACTTGTTGATTCTAATTTAGGATTTAAGTAGTTATTTCTCTCTGCAAGGTTGGACGTCATGGTTGGTTGTACAAATACTTAATATAAACTATGATTACATTTTTAAATGCAAATAAATTTTATTTTCTTACTGCTCCGGTGTTTTTCGGTTTTGTTCGCGTCTGCCCGTATTTAAGTTTTATATTTTCTACATTTGTGAGAAAATTTATAGTGATTTTCACTAGTGAGTTTAAAGTGAACTTTGTGTTTGTTATTGCGTGGTTTAGTTTTTATAATTGGGAGGTATAATTAAGAGTTTTAAAGTTTAAAGTTTTAATATAATAGGCACCATGGCTATTTCTTTGAGTCGGTTGTCGGACATAAGGTACTTAGTTAAGGACGAGTTAATCTACGAATTAACATGGATAGGCATAGCCATTGGATCGGTGGAAGAAATGAAGCAACAGCTCATACTGATTAGACAGAGAGAAAGGACTGATGGAAGTATGAGATACCCTCCGTATCCCTTTAAATTTGGCCAGGATGCTTTTAGCTGCATGAAGAAGCTTGATAGTCTGGTACCGCTGGTAGAGAAGTTCTCTGGTACGAGCAAAGGGGGAGAGTTTAGGAAAATCGCTGTAAGGCTGGAACACGTGTTAGCCAGGATTAACAACATGAATCCGTCCACCTTCGAAGAAAGTCAAACAAAAGGCATACTGGTTGCGGAAACCTTGAGTTTGATTGGGAGATTGCAGAAGCAACAGATTTACTAAGAGTTGGCGTTACCTCAGATGATGATGAAGCATCTGAAACCCAATCGACAAGTCGAAGCTCAGATCACTCGACAAATGTTGGCAACATTCCCAGCCAGTCTCAACTCCCGCAACCACAGCACTCGAGCTCACAAAGAACAGCTCAACAGCCAACAAATCAACCGTCGGTCATTGCTCCATTGCAAATGCAAGTGCTTACAAACCCAACTCAAACATCAGTACAAGCACCACTCCCTATTTTGATTGAGAATTACGGTACAACAGCTTTTCAGTATCAACAACCGTCTACCGTTCCTTTGAGTTTAGCTGCCCTCCAAAGTAGCATAGCACCAATTGCTCAGTCACGACCATTTTCATGTTCGTCGCCAGTACAAATGTCAAGTGATCCTGGTACTTCATATCATGTTGCACGTGTACCTCCGCATAAGTGGAACTTAAAGTTTACAGGCGAGAGGGGTACAATCTCCGTCACCGCATTTTTTGAGAGAGTGGACGAGTTGAGTCAGGCGAGAGGAGTTAGTAAAAAGGTTCTACTGAACTCAGGCATTGATCTTTTTGAAAAGTCAGCCTATACTTTTTACAAAGATGTAGGTAGAGAAGTCCATACATGGGAACAGCTGGAACAAAGGTTCATGGCAGAATATCTTCCTTCTTCATATGGCGAGAAGTTATTGAAGGAAATACAAAAACGTAAAAAAGGCCCTGGAGTCTATTGGGACCTATATTGCTGTCATGAACACATACTTCCAAAGACTTGGCTGTCCTGTTTCCGAAGAGGCAAAATTAGCTATCGTCTTTAGAAATATCGCGGACATCTTTAAGAATGGGTTGATTGCTACTGAGGTCAATAGCTTATCACATTTAAAAAATTTGTGTCATAGAATAGACCAGGGATATGGTTTAGAAGAGGAGAATTTTACACCTAGGAAAAACCAATCTATTGAACCTGACTTAGCCTACGTTGACGTAGAGAGCGATAATGACGATTTTCCAACAGGGATCGATACAATTCAGATATCAGGCGCCGGGACATCAAATCAACAGAATTTTAATATTCCTGATAATAGATTTAACAGAGATAGGCAACAGCCAGCAAGCAGTTTCGCTGCTAGAGCTGATAGAGATAGGCAACAACCAGCTAGTGGTCAGTCTAGTGTAAATGACAGAGATGGACAACCACCACAAGGAGCTAGACCTGGTAGGGTGAATAGGGACGTTGTTTGTTATAGATGCAACCAAACAGGGCACATGGCGATCGGGTGCGCATTACCTAGAGGTAAGCAGTGTTATTCGTATGGACAAGTAGGGGTAACAGTAAGAGAATGTCGAAATTGTAATCGTCAGGGAAACGGACCCAGGCGCTCGTAGGCGGTCGACCTTCGAGTCAGCCTGAACAAGCATCGACCGATAGGCTAACGTACGTCTTAGATTATGTGATAAGTCATGCTCGCAAAGATGAGAGGCCTTATTTAGAAGTGGATGTGCTCGGAAATAAGTTATTAGGTTTGTTGGATTCCGGGACTTCACGTACCTTTTTAGGGAATCATGGTTGGTCAATCATCGAGAGGTTTGGTTTTTCACTTGATACGACAAAGAAGACGAGTTGTATTGTGGCAAATGGTCAAAGCACGAGTAGTATTGGGACAGTACAGCTTCCTATGCGAGTTCAGGATAAATTTAGATTAATAGAGGTCGTCGTCGTTCCTGAGTTGCCGCACACTTTGATTTTGGGATTAGATTTTTGGATTTCGATGGGTATAGTACCGAACCTAAGTACTAATGAGTGGCACTTTGCCGATAATAAAGATGTGATTTGTTCTTTAGAAACATCAGACCAACAAACAACTCTTACGCCTTATGAATCAGAACGACTAGAGGAATTGGTCGTTAAATATAAGACTATTATGGGTGACTCACTGGGATGTACAGCGTGTCCCATTTTCGATGGGATTAAATGGGAAACTCGGTTATTATTAAAGATATTGATTTTCTGATTGCACCTTACCGTGCTCTCTTTTTGAGCCCTTAGAAATGGCGTAATCAGATTTTTGCTATACCCCGTAGTTTCGCTAATACAGGGAGTTTTTGAAAAAATTGTATTTTTAATAATCCCTTCTATCTCGCTTATTTTGCGAGATATTTTTATTCTGTAAAAACCTTTTCATGGCAACTTTTTTAGAAGAAAATAATGACGTTGCCAACTTTTTGAAATATTGTTTAGTTTTTGAGATATGGTATTTATCATAAAAAAATTAAATACGGACCTGGATTTTTTTTATTACTATTTTGATTAGTTTCATGCTAGTATTATCATAAAACAATAAAAATTTAAAAAAATTTTGTTTTAAGGTAAAAAAAAATATTTAATATTAAAAAAAAAATTAGTCCGAACCTGGATATTTCCAACATAAATATAAATTAAAAATTGCTAGTTAAACAATTTTTAGTTTAACTGTTTTGATACTTAGCATATTAAAATGGTTTTACGTTAATTTACAGATTTATTTGAAACAAAGTCTACGAAAAATACAAAAAAAACAAATTACAAAAAATAACTAATTTTTCTGATTGCCATTATGTTTAAGAAATTGTTGGCATTTTTGAGTAATTTTTCTTAACGCATTTTCCATAAAAATATTTCTGCCATTTAAATATTGGGATTTTGTTGCTTGAATGAAGCAGTCAAACATATTACATTTTTCAAAATCTGGATATGGTCGATTTCTAGCCAGTTTAAAATAATTGTAAGCCATGCACAAAAACGACAAGTGTCAAATTACAATGTCAATTCCACGCTTTTGTTTTGTAAATTTCACGACCTGCTGTTCGGTTATCAAATAGTTAGTATGATATTATTTTTGTAACTTTTTAACGTTTTTTACTTTATTTATCTTTTAATCATCATTTCAAAACAGATATACTAAAAATCGTTCAACTAGTGTGCCTTGCAATTTTTAATTTATAATTACGTTGGAAATTTCCAGGTTTGGACTATAATTTTTTTTTCAAATATTAAATAGTTTTTTTGTAATTAAATCAAAAAACTATTAAAGTTTTATCATTTTAAGGTAATAATAGCATAGAACCAATCAAAACAGTAATAAAAAAATCCAGGTCCGTATTTAATTTTTTTATTATAAATACCATATCTCAAAAACTAAACAATATTTTAAAAAATTGACAACGTCATTATTTTGCTCTAAAAAAGTTGCCATAGAAAGGTTTTTACAGAATAAAAATATCTTCCAAAATAAGCGAGATACAAGGAATTAATTAAAATACAATTTTTTCAAAAACTCCCTGTATTAGCGAAACCACGGGGTATAGCAAAAATCTGATTACACCATTTTTAAGGGCTCAAAAAAAGAGCACGGTAAGGTGCAATCAGAAAATCGATATCTTTAATAATAACCGAGTTTCCCATTTAATCCCATCGAAAATGGGACACGCTGTACAGACAGAGTAGAGCATAAGATTACAACAGATGCAGCACCGATAAGACAACGTTCATATAAGGTCTCACCGGTCATTCAGAAAGTTATTGATGACGAATTCGACGAAATCCTGAAAATGGATGTGACAGAACGTAGTAGTAGTTCATGGGCTTCACCAGTGGTAATGGTACAAAAGAAAAACACAAAGAAATATCGTTTCTGTGTAGACTACCGCAAATTGAACTCAGTGACGGCGCGTGATAGTTATCCTTTACCACTCGTATCCGAGACTCTTGACAAATTGAAAGATGCTAAGTACTTGTCAACTTTAGATATTAAGAGTGCTTATTGGCAAGTACCAATGGAAGAATCATCGAAGCCACTAACAGCATTCATCTGTCGACGAGGTCTCTTCCAATTTAAGCGTTTACCATTTGGTCTTCATAATGCACCTGCAACTTGGCAGAGACTCATAGATAGCATCATAGGAAACGATTTAGACCCCTACGTGTACGTATATCTCGATGACCTCGTAATTGTCACACAGAGCTTTTCTGAACATCTTAGAATTCTTGAGGAAGTCCTACGAAGATTGCAGAATGCAAAGATAACGGTAAGTTGGGAAAAATGCCAACTGTGTAGGCCAGAAATGACTTATTTAGGTTTCGTAGTGGACCGTCGAGGCATCCGAGTTGACCCTAATAAAATTAAAGCCATGTTAGAGCTCCAGAGGCCAAGAACTGTCAGAGAAGTCCGTAGAGTTGTAGGTACAATATCCTGGTATAGACGTTTCATAGATAATTTTTCAGCGATAATAGCTCCAATTACAGCTCTAACTAAGAAAAATCAAAAGTTCGATTGGCCTCCAGACTGCGAAAAAGCATTTATTAAGATTAAGGAACTTTTAGTGACTGCACCGATTCTTACATGTCCAGATTACCAAAGAATTTGTCATTCAAACAAACGCATCAGGATATGGAATAGGAGCATGTTTAACGCAGCCTTATCCTGAAGGAGACAAAGTCATATGCTATTTGAGTCGATCTTTGACTAAGCAAGAACGTGTTTACACGACCACCGAGCGAGAATGTTTGGCATTGGTTTGGGTGATAGAGAAGCTCCGGCCATATATTGAGGGGATCTCATTTAAGGTCATAACAGATCATTTTAGTTTAAAATGGCTTCATAGCTTGAAAGAGCCCAGTAGAAGACTTGCTCGTTGGTCTGTAAAACTGCAGCAATATGACTTTGAAGTAATCCATCGGAAAGGGAAAGATTTAGTTGTCCCGGACATGTTGTCTCGCGCAGTACCTATGATTGATACAATTTCGCAGCCCAGAGACGTTTCCACAGCAATTAAAGATCGATGGTACCAAAAGATGGTAAAGAGGGTCGTAGAATCACCGTTAAAATTTATGAATTGGAGATACACTGATAATAAGTTGTATAAATATGTCAAACAAGAATACCCTCAACTTTCACCATCTAACGAATATTGGAAAGAGGTAGTCCCCAAAGATCATAGGCGTAGAATTATTGGAGAAGCTCACGATCCTCCTACCGCAGGACATATGGGTGTGTATAAAACCTTCCACAGACTGGCAGAAAAATATTATTGGCCAAAAATGCGCCAGGACGTGGCAACTTTTGTAAAGAAATGCTTTGTCTGTGCAGCTCATAAAGGTGATACACAAGGTGTATCTGATCAGATGATATCTCACCCAAAACCAACTCGTCCTTGGGAAATTATTTCAACAGATTTATGTGAACCCCTACCTCGTTCGACAAAGGGTAACTGCTGGATTCTCGTCGTTACGGACTATTTGAGTAAGTTTTCCTTAGTTTTTCCAATGCGAACAGCCCCTACTCAAGCAGTTGCCAAGCATCTTGAGGAGCAAGTATTTATGGTCTTCGGAGTACCCCGTTTGATACTTTGTGATAATGGCCCTCAGTACAAAAGTAACGAGTTTAAGCGTTTTGCTGAGAGTTATCAGGTTAAAATTCAGTATAACCCGTATTATCACCCCAGAGCAAATCCAACAGAAAGTACGAATCGTACGTTAAAAACCATGTTATGTTGTTATGTGAAAGACAACCACAGGAAGTGGGACGAACAAATACATAAACTTGCCTGCGCGATTCGTACTGCAACCCATGAGACAACCAGGATGTCTCCTTTCTTTGTTAATTTTGGTAGGAATATGTGTCTGTCAGGAAAAGATTACTCCAACCCAGTTTTGTTATCTGAAGAGAATGGTGTACAATCTGCAGCTGAAAGTAAGAACGAAGGTTTCCGGAAGCTCTATGCTGATTTTAAGAGAAGGTTAGAGGTGGCAGGAGAGAAAAACGTAGTTCAGTATAACTTGCGTACAAGGGTACCCAACTTTGTTGTGGGTCAGCGTGTTTGGAAGAAGAATTATGTGTTGTCAGATGCTGCGAAGTTTTTCTCGAAGAAGTTAGCACCGAAATTCGTTGGTCCTTATGTGATTAGGAATAAAATTTCTCCATGGATATTTGAGCTTCAGGAACCATCGGGTAAAGTACTACCAGAGAGCTGGCATGCCAAAGACCTTAAGTCGGCAGCGGATCTCTCCGATTAACCTTTTTAGGTTAATCGTCTAGAAGTTGGGGGGGGGGATTATGTAACGTGTCATTTTTACGTTTAAGGCAACGTTACATATTTGTTTAATTAGGTAAATAATCAAGGCTCTTTGACTCGTCTTTCTGTACACAAATTAAGGGTATTTTATAGAGCTAGGTTTGGAGGTTATATAGTGTCTAGGAAATTACCTTAAAAGGAGGCATTCCATCGAATTACTGTGGACACTGCGCACATCGCATTGTCTGGACATCGTGGTTGGAATTTGGGATCACAGGTTTCGGGAAAATCACATAAAAACTTTTGATTGCTTTGTTTATCTGTGAAATTTCATAATTTTCTTTGACGTTCACGAAGATAAACAGCTGTTCTGCTGGGGAATGGCGGCGTTGCCGCATCACAAATGGTTTCAGTAACAGGAAGGAAACATTTAGATGAACATTTCATTCGCTTATGTTTATTTTCGAGGATATTTGGACAATCCGAACCTCATATCCTTCACGGATTAGCTAGTTTTGATAGCACGAAAACATATTTGGGTCCATGGGTCGACCAGGAACAACCGAGGCTCCGCCCCCTTTGATATCTTTATTAATTTGATGAGGAGAAGATAATCCAAGATAAAATAAATACGAGTTATGCACTTTTGTAAATGGGAGATAAACGAAGGATAAAAACCAAGACTAAAAGAATAAACGAAATCGTGTGAGTTAACATCTGAACACTCTTGTGCCGAGTTTAAGCAGTAGTTCAGTGTGTATTTTTAGGTTCAGGTTCAGAAACAACTTTATTAAGGTAGAAATGTTTTACAAAAATGGCGTTAAACCATATGAATCTTAGAGAAAACATTTATAAAGAGCAAAGGAAACTTTTGACTAAGACTGTAACTAAAATACAACTAAATTCTACACTCAGTATAGCTTTACTCATATGGGAATTGGTTGAGTGTTCGAATATTCCTGGGTTTGATGCAAGCTCTGATCTCCAGTAATTGATTTTACAGTTGATGGTTTCAATGCTGAGCTTCTTATAGTCCGTCTGGTTATTTTCCTCCTACTTGCTATGTTGGCAGGGGTCCGGTAGGCAAATGTTCGGTCTATGTATGGAGGGTGTCTCGATGTCCTTTTTATAAAAATTTCAACCGTGGAAATAGATCCGACAACACCTCAAGGTGCGTTTTACGTATTTTCAATGTCCCCTTAGTCGATGCTGCCCCCTATATACCGGTATGGAAGTATTGGTGTATTTCCTCATTGGTTAGTTTGAAAACCGCGGGTTTTTTTCCTCCAGTGTCGCAACCGGATTTAGTGATTTTTTGGCGAGAAAGTTTTTTTATAACTAGGTTTGCATCCTTATTTGAATTTAACCGGGAAAATTTGGTTGGTACTGCGTTTTACTGTCCCCACCAGATCTACGAACGGTTTCCGGCCACTTCATTTTTTGTGTTCTCGACAAAGTGCTTTGTCTCTTTCCTAACGAATCTTGGCTGGGCTGGTGGCCGTCTGTTGGTGCCGCAATTGTTTTTTTGGTGGTTATTGGCACTGCAGTAGTTGCGGATTATACCACAGACGGTTTACTGTGAGCCGTCGTTGTTTTAGGCGAATCTAAAGTGACGCTCACACCCTTTTGAAGGGGATTTAAGGCGGCCTACGCCGTTTCTACGGAATCAGCAGTGGTAAGTTCGATTTTATTTTTTTTATTTTTTTTTATTATTGGAGGACTCTTCAAGATAATATTTGCCTCCTAAATTGTAATTGTTTTTCGTGTGAAATGTACTTTTCGACAAGAGACATGGGGAAATTTTGGAGTTATAGTTATTTTTTTTAAAACCACGTTTTGGATAAAAACTATATATTGTTTTTCTCCTTTGTCTACAGCCCTGTCCATTCCATCGACAGTTGTGCTGGACGCTGGTGTGAAGCCGGGTGTAGCCTTGTAACCCTGGGAATGGTACGTTAGGATTATTTTAGTTCATCTGTTTAAATCTGCTTTATTTTATTGAGTCGACATAGGGTTCTTGATTTAAATTACTCGGTGTAGGGGAACTTCGTGCAAAATAGACGAATTCCAGGAAACTGAAACATTTCATTTTCCACAGGGTTTTACGCTCGGGCAAGATCCAACCACATTTTTGGACCATGTGCTGTCCTAGCACCATGTGCTAAGCAAGCACGAGGGAAGGCGCGAGCAGAGCAGGAGACCCGAGAGTAGCAGGAGGAGAACAACACCACTTCCAGGTTTAATAAAACACCAAACTAACAATTAAATAATTGCAGGATCAAGGTAGGAGCAAGCCTTTAGACATAACCATTTCATATAATTTTTTTCAATATAATTTGGACAATCTTTTCATATAATTTTTAGTATAATTTAGACATTATCTTTCCAGATAACTTTTCAATATAATTTTAACACTTCTTGTGAACGCAAGATAAAGGTATGACGTCATGACCACAATTTTGCGGCTTAATTAACTTAAGTTCTACTGTCAAATTGCTATTGAGTGTTATTCTGCCCCTGACTTGTTTACATCAATTTCCTTTATTTATCTATTTTTATGTTTTTGGTATTTTATCCAACTTTGCCATTAAAATGAACAAGATGAACTAAATTTTGGGATTATTTGTACAACCCAGTGACCAACTTTGCGGAGACAAAAGAGAGATGAGATTATTTTTTTTTCCGGTTTCTTTACACTGTTTTACCTCATGGGGTAGATCTTGGACTGGGTTGCTGTCTGTCTCATTCTACCCAACGTAGAATGATGACAGCAGGTATTTGGTCCAGATCTCCCCTATGACGGAATAATTTTGGAAGTATATTTATTTTTTTTAATCGTTCATATAACTGAGTCTCACACTACTGACTCAGATGTAGGTACACTATGACCTGTTAAAGGATTCCATCTACCTGTAAAGTGCTTCTAGTTTTGTCATCTTAATTCAATCTTTTAGAATTTTATCTTGTTTATTAGTCAATTTTTTTGGTTTTTTTTTTAATTACACAAATACTCTGGAAGCCTCGGAAGTAAGTAGTTTCATTGTTTGGCTACAACGTTTGGGTTAAACTGTATTTTAATTAAGATTTTCGTTGTAAAACATTGATATTAAAACACTGTGGCGCACGTAAAATTTTCTTATTTCTGAACCCCTTGTATAAAAGTTACCGGGCATATCAATGTTTTACCTAGCTGGAAGATACAGTTCTGCTTCCAGATATTTGTTTAATTATTCAGTGGTTTTTTAGTGTCACAAGTTGGCAAATTGTTATTATTCTAATTATAGTGTCACAAAATGGCGGCAACGTCTTTAAGCTGCCACAAATGTCACCCAACGCATTTTAAATGGCCACATCATATGCAAATCCAAAATGGCCGCGGCTATTCGATCGCTGATTGTTTGAAAGCCCTATGCTACGCGTTCTGCGGCCTATGCAAGTTTGTGTGTGATCAGCTTAAACCTTGTCGTTGTACGTAGAATAGTGGTAGCAACTCTGGCTTTACACCCGGGCAGTCCGGGTTGGAATCCTGGCTAGGCACTTGGATGCTTGTAATTAGAGAAGTGAATCATATGATGTAACAACGTTGTAAGCGCCAAATACTGTTTTTTTGGAAAATAAAAAAAGAACGTTTCGATTTTAATTGCTTAGACATGTAAAGTATTTATAAGTATAATATGGTTGACTTTAGGTTGTATAATATTAATTTAGATATTATTGCCTTAGATGTATAAAGGATACGGTTCTATGAACTTAGTTGCTATATTTTAATAAAACAACGTTGTATATCCACGTCGGTTATAACGTTGTTTTGCGGAAATAGGGCGGTTAAAACGTTGTTTTATGTTTAAAAACAAAGCACAATGACAGTAAAAAAACGTGTTTATTAACTTAGTTTAAAACCATCTTTGGGTTTAGTAGGTACATAAAAGCTGTAAGGCAAAATATTTAAATATCAGTCAATAGGTGGCACTACATATTAGAGTCCTAGGGACACCTCATGGACACCTATTCGGTTTCTAAATTGTGGGCCTAACAAAAATTTTCGGGGTGACAAAAAACACGACATTTTAAGTTTGACACTGACGTTAATTTTTGCCCAAAAACACAAGTGGGCGGCTAGTTTTCCAATAGCAACAGAAAAAATAAGAGAATAGAGTAAATAACAAAGTCTATTTTTTTGTCAAAAACCAGGGGATGACATTTCATCTTATAAATAAAAATAGAAAAAAAAGTGTTTATTTACTGTGATAGGAAATACCTATAATCCCGAAGAAGACTTAGCCACAATAGGATGGAACACATAATGTTACTATGAGCCTGCCTCCAAATCATATACGTAATATTACGTATATGCTCCAAATACATCCAGAGCAAAATATATTTAAAGACCTTCCGATATCATTGATCCAGAATATAAAAAACGAAAATCTCCTGATCCACAGATGCTGCACAGGATAAGAAGTAAAGTTTTCGGCAATCATTGTAAATTAAATATAATAAATGAGTTGTTTTTATTGTAGTACTTTATTTTCCACAACCTCGTACAAAATAGTAGTTTACCTAACTAGTGCGGAAAGTGCCTCTTTTCCGCACGTGATTGCAGATGGCCAAACGACGCGATAGCGGAGTTTGGCCAGCAATCAAGTGCGGAAAAGACACTTTACGCACGAGTTAGGTACATTATTTTTTCTATAAGCGTGAGGAAAAAACTAAAAATTAATCAGAAAATTATTTATATTCAAAACCTTTTAATCAAATCAATTATTAACATTAATATTAAAGGTGCAGTTTGTAGCGTGCTGTAAGTTGATAGCAGAGGCAAGTGTTTTCTCAAATGAAGTGGCAGATTTGAAACTTGGGTTCTGGTTCTCCACTGCGTTCTCCAAGTTTTCGGAAAGATCTGTTGCAACTGTGGTCATGCATTTGGGGCTGGATTGAGGCACTTTGGAAGGTTGTATGGTAGAAGAAAGTTGCTGACTAGTTGAAGGACCAGGGTGGCTGAACTTCAAAATTTTATTCGAAATATTTTTTTGGAATCCAGTTGAACTGTCCAGGTACCCTTCTGCGACACTTGAAGATTTCCATCCACCGAGTCGTTTGATATTGGTTATTCCTTCGCCTGAATCTGCCAACATTGTTGCGGCAGAACGTCGGAAGCTGTGGCCCGTGTATAATTCTGGATTTGAAAGCTTCAGATAGCATGCGATATCTGATGGCATTTTACCGAATGTATTAATTCCAATGCATTGTACCGTACATGCTCCTTTTTTGTAGTTTACGAAGAACCGTCTATGTGGGGTCTCTGGTTTCCTTAAGTTGACATATTTTCGGATCAATTGGAGAAGTTTTCCATTCTCGGCTTCTTCTGAAATAGCAAAACTTTTAAATGTATGGTTTTTTAAGTCAGGAATTTTTATAATGATCATATTTCCTTTTTCTTCAATGTCATCTAGGCACATTTTTGCTAGTTCTTCACGGCGACATGCGCCCGCCAAACCAAAAATCGTGGCAACTTTCATATGCAAATAAACTAGGTCAGGAGCTTCGTTTAAAAACTTGAAAATTTCTTCTTTTGTGAAGATTTTTGCCTTCTTGGGTCTGAATCCAACGTTTTGTTTTTTCAAGTAGGCCGTAACTTTAAAAAAATTGCTTAAGTCAACGTTTTTTCTGAGTTTTATTACACTTTTGAGCATAGAATACCTCGACCAAAGGGTATTCGGTTTGCACGTTTTGGAAATTTCGGAGAAATATGCCAAAAAAACAGCTTTTTGAAGGGATTTGATGATGCCTTTAGCGTGGCACCATCTCTCAAACAAACTATATTCCTTCTCATACCTGTGACGAGATTTTGAAGGAAGCAGGTCCAAATTAGCGATTCTAGCGGCTTCTAGAACTGAAAATTGGCTTTGTTTTGACAGTTTGTTTGTACTTTGTTGCTATGGTGATTTAAGATGCCAAATCTAAAACCACTAGTGTTCATTGTTGTTTGACATTGACAATGACGATATTTATACCGGGGAGGTTAAAAACTTATAATTTGAACCTATTTTACTGAAAACTTTATTTTATCGAAAATATTGAAAATATAGCAGAATTTTAGTCAATTTGAATATTTTTAGGATATTTCGTGTGGTAGGAAAGATACAAATGTATTTTGAACGGTCTAAATGTTATAGAACACCTTAAAACCGTAACAAATTTACTTTTCCGCACTGGTGCGGAAAAAATATTTTTCCGCACTAGTGCGGAAAAGTGGCACTTTCCACACTAAAATGCGTGCGGAAAAGTGGACTTTTCCGCACGCTTATAGAAAAAATATTTTACCTACATACTTAACGAATGTGTGTGCGTCTTCCGCACTGGTTAGGTAAATTACTATTTCCTGCGATCACATGCGAAAATGTTGTATTTTACACGATTTGCATCCTCAGAAAATATTAAATTTCATCCGTGTGCAGAAATTTTTTCGCACATGTATGACAAGTACTTTCAGTACTTCGGCACATGTATGGGAAGTGTTTAACTGTCACAATACTTTTTCGCACATGTGTTGCAAACAACCACACGTGCGGAAAAGCAGTTTCATTTGATTTACGCAAAATTAAACACCAATTTTTACAAAAATTAGTATAGTTCAACAGTGTTAGTAGGAAAAATAGCGTCCATAACTCGACAGAAAGTAACTTTCTCACGCTCGTGTGAAAATTGTCACTTTCTTCTCTTGTTATGTAATAAATAAATAAATAAATAAATGAAAAGGGCTTTATTTTCAACTCAGCGAAGTTAAGCACAAGCTTCTGTTAACTGAGCAATATACTAATTATCAAAAACTATCGTATAAATTGGTTCGTAATCCCGTGATTTTGTTTGTTACGCTATGGCCAGCCCTTAAAAAAACGTTTTGTAAATAGAAAAAATTGTATGTCTATAAATACAAACTTATAATCATTTAAATTATATTACCTTATATTAAACGACATTTTATTTTTTCAAAATATCTGAAAATGTGAAAATCCGGGTCACGTGATCTTAGTTAAATTTTCTCAATGGTGGCGCTTCAGTCAGGAGGTTGATGGCTCTTGTCTGATTTGGTGTCCTGCACCAAATATAAAATTGAGCACGCTTTTGTAAATCCTAATAGATCTCTTCTATAAAAAACTAGTTGAAACATTATTTCTGTTCATATGCAAGATTTTTTTAAAATCTTCAAACGTATCTTGTTAGATTTTTTATTTTGTTTTGTACATTTCCAAAAAATACAAAAATCGAAACAATTTCGCTACAGTTTTCTATAACACAACTAGGCTACTGAAATGCCAAACATTGTTTTGAAATATTTGTGTTTTAGCCATAACTTTTTTTAGTTTTTGAATAAAATGATTTCGCGAAAAACTGCTAAGATACGTTTGTTAAAAATGCTTTAAAAAACTACCCCTCAAAATTTCGACGCGTTCCGCTTTCTCGTTTTCTATTTCTATTAGAACAAAGATTTGGCCAAAAAACGCGATATCAGTGTTGACAAATGGTAAGTTTTCGGACGAAGTTTGCCTCCTTAAGATTTTCATAAAAAGTTACATATTTTAATGGAATATACAGGGTGTTCCAACTAAAAGGAAACAGGTGTTTTTGGGTATTTTTCATGCGAATTTGGAGAAACGCTCGAACACGTCGATTTTGTTTGCGAGGGGGACACTCTTTGGCTATCTTGACATTTTTGTTGCACGCACCATCTTCGAGGGGTATACTTTACCCCTATATTTTTAATAGGGTAAGTGGGTCTAGTGTTACCTTGTTTTGAAGCTCTCTTGAATATCTTTACAACTATGTAAAAATTTTGAAAATCCATAGATCAGTTTTTGAGATATTTGCTTTTAAATTTTTAAATTTTACATGGAATGATAAAATAAAAATTAAATCCGAAAAATATAAAATTCTGATTAAATTTTTATTTTATCAGTCCATGTTAAATTTGAAAGTTTGAAGGCAATTATCTCAAAAACTAATGGATAGATTTTTGAAATGTTTTCATGGTTGTAAATACATTCAAGAGGCCTTCAAAACAAGATACCACTAGACCCAGTGTCCCTATTCAAAATATAGCAGTAAAGTATACCCCTCGAAGATGGTGCGTGCTACAAAAATTTCAAGATAGCCAAAAAGTATCCCCCTTGTACACAAAATCGACGTGTCCGAGCGTTTGTACAAATTCGCACGAAAAATACCCAAAAAGACGTCTGTTACCTTTTAGTTGGGACAACCTGTATATGGCACATACAACATTGTTACACCGGAGTATGCAAGTCAACTAATTTTATTACCATTACAAAATACGAATAAAAGCCCCGTATACTCCTACTACTTTATAGGTTGATTATTTCGACCAAATACAACATTGTTACATGGAAAACTCGAATGCGCCTATATTGGCGGTTACAACGTTGTTCCAGCATAGCATTCAATTATTGAAATAAAGCCAGGCTATAATAGTGCCAGGCACAATTTTGACACTTTCATATGAACCGGAATAAATAGTGCCTTCTTTTATTAATTGAAAATAAACGACGAAAGTTTTAAATTCGACTTTGGTTTAGGAAACAAAGTAAAAATATACATTGGACGACACAAAGTGATATAGTTCGTTTTTTTATTATGGCGGTTCGTCATTTACATTATCTAAATATGTCATGACGTAACCGCCAAAATAAAAAAACAAACTATAACTATCAATTGATGTGATGCTCAAATATACTTGTGCCAACATGTTATATAAAAAATATTCTACCAACACTTAGAAGAAACATTAACGTTAAATTGACGTAATATTTGTTTGGTTAAATCTACATGCTTAATTAATTTTCCGAAACTGTTTTTAATATATATAATTATTCGATTGCATTGCCAATCCTGTCTGCATTCAGTTTTTTATAAATTCATTATTACTGAATCGATTTTGATGAAATAAAAAACATCATAGTGCAAACTTTAAAAATCAATCAATTTGCACCATGATGTTTTTTATTTCACTAAAATCGGCTCAGTAATAATGAATTTATAAAAAACTGAATGCAGACAGGATTGGCAATGCAATCGAATAATTTGTAAAACAATGGTTAAAACAAAATCAGATTTTGTTAGAACAATTTAACTGATTTTATTACTTTGTACCTTGTTAAGCGGGAGAAAAGTAGTGCTTTTCTATAGATAAAAAAAACTAAAACAGTTTCAGAAAATAAGAATAAACGTGCCTCTTGGAAAGGTCAAGTATGATTCTATCCGACATCTTAACTTTTAGGACGGCGATAAATTTCGATTATAATCTGTAAAGAACAATCAATTCTCATTGTGATTTATTTTTATATTACTAAGATCGGTTCAGTAATAATGAGTTTATAAGGAAATGAATGCAGACAGGATTGGCAATGCAATCGTATAATCTGTTTAACAATGGCTGAAACAAAAAATTTTTTTTTGAGAACCACCAGATTTTACTAATTTGTACCTCGTTATGCGTGGGAAAAGTAGTGCTTTTCTATAAATTAAAAAACAACTAAACCATTTTTAGAAAATAAGAGTAAACATGCCATTTTGAAGAATCAAGTATGATTCTTTCCGCCATCCTAAATTTTAAGATGACGATAAATTTTGATCATGATCTTTAAATAGTAATCAATTCTGACCAGGACGTTTTTGATTTCATTAAAATCGGTTCAGTAGTATAGAATTTATCAGGAAATAAGTCCAGACATGATTGGCAAGGCAATCGTATAATATTCAAAACAATGGTTGAAACAAAAATATATATTTTTTTTAAACCGCTAATTGGATTTTGCTGATTTGTGCCTTGTTGTGCGAGGCAAGAACGCAGCTTTTTTATTGATTTAAAAAAATGAAGAAAACATGTTCACAACACCAGAATAAACGAGCATCTTTGAAGGGTTAAATTTAATTTCGTCCGCCATCTTGGATTTTCAGACGAATGACAAAAATATATCTCGAGTCAAAACTCTGATCAATTCTCTGCCAAGTGCAATTTATTCCATTAAAATTGATGGAACAGTTCAAAAGTTATAATAAAAATAAAATTGCCCGTTTTTTTGGCCCACCCGGTATATAACTGGATAGGCCTTTACATATATGCAAAGTGAGGCAAAAATATTGATATTTTTTGTAGAGAGAGCACGCTGCGCAGGAGCTGCTACCTTTCCTGTTTCACTTTTACTCTCCGATGATATAGTTCATTCCATAATTTTTTAGAGTAATCAGCTGTTACCATGATCAAGGCCAATACAAAAATAGAGGCTACGACCCTGAAAAAATCAGCTGTTCTCCGGGGGCTGAATTTTACATTGGATCTTATGGGAGGTCAGACGTTTTTTTGATGATATTTTCAAAATGGCACTACAGATTTCCGCGAAATTTCAGTAAAATATTCTCAGACACCATCCCGATATTCAACCAAAGTTTTGTCAACATGATTAAAAGGTTAAAATCTTCAAGATTTTTGCTTCTGCTTTAAACTTAATTTTTGTGTGAGCTAATGAAGCGGCTCTGAAAAATTAAAGATTACTATAGATTTTAAAAAAATTGTTCTAAAAGAATATAGTAAAAAAAATCTCAAAACCGGCGATATCGATCGCGATATTTTAAAAAAAATCAAATATTCATGAACCGTCATTCCAACTTCAATATTTTAATGAGAATCAGCTGTGTCGTAACGTGGCCATCAAGAAAAAAATCAGCCCCGGATGTGACGTCAATACAGTGGAGGATCGTGGCACGTCCATTTTGATAGCCCTGCCATAACAAATAGCATAGGCCAGCGAAAAAAAATCGTCAAAAATGATGATATGGAGTTTATTCTGAAGTTTTAAAAGTTCGCGGCCATTTGATTTTTAATCTATAACTGCATATATACTGCGATTAGGTACAAACAAATGTTTTTAAATAATTAAAGCTACTTACTTCAAAAAGGAAACCGTTTTTTTCACTCCTATAACTCGTTTTTACAAGCAACAAATCACAAAAACAATTTGAAAAATATACTGACAACATTGACAAACACTTTAATGACAAATCACAAATAGGCCAGTAGAATAACCATATTTTATGGTAAAAAAAAGGAAATTTATTAACAGGACTTAAAACATTGGAAATTGTAGAGCAGGGGCGTTGCAGGTTAGGTTTTGGAGGGTAAAAAGGGACAGGGAATCGTAATATTGCGATTTCCGGCAAAAGTTGACGTCGGAGAAAAAAGTGATATGCACAAAAGTCATAGGCTATAAAAATATCTAAAACTTTTGTAAATTTTATCTGTTACATAACCTCAAGATGTTCGAGAAAAATTTTAAAATGTCAGTTTAACAAAACTTGGTAAGAGTAGAGCTTTTTTATATCCACAATATTTTACAAACAAAACATTTTTGAAGTTTCTAAGATATTTGTTTTTGACGCTCAAAAACACGTTTTTTTAATGAAATTTCCCCTTCAGAAAATTATCGTATACAATTGCACTCATACTCAGTCTTTGACATTGAGATATACTTTTTAAAGAAATTAAAAAAAAAGATTATTTATTTAAAAACATGGCAAAAAACTTTTAAAAAAATTTGCAATATTTTTTTATTTCATTCAAAACGTCAAATTTTTGTATGCATTTTTATTTGAAACGTGTGATTTTTCCGAACAGGTGTTTTTCAGCACGCTAAGCAGCACAGTAAAAACTAGGCACAAACGCGCATTTTAAGCAAAAACAGAACAAAAGCAAATAAGAACCTTATAATTAAGAATGAATCACTTTGTATATCTATCTCTAATTTTATTTAACAACACAACACTCTTATAGAGCATACTTTAATATTCAAGCGTGGCTTGGTACCGATCTAACTGCAACCAAGTGGCCGTAAGTAACTTGTATATAATAAGCCTATCTTTAAATGACGGAAAATGTCAATTTATTTAAAAAACTGTTTTTCACTTGGTTGGCTGTGAAACAAAGGCCGTGGTTGCGTTTGTTGTCATACTTCCGTCACTATCTGTCAAAACTTTGTCATTTATTTGATTTATATGTTGGAGTTTTAAAGATTCTAAATTACTTAAGATTTTTTTTTTGAGTCACATTATCAATCAAATTTAACATAGAGTGGTTTCCAAATTGGGAGAAAGTAGATATGTATGAATGTTATATTTTGTGTAATAAGAATGCTGGAAGAGCTCGAGATATGTACTTTCAGAGATATCCAGAAAGACGAGAACCAGGTTCGTCAATCTTCAGAATACTTAGAAATAATTTAATTGAATATGGTTCCTTTAAAAAACAAAATCGTAGTCGACAACCTGATGAAAATATTGAAGCTCTAGTTTTACAAAGTGTCGTTGACAATCCTCGCATCTCCCTTCGTGAACTGGAAAATAATGTTGAAGTAGCCAAATCAACTGCACAAAGAATTCTTAAAAATCCATGGGCAACACATATTAGTCAAGCACTCCGAGATGGTGACTTAGCAAGAAGAACATGGTTTTGTAATTGGTTCATACCAAAATCGCAAAAAAACCCTCAATTTCCGCTTAAGGTTCTGTAATCCGATGAAAGCAGGACTACAAACTGCGGGGTGTTTAACAAAGATAACTACGTGATCGTTGCACCATAAAGGTAGATGGGGTTTGAATGTATGGCTAGGAGTCATAAACGGACACATACTTTTCAACATTTTTCATACTAATTTGACGGCACCTTGATATTTAGAAATTTTACAATATTACGTTGACCAAACCTTAAAAAATTTGCCTCTTCAAGATGTAGAAAACATATGGTCCGAGCAAGGTGGAGCGCCTTCACATAATGCAAGAATCATAACCGACTATTTAAATCAGCAACATGGAAATAACTGGATCGGAAATCGAGGTCCAGTTGCCTGGCTTGCACGTTCGCCGGACCTTACGCCTCTTGATTGATATTTGGGTTAATTCTAAGGGAACCTGGCATTGCTTGGCTTGTCCCGCATTTTGCCGAAATATTAGCAAATCAAAGGACCTCAAATAAATATGGGGTTTGTCAAACACACAAATAGAAAATGTGCTTGCATAACGGGACAAGCCTAGTTTGTACTTTGCCAAATGGCATATCATTGGAGTCTACCTTCAACTTAGCCGTTTTGTGTTAAGCCATTTGTTTAAAATGTGATTTCTATTAGCTTTTGTATAAAGATGCAATGTTATGGGATCTTGGACTATTTTTAATTTCCATGTTTTTTTTTCAGCTGAGAATGAAAGCTGTTTTCACCTGTTGGGTTCTCCTCAGTCTGCAGTTTGTGATAAAGATTTGATTTGTTGCAAAGGTAGCTGTCAAAAAGCATGTCAAGAAGCTACTATCGAAAACAGAACAGAAAAAATTGGCCGCCATCATCATCACCACAATTAGAGTGATGAAAATTCAAAATATATTATGATTGCACATGTAATTCTTTCAAAATTTTGACAAGAAGTTAAAGAACTTTGTATTTTATTAAATTTTTAGATATACATTCAAAATCTAAAATACAAGTTATGTTAAATATTTTCTACGCGTTTAAATTTCTCACAATACTGTGGGGTCGTAAGGTCTTTTCGCATATAAAAAAATCAATTTTACCTGTTCGCGTGCGGTAAAGTAATTACTTTAACGCACACTGTGCGGTAAAGTTACTTTACCGTACGTGCACCACTTAGAAACCTTAGCAACGCATCAATAAGACAGCTTCAAGATTTTTTTACATTTCAATACCATCTAATTTGACATGTTTATTTATAAATTACACTCATTTTTTTTAAACAAAAAGGTACTCATAGGTAAAATATTGTACCTAACACATGCGGAAAGTGTCTTTACCACCCTTGACGGCTTTACCGAACTCCGCTCCGCGTCGTTCGGCCAACTGCCATCACGTGCGGTAAAGTATTTGTTTAATGCTGCCAATTATTTTTTCTTTATTGTTTTATTTTGAATTTTTTGGAAAACCTAACCTTAAAGTTTGTTTTGATATTTTGGGCTTTCTGCAAAAACCTTCAAAAGAGGAAAGTCCTGTTTGGGAAAATTCCGATCAGGTGATAATTTCTCGCTTTGTTGAAAGCTATTTTATTTTTGATCACCTGATCACTTTATTGAAATCATTCGCGTTTTTTTTGCCCACGCTGGGAGTTTGAAGCGCCACCCTGTGTGTGACAGGGGAATGAAGATTTCACTTCCGCCAAAAAACTAGAAGAAGTCACATGTGTTTTCGGGTTGAAGACCGAAATTCCAGACGCAAGAAACGGGCGGCGCCGCCAGAGAATGTTGCAGAATCACAGAAGGTAAGCTTCTAGCGTGTTGCCGATTTTTTCCATTGTTTCTTGTTTAATAGACTCTGTTTTCCCAGGCGGGGCGAATTTAACTTTGGGGTTATTTTTTTGGGATATCTCTAGTTTTTCTCCCCTTCAGGGCTCAGATCTCTATTTGGTCCTTCAGACCCTTATGTTTTGAAAAAGCCCTTTGGATTTTACAGTTTTTTTTTTGTTAAAAAATTGGTAATTTTACAGTTTTTTTGCAGCAACCATATTTTATCGTTTTTTTGCCAGATTCGGACATTGTTGTTTTTGTACCGGTTTTTTTTTTAGAGTCCGCATGGTTTTGAAGGTTGCCCTGAGTTTGGTTTGACCTCGTGCGACGATAAAAGAAAACCCTGTTCGACATTTGGCAGATACCCGGGCGCCCGTTTTTTTTCTTGCTGGCTGACATTTCATTGACGTTTGTGTGTTTTAACCTCACAACTTCACGTGTTGTTTTGTTTACCTCCGAGGTTAGAAAAAATTTGATTATTCGTCGGGTTTCGAATTTGTTTGTGTGAAATCCGTCGAAATTTACCTTCGTTTTTTGCTTTCGTTAGGCGCGAGATTGTTGCCGCGTTCTTAGCGAACCGTACCCGGGTGTTGATAGCGAAAAAACCTACTTTTTTGTATCTGATAAAAACCGCTTTGTCATGTCTGACATAAAAGTTTTGAAAAAACAACAAAATAGCGTTTTTAATAAATTAAAAACAACTTATAATAGAGCCGTCGAAGCCCAGGGCAATGCAGAGAAGGCAAAAAAGTTAAAATCCAGATGGGAAGCCTTCTCTCGTAAGCCACTTCGATGCATTGCATTTTGAAATTATAAGCTTGGATAGTAGTGATCAGATACAAGAAAGCCAGGAAACTTTAGTGCAGGAATTTGATGAAATGAAATACACAATTAGATCGATTTGTCGTGAGCTCTATCCGGAGGAATACCAAGATGCCTCACAGACAGTTTTGAACCATTCCCTGGTAAATGTGGACAGGGGTCTTGAAATTAAAAGAATAGAGGTACCCCATTTTGACGGTAATCTTAAAAAATGGCCCACCTTTTTTGATATGTTTAAGTCACTTGTGCACGAAAAAGCTGACATGAGTGAAATAGCTAAATTTCAAGCCTTAAATACCGCTCTGGTGGGAGAGGCCGCATCTGTAATTAGGAACATACCGCTAACCTCTGATAATTATCGAGTAGCCTTCGATGCAATGATTAGACGCTTTAATAATAAAAGACTTTTGGTAACAAATTATTGGACGTCTATTTGTCAAGCCCCTTCTGCAAAATCGAGCAACCCACATGATTTGAGGTTATTGTTGTCCACTTTCCGGGAAAATTTGGAAGCATTGTCAAACTATGATGATGTAGATCTTTTAGATTTTGCTAAAATGGTTCTTCTTTTGCAAAAAGTTGATACCCCATTGAAAACTCAGTTTGAGATTGAGTATAGTGATAAGGAAATCCCGTCCTATAAAGATTTGTTTAAATTCTTAGAGAAAAATTGTCGGGCTTTGGAAAATAGTTCTATTTTGAATAAGCAAAAGGAGGTCTCACCTCCTCTACCCCCTAGGAAGGGTGGCAAACCACCCTATCCTGTGTTATTGACTGGAACAGGCCAGTCTGGTAATAAAGGTTGTGTTTATTGCCAGCAACAGCCCTACCATCCCCTTGTGAAGTGTACCAGATTTCTGGAATTAGAAGTAGGTCAGCGCCATCAATTTGTTAAGCGTGAACGATTGTGTTTTAACTGCTTTGGCAAACATGGTGTATCTCAATGCCCTACAAATGCCACGTGTCGTCAGTGCCAGGGTCTTCACCATTCCCTGTTGCACTTTGTGAAAAGCTCTCAGAGCCCCCAAGTTGATCGTCCAGGGGAGACCCCCCGTATACTTAATAGTGAAGGTGCCCAACAGGCATTGTGTACCGCTACACCCAGTAGCAACCATTTTGAACCTCGTAAGAGGAGACCTGTGCTTTTTGCAACTGCCGAAGTTTTAGTGGTAGATGCCAACAAAAAGTTTGTGTCTTGTCGGGCAATTTTAGATTCAGCTAGTGAAGCATCCTTTGTAACTGTCTCTTTGGCTGAGAGGTTAGGACTTAAAGTAGCTCCGAATAAAACTCCTATTGAAGGAATAAATGGCATGATTTCTAGTACATCAGATGGCAATGTAACATTGCAGATAAGCTCGTCCAAGTTTCCTGATAGTTTGTTTTCCTGTGATGCCATTCTTATTCCTAAAATTTGTGGAACCATACCTGTGACTGTTGTTGAATATGATTCTATTCAGTGGCCATACCTAAAAAATTTAGATTTTGCTGATCCTAATTTTGGACAACCTAGTAATGTAGACCTTTTAATTGGTGTTGATTTGTTTGGTCAGATGCTTGTGCCTGGCTTTAAAAAGGGAGAAAATGGAGGACCTTGTGCCATTAATTCAATTTTTGGTTGGATACTCCTTGGTGGTATTGATGGTCCTCGTAAAACTCAAAAACTCATTAGTTTGTTGACCTCAGTGTCTTCCCCTATAGAATCTCGATTGGATAGTACCTTACAAAAGTTTTGGGAACTAGAATCGACCCCTCAAAAAATCCCTCTTTCCTCTGATGAGGATTTGTGTGAAAAAATATTTGCTACCACTCATTCAAGAACTGAGTCCGGCAGATATGTTGTTCGCTTGCCTTTCAGAGAGCCTCGACAAGAACTTGGTAACTCTAAAGGTCAAGCATTGCGTAGATTTAATATGATGGAAAACCGATTGTTGAAAAATCCTGCTTTGTATAGTGCGTACAAAGACTTTGTTCAGGATTACCTAGACCAGGGGCATATGAAATTGGCCAATTCTAGCCCTGACTTCCATTCATATTTTATTCCACACCACCCAGTTGTGAAGGCAGATGGTGACTTGTCAAAAATTCGAATTGTTTTTGATGCATCTGCCAAGACCTCAAATAGTCGTAGCTTAAATTCTATTTTATTGGTAGGACCTAAACTCCAAAGAGATATTGTGCCCCTTTGACTGAGAGGTTAGGACTTAAAGTAGCTCCGAATAGAACTCCTATCGAAGGAATAAATGGCATGATTTCTAGTACGTCATATGGCAATGTAACATTGCAAATAGGCTCCTCCAAGTTTCCTGATAGTTTGTTTTCCTGTGATGCCATTCTTATTCCTAAAATTTGTGGAACCATACCTGTGACTGTTGTAGAATATGATTCTATTCATTGGCCGTACCTAAAAGATTTAGATTTTGCTGATTCTAATTTTGGACAGTGTGTGTGTGTTAGTAGTGTAGACCTTTTAATTGGTGTTGATTTGTTTGGTCAGATGCTTGTGCCCGGCTTTAAAAAAGGTGGTGGTATTGATGGTCCTCGTAAAACTCAAAAACCCATTAGTTTGTTGACCTCAGTGTCTTCCCCTATAGAATCTCGATTGGATAGTACCTTACAAAAGTTTTGGGAACTAGAATCGACCCCTCAAAAAATCCCTCTTTCCTCTGATGAGGACTTGTGTGAAAAAATATTTGCTACCACTCATTCAAGAACTGAGTCCGGCAGATATGTTGTTCGCTTGCCTTTCAGAGAGCCTCGACAAGAACTTGGTAACTCTAAAGGTAAAGCATTGCGTAGATTCAATATGATGGAAAACCGATTGTTGAAAACGCCTGCTTTGTATATTGCATACAAAGACTTTGTTCAGGATTACCTAGACCAGGGGCATATGAAATTGGACAATTCTAGCCCTGACTTCCATTCATATTTTATTCCACACCACCCAGTTGTGAAGGCAGATTGTCAAAAATTCGAATTGTTTTTCATGCATCTGCCAAATTCTATTTTATTAGTAGGACCTAAACTCCAGAGAGATATTGTGTCAATATTGCTTACTTTTCGCCTTTATAGTGTTGTATATTCTAGTGACATACGTCAAATGTTCAGGCAGATTGATATGCATCAGGCTGATGTGTGTTATCAACAGATATTGTGGCGGTTCGACCCAACCGAGGAGATTCAAGAGTACTCTCTTCAAACAGTAACTTATGGTGTGAATTCGAGCCCATACCTAGCTATTCGTACTCTTCACCAGCTCGTTAAAGATCATGGTAGTGGCTTTCCACTAGCGAGCAAGGTGTTGATGCATACTACTTATGTGGACGATGCCATCGGATTAGCTAATTCTGTAGCTGAAGCTTTAGAAAGCCAGAAACAGCTAATTGCGTTGTTAAAATTGGGTTGTTTTGAACTTCGTAAGTGGACTAGCAACACTCCTGAGTTACTAGAATCGGTTCCAGCTAGTCATCAGCAACCAATTTCCTTTGATGATGAATCTGCTGGTTTAAAAATCCTTGGACTAAAGTGGTGTCCAAAATTGGATTCGTTTTGTTATGATGATGCCCATGGAAAGACCTTGTACCAAGAGAAACATTCTTTCTGAGATTGCAAGGATATATGATCCACTCGGGTTCCTAGCCCCAGTTGTTTTGGTTGCTAAATGTTTAATGCAACGTTTGTGGGTCCAGGGTCTTTCATGGGATGATACCCCCTCTAGTGATATTGTTGCACAGTGGCAACTCTATGTGTCGCAACTACCATATTACCTTCGATATCAATACCTCGTTATGTTGTGAAGCAAAATGCTGTCACCACTGAATTGCATGGCTTTTGTGACGCCTCAATGTGTGCATATGGTGGTGCAGTATATATTCGACAAATTGAGTTGGATGGAAATATTTCTATCTCCCTTTTGTGTGGGAAAAGTAGAGTGTGCCCTTTGAAAAGTATTTCTATTCCACGCTTAGAATTGTGTGCGGCTGTATTTGTTTGTTGGCAATCATCTTGATTGCGTCCCGATTGATAAGATTTTTGCTTGGTCTGACTCCAGCGTTACCCTGGCTTGGATAAAATCGTGTCCATCAAAACGAAAGGTTTTTGTAGCCAATCGTGTAACGACTATTCAAGAGAAAGTTCCCCCCAGCTGTTGGTACCATGTAAATGGTAAGGAGAACCCAGCTGATTGCTTATCCCGGAACTTACTTCCTGGTCAATTGATAGACCATCCTCTTTGGTTTACTGGACCATCCTGGTTGGCCCAGTCTAGTGAAACATGGCCTATGAACCACAAAATTGATGCGTTTGATGCTGATCTACCCCCTGAGGAAAATCGTTTTGTTTTTGTGACAGAAATACCCCTTGATGAAGTACAGCTGTTACTCACTAAGTACTCCTCTTTACGTAAAATCTTGGGCATTGTTGCCTTTTGTTTGAGACCTTTTCGAGTGAAAAAAGATCCTTCTTTATCTTTTCCTACTAAAGCCCTCAATGAGGCAGATCTTTATTATGCTACTTTAGTTGTTGTGCGAGTTGTACAACAAGAAGTCTTTTTTGAAGATTTGAAAAGGATACGTAAGGGTGAGAGTTGTGCTAAGCCTCTTCGAAAGTTAGCTCCTTTTCTTGATTCCCATGGTGTTCTCAGGGTGGGCGGTAGATTACGTCACACTGATTTAGCATATGAGGTGAAACACCCCATGTTGTTGCCTCGTAGTCATAGGCTTACCACTTTGATTATTGAGAAATTCCATAATGAGCATGGACATCCAGGTCCTCGCTTATTGGAGTACCTCCTAAATCAACAGTTTTGGATTTTGTCGGTGAAAAGTGCCATTCACAGTGTTGTTTCCAAGTGTTTTTGTTGTGCCAGGGTAAATCCCAAACCATTGCACCCATTCATGGGTGACCTTCCTAAATTTAGAGTGTCCCAGGTAAAGGCCTTTTCCCATGTTAGTGTAGATTTTATGGGTCCATTCTCCATCACGTTAACCAAGCGTCGTGGTGTAAAAAGTCAAAAGGCTTATGGGTGTATTTTTGTTTGTTTCCCAACAAAGGCCATTCACCTGGAGGCTGTCTCTGATTTGTCCACTGATGCATTTTTGGCTGCCCTCCGCCGATTTGTTGGTAGACGTGGCAGATGTGCTGCCCTCTACAGTGACCAGGGCACTAATTTTGTTGGGGCAAATAACCTCCTTGTGTCCTATTGTCAGCAAGCTGCTGAGACTTTAGCGATTAAGTGGTGTTTTAATCCACCCGCCAGTCCGCATTTTGGTGGACTCCATGAGTCTGGGGTAAAGTCCACAAAAACTCATCTGAAGAGAATTGTGGGGGATCAAATCCTAACCTTTGAAGAGTTGATGACTGTATTGGTTCAGATTGAGGCTATTTTAAATAGTCGACCATTGTGTAGTATGAGCCCTGATCCTCATGACTTTCAAAGTCTTACTCCTGGACATTTCCTCACTTTGGAACCCTTGACAGCCCCTCCCGATGAAGATCTAACCAATGTTAAGTTAAACCGTCTCCATCGCTGGCAGCTTGTTCAGCAGATCCAGCAGCATTTTTGGCGCCGCTGGCATATGGAGTATTTGCAGTCGTTGCAACAACGCGAAAGATGGAATACCCCCGATAACCCTCCAAAAGTTGGAACATTAGTAGCGTTGAAAGACGAAAACCTACCCCCATTGAAGTGGTCACTCGGTAGAATTGAAAAAATTTACTCGAGTCCAGATAGAATCCCCCGTGTCGTGCAAGTAAAAACCGCGAAAGGATTACTTGACCGTAGTTTGGTGAAGGTATGTCCGTTACCCAGCCAGTAACCAACCTTCAAAGCCTTGTGTAGCGTGAATCATGCTTATTTGAATTAACTTAAGTATGACGTCCATAGTTATTGCGATAAAATTATTGTTGCAAAAATGCTAATTTATTGTTTAGACCCTTTGGGTAATTGAATAACCTTTTTTTTTGATTTTTTGTTTTTGGGTTTTTCTATAAAAATTGGGAATTTTTATGGTGGGCGGAATGTTTAATGCTGCCAATTATTTTTTCTTTATTGTTTTATTTTGAATTTTTTGGAAAACCTAACCTTAAAGTTTGTTTTGATATTTTGGGCTTTCTGCAAAAACCTTCAAAAGAGGAAAGTCCTGTTTGGGAAAATTCCGATCAGGTGATAATTTCTCGCTTTGTTGAAAGCTATTTTCTTTTTGATCACCTGATCACTTTATTGAAATCATTCGCGTTTTTTTGCCCACGCTGGGAGTTTGAAGCGCCACCCTGTGTGTGACAGGGGAATGAAGATTTCACTTCTGCCAAAAAACTAGAAGAAGTCACATGTGTTTTCGGGTTGAAGACCGAGATTCCAGACGCAAGAAACGGGCGGCGCCGCCGGAGAATGTTGCAGAATCACAGAAGGTAAGCTTCTAGCATGTTGCCGATTTTTTCCATTGTTTTTTGTTTAATAGACTCTGTTTTCCCAGGCGGGGCGAATTTAACTTTGGGGTTATTTTTTGGGATATCTCTAGTTTTTCTCCCCTTCAGGGCTCAGATCTCTAGTATTACTTTCCGCACTTGTTAGGTAAATAACTATTATCGTGCATGATGGCCTTGCCTCTAACAAAATCGTATGATTTTACTGCAGAGAGATAGATTTGTCTGCTGTACTACTAGACGGATTTTATCGAATTTTTATAGTGTGAGGGCGGATGAACAAAATTTCTTTTCGGTGTGTTTTAATTTGTGGAAAATGGCATCTACACACGGTAAATACTAAAAAACGGGATTGATTTTTAGCCGTCCAATGCCAAGAGGTATAAGAATGAAAGTTGTTTGGGTTAAAATCAAAAATAAGACCTACTTACGAAGATTTGTAATGGTTCATACCCAGCCGATGCCTATCCGTGTATGTCTGCAGTGGCGCATTCAGGAATATATTTTGCGGGGGGGGGAGGAGGAGCGAGAAATCTACGGTAGTGGCGGTTATCACCCTTAAAGTATCTAACCTGGCACCTAGGTACCCCTTTCTGGGTCCGTTGTGCACCACGTATCTTCTGTGTTCGACTCAGATAATAATTTAAATACTATCTAGTAAATAGAATGATATCCTACATGATGTCATGGTTGTAGCCTTAGATCACTGGTGGGTCATTAAAATACCAAGACTAATTTGGAAATTAGCTAAAGTAATAAAAACATTTCCTGGCAAAGATGGAATCGTACGAGATTGCGAGTTACGAAAACGTGATGGAAGCATCGTTAAGAGACCTGTACAATTGCTGTATCCTTTGGAAATTTCGGCCGGCGGCGGCGGCTAGGGGGAACCTGTACCTAGAGCCCCCCCCCCCCTGTGGGTGCCCCCATGGTCTGTCTGTATCACGATAATTTAAAAAACTGTTTCTGTACCTCAGGGCCAAATTATGTCAAGCCCGAAAAGTTAGTTTTGAGATAATCGAGGGGATAGGTAAACATCAGGTATTCATAAATATCTAATTTACTTAATTTTAAATATCCCGCGGACAAAAGCAAGCAGCCCCAACCAACCAAAACAAGTCTATAATTGCATGCCGTTTCCAGCCGAGGTAGACCAAAAAAACTATCCTAATCTGCATAGGTAAGCTTTTTTTAAAATACTAAACGAATCAGGTCAGGGTAGGATACTAACCTACCCAGACATCTCATCAATTTTCTTCGACCCCTGGTCCACTTCAGCTGGATTCGATTTGGTTGGTTTGGTTTGGACAGCCCCCCCCAAAATACTTTAGGTCACTTTATTTTACTTATGGGTCAATTAAGTATTGATCAAGTACACGATACATTTGTGTGCGCATAATGCATTTTTTCAAAGTTGAAATTTGATTTTTTAACCTTATTCAATAATATACTTTAAAAATTAGAGATGAAAGACCAGCAAACATTGCTGCCAAGTTTAGTTAAGCCCTTTAGCGACTCTGCATACAGATATCATTTTTTTTTTCCAATCCCCATATACAGTGTGGAACAGCCAAATGGAATAAATTCGATAACGAATAAATGAGGGCGTGTCGGGAAAAACGCTTGGACACATCGATTTGTATTTTTAAATGCGCATTTTTAAAAAAAAGAAAAAAATATATAGGGTGTGTCATGTGACAGTGGCCAATACTAACTTATTTTGAATGCATTATGTCTAGAATTTTCTGAGAAATCCAAAAAATAAATAATATACAGGGGGTTGCATTTAAAATAAGAAAGTTGGTATTGTCCACTGTCACATGACACACCCTATATAATTATTTTTTTTTGAACAAAATGCGAATTTAAAAATACAAATCGATGTCTCAAAGCGTTTTTCCGAACACGCCCTAATTTATTTGTTATAGAATATATTCCATTTGGCTGTCCCACACTGTATCTATTACACTGTGGTACGTGTAAGTGATTTATTTATACCAAGTGCAAATAGGTCAGCTTTGTTATCGAGAATTAAATACAAACATTATTATGAACTTGATCAGTGGAGACAGGGGCGTCTAGAATAATTTCTGTTAATAGAGGAGGATCGCCACTGTGAAACATCCGTATTGGCGTACGCAGGGGCGGATCTACGGGGGGGCCTAAGGGGCTCGGCCCTCCTCAACTTTTTTGATTTAAATGTTCGGGTAAATTTTCCACATAAGATTAATAGCAGCAAAGTTCTCTCGACAGTTACTCTTTGTTAATTTGAAAGCATGTACTATCGTGAATTTGTGCTGTCGTGAGAGTTTATGAGAGTAGGCTTACACAGTAGTCTTTTAAGCTCAAAATTAGCCCGTTAAACTTTTGACTGTAAGGTTTTAATAGTCTTTTAAAACTAACCTAGGAGCATTTGCCTTTGGTACTAGCCCAGTTATATTAGGAGTTCACCTGGAAAAAAATGTGTGCCAGCTGGATTTTTGTATATTTATTCCTTAGCATCTGGGACACATCCCCACATATTCTCCGCTAAAGGTTAGGAAAGATTTTGAAAATTACATTTTTATACAAAAAAATATTCAACTTCTGGTTAGAAACAGTGTTAAAATACGCGCAAATGTGCACACTTTTATAGCTTAACAGATATTAAAATATTTTTTATAAAATTTTAGAAAAAATAGTGTTTGACTAAACTTAAAGGTGACAAAGGGGTTTATACAAAATAAATAGAACATAAAGGCAATGATCTCTATCATAAGGGTGGTTTATTAAGGGTTGAAAATTATAAACAGAGCTACTTACAGAACGAACAAATACTCTTATTAATATGCAATTTTCAGTTGTTTATCAAAGTTTTTCGCCAATGCTGTCAAAAACCAGGCCATATGTACATGGATAAATTATTTTTTGTAGATATCTTATAAACTAAAGCTTTTAGTATACATATAGATATATTTGGGGAAAATCATGATTTAACGACGTAAAATTTTATATACTCATATTTATAATTTTAAACCGTTAAAAGAACCACCCTTAGGTTACATTTATTTTGTTTAAACCCATTAAAGTTTAGTCAAACACTATTTTTGCTATCAAGAGCAGTTTGGCTGGAATTTCAAATATACTAAAAGTGCGCACGTTTGCGCGTAAAGGTACCCAGAAGTTGAACTTTTTTAGAACGTTTCTTTTCTCATACAGTGCCTAATTGTAAAAAAATATATTTTTTTCCATGTCCCATTAGCGGTCCGGATATTATTGACAATTGGCCGAAGCCTTACTTGAATTAGTTTTGTTGTGTGTTCTTTACAAGGGGGGATCAAGCTTAATCTTACAAAGTATTAACATTTTAAAACAAGTTAACTACAGGGTAGGAAAAAATACAATTAAAAAAAAAATTAATATATTTTCTAAAAGGTAAGGTTAGGTTTTTTCTTAATTTTACGTTATAGACCGAATGAGTTTGCGTATTTCTTTTTTCCTTACTTTGTAACGATTTTTTTTCTTAACCCTGATAGCAAGTAACGTTTTTAACAAAAAAAAATACTTGTAAGACCCTGTACAACTAAAAATAAATCAAAGAATTATCCACATATAAAAAAAACAGTATCATCGAGGGAGCGATCCTCCGGTGTCTGCTTGTTGTGGATGTTCCTTTGTCGCCTTGTCCACTGGACCACGGTACTTCAAGATAAAATTTATTTCAACAAGCGTTGTCTAGAGTCGCTGTGCGGCGCGCTTCCCCACTCAAGGTTTTCGTCGTCGCGCGGCTGTATTCAGAGTGATCCAAGCTGCTTTGTTCGGTCAGGGAAACCCGCCGTCTCTTTTCAAATGCACGTAGCCGAGAGAGGCAGTTACATGCGGATTCTTGATGCAGTTTAACTTCTATATGCCGAACTACCTTAGTTTTTGCTATAGAGTGTACTCGGTTTATCGCAGATTTTTGCGTGTTTCAGAGGGCATTTTAACACCGTTATAATATGTGCTAATAAAATATTTCAAAAACTTATTTTAACCAAGCATTACTGCTACTCAAAATGTTGTAAAACTTACAGAAATTGTACAGTGTTTTGTAACAGAGTTAGTTTCGTAAAAAATGCTGGTGTGATTAAAAAGGTGGACCATTGTTCATTACTGGTGAGTTTGCCTAATTTTTTTATAAGACTTTTTGCTGAAAACATAAACTTTTAATTCTATAGAAACATAAAATACTATTCTGAAAATTGATTAAACTTAAGAAACATAAAATACTATTCTGAAAATTGATTAAACCTAAACGCACTTCTAAGACAACAATGACCTTTTTAGACCATTTTATGGAGCTCGTTTTCGGGGATCCATATATGTTTTGAAGCCCGTACATCACACATACTTTGAGCAGAAGCCCGTAATTGTTTACTGAAGTAAAAGCCATGTTGTACTAGCCGATGTTACTGCTTTCTTTTTGTTTTGCTGTCCCGTTTTGAAATCTGTTTTGTTGAAGTACCGACCACACTACCTACTCAAATCTTTTGAGGACTCAACGTGGGATTTGGCAGATAAGATTTAATACTTATTTTTACTAACCATCTTATTTAACTGTGATATATTTCTGGTTATTATTTGTTAATATTGCCCTTGTTAAGATCTGGCAACAATGCACCCTTGTTGAGTAGATGCGCATTTACCCTCCCAAGGTATTAATTTTTCTTAGGTCCCAAAAATATATATAAATATATATATATATATATATATATATATACTTTTTTTGTTTTAGCCAAGTAGGTACATACTTTTACTTAAGGACTTCGATAATATTTTTGTTGTGGCTTGATTTTATCGTCCGTGTATTTTGTTACTTTTTATTAACATAAAATAATAAGATAAATTCTTTTATTGAAATAAAAAACCAACTCTTTATAAATAGAAATTAAATTACATTCTTGAGATAATAAAAATAAATAGTAACGAACATTCTGTGATAAGAAACAAGGATATAAAATAATATTTTTAATCGATAGCTATTGTATGCCCGCAAGTAGAAAAACGATAACTGCGGTGGACTGTATATATTTTATTAAATGAAAGCGCGAACAAACTTAAATATAATGATATGAGATCGAAATAATCAAAAGGTCCATAGTTAAATGCTGGTACCACACAACGGAAATCAGAAACAAAGCACTCACCAGTTTGCAGCCGATTTCTCCACGTACCAGGGGCCCCTTTCTGGATCTAATGATGGCACCACGTAGCTTAAGGGCTGAAGTTTCTAGTTCTATGCTTCAGTACACCAAAATCGAGCACTTTCAAGTGTAGAAATTTGTAATAGTTGGCGAAAGTAAATTAACACGCCATTTTCTCGAGGCGGTAGAAAAGGATCTCCTGATTGTTGGTGCGCATGTCGAAATGGGCGAAAATGTACTCTGTCCGTCATCCAATTGTGTGGTTTTAAAATTAAAAACAACCGCGAAATTTAGCGGGAGCTAACATAACTGCCCTCCAAAACACACAATTTTAGAATCTCAACCGGACAGATATAGATATAAGAAAAATGATCGACCGATAAATATAAATGAATGAAAACAGATAAGTATCGTAAGTTTATTTAGAGATAACGAAACCCGAAAAAGGCAAAACAAACAAACAAAAATTCAAAAAAAAAAAATAAAAATAAAGAAAAACCTATTGTAATACCCGGTAATAGGTAGAAAAATGAAAATTAGTTTTAATTCGGCAAGAGGCACAGTTTTACAACTGGCCGCTTGTAAAAACCGGTAGCCGTTCGTATCGTCGCAACACGCACTTGACCTTCTCCGCCGGGATGCAGTTCGATGACCCGACCGACTGGCCATTTCAAAGGTGATTGGATGTGATCACTCGTTATGATAACCAAATCATTTAATTTGATATTTGGGGACGAATCAGCCCACTTGTGTCGCTGTTGTAGCGTATGCAAATACTCTACAGAATACCGTTTCCAAAAATAATTATGTAGTTTTTGGATTAGAACCTCGGACAAATCTGACTCCGGAATTTCTGAATTAAGGGGTTCAAGGGTCAAAAAATGCCCAGGGGTAAGAGGTTGAAGATCGTGTGGGTCTGAAGAGGCAGGAGATAAAGGGCGACTATTAAGTACAGCTTCTATGCGACATGTAAGGGTGGACATTTCCATGATGGACAACTTCTGGTCGCCGACAACTCGAACAAAGTGAGTTTTAAAACTTTTGACGCCAGCTTCTGCCAGGCCATTGAAATGTGGACTGAGAGGAGGTCCCAGATGCCAACGAATAGAAAGTCTGGTGGACGCACTTCTTGCGTAATCAAGTAATTGGTTACGAAACAGTATAAAATTACTGCCCTGATCTGACCAGCATTGCGTCACGCTTCCACGTCTGGAAATGAATCGATGGAATGCACCTACAAACCCTTCGGTGGACAGTTCCATGGTTAATTCCAAATGCACGCAATGTGTGGCCGTACAGACAAACACACAGACATACGATTTGAAAGCTTTACAACCACGGTAACGATGAAGAATCACAAAGAAAGGTCCACAAAAGTCGATAGCTACACTCGAAAAAAGTTTAAATTGATTTATTCGATGAGCGGGAAGTGAACTCATTATGGGCGGTCTATAGGGTTTAGGGTTGATTCTAAAACATTGCAAGCACTTGGATATGGTTCTTTGAATTGCCCGTCTGGCAGATAATATCCAAAATTGCTGTAAAAGCAGATTATGTAATGTTTTAAACCCAGGATGAAGGTATTGTCGATGAGTGGACTCGATAAGAAGAGAAGTTAAACGATGGTTCCTCGAAAGTAAGACAGGGTGTTTTGCAGAATAAGACAAAAGGTCAGATTTTTGTAATCTGCCACCGACTCTAATGATACTATTTTCATCAAGAAAAGGTGAAATTTTTCGAAAAGGTTTCGGTATTGATTTATCCTTAGATAACGCGGAAAAAAGCTCAGAAAAGCAAGAACCTTGAACGCGTTTGATAAGAAGGTATAACGCACTTTGCGTCTCACCGGTGGTAGGAAAAACAATATTTTCAAAAATAATTTTTTGGTCCGGTGGCTTAGTGGGTTTTTGATAGGAATGGTTTTGAAAAAGGTTAACTATTCGAAGGACATAACAAATGATACGTTGAATTTTTGATATAGATGAATATTTGATAAGAAGCTGATCTAAGAAGTTAACGTCAATTATCGCATTGCAACAGACCTTTGGCTTTTCCTCCAGATTAATATCTCCGAAATCAATCGGCATTTTTGATTTATGCAAATCGGGCCATTCGTTTTCGGGAGACCACAAAAACGACGGTGCGTTCCACCACATGTCATGTGACATGAGCTGTGAGGGGGTGGCCCCTCGTGACGCAATATCGGCTTCATTTAAAGCAGAAGGAATGTAGCGCCATGAGTTTGAGGGAATGATTTCTTGGATTCTACTGACTCGATTTCCAACAAAGGTTTGCCAGCGATTAGGAGGGGATGAAAGCCAGTGCAATACGACTTGCGAATCGCAGAAAGTAACGATATTTGTAAAAGTTATTTTTCCTTCATAGCTAGATAAAACGAAGTCAATTAATTCGCTTAAAAGAAATGCGCCTAGGAGTTCTAGCCTAGCCAAAGTTTGTGACTTTATAGGCGCGACCCTAGATTTTGCAGATATGAGAGAAACAGATATATTGTTTTCCTCTTCTACACGAAAATATACGACGCCTGCGTAGCCTCGAATTGAAGCGTCACAGAAGCCGATAATTTGACAGGTATTGATTTTTGAGAGTTTGATTTGTCGGGGTAATTGAAAATTGGAAAGAAACGGGAATTCAGAACGAAGTTTGTTCCAAGAGTCGATGATAGAAGAATCTGGTTCTTCGTCCCAGCCTATTTTCGATATCCACAACTGTTGCAAAATAAATTTTCTTGTAGCAACAAGGGACAAAGGAAACCTAAGGGATCGAAGATTGTTCCTATGATAGATAAAATAGAAAGTTTAGTTGGGGGTTTGTCCTTCATTCGGCATTGATAAGAAAAAATGTCGTTTTTTGAATGCCACTGAAGGCCTAAAACTTTGATAAAGTGTGGTTCATCCTTGTCAAAAGAGAGAGGCATTTGACGATCGGATTCTGGCAATGTTGCCAATAACTCAGGACAATTGCTTGCCCATTTTTTAAGTTCAAATCCTCCCGACTTCAACAAATCATTGAGTTCCGTTTGAAGGGAAAGAGCTTCAGAAAGCGAAGGGCTAGTTCCCAAGATATCGTCGATGTAAATTGACGTTTTTAGAACAGTACTAGCCATAGGAAAACGTTCCTTTTCTCTCTCTGCCAGCTCATTTAATGTACGCATGGCTAGAAAAGGTGAGCATGTCATGCCAAAAGTGGTAGTAGAAAGTTCCCACACTAAAAGTGGGTCCTGTGGAGAAAACCTCCACAATATCCTTTGATAAGGACGGTGATAAGGATTGATAAGGACTTGACGGAACATCTGTTTGATATCAGCATTGTAGGCAATAGGATTAAGACGAAACCTAAGGAGTAAAGAAGCAATATCTTCTTGAAGTTTCGGTCCAGATAACAACGTGTCATTGAGACTAATATTCTTTGGGGTGACTGCCGAACAATCCCAGACTACCCGTAATTTTGTACTTAAGCTTTCCGGCTTTAGTACGCAATGATGTGCCAAAAAACATGATACGTCGACTTTTGGTTGACTAGATAAAACTAGACTCATATGATTAGAATCGATATAGTCTTGCATGAAACTTGAATAGGCAGTGTACAGATCAGGATTTTTGATTAATCTATTTTCTAGAAGTAAAAATCTACGATAAGCTTGCGGATAAGTATTTCCTAGGTCAGGGTTTATTTTATCTTTAAACGGAAGATCTACCATGAATCTACCGCTCGGTTGTCGTACGACACTCGCAGTAAAAATTGATTCCGCTTGTTTTTCTTCCTTTGATAAGATTTGTTTTTTAGGCAAATGTTCGATTTCCCAAAACCTAGGGATAATGACCTTCAAAGGAAGTGAATGACTCGTTAAAAAACAACTGGTTCGTTCCGTAAGATTACCTACTTCGTCAACTTTTCCCATGACGACCCAGCCAAAGATGGTTTCAAGGGCTGAAGGTTGCCCTATTTGTCCAAGAACCCTGCCCTCCTTGAATATCTGTGCGAATAGCTCGCAACCAATAACTAGGTCCACAGGTCTAGATTTGAAATAAGATGGGTCGGCAAGTTTAAGGTTTTCCAAGTGTTTCCACTGATTATCGTTCAAAGTGAATGTAGGCATATTGGAACATAGTTGTGGAACAACAATTGCTTCGAAATTAAGTAAAGGAGTGACCTGTCCTTGTGGCTTAATGTGACATTGAACGAGCCCTTTGGAAGTAAAAGAAGACATTTGATTTAATCCGAATATTTCAGTGGTGTAACTTCGCCTAGGAAGATTAAGACGCTGAATACACTTTTCACTGATGAATCCTGTCTGTGATCCAGAATCAAGCAGTGCACTTACAGGTTGAAAATTTTCGCAACCGTCCATAACATCTATTCTGGCGGTGCATAAAAGAAAGGTACCTGAAGGTCCTGAGGTATTTAATGACACATAAAGATTATTGACAGGTGGTGTGTGAATGACAG
Organism: Aspidapion aeneum; assembly: GCA_963576565.1. Classification (NCBI taxonomy): domain Eukaryota; kingdom Metazoa; phylum Arthropoda; class Insecta; order Coleoptera; family Brentidae; genus Aspidapion; species Aspidapion aeneum. The sequence goes on from OY755047.1 coordinate 48,236,092, forward strand.
GACTAGTATCTTGGCTTCCAGACTCTTTATTAGTTTCTAAGATATGAGTTAAAGTGTGGTGCCTTTTACTATTGCAAGTCCTGCATGAATATTTTGATTTGCACGTATCTACCCCATGCGAGGGATGAAAACACGCTAGACATAATTTTTTCTGCTTGACGAAAGATAGGCGATCGATAGGTGAGAGGTCAAGAAATGTTTGACATTTCGAAAGCACGTGACCTTGATTACACCGGAAACATTTTATTCCCGTACTTGAATTAGTTGAGGTGCCAGCCAGTCCTATAAAAGGCGAATTGGATGATTTATAGTTAGGCTTTTGCCCAAACTGATTTTGCATAGAATTTGAATTTTCATAGGTACGCTTTTGCCCAAACTGATTTTGCATAGAATTTGATTTTTGATAGGTAGGCACCTTTTTGGGTGCTGTTGATTGAGGAAGTGATTCCAAAACTTTACATCTTTTTTCTAGAAATTGAAAAAGTGACTGAAAAGTGGGAATTTCCGTATTAGTATTGGCGTGACTCATTTCGAAATTTGAACGCGTCGGAATATCCAATTTTTCTAACAAAATGAAAAAAATAATAAAGTCCCAAATGTCAACGTCAAAACTAAGTGATTTTAAAATTTCTAGAGATTTTGAAAAGGTGTCAATTAAATTACGCAATTCTTTAGCTGACTCGTTTTTTAAGGTGGAGTTTATAATTGTGCTTAAAGCATCATTTGCGAGGTATCGCTTGTTTTGATATCTATTGACTAATTTGTCGTAAGCAATTTTATAATTTTGATCAGATAAGCTAATCCCTGATATCAATTTTAAAGGCTCATCCTCGAGATATGAAAATAAATATTGAAGTTTTCGAACGTTACTTAGACTTTGATTTTGATCTATAATGTTATTAAAAAGATCGAAAAAGCTTGGCCATAATTTTTTATCACCTCGAAATATGGGAATACCTAACTCTTTGAGTTTTGGAGTTTCGTTTTGTCGAACATATGATCCCGAAAAGGATGGGGCCTCAACCGGAAATATTTCAGAGTAAACCCATTTACACGCATAAAAACATTTACGAGCTTCTGAAAGGATCGCATCTTGCGTTTTAAACTCCTCGTCGTCCGAGTCGTCTATCAACATAATGACATCATTATGTGCCAACATGCATTTATCGAAAGTTTCATCCAAGTCGGAATACCTCACTTGAAACTCGTTTCTCGCTTTTGCGTCCGTTGCCGCGGTCTGTGAAAACCGAGGTGAAAACACATAACACTCGGTGATCGCAGATAAAAATCCCTTGCGTTTTTGCACGGCTTTTTTGATAGACATAATTTTACCTTTGAAATGACGAAATTGTCGGTAAATATACAATTAACGCTAAATTAATGCTTCTGAAATAGAAAAATGACGAATTGTCGAAAATATGCACTAATTTATCGCAATTGATGAAAATTGTGTCGGTAAATATACAATTAACGCTAAATTAATGCTTCTGAAATAGAAAAATGACGAATTGTCGAAAATATACACTAATTTATCGCAATTGATGAAAATTGTTTTAAATATCGAAATGATATGGAACACATCTAATCACAGAAATGAGAAATGTTGTTTGTTTGTTTTGATTTATTCTCGATTTTTGTTCACTGAAATGACCACGCGGTAGACCCTGCGTTACCATAGCAGCGGACCGAAAACAGGTGAACTGCGGCGCCGAATACGATTGGCAAAATTCAAGGCCGTGTGGTCGCCGTGTGAAAATGTGAAAAATGGTCGACTTATTAATACCGTCGTATGGAGTAAATTTAAATAATTCGTGTCGAAGGAACACTTATGTATGCCCGCAAGTAGAAAAACGATAACTGCAGTGGACTGTATATATTTTATTAAATGAAAGCGCGAACAAACATAAATATAATGATATGAGATCACGAAATAATCAAAAGGTCCATAGTTAATTGCTGGTACCACACAACGGAAATCAGAAACAAAGCACTCACCAGTTTGCAGCCAATTTCTCCACGTACCAGGGGCCCCTTTCTGGATCTAATGATGGCACCACGTAGCTGAAGGGCTGAAGTTTCTAGTTCTATGCTTCAGTACACCAAAATCGAGCACTTTCAAGTGTAGAAATTTGTAATAGTTGGAGAAAGTAAATTAACACGCCATTTTCTCGAGGTGGTAGAAAAGGATCTCCTGATTGTTGGTGCCCATGTCGAAATGCGCGAAAATGTACTCTGTCCGTCATCCAATTGTGTGGTTTTAAAATTAAAAACAACCGCAAAATTTAGCGGGAGCTAACAGCTATATAATTAAGTATTTAGGTTAAAAGATCCTTATATATTTATTTTTTTGTAAATTTCCTTCTTGCAAGTCGTTTGCTGATAAAAAAAATTAGAGACTATTTTTTTAAAACCTTTTGCGTTTTAATCAAACATTCACCATCTTTATTAATACTTAGTGAATAATGCAAGGCTCACTAAGATTCCGATACATCCTTTCTATTTTACTTTTAAACTTGTATTGGCGCCCTTGAGGCAAAAGAAAGTTAATTTATTTCACATGAATATTGTTGAGTTTTTTTTGAGGTGAACACCACGACCTCAGTACCAACTGAGCTACCGAGAGCATTTTAGTTTGTAACAAAAAACCGTTACAACTTACTTGCAAATACTGGCTTTTAGGACCTATCTAGCGAAGCTCAATGGAGATTTTGGCGGACAACATATGAGGATGTGTTTCTAAGTTTCAGGGTTTTTTTCACCTAACCTTACATTTTTTTAAAAAGTTTTCGAGAAAATCGCAAAATACTGGTTTTTAGGGCGAAGCTCAATGGAGATTTTGGCGGAGAATATATGAGGATGTGTCCCAGATGCTAAGGAATAATTGTACAAAAATCCTGCTTGCACCTGTTTCACCTAAGTTTCAGGGTTTTTTCACCTAATATGACATTAACTATATTTTTTGATTGTGGTAAATTTTTTCAACTATTTTTACAAGACTTTTTTTTGTTTATAGGTTTTTTTTGCGACATTTTTTCCAAAAACTATAACTGTTTAATTTTTCTTAACTAAATTTTTGCCTGTCGAGAATTTTTTTTAAATGTTATATGAGTTATTTTATATTGCAAAAATTTTCCTCACTTACCAAAAAATTCGACTGCGCCGCCATTTATTCGAAAAATGATTTATAGTTTCAAAAAAATCGTTTCTTTAAATTTACTAAGTTTTTTTACGGTGTTTTATTTATTTTTTAATAGTAATATTTTTTTTTGGCCAAGGTACAATTTTTTTTCAGTATTTTTTTATATTGTAATTTTTTCTTGCTACATTTTTTTTTGAAAAGTAGTTAATTTGTGTAAAATTTTTAGTCCTTTGAAACTTTTGACTGCGGCATTTTAATAGTATTTTAAAACCAACAAATACTTTTAGTTTTGGTACTATTTATTAAATTTTTCGGCTGCGGTCTTTTTATAGTAGCTTTTTTACTTCGCAAAAATTTTCTTAATTTTTCTCTACTAGCAAGCGGTTCACTACTTCCGCCCTGTCTAATAGATAATCGAAGCTGTCTGAAAGTTACTGTCTAAAATGAGTCGATTTCGAGAATACCTATGTCTTGCAACTGGAAATACACCCTTAAATGTTCATACTTACATTTGCAAAAAATGTATAATTTACTCAACACCAAACCTCCCCCCCCCCCCATCGGATCGCTGGCGCTACGCTACTGATTATTTTTATATCTTCGTAACATTTATATTATTACACAATTTTCGAGCACTATGTTAGAAATAATAACAAAATATCGACTGTAGATCATGATAAATGAAAAATGCCAATATCCAAGTAAGGGCGCACTTCAAAAATTGTATATTTTATAATGTAAGGTAAAATATAACGAGTCAAGCATCACTTTACTTAGAAAATCTTAGTCTTATAGAAGAAAAATATACCAGAATAGTTTGGTAGTCATATTTGTTTTAATCCGCGATTAAAATCTGATTTTGTTAAAATTTGCAAACTACCCCTCAAATTTGGCGCGCCGTAAAGCAAAAACTGTTGGTCGTAGCAAAAAAATGCAAACAACCAAAGTTGTGCACAATTTTATTCTCTTCATATTTTATTTGAACTTTTTTTTTATAGCACCTACTGTAACGGTGCTATTTTCCTCCAAGCGCCGCGATACAGAGTTTTCATCCCCCCCCCCCGAGCGGCAACCCCCCGAGGTCGCAAACTTAGATGTACTATTAGGGAACCTTTGTCTACCATCTCACCAAATTTAATTTTTGTTCGACCTTTTGCAAATAGAACCCCATATTTTGTACCCAACGCTTGGCCTATAGGCACAGTGCTAAATTGAAGTTTAGTAGAAGTTTTAAAAAAAAATCCAAACTAGTAAGAACCTTTCTGTTTGAAATTTGTATTAAAGAACTTGGCTTTACTTTTATCTCAATTCTTTTTACGGAATACCATTTTTGCGAACTTGGTTTTTTTTACATGAAATGTTAAAATACCTTTTTCAGTGCGATAAACCCACGTTTACGCACCCAAAATCTTCTAATTTCTTCTAATAAGTGACCGAACCCCGCTACGCGTCCCCCCATCCTCCTTCCTAATTTTTTAAGAAAAAAACCCATTAGTGAAACATTGAGTGTAACTTGAGCGTTACCTAATATAATAATGCACCCTTATTATGAGTTTGATTTTGCAAACATAAATACAGTTTTTTTTTACATTTTTCAATTGGTATGGAAAGCAATTCCCTTTATATCATGGATTAATAATACCCCCAATAATAAATAACAATAATTTCTCTTTACAATCTCAAGTCACAGAGCGAAAAGGGAAGGTAAGTAATATCAATGAATTTATTCATTTATTTTATTAATTTTCAGCCAATGAACAAATACATTGATTGCATTAAATCAATTAACGTGTTCATTGTATTAATGTTCTTGTACAATAAATCAATGTACATTTTGTTTTTTCTCAGTTAATATGGAATTTTTGTACGCACTTTTCACCTTTACTAATGCGACAGTAAACGACGATATCACGTGATATTTAGAAGTCAAATGTTTACCTTTTGCAGACATAATTTTTATTTGCGTTATCTTTTTTATCCTTTATTTATCTGCCAAAAGCCGGTTTAGTATTCTGTAGACAAATTTTATTAAAAAGTTCCGAAAACAGCTAGGGAAAAACTGAAAACGAATACCATTAAAAAACCGCCAGGAAAATGTACTGTGTAATTCTTCTTCTTTTTTTTTTAGACAATTCACAGAACATTGAAATTTTTTTTTAGTTGGCGAATACTGTTGGCAAATAACACATAACTATTAGTTTTTATAAAAAATAAGTTTTAATAATTGGCATAAAATTAAATCTGCCGATTATCCCGCATAGGTAGCTCTTGAAATAATTGTCTGGTATCAAAAATTAAATGCGCGGCAACAAGTACGGTCAAACATCATCCTTTAGTAAGGAATAAAGTTCAAACCAGGTAACTGCACATGCCTCAAATAAACGATAACGTGAAAAATGGGACATGCAGAAGGTCCCTAATTTCTCTTAGTTTTGTCTGTACTCTTGTGGAACTGCTGTTACGTGTCTCAAAAAAAAATGTTATGTGCTGCCAGCGATTCACTGTCCGTTTTTCAAAAAAAAAATCATTTGAAAAAAATATTTTCGAAAAAATGTAATTCGGAAAGAATGTAATTAAAATTAAGGTTTTCGAAACAAATGTCATTCGAAATCTAGGTTTTCGATCAAAATGTCTTGACAGTGAGCCGCTGTTAGCAGCGTTTGAGAGGGTGCTGCCCGTGGAGCCATTTTTGGGGTAAAATAAACTGTTTACTCCTCTTTTTTGTCACTATTGCCTAGTAAGAAACAACGCTTTCTACGCTCAGTTGTCCCCTTTTTTGAGACGCTTATGGTTTTAACTTTGTTGCAAATTTTTATGTGATAACAATTTGTTAATTTAAATGTTTTATTAAAAGGGTCACAAGCATATTATTGTCTCTTGACGAACAAAAAAATGTTACAAAAAGACTTTAAATTAGTTTTATTTCTAGTTTTGTTAAGTGCCAGTGTCTGCAGGCTTGCGAAAAAGTCTAAAAAAACAAATGACAACTTAAATCCCTGTGGTATCTGTGGAATCGACGTGATTTGCAAAGAAGCCTTTCCAATTTGTTCAGGAGAGCAACTCGTTGGGATGGATTATTGCGGATGTTGTCAAGTCTGTCTGGATGTTCTTAGTAAGTAATCCAAACAGTGTTGGATTGCATTAAAATCTAATGAATCTACAGGGGCTTGCATCATTTTTTCGATCAGTATACGCTAGTTGAATGAAATGAATTTGAAACTAAACAAAGGAGCAGACGGGATGCATGCATTTAATATATCAAGGTAGAATAAAGGGGAGCCGCTCCAAGCATTTGTATAATGCAACAGAAAGTGGGACCCCTAGGCGTGGCTTAGAGTCGTACCAATATGTCTGCTTAGCAGGGCTGCACTCAATACATTTGTTTATATTTTTTTTTAATACAAGATGACAGCTTCTTCTCTTTAAGGGATATGGAGAAGGGTAATGCTTAAGTTTGTGAAAAATTGATGTTTATTGATTTAGGGATGAAAATTATGAATTTATGATTGAGATTTATTTATTTTAATAAAAAATTATGTTTATAAAAGTACCCATAATATTAATATATATTATAAATTTTATGTTGCCGTGGTAATATTTGGTTTTGAAAAGTAACAGCGACTTCTATCATTGTTAATCATTATAAAATCGATAGTCCGGGGCCATAGCGTATTTCGTGGGCTATTTGATGAATATTTTACAACAATGCCTGACCTGTTAACAGACCCAAAATTATCTTAATCAAAAAGTAAGGTTAGGTGTCAATTATTTTTAATTCCGAACGATTTGGCACTCACATCAAAATTCAGGTATTTATTTTTTGGCTGCCAAGACAATTTTGGGGCTGTTAACTGGTCAGTTGGTAGAATTATTAGTAATCGATTAAAACAGGTGTTGCAAAATCTTCATCAAAACGCCCACGAAGGCCAAATTTTGACGCTAGGGCCTGGACTACGATGCGGTTATTAAAAAGCAGTGTGCAGCACAGCGGAAATAATTTCTTCTAGATTGTGTGACATCAAACTGTTCTAGGCCTGTAAAAGTGCTATTTTCGATAGTTGTTAAATAAACTCTTATTGTGCAGATAATATAAAATTTTCAACAGGAATCATTATGAGAGGGTTATTAAGAAAACTGAATGTATAAAGTCATTGGGATGTTCTGTCAAAACTTTCTTCAGAAAAATGCTTGGAACCAAGCACACTATATTTTGTAGGCTGCGAACTTCAAGCATGCTTCACGACGAAATACATCTTTAGGAAATCTGAAAAAGTCAAATTAATAACATTCATTTATCTATTATTTTAGCTCACACATATACTATACTATAGTAGTGTGAGCTATGGTGATCCTAATTTTTTTTATAGAGATATCGAAATTCGGTATCTTAATACAAAAGTTTTATGTTTTTGTTTGAATTATAAAGTATTTTAATCGCGATTTTTTACAAGCAAAAGTGGAATGTTTCTCCTCAGACGCCGCCGCGTTTTTGAGCGCTCAGACACGCGACTAGGGGCCGATTCTGATCCGCCAGCCTTGTGTTTCTTGGTTGGGTACTTTTAGAGCAGTGGTTCCCAAATCAGGGGGCGCCGACCAATAATGGGGGGGGGGGGGGCGGAAGGCGCGGGAGTCCTGATGCAATTTATTTGTTTTAACAAAATCTGTTTTATTGTGTTTCTATATTTGGAAAGGACGGCGCAAACAATTCGTTAATTCAAAAAAGGGGAGCCAGCGCCAAAGAAAAAAGTTTGGCTGTAGAGTAGGGAGAATGTGTACCGGCTGTAAGCTTTAGGTATGATAGAGAATTATTTTTCAAAATTTTTCAAAATGAAATTTTCATAAATAAAAAAGTTATAGCCCTCCTTCCATAACGAAGACTTTTTAAAAACGCCCGTAGCTTGCTATATTAAGATCATAACAAAAAAAATTCATGTAAAAAAAAGCCAAGTACGCGAAAATGGCATTCCGTAAAAATAATTGAGATAAAAGTAAAGCCAAGTCCTCCAATACAAATTTCAAAATGAAAGGTTCTTACTAGTTTGGAAATGTTTTTTTAATCTTTGCTATTACAGCCAAACTTCTTTATGTTCAATTTAGCACTGTGCCTAAGAGTTATTTACAGCCGTAATAGCCAAGTTTAGAAAAACATTTCCAAAGTAGTAAGAACCTTTCATTTTGAAATTTGTAACGGAGAACTTGGCTTTACTTTTATCTTATTCTTTTTACAGAATGCCATTTTCGCGTACTTGGCTTTTTTTTACATGAAATGTTTTTGTTATGATTTCACTTCTTTTTGAAAGGAATTGGATAATATTTAATTTTTAAAGTAGTAAAATATGCGGAATATTGTTCAAAACTTTTGCAATGCCTTACTTAAAATTTTGAGGTTTTTTAATTTCTTCCCGTGGTTTTATCATAGTTCTTATCAACCTTCCAAAGCTTAGCTCTCTAGCGTTTCTGAAAGTAGACAATGTTACTTTTACATAACTTTACATGCATAGGGGATTAAAGTGAATTAAAATGTTGGTGTTTTTAAATGTTTTTCCTATAGTTTTATCATAGTTCCTATCAGTCTTCAAATGCTCAGCTCTCTAGCGTTTCTGGAACGGGTAATGTTACTTTTACATAAATTTACATTTATAGGAGAGGGAAGTAAATTAGAATTTTGTGGTGTTTTAATTTTTTTCTATAGTTTTATCATAGTTACTATCGGCCTTCCAAAGCTCAGCTCTCTAGCGTGTCTGGAAGTAGGCATGTTACTTTTACATACCTTTACATTCATAGGGGAGGGAAGTAAATTATAATTTGGTGTTTTTAAATTTTTTCCTATAGTTTTATCATAGTTCCTATCAGTCTGCCAAGGCTCAGCGCTCTAGCATTTCTTTCACATAATTTTACATGTATAGGGGAGGGGAGTAATTTAGAATTTTGGGGTTTTTTGATTTTTTCCAGGGGTTTGGTCATAATTTCTATCAGTCTGCCAAATTTCAGCTTTGTAGCATATCTGGAAGTACAGTAGAATTTTGATCAATCAGTGAGTGGCAATTTCGAAGTTTTTTGAAATTTCGTAACTACTTTATGGAATTCCATGAAACTTGGAGGGGTTCATTAAATTAACTCTATGAAGATGTATGACTGTGCAAAGTTTGAATTTCGTAGTTTATTCCGAAGTAGAGTTTTAGATAGGTCAAATATCGGCTGAAATGATTCAAGAAAAGATGGTATGGCGCGCGAACTTGGCGTGGAACTGCCGTGCCGTCAGATACGGGTTTTAATTGTAAGCTTCTCTTAAAAATCGAGCCTCATATGGAGGTCGCTACAAAATGATTTTTCAAAATAGTAGTACACATAAAATTTCAGACTTCCATTGTCTTTATTTACTTTAAACACGACGTTTTGGTTAGAGATATTTACTATTAAAAAATTTTTTGAAACGTCGTCGTCGCACGGTGGTCAGCTTGTCGGTTCTGAACGATCGAAATTATTTTATGGTTTTAATTTTGACAAATTGACGCTGAAAGTTAGGAAATGTCAACTAGCGTTTAAAAAATGTGATTTTAATATAGGTACTGTGCATTTTGGGGATGGTACAGTCGCCTCCAAAAAAATGTTACATATCGATGTTTTCCTGTTAAACAAAAAACTTGAAAAATTGATACTTTGAGAGTGTGTACGTAACTAGCTTATAGCTTTTTTATTTAACATAGCCTTTTTATAAAAATTTAACTAAATTTATTAATCTTGCTATACTATATATCAATTTTTTACCGTGCACTGATATCCTTTATCGTAGTCTTTATATTCACTATTTTCACATACATAGTTTAAAACGGATTGATTTTTATCCTGTGAAACCGGTTTTTTGTGCCAGATTTTAAAAAAATTAGGTCGGCGAATCCCATGCGCCAACGCTGAAACAATAAATCATAGCTAAGACAGCGGCAAGAAGCGGCAGCTGAATGTAGCACCTATACAACCCTTGATACATGATTGAAATAATAAAGTCACAAACGCAACTGACACGTACCGATCCAGACTTTTTCAGTCCAATATATATAATACATATTTGAAAAATTATAATAAATCAATACACAACTTTTATCTAATTTTTTTAACAAGCAAATTGAAACTTTGCTTAATAGTCAAAAAAAAGATACTAACCCATATTTTAAATATACGTGAAGAAATCACCATATAATATTAGGTTTACCAACTTGGAGCACTTTTGAAAATCGCATTTCCGCGCGGAATATGTGCGGATCATTATGCAGGCTATCAAACGGCCTATGACTTGTCGTCGTAACAAGTGACAACGAGTTAGTTTATCGATTTCCTGCATTGGGGTCTACTAATAAGGTAATTGGGCACTTTTTTAAGACTTAGTACTTAGTTATGATAGAAAATAGTTCGATATTGAGGTTTCGATCGTCTAAATTAGACAAGCTGAGCTCCGTGCGTCTTAATTAAAATAAATAACGACAATGGAAGTCCGAAATTTTATTTCTACTTAATCATTGTCTACGAGTTTCATACCAAGTAGTAAAATAATGTTAATAAAATAATCAACTGAAAGAGGCTGCTATGTTGACTTCTTAATCTACTTGCAAATTTATCGCATATTGCCGAACTCTGTTTATGTGTTGAATGAAACTGGTGATAATTTATAATTTTTAATATAAACGCACAAAAAAATCTATAACCACCTCAACGAAAGGTTTTATAATAGGCATTCTAAAATTTTTAAAAAAAAGTTCTCAACTATCAAAAACATTTTTTTAAAGTCATTATGTAAAATTCTGTAATTGGTTTTTGTAAGACTTTGAGACAAAAATTATTAATAAAAATATAGGCGCCTCCCCATACTATTTTATTATTATAGGTACCGTGTTAATTTAATAGAAAATCTTAATGGCTAGACTTGAAATTTGGAATTAGGCGGAGATTAGTGGTATTAAAAGATTATATTTTTACAAACTTTGGCTGAGGTTTAGGTGTGAAATTTGTGGGAAAACGATTGACTTTAATTGAATGCTGCAAGCTTTTGTTAATTATTATTTATAATTCAATGGGGACAACTTATTAAAGCTGTGTTGGAGGCGCGACAGAACGACACCAGGGAGACGTCTGCCAGAAAAGGAAAAACAGATACATTTGCAACAAAAGATATGTCTAGTCTATATTTAGGTGATTTTTGAAGAATATGAAAATGCAAGTCATTGTCATTATGATAATGGTCTCGCCATTTAACTCAATTAATTTATAAAGTGAGTATTAGGGCAGGGGCGGTCCCAGACTTTTAAAAACGGGGGACAATTTCGATTTTTTGAACATGTACCGGTTGGGCCAAAAAAAGCCGGGCAATTTTTTTTTCATTATAACTCTTGAACTATACAATCAATTTTAATGAGACAAACTGCACTTGGCAGAGAATTAAAGAGTTTTGACTGGATGTATTTTTTTGTTCACCATTAAATTAAAATGTACCCTTCAAAGATGCTCGTTTATTCTCATGTTGCGGACATGTCTTAATTATTTTTTTAAATTAGTCAAAAAGCTGCCTTCTGCCACGCACAACAAACAAATTAGCAAAATCTGTCCAGTGGTTCTTAAAAAAATAGTTTTGTTTCAACCATTGTTTTGCATATTATACGATTGCCTTGCTAATCATCTCTGCATTTATTTTCTTATAAATTCATTACTACTGAACCGATTTTAATGAAATAAAAAACATCCTGGTGATAATTCATTGCTTTTTATCGCCATCTTAAAATTTAAATAGATTTTTGAAAATGGCGTGTTTATTCTTAGTTTCCGCAAATGTTTTAGTTTTTTTAAATTTTTAGAGAAGCCCTACTTTTCCCTCACACAACGAGGTGCAAATTAGTAAAATCGGTGTGACGGTTCTCAAAAAATCTACTTTTGTTTCAGTAATTGTTTTACAGATTATACGATTACATTGCCAATCCTGTTTACTTTTCTAACGCATAAAGAGATAAAAATTAATGAAGTGCTTTTCTATAAATTAAAAAAAAAACTAAAACATTTTTTGAAAATAAGAATAAACGTGCCTCTTTGAGGGGTCAAGTATGATTATTTCCGACATCCTAACTTCTAAGATGGCGGCAAATTTCGATTATAAACTTTACTAAGATCGGTTCAGTAATAATGAATTTATAAAGAAATTAATGCAATGCAATGCAATTTGGCAATGCAATCATATAAACTGTAAAACAATGGCTGAAACAAATATAGATTTTTAAAGAACCACTAAACCGATTTTACTAACTTATACCTTGTTGTACGGAGAAAAAGTAGTGCTTTTCTATAATTTAAAAAAAACTAAAACATTTTCAGAAAATAAGACTAAACACGCCATTTTGAAGAATTAATTATGATTCTGTCCACCATCCTAAATTTTTAAATGTTAATACATTTTGATCATGATCTTTAAAGAACAATCAATTCTCACTCAAATCATCAAAATCGGTTCAGTAGTAATGAATTTATAAGGAAACAAATGCAGACATGATTGGCAAGGCAATCGTATAATATTAAAAACAATGTTTAAAAAAATATATTTTTTTAGAACCACCTGCTGATTCATACTTCATGTTGTGCGTGGCAAGAACGCTGCTTTTTTAGTGATTTAAAAAAATTATTAAGACATGTTCGCAACACAAGAATAAACGAGCATCTTTGAAGGGTACAATTTTATTTCGTCCGTCATCTTGGATTTTGAAATGGCGGACAAAAAAATTCATTTGTTCAAAATTATAATTAATTCTCTGCCAAGTGCAGTTCGTCCCATTAAAATCGATGGTATAGTTCAAAAGTTATAATGAAAAAAATTGTCCGGTTTTTTTTGGCCCACCCGGTATATAATAATATTTTTTTGCTCAGGTCTGTAATACACCAGAATGTGCCTCTTCTTTTTGTAGTTCTCTGGACAAAAGGGGGAGGGGGGCAATTGTTCCTTTTGCCCCCCTGGGACCGTCACTGATTAGGGGTTGGTGATATTCCGAATTTTATATTTCGAATTGTGTTTTTTAGAGGTTTTTGGATTACGTTTTGTTTTAATTTTATTTGTTTGAACTTTTTTGCTTCCAATACATTACATTCAAAAATTCCATTTCGAATTTTGGTCGGGTTAAGTTAGGTTAGATAAATTTTTTTTCGAAAAGGGTCAGGAAGTTTCTCTTAACTATGAAAGTTTCCTGCAGCACGTAAATTGTTCAACGGCGTGTTAAGCCGCGTAATCATTGCAGCAACTGCAACCGTTAGTTTTCTCTCTGTTAGCTTTACATGTAACATGTTACCTTATCTATGTTTGATTTTGTAAGTGTCCAAGTCTGGGATTCATATGTGGGTACAGGAAGGACACGTTAGTTATACACCTTTTAGCTCACACATATACACTATAGTAGTGTGAGCTATGGTGATCCTTTTTTCGAGAAAAAAAAAGTTGCTCCGATTTCAAATTTTTTTATATATCTTTGCGTTTCAGATGATTTTGAAACTTTTTTGTTGCGCCGTCTGTCTGTCTGTCTGTATGTATGTCTGTCTGTCGGTCTGTCTGTCTGTCTGTCTGTCCGTCTGTCTGTCTGTCTGTGTGTCTGTATGTCTGTCTGTAACGACCAACGCGCATAACTCAAAAACCGCTTGACCGATTTTAATGAAATTTGGTACCTAGGCTAAGTCTTGGGTCGAGATGGTCCCATTTAAAAATGAACAAAATCCACTGAACACAAACCAAATAAAAGGGTGGGGGTAGATTTCAAAAATTAGAGTTTATGTGAAAATATGGCGTGTGTGATATTAAACGAAAGGTAATTGAGTCTGCAGTTAAACAAAATACATTTTAATTTATTTTAAAAAAAAGGGTGGGGGAATATTTTAAAAATTAGAGTTTAAGTGAAAATATGGCGTGTGTGATATCAAACGAAAGGTAATTGAGTCCGGACTTTAACAAAATACATTTTAGTTTTTGTTTTTTTTTGTAAGGGTGGGGGTAGATTTCAAAAATTTGAGTTTAAGTCAAAACATGGCTTGTGTGGTATCAAACAAAAGGTAATTTTGTCTGGAGTTGAATAAAATATATTTCAGTTTTTAGTTATATTAGCTTACACGTACACTATAACTATAGTACCTAGTGTGAGCTTAGGGGCCCATATATTGGCAGAGTATTTTTTGAGGTACTAAGGATATTTTTTAATATGTAGCTTAATTTCCGAATGTTGCCCAGGCCAATCTTACTCGTCTCTTGATTTCAGCCGTTTGGTTTTCTTTTTTAAGTTCAATAATTTATCCCAGATATATTCCTCTAATTGTTCTATTTTATATTTTTTTAAATAATTATTAAAAATAAGAATAAATTAAACGTCTATCACAAAACTGGCCATTTTCAATATAAGCGTTTGCTACTGTACTATCCTACGGATATTTACCAAACTATCATGGGTAAATTTCTGATGCTAAAGAATATACTTCTGCAATTATTTGTCCTCTAGTGATTATAGATGATGAGTAGTAGACAGGTGCTCATCTTGCCTCACCTACCCACCTTGCCCCACCTACCCATCTTGCCCCACCTGACAATCTTGCCGACCTGCTCATCTTGCCCCGCTCTCCCCTACAGCAACCAAATATGCTCCGTCGGTACCAGGTTCGCAAGTTCACTTCGAGCCGCTCCCAGTACGCTAGCAAAGGAAATTTGGGTGCAGTTACAGTTACTGATCTGTTGCCGCTTACCAATGAGTACGCGGCTTTAGCTTGGTTAGGTTTTCAGCCATCTCCCCAGGTTAATTTAGCACTCATTTTTACCTTAAAGTGGAGGATATGAGATCCAATTGAGCAAGGTTCGGGCAAACCTAGCCTAAGCTAACACAGCGTTAATCGTTCCTGGTAACTGACCCATCCTATCCTATAGTAGTGCTGAACCTTCCCACAGTAGTTCACTAATTACTTTAAGCCCATTATAACAACGCATAACGACGACTTCTGGAATAATTTTTCCAAAAAAGTTGTTAATAGGTCCCGTTTTCACAATTTTTTTTTTAAATCGGTATACTAGCCAGCAAGCACTGCGAGATAATGATGCACGGCAAGATGATAATGCATTTCAAGCAAAGAGAATAAAAACACAATATTTTTCATGTTTATGATTTTATTTTTATTCCAATTCATTAGTGTATCTTTTTTTTAGGAAAGGGAGACGAATGTTCCGCCACAGCACCAACATTTGCCATTTGTGGCCCAGGCCTAGAATGTACCAGCGGAAAGTGTACTTTGATAAAATCCAAAAGGATAAGACTATAACAAAAATGTAACATAAAGGACAGTACTAAAGTTCAAGTTATTTTTCAACAAAACAAACAAATCAGGAATTATACATTTTTTGTAAATATCTTTTCAGCATACCAGAAATATACTCTAAAATGGATTTGTTTCAATATTCGAAACACAAAATTACCTACATACAAGGTGGCGTCTTATATAAACTTAATAGGGACTTATTGCAATAAAGGTAGGCAGTAATTGTGCCCGGCACTATTCTGACAGTTTCGAATTATAAGAACAGCTGTCTTCTTTCAAAATTAGGCCTTTGTGTATTTAAGAGCCGGAATTAATAGTGCCGCCATTATTAATGGAAAATAAAGGACTGGATTTATAAATTCGAATTTGGTATATCAACTTTGAAAGATCAACTGTCAGTTTTTATTGCAAAACTCTCAGAATAGTGCCCGGAACTATTATGACCTGGCTTTATTGCAACAAGTCTCTATTGAAATAAAACCTGACTTTATTTTAAAGATGACTTTATTCTGACAGATTTACAAAGAAAACGGATAGCTAACCTCTCAAAACTGACATACCAAAGTCAAATTTAAGTCGCTAACTTTCATTTAATCAAAACAGGTACTAATAAGCCGTATCTTAAATACAAAAAGGCCGAATTTTGAAAGAAAGCAGATGCTTTTTATATGTAAATCTGTCACAATACTGCCGATTTTAAAATAAGGTCACGTTTTATTCCAATAAGTCCTTAATAGTTGGTTGTTTGACAAAAGGCAAAAACACTTGGCAATTGGGTTTTCAAACGGGCTTTCTTCCCGACGCAATATTTTTTTTCTTTTCCTTTTCTCAAAAGCTTTCGAAAGTTAAAAAAATAGGAAAGAGGGGGGCAAGATGACGAATGGGGCAATTAACGAACTCAATTTTAACACAAAATTTATAAATGGTAACAAGTTTATCACTGTGCTGTTAGAACTCTTTAAAGTCAAAGTTTTATGGGTTAAAGATAGATGGAGCACGTAAGAATAATAATAGTACAGTGGCTCATAACCTAGAATTCGATTGGTCGCTCATAAAATTTTATGCCGAAAAATAAGCTTTTGCGGAAAAATCTAAGGGATGAACAATACTTTTTAGTAACTAGGAAATCATTTATTATATTTTCAATATAAGAACATGAAAATGACCATCTTTGGTCGATTTTATGTTTTTATTTTTTACTAAAAAAATTGAACCTTAGGGCAAGCTGGCAGGGGCACAAGGACGAATTAAAGAAGAGCTTAAAAAAAAACTTGACAAAAATTGAACAAGAAATCATGGCAAAGTCCTAAAAGTTAAAAAGAAAGTTTTTAATGATTTTAACCAAAACATACCAAAAACAATATTTTTTTTTTAAATTAAAAAATAATTATTTTGTAGGAAATTGCGGTTTATCTAGCTATTTTTTTACTAGAACTAAAAAATATAAGCTTTATTTCAAGGAGCGGGGGCAAATCTCCCGGCCCCCTCCCTGGATCCACTACTGGAGCTATTTAATTTCTTCTTGCAGACTGATGAATATATTTTTTTATTACTCGCGGTCATCTGCAGTATATCTAGTCCACATTGGAAAAACGATGAGATTCCATTTTTGAAAAAGTTGAGTAAAACGAAATTTAAAGTGGGAATATCAATGTTTTTCCACACTGCTGCCTATTTTTAGCCGTAGCTTCTAATGGAATCCCCTGTAAGGTTTAGTGTGTTACTACTTCACGTTACAAGTTATCGTATGGCGTCAAAATGTCGATTTCGGAAAAAAAATGGAATCTCATCGTTTTTCCACTGGACCCTTCAAATACTTAAAAAGTAAAAGTACTTTTGGATACTTTTTTAAAATCCTAATTAAATAGCTCACAAAGAAAATAATCATAAATATTTAAAATTCAACTTTTAAAAAATTAGGCCGCAATAAATGTTTAAGATGTTTCTATCATTTCTCAAAAAATTCCTTAGTTCTATAGTCTATAAAAATCGCTAAGTAATGCAACTGTTATACTGAATAGAGGTAAACAAACGAATTACCTCGCAAAAATTCCGATACAAAATAAATTTAAAAAAATCTGTATAACTTTTTTATGGTTTAGACATTTCTTATCACATTGCCGTTTACAAAATCCTGAAAAGCCTGCCCGCGAATATAATTTTTTGCTACACGATGGCCCATTGTGCATCGTCCGAAATACCTTGTTCGACCAATAGCAATCAGGGAAACAATAACACGGTGTCCAAAAGCCCAGAATCAGCGGCCACAAGTAGGGCTTACAGGCGATCTTGGGATTTAGGAAAAAAAAAGAACAAAAATCTTTTGTTATATTTTTTTCAATTTTTAATCATATCATTGCAATTAATAATACACTCAAATATTTTACGCCTATAACCAACCATAAAATCCATGAATTAAAGGAGTTTATAATGCATTTCTTTACTTGTTGCTTAGAATTTTCAAAACACTTAAAATATTAAAAACTTTGTAGTTTAACTAAAAATAAATAATATTATTATTTAAAATTACAATATATAATTTCACCAACACACAGTGTGGTGTGTTGTCAAAAAACACAGTGTGTGCTGGTGAAAATATATATTGTAGTATTCTTTAGTATGCGGTTAACAAAAGGCGATTAATTGTGTAAACTTTTTTATCGTAAATAATTACAAGCCGGCAGCACCGCGCGGGACTAAATTTCAATTTCATCCGTTTGTTCCCGGTGTATGGGTAGGTGTTCAAGCGCGGGGGCGGGAGGAATGTTTGTTTTAGTTTAGTTCACGTCTTAGTCAAGACGTATGAGTTTGTTTTGATTTGGGGTAGGTCAGTGGTTAAAAGCCTTGCCGGCCGCTTGTCCATTGTTTGTTTTCGTCAGTTTTCAAAATGAAAATAAATAACGTCGATTCTTAATATGGAGTTTCGGTAAACAATGACAAAATTTGTTCAAACAGATTCGAATTCTCAATCTAAATTTAAAAACAATGTTTTGCTAGCTGCTCTGGTTGGTTGACTTTAAATTGTTTGCGTTACGTAATTTAAGGACGTTCCCTAGCATGGTAGGTCAGAAACAGAAAAACGACATTATAAATAAAACTATTTGCCCATAAATATTTTGCTGGTCTCTTATAACTGGATGCTCAAGGGGTTCGAGGACCCAACAAGTTTTAAGAGAGAACTGTCTGTATACTGGTGTTTATAATATACCGCTTCACCTCGCCTGCGGCTGGGAGGTAAGGGAGGGGGGTACCCTCCTCCCAGAGCCCGAAAAAAATATATAAGTTATAAAGATTAGTTTTGTTGGCTTTATTAGATTTTCGAAAATAAGCGCACAGAAAAAAAACGCACATGAGAAAAGCGCACACAGAAACAATCACACACGAAAAAACATACAGTAATAACACCGACACAAAAAATTACTTCACGTTTGACCAGACCCATTTAGTACCTATCTATGTATACAGGGTGAGGAAAAAGTACCAGGACCCCTAAATATCTCGATAACTAAGAGTTATTTGCAAAAATGGTCTAAATAAAAGTTTTAGGATTGAATTTGTTCTATTTGGTCGTGATATTGACATTGACGTATCTGTCAGCATTAGGAGTTTTTCGGAGGTCAACTTTAAAAATAAATGAAAACCATATTTTTTTCTTTTACCATTCGATGGAGAATAAAAATCTACGTTTAAAATGACACTGTAATTTTGTGTCAGAATGACATTTCGAAGAATATAAATTAAATAATTGTTCTTAAAGTGGCCCCTGAGTGGCCTTAACACTTTAAGAAACTCGTAGATTATTTAATTACCCCTGTATTTTATTATGGCTCTGCTACAGAATAGCCCCTTACAAAATAGCGCCGCTTCAAAATGGCGCTGCCACAAAATAGCGCTGCTACAAAATAGCGCTGCTACAAAATAGCGTGCATCAAAATAGCGCCAACAAAATAGCGCTGCTACAAAATAGCGCGCATCAAAATAGCGCTGCTACAAAATAGCGCTGCTACAAAATAGCGCCTTACAAAATAGCGCTGCTACAAAATCGCGTGCATCAAAATGACGCTGCCTCAAAATAGCGCTGCTACAAAATAGCACGCATCAAAATAGCGCGTTTCAAAATAGCGCGCATCAAAATGGTGCTGCTTCAAAATAACGTCTTATAACTTACCACTCCCGGTAACCTCATTCTAACATATATTAAAAAAAAAAACTTCCCTGACTTTTTCCCGGGATCCTAGAGGGTGTGAAACCAAACCGAACCGAACCGGCATCCTAGAGGTTGTGAAACCAAATCGAACTAAACCGATACTTCGATTCGGTTCAGTTCGGTTCAGTTTTGTTTCACACCCGCTAGGATCCCGCGAAAGAAGTCAGGGAAGTTTTTTTTTTGAAAAAATATGTTAGAAAGAGATTCCTTAGTCAAACAGTTGCTGTTTTTAATGATGCTTTTTGAGCGCGTTTTTGATGCGCGCTATTCTCCTGGTAACCTCATTCTAACATATATTTAAAAAAAAAACTTCCCTGACTTTTTCCCGGGATCCTAGATTCGGTTCAGTTCACTCGGTTCAGTTTTCTTTCACACCCGCTAGGATCCCGCGAAAGAAGACCGGGAAGTTTTTTTTTTAAATATGTTAGAAAGAGATCCCTTAGTCAAACAGTTGCTGTTTTAAATGATGTTTGTTGAGCGCGTTTTTGATGCGCGCTATTTTTTAAGGCGCTATTCTGTAGCAGCGCTATTTTGTAAGGCGCTATTTTGATGCACGCTATTTTGTAAGCGCCATTTTGTAGCAGCGCTATGTTGTATCAGCGCTATTTTGTAGCAGCGCTATTTTGAAGCAGCGCTATTTTGTAGGGCGCTATTCTGTAGCAGAGCCTTTTATTATGCGTGTAGCTGTGACAATGACATTATATCTTAATATTGTGTCAAAACAAATCGCAAATTGTTTCTTTTTGAAGGATATTTGTTTAAAAGTTATCTTTTTTCCAAAATGTTTCATCTTACAGAACAGGAAAGAATTTCTCTGCTGATGATGAGAGGATGGGGAGAGAGGCTTAGATCAAACAGCGATGTAAAATTACTTTTTAACGCCAGTTTTCGAAATCATAACAACGCAACTTTAATATCAAAATCCACTGTAGAAAGGACGATCAGGAGGTTTTCGGAAACGGGAGCTGTTAAATCCAGGCCCAAATCAGGAAGACCAAAAACTGCAACCAATCCTGAAACATCCTTTAACGTGGTGATGTCATTTGTAGAAGATCCTCACACTTCAACAAGAAAAGTGGCTTTAGAACACGAAATAGATCAAAAATCCGTTTTGAAGATATTAAAACAATCAAAGTTTAACCCCTATAAGCTCCATTTACTTCAAGAATTAAATGAGGATGATTTTGACAGACGCTTAGAATTTTGTGAGTTGACGATGGAAAAAATAAATGATGACAACAATTTTATATCAAAAATCCTTTTTACGGATGAAGCAACATTTTGCTTAAATGGGCATGTTAATAGACATAATTGTCGCTATTGGAATAACGAAAATCCTCACTGGATTTATGAGGCTCATACACAGCATCCCCAAAAATTAAATGTTTGGATAGGGATTATTGATAATAGGATAATTGGTCCATTCTTTATCGAAGGAAATTTGAATTCAGAAAAGTATGAAACAATGTTAAGAAATCAGATTATTCCAGCTGCACGTAATACTGTAGGGGACAATTTTGAAAACATATGGTTTCAGCAAGATGGGGCTCCCCCTCACTATGCTCGGGACGTTCGCCAGTACCTAAATTTAGTGTTCCCTCATCGGTGGATTGGTAGAAGAGGTTCTGTAGAGTGGCCTCCTAGATCCCCGGATCTTACACCAATGGACTACTTCTTATGGGGATATTTAAAAGATAAAGTATACAAAACTATTCCACAGGATCTCAATGAATTAAGAAACAGTATAATTCAGGTAGCAGCATTCATTCCTTTAGATTTCATCAGAAATGCCGTTCAAAGTTTTTACCACAGAATAGCCATTTGCCAAACAGTGAACGGAGGACAATTTGAGCAGTTGATTTAATTTTAATTTTTTACACTTAAATTTGAATTTTGAAAATCTTGTTAATTTTTTTAATTAAATTTTTTTAAAAAATGACTAATATTATGTTATTCGTTATTAATAACAAAACTTTTAATTATTACTGTTATGATTTTAAAACAGTAGGTACATGTTTTTAAAAGAAATGTCTGGCCGTATTTAAAGACCTTAGAGATGAAAAAAAAAAGGTCACTAAAACTTAAAACTAATTAATTTATTTAATTATCCATTTATTTTTCAACGTCAGAAAATGACAATGTCATTTTAAACGTAGATTTTTATTCTCCATCGAATGGTAAAAGAAAAAAATATGGTTTTCATTTAAATTTTTAAAGTTGACCTCCGAAAAACTCCTAATGCTGACAGATACGTCAATGTCAATGTTACGACCAAAAAAACAAATTCAATCCTAAAACTTTTATTTAGACCATTTTTGCAAATAACTCTTAGTTATCGAGATATTTAGGGGTCCCGGTACTTTTTCCACACCCTGTATAATATGTTTCGGTACGCAATCTAAATATGTTGTCCGTGTTGCCCTTAGACCTCCCAAATTTCGAGTCAAATTCGAAAAACGTTGTCAAAAAATTCTAATATTACGTGGTAAAAATAAAAATTACGCAAACACATTATTTACATTAAACTAGACAAAAACTAACCTAAATTTAAAAATAAACTTAGAGACCATTTGACCACTGTGCAGAAGTACTTCACAAAAATCGTAACAGTAGTTTGTTGCGATTTTAAGCGTTTTTTTTTTTTTTTAAATGTGTTTGTGCGAAAAATTGCAACGGTGTTTATTTCCTCGGAATGTTATGGTGTATGGTCAAAACCAATCCCAGATTCGGATTTAGCGCACCAAAGAACTTTTAAATAGATAGGAAGATCTGATAAAATGTACCGGGTGATTGATCATATTTTAGTCAAGCTTTATTAATATTGATCTGACAGTAACGTATAAATTAGCAAAGTTGAAGCATTTTTCCTGAATCTGATAAACAAAAAAATATGTCAAATACTAAAATTTTAGACGTTTTGAAACATCCTGTATTTTATTTTTTTACTCGATATGGCTACTTTTTCTGATGTCTGATTTTTGTATATGTGCATTTTAAAAATATGAATAATCAATAAGAATTTTAATACCATTAGTCATTAATTTTTAATAAGTGCAATTTAAAAAGAAGGCAAATAATAAAATTAGGTTTTTAAAATGCAAATATTTCAAGAACGGCTGGACCAAATGTTAACATATTGTATATTTTTGAAATCAGAAAAAAGAGCCCTATTGACTTAAAAAATTAAATACAGGATGTTTTATTTAAAAAAAATAAATTATATGTCAAAAATTTGACAAGTGTTTGATATATTTTATTTTTGGCATTGACATCCTTCAACTTTATTAATTTAAACGTTACTGTCAGATCAATATTAACGAAGCTAGCTATTGAGTAAAAAGAAACAGACCAATTTTTAGTTTTTTATGCCGGTTTAAAATTCAAATATTTTTAATTTGATTATTTAAAATTTCAAAATTTAATGAAGATTTTAATACATGCACTTGTCTTTTTGTACCCAAATCGGAAATGATCTCAAAGAACCTTATGTCAACTTTTTATTTTTACTTGGAACAATCGAATTATAAAAACTTAAATTTATTTAATTGCATGATTTTTCTATTAGTCATAAACGTCTCATTGTATGTTACCTGTGCGCTGTTTTTCTATGTGTGCTTTTCTTTTTCCGTGTACGCTTTTTCGGTTAGCGATTTTTTGCGCGTGTGCTTTTGTACGTGTTTTCCTGTGCGCTTTTGTTTTATGCGGTTGTTTTCTGTACCCTTATTTTCACCGTTTGACCATTACCCCCCTCCCTCCCAGACTTTAGCTGTAAAACCGCCGGCCGTTACAGAAAATAAGACAGACATCATCATAAAATCTGTTAGTTGGATCTTTTTTGACACAAATAACTTATTTTGATTTTATCTGTTAAAAATAAAAATATGCAACGGTGTTTTTGTTTTATTTTAAAAAATGGCACCAAACTGACCAAACTCTTGAAAGCTGCAAATATTTGATTGTTTTTTAAACTCTTACCCAAGTAAAATGGCTATTACTTAAGACAAACATGCCAGCCCCACCAATGGGACGTTTCCTTTTTAAGTTTAAAGCAAAAACAATCAACGTTTTTCGATTTCCCGAATCAAAGTTATTCCAAGGAATCTCAAAAATTGTACTGAGCAAGTCTTCATTCTAAAAATTAAAAAAAACTTTTGATTTTTGGCGAACACTCAAGCACCTGCGAAATACTCTCGAGAGCAACTCTCGATAGAGTATTTCTCTCAAATGAAATACGTATCATTACACAAAACATTCTATACAAATGTTATCTAAGTTTTAAGTACTATACAGGGTGTCTCACAATGTCGCCTTCCTTAGCATCCTTAATATGCATGCTATCGTCAAGTTTAAATACCTGTTTGTGTTTTACCAGTAGCGCATCCAGGCATATGTCTTGGGGAGCAGGGGGGTTAGGCCTCTTGGAGAGGGGGCGGGGGGGAAGCTTTATGATGTCGACGTTTAAGCTATTTTTTGTGTTTTTTCATGAAATATGTCGAAAATATGTAAAAAAATCTTAGACTTGAAGGTTTTGTATTCCAAACCAAAACATAGTATTTTATTCGAGTTTTTTACAACTAGATTTTTCTATATCCTCCGTGTCTTTCTGTCTATGCCATGATAAATATTTTCTAATACTGTTTTCTATCAACGGTCAAAAACCGCTCCGGAGCGATCCAGCGGCGGGTCGTGTCAAAACAAGATAACATTGTCAGAATTTTGAGTCAGTAAAAAAAATCCAGGGTTTCCAGGGGGGGGGGGGAGGGGTTCCAAAGTGGCAGCAAAAACATAAAAAAACAACAAAATATTTTTTATTAGCGATTTTGGTAGATCTGAGGTGTGAAATTTAAAGAAATAAGTTGAATTTGTAACAAATTTTAAATACGTGATGCTGCTAAACTAAAAAATAAGTTATATGTATGGAAGAAGGGGCCATCCCCTCTCGCCCCCTGGATCCGCCACTGATTGCGCCTAAATGTTTACCCAAAGTAATTCAAAAACATATCTTCTTCTACTATGTTTGGGGTTTCTAATTAAAAAAAAAATTTGTGAAGAAACTTACCCATGCCCACCCGAATTTCGCCATGAAATGACTCATAATTTATCAAAAAATTTTGCTGAAATATTTAATTATTTCATGGATGTCTTGTAAAGGGCGTAAGTTAAAACATCCATGCTCTACGCACAAAAACAATGCGAGCAATACGACTAACTGATGTCCAGTGCCAGGCACAAAATTTCTTTGATTTTTCCTATTTAAACAACGCTAAAATGCCCAATATTGGCCATATCACTGTCGTTCATATAGGCTGCAGATAAAATCTTTTTTCGAAGGAGCCAAGAGAATAATGGCAGCATGTTCGACGCGGCTTTGGGTTTCAATGTCATCGCATCGCCTTCGCATCGAGTCTGAGTGTGATAGAATGCATTGCACAGGGCTACCGAATTTCATGTAATATATAAATAAAAAAGAAATGCATAAAATAAAAACCAACAAAGATGTTTTAAAAATAAAATAAAAAACGTGTTTTTGCAGAAAAATACGGTAGTGCCATGGCTCCGTGGCACTACCTCAAGAGCCGCGACTGGAACGATGCTCCAAAATCTTGCGAGGATCGATCTCTCTTTGTCACTGTCCTGAGACGGATCAAAGAATTTGGATAAAAGCAATAAACAACCTTACTTTTTGCGTTGTATTTTGATATGTTGTTCTGTGATCTTTTCTTTTTATTTTTTGTGTAGTGTAAATTTAACAAAAAACGCAGGATATCTCATTGTTGCATTAAAAAATTGAGGTATTTGCTGCTTAAAAACAGTATCTAATAGATTCTTCTTTTTGTTTGTTTAACCCATTTAATTTTATTTGGTCGAGAGCAGTGTTGAGCGAAAATGGAAATTTTGCGTTTTCTCCTGGATAGGCGCAAGTCGACAAAAGTTTTTTGCTCGCTAATAAAGATTAATATCTAAAGAGTGAAACAGCATCAACAAAAACGTGTAGCAAGATTTAGCTCTTGACATATCTCTTGTAGAATATCAAAGAGACATTTGGATTTTTGCTTTTACACGCATTCATTAGATAATTAGGATTTCCTGTGAAATCGCAAAAAAATATAATTTTTTTTTATTGCATATAAGCTTGACATTACGCTGTACATGGCCCAGCTATAGCGTATTTAAAAAAGTAAACCCACCCTAAACTATATATATCATCTGAAACTTGATACATTTGTTGGACCAAAATACACCGCACAATAACAATTAAATTTTTCGACATTTGTCAACCCAGCGTGTGTCAACGTGATAGTTGACAGAAATAATTATGTTGTTTTTATAAGAATCATAGCCTTCTTGATTGATTTTATCATGAGAAAAATAGGAGATCTCTGGCCCACGGTGCGCCGCGCCGCATAGTGGTTGAATGAAAAAAACCCTAAATTTATTTTGAATTAATGAATGAAATTTAGCTAGGCTGAAATCGAGGACTAATCGATGTCCTTGAAACACATATTTTTTTGTAAATTTTTTGTCACTTTTAGAGAAATTTTTAGGCAAAGTCGAAATTTTGAATTTTTTTTATACTTTTTGACTGGTGTGCGGGTTACATTTTTGAATATATTTGACGCAGAACGTCTTCACCCATTTTAAAACGGATGACGGTTTTGGAAAGTAGAAGAATTGGGCTCTTTGACACCGTAAGGCAAATTTCAAAATTTGGTCGATTTGAATATTTAATTGTTGATGTTAGTGAAAAATTTGAAAAAAAAAATAAAAATAAAAGTTTGATGGAAAGCAAAGTGCCTTGCCCCAGCTTTCCCCAAGCAACTAGTTACACTTTGTTGTTCCCAAAGATCTCTTCTTTCACTCGATATCAAATTTGGCCGCCCCGTTTTGCCCCTCTGGATTTAATTTCTATCAAAGTGGGGGATGTACGGAAAATTTTGAAAATTCGGAGTATAGTTCATAATTAATTCTACTTGATATTTGAGGCTGAAATCAAAATGTCACAGTGGGGTGACAGTAGAACGCCCCCCCTCCCCCCCACGTCCTATATATGGTCTTAGAGTCTGTATTTTAGCACAGTTTTAGTAGATTAAGGTAAAGTTTTGCATCGAATTTTTTGTTATTGTTGAAAGTCGAAAACAATTCAAATGTTTTTTATCTACTCTCAACAAAAAATTTTTATTAAGATATTTCTGATAAATAAATAAAAAGAATAATTTTTTGTCATTTTGTCCTGGGTTATCTTTCAAGTTTTTTTGCAAAAAAGTGGAACAATTTGATCTGCCTGAAATTCGTTTTAGATAAAGGATTTTGTTTTACTGAATTATTTTACTCAGTTGGGTACTTCCTTGGAAAGAAGTGTGATCAACAAAAATGTCGAGTTTCAGCATATCGTACCGTGAACTTAGCGAAATTATTATTGTCAAACGAGATATAGATTCTTGTTGTGAAGTTGTGAAATCAGTAAATTCTGATATAAGTACAGAACTTTTAGAATTATTTAGAAAAGAAATTCAACAGCATTTTTTGCCCGTTTGTGGAAAAATGGACGGCATCTAATAGAACAAAGGATAGATTTTTGAATAACTATGAAAACTGGCTACAAAATGACTTAACAGTAACTTTAGATTCTCTTAAAAGAAGTAGAGAACGACCAGAAAAAGAATTTGAGGAATGTTGCAGTCGAGCAAAGCGATATAAAATTAATCAGTTATGTGATCAATTTTCTAAAGGATTAATCTGAAGCAGCAAATAAAATCAAAAGTAAGTAAGCTGATTTTAATTTAGATGCCTAATATCATTTGAATTAGTTTCTCTTCTTTCGTCTCTGTTCTAGCACACATAAGTAAGTGATTAATTTTTTAAGCGAAGCGACTACCAAGAACAACGTTTTTTTCTCCCGAAAAAGCTTTGACTTTAATTCTTGACACAGGACTTTCAAAATATATCAGTATGAAACCCAAAAAAAAACTTGTACGCAGCTGAATTCAAATATTTTTCTACGTACCATCAAATATTGGAAGCAAAGAAGCAATGCTATCCAGAGAATATCGAGGTGAACGAATATTCAGCTAGTATACCATTGCAAAACTTGCTGGATCACATAGCAAAGCGAATCCTTTTAAGCAAATCTGAAGCTGAAATACCATGTGAATCATTAACCTTGGTCTCAAAGTGGGGATGTGATGGATCATTCAGTCATAGTGAGTACAAACAAATATTTATTGAGAAAGAAAAAACAGATGCAAATATGTTTTTGACATCATTAGTACCACTAAAATTGTATGAGTATGACAATATTGATAAAACCATTTGGATAAAGACCTTCTTCAACAAGACTGTCGACCAATAAAATTCGAATTTTTTAAAGAAACACCTGAAAGTACGAAAAAAGAAGTTGATCGTGTGGAAACTGAAATCAAAAATTTGCGAGACACGTTAGTTGTGTATTCTGCATGTGGCATATAATCAAAATTTCAAAAGCTGTAGAACAAACAAAGATTCGAAAAATAACCATGAAACCGAAAAAAAATACAAACACAATTAAATGAACGGATGGGTCTCAAAGTTGATTATGTGAAGCAAGGAATGGGGACAACAAATGATGGCAATACGCCAAGAAGATTTTTCTAATCATTCTGACAACCCTAAATTCCAATAAGTCCAGCGATCCTGAGAAGTTTAGAACATACTGTTTCCAGACTGCCGAGCTTCTTGTTTCTTTATATGGGTGATATTACATGCCTAATACGGTCCATAAGATTGTGATTCATGGGAAAGAAATAATTTCGGCTACCATGTTGCCAATTGGATTTTTAACCGAAGAGGCACAGGAGGCCAGAAATAAGGACTATAGAAAATTTCGATTGGATCATTCTCGAAAATGCTCTAGAAAATCTTCGAATGAAGATGTTTTCAATATGTTGTGTGCTACCTCAGATCCATATATATATGGACTCAGGACAGGGCCAAGTCTGAAATCACTGGACTTACCAGAAGATGTTAAATTATTATTATCAGAAGAATAAAGGTTTATTTCTTTTATAAATTTATTATATATTTGCGTTAGGTTCTAGAATATGTTTTTGTTTGTTTAAAAGAATGAAAAAATTCAACTGTTGTTTGAGCGTAAATTTGGAACATATTTTTATTTAGGTTCTATTCAATTAAAGATATTGCTTCTATCCTATATGGGCTATTGATGATTTCTCATTTTGATTGAGAACAATAATTTCTATTCCTCATTTCCCAGCCTACAATTCCAATAAAAAAATTGACAAGATGTTTAAATTTTCAATAATGATTTATGACACCCTCTCTTAATCAAAAATCTGATTAAATTTTCTCGAAATTCAATGAATGCTCAATACTAATTTTGTGTTAAAATTAGGAACTTTTGGAAATAATTGCCTCTTAAAGGCATAAGAGGTGAGGGTAAAAATTATTGTAATCATATACTGTCTTATACATTAAAGAAATTATGTGCAAAGTTTCACGAAGGTCCGTCTATTATTCTCTGAGCTATATATTATTTTCCGAAAATGGCCCGATTTCAACCACTGTGTGCCGTATAATAATTGGTAAATCGATATTTTCTGTTTTGCCATAAAGATTAAAGTTCGGTTTTTTGGGTTTAAATCCAGCAAAAGTAACATATTATGGATATTGATCATTTTGGGGGGTTACGTGATTATTTTCTGACGTGCATGACAAATAAGCATTGTTTTGCGGTTTTAGTGAGTAAAATGGAGTTAACAAATTTAACGCCAACCCGATTTTCACAAAACTTCCTATCACGCCATCTATAAGAGCGGCTCAGCGGATACCTGAGTTCACTCTGGCACGATCAGTAAAAAATGCAATTTTCTGTCGCATCACGCCAGGGCGGTTACTTTTTTGCCATTTTATTACGTCATTGCGGATACAATGGCGGATACCAATATCACAGTGGACACGTCGTAACAAGTTTACTAGCCAAAGCTAATCGCGCGGCAAATGTTTTTCTATGCTCATTATTGCATAAATTAGGTTGCTGGACATTTGTCAGTGTTTTGTTCTTATAAAACAATAAAGTTATAAAGTTAAAGATAGTTTTTTTTATTGAAAAAAAAAAACAAATGTGTCTGCAGTGGCGTGATGCCTAGATTATAGCTGCTTTAAAAACATTTTTTAAATGCCACAGCGGACACAATGGCGGACACAGTCTTCAAATAACCATGGTCAGTTGGCCATTCTAGAGCTCCAAAAATAATACTTAATAATGAAATATTTGAAAAATTAAACATTCTAAGGAAATATCTACCCACAAATATGGCGGACACCGGTGTCCGCCCTAGCGCGATTAACGGACCATGCAGCGGACATCGTTGTCCGCCCTGGCGGTGAATGTGTTATTACTATAAGCAACTTTTAGGTAAATCTCGCTTAAAATGCATTTAACATGACTTTTTTCGTGTTAAAAAAATTTTTGGCCAAACTCTGGAACATTTAAGATAGAATGCATGCAATCCTCCTCTTTTAATGAATTTAAAACAGCAGCTGTAACTTTTCCCTTGGTCCTGTAAAACAGCGGGAGCTTAAAAAAATCGAACTTTGCCTATATATTCTCTTCCTTATTTTAGCAACCCATATAAATAAAATTAATATACCCCCAGTTATAATTAAAAATAAAATATAAAAAAATTAATAATCAAGTTACAACGGCACAAAATGTCGGCATTTTTATGAAAAATTAAAACTAAGTCTCCTTTAACTACATGCATTTTAATGTAAATATTGCCATGTTTGTCATCCATGACCGGAATAGACACAGGATACATTCCATACCTACTAGAAAATGCCATTAACGATAAATCGCAAAATTGTTGGGTACGGCGTTTTCATTAAGCACAGCAGTATTATCATATGAAAAATCGATACAGTCGTCTTTTTTTATAATGGCGGTTCGTCATTGGCGTTTTATCATTTAAACTAATGTATATATAGTAATCAAACAGGTTATTGTCTTCCTCCACTAATTTTTTGTTTTAAACAAATAGTCCCGACATGTTTCGTAAGCAGAAACTTACATCTTCAGGGCGCATTCGGCATTACTAAACTAAATTAGCACAACATTTTGAAAAACTGGTTAAAAAACTATGCCTATCTACTAAAACTGTTAAGTCCTAGAAATTTTAAAAACAATAAACATTTTATTGATAAGAATTCATTTTATTGTTTTCAAAATTTCTATGACTTAACAGTTTTAGTAGCTAGGCATAGTTTTTTAACCAGTTTTTCAAAATGTTGTGCTAATTTAGTTTAGTAATATCCCCTGAAGATGTAAGTTTCTGCTCACGAAACATGTCGGGACTATATAAAACAAATTAAAAATTGGTGGGGGAAGACAATAACCTGTTTGATTAATATTCAAGGACTCCAACATAATATAGACTATTTCCTAAAATTAATGTATATATGTCATGACGTAACCGCCAAAATA
The DNA here is from genome assembly GCA_963576565.1 of Aspidapion aeneum. NCBI lineage: Eukaryota > Metazoa > Arthropoda > Insecta > Coleoptera > Brentidae > Aspidapion > Aspidapion aeneum. Next base: position 48,267,229 of record OY755047.1, read on the forward strand.
AAAAAAACCAACTATATCTCATTTACTTTACCTGATCCATAAAGTACTGCCCACAATGAGTGTACAAAAATGACACCAGTAAACTGCCAATCAATATGGTAAAACACGTAACAACGGATTGTTTTTGCTACAAGAAAATAATTATGGAATAGTTTTATAAAATATATAAGTACGTACTTGTTTGGTAAAAAAACGGTTTTGCTTTATGGGTCAAAATCACGGAGGTGGAGAATTTTAGTTGGCGAGGATTTTCTTAGTTAAAGCTGTTGTAAATTACAGTTTTCAAATTATATTGTTATACTTAAAACTCATCTCCACATTTCACATTTAGTTTAATCCATGATTTAATTTTGTTCTCTTTATACCCGAAAAATCATTTAGGGAATGTGTCCATAACTCAATAAGGGAAGTTCAAATGGGCACAAAACATATTAATTAAATTTAACAATCTATATTTTAAACTCTGATTAGAATCAATAAGGTTTATGAATTCCCACATGGTTTACAATAAATTTTAAGTAAACGGTATTTACTTTCCATCGCAACTTCGAACACGTTGTCAAAGCCGAGTTGATTGTTGGTATTAAATATTAAATTAAAGCGGTAAGCAAATTTAATTTTGATATATACATAAGTACCGTACATAAATTTAGCATTATTTGAGGTATGCTGTTATAGGATGTGTTTAGGTTAAAACTATATATTTTTGTCATTGTTATAACACAACCCCAAAAATATTTTGTTTCTCATTTTGACTCAAAAAATCAAAGATATTAATGGCGGAAACGTCATTTTGTGAGCAGTCATTTCAGGAACGTTTTCGGATATGACGAAAGTAAATACGCCTTATTTTATTACAAGCGTTTATTTGACTTTAACTTGTAAGTTTGTAATAAATATTGGAATTCAATTTTTACACATATATCGGATAAACAAAAAAAATCATTCATACTCGACACTTTAATAAAAACCTCATCAAATTTTTTAAAGTTTTTTTCAAATTTTGAAAATGTTTAAAATATTTTTTTTTCTATTTAAAAATTTTAACTATTTTTTAATGACGTTTCTTTTAGCGTAGTCCATTATTTTTGCCGATAATTTGAAGAATATACCGTTCAACGTTGACGCAACATTTAAGCGTACTAAATTTTGTAAAGCAATGTCAATTTTGATAATTTGCAAAATGAAATTTTCCACCTCGCTGATTTTGACTCTTATCCTGATACATAGAATCTCTAATAATAGGTACTCCCCCCGTTGAATTCGTAGGAAAATATGAAAGGTAGACGTCATTCTGGAACGAGACACCTGGGCGCCGCCGTCTAGTCTCGGCCAATTTGATGGGGCCAATTGGGCGTAGGGTTAACTTGCCTCAAAGCCAACTATGCGCGGGCACTGTTTGATGCGCTTGCCTTTGACACTATTAGGGTGCATTTTTATTTGAGAGAAAAAGCCGTAAGGACGGCACTCGAGAGTATTTCTCGCAAAGGAACACACTTTAGAGAGTAAATAACTTTTAGTTACTCAGGGCCCATCGCACCGACTTTTTTCCTTTTCTTAGCCTAAAGAATATCTTATTTAGTAAAATTTAATTGCACCGAAATTAGAGGCAAATTTATTTCTTCCTTAGTGTTGTTAAAATTATATCACCTTTTTTTGTGATTTTACTGTTCCTTAAGAGCTGCTTAAAGATAAGATGCTGGTCACATAATGTTACCTGTCTAGCATAGCCATAGCAACTGACAATAGCTACAAATGAGCAGAGTGTTATGATTAACGTGAAGGTGTCTTTTTGTGTTTTGTTGAGTAAATAAAGTAAGAAACATGTTTTTTTTTAAATAAAAACGATTACAAAAAGGTTTGTAAGAAAGAAAAATAATTTAAATAAAGTTCGCTTTTCTACTTTTTATTACAGTATTTTCATCTGATTTTCGGGTTAACTGTTGTTCACAGCCTGGTAAGTACAGCGTTAAGATTAGGATGGGACTGACCAGTGTAAGAAAACCCTTGCATTTAAGTTAAACTGCACGGCATTTATTTATTTATTTTTTTATTTATTTAGAAACACCTATAATATATACATTACAAGCTAGCTTATTATAAACTAAGTAATAATTAAATCTAGGGATAAAGGACACCTAGATATGAGCATACCTGTATGTGTCCTTTCGCCCTCTTGTGAAATTTGTAGGTGTACAAGGAAATAATTTTCTATAATTTTCTATTAAGACCAAAAATTTAACATTAGACAAAATTGCACTGAAGGTATTAGATATAATTGGTTTATTTCTGGATTATTTTACTTATAACATTATCATAAAGCAATTGTAATTACTGATCAAGAATGCCTTGCAAGATTTGGAGAATTTTTTTATTGTTTTTATTTTTTTAAATGTTTTTGGCAACATATTGTATAGCTTTGGTGCAATAAAAGTGACAAATCATTGGCCTGCAGTGGTGCTTACCTGTGGTGTATTTAAGTTATGTTTGTGTCTGGTATTATAGTTGTGCTTAAGTACTACTTCTAGTTTCGGATTTTTATAGAAAAACATAAATATGGTATGAAAATAGAGTAGTCTGACATTTAAAATGTTGTTTTCAGCATATAATAAGTTAGTTGGATAAAGTCTTTCTTTTTTTAGAATGATTTTTAGGATATAGTTTTGAATGACATTAAGAAGATGCAGAGCATTATCATGTAGGGCACCCCATACCAGAATACCATATCTTATTATTGATTCCACAAAGGTTTGATATACTATAAATAAATGTTTTTTATTTAAAAATTTACGCAGTTCGTAGAATTTATGCATAAAGCGTCTTAATCGTTTGGTAATTGTTTGCGCCTGATTATGCCATTTAAGATTTTTGTCGATCTGGATTCCTAGATATTTTGTACTTTCAACTTCTTTAATGTGAAGACTGCTAGAGCTTTTAATTGTTAGTGTGTTAAATTCTGGTCTATTATGATTTGTTAATGAAAAAGCGATATATGTTATTTTCTCAACATTTAGAGAGTCTGTTTATATCCAACCATAATTTTATGTTTTCTACACCCTTTTCTGCCTTTTCTTTAGCAGCAACCCAAGCTTTAAATATACACACCGTGTCATCTGCATATGAGATAATTACTCCCTCTGTACCATTCGTTTTCAACAAAGAATTTATGTAGAGCACAAACAGTAGCGGGCCTAAAACCGTACCTTGTGGAATACCCATTTCAATTGTAAGTGTGTCGCTCTGTGTTTCGTTTATTTTAAGGAATTTTTGCCGTTTTGAAAAATAGTCGGCAAAGACCTTTGACACTATGCCTCTCACTCCACAGTGTTGGAGAACATCAAGGAGTTTTTGATGAGGCACAGTGTCAAAAGCTTTTGCTAGGTCGAGAAATACTGCAACATGTTTATCTCATTTGCCTAATGTGGTTTTTATGTGGTTTACAACGTCAAACATGGCATCACAGGTACTTGTTTTAGGTTTAAATCCAAACTGTTTTGGGCTTAAAATTTGGTACTTTATCAAGTGATCATAAAGTCTCTTTTTCAAGCATTTCTCAAACAGTTTCGCGAAAGTTGTTATGAGACTTATAGGTCTGTAGTTTTGTATTATACTCTTATTACCCTGTTTATATATAGGAGTAATAATTGATATTTTAAATTGCTCTAGAATTTTTCCAGATAAAAATATCAAGTTAAAAATATGAACTATTGGCTTACTTAAATAATTTTGAGAACCTTTTATCAGTACTGACGATATGTTGTCATAGCCGGGAGCGCATTTAGTTTTAAGAGTCGATACATGCTCTAGTAACTCTCTTTCACTTACAGGACTCAAAAACACGGAATCTTGTATATTAGGGTAATAGATGTTGCATATTTTGTTTAGGATTTTCAATTTTTTCTGCCATTCTAGCCCCTATATTTGTAAAGTAACCGTTGCAGTAATTAACCATTTCTTGATCACAGCTGAAACTTTCTCCGTTTTCTCTTTTAATAGATACACTAGAACCTTTTTTAGCGCATGCGTTTGTAGCTTCAGCAACTATTTTATATAGTGTTTTTATGTCGTTTTGGTTTTCTTTTATATTATTAGAGTAAAATTTGGACTTTGTATTTGAAATGATCTTTTTTAATACATTTCTATATGTCCTATAATTTTGTTTAAGATCCTCATTATGTTTGTCTTTTATTAGTCTCTTTTTTAATTTATCTCTATGTTTAATGGAGTTTATTATTGCAACGGTTATCCAAGGTTTAGGCTTTTTATTTTTATGTGTAATTGTTGTGACAGTTTTGCATTGATTATACAGATCTGTAAAGTCAGCTATAAATTTATTATATGCTGCTCTTGGACAACTGAATGATGTAATGTCTCTCCAATTTTTTTGTGATAGTAAATTGTAAAATTTTTCATGATTGAATTTTGTTTTAGTTATTTTATGTTTGTTAACTGCGTTAACGCCCCAGTCATCTCGTATTTTACTGGCTATAGATAAGCAAACTGGATAATGGTCAGCTATATTTAGGTTAAGTATTGAAGAATTATATTCCATGCTGTTGGTCGAAAGGTTCTTTCGAACAAATATATGGTCAATGCAGGTACCTGTTTCTTCTGTTACTCTAGTACAATTATTGATATGTGAAACAAAACCTTTTGAGAGCAACATGGATAAGTACTCGTTGTTTTCAGGTAAGTCTGTTCTCATTAAATCTATATTGATATCTCCTAAGAAAATGTCAATATTTTTCTTTGTTTGACCGCCAAGATACACTTCTAGATCTGATATGAAGTCTCTTTTGTCAGTAGCTGGAGATCTATAGCATGCAAATATACTCAGTTTTGTTTTGTTTTTATGTTTTTCATTGTTAACTGTGGTCACTATTTTACTTATTGTAATTTTAGTTAAAGGTAGTACTGTATGTGCAATATCAAAGCTGATTTTGTTGTTTATAAATAGAAGAAGGCCATCATTTTAATTAAGTATACCATTGTTAAAGATTGTTGAAACCCCAGGTATTGTAAACTTTTTAATATCAGGAATAAACCTAGTCTCTCCCAAAATAATGATATCTATATTATTTAGTTGAATTGATTCTAAAAAAATTAGAAATTCATCAAAGTGCTTAAAAACGCTACTTATATATTATTTAGTTATATTGAATCTAAAAAAATTAGAAATTCATCAAAGTGCTTAAAAACGCTACTTATATTATGCAAAATTTGTAAAATTGGAGATCTTGTGGCATAAAAAGGTTTTTGTTTATTTATAAAATTATCAATGTTCTCTGCGGATGGTTGATTTTCATTCAAAGATTCTTGATCTAAATGTTTGATTATATCAATTAAAGGATTATTGGCCATTAAAAAAGAAAAACGTAGTTTTAGTAAATGGTAAAAAAACATATACTTAACTAAATTAATTCTAATTCAGCTCCTATCCTCCTCGTACACGTTCTTTTTCCAGTACACTGTTTATTTGTGCTATATTTTTGAGCCGGATCTTATCAGCGTGTTCAGTCTTGCGGCAAAATATTTTACCGTCTCTGAACCAAACAAATCTAAAACCATTTTGCTTGAGGTCGCGTGCTTTGTTAAATAATTCTCTAACTTCTTTAGGGTTTTCTTCATTAATGCAAATGCTTCTTTCTTGTCCTTCTAGTCCAATATCTGAAGATTTTTTATCTTTTAGTGCTCTTCGATTTGCATATAGTTTGTCTCAAAGATCTTTTGACCTAAATTTTACCAAAGCCGGTTTATCAGAATTTGCGGATGGCAGAATCCTAACTGAAACATCATGTTCTTTTTTTAAATTTTTGTTTTCCACCGTTAGGTCTTTAACAGTAGTTTTTAGCTCTTCAAGTAAATGGTTATTGAAACTAAATGATTCTTCCATTTTCTCGATTTTTCTGGCAATGCTTTTAAGTATATCTTTTGATTTTTCTTTGGGTTCTTTACTATTTGAACCGCTATTTGAACGAGAGGGCCTTTTGAAGTAAAATGAGGATCGACGATTTTTAGGTGATACTATGGCTTCAGAATCTGAAGAGAGGTCAGAAGATGATTCTTCGCTTTTTCCGCCACTGCATGTTGCACAGGACCAGATTATTACTTTGTTTTTTTTTCTTGGCTTCTTGTATTTCTTCTTTTAAAATATCGGTGTACTTTTGATGAAACCACTGTTTGCAAGTGACACATTGTATGCGTTAATTGCCTTTTCCCAATTTTTGGGAGCAGCCTTGGCATTGCATTTTAAATTTGTTGTAAATGCTTTTTAAATTTTATATTTTTATTTGGCACTTTTAATTTAAGGAAAAATCCGAATTTTGATAAGGTAACAAAAAACGTGTTTAGGTATAATTTTATCTGAGGTCACCTCGACAAGGTATATTCTTTAAACGATCACAGCATTAGTCTAATAATTATAAATCACTAACAACATAGTATTATTGCATGCAGCAATCGAGCTGCATCTTGCACTGTCCCAAACTATATTTGCTTACGCATCGTTTGCACCATTTTTTAAAAATTATTGTTTGGATTTAACTGTAATAAAGGCTGATTTTCGGGAGCAAAACACATGTGCTGTTTACTTACTAGCACTACAGTGTAATGTAACAAGACATTCTGCGTTTACGCTTTACCCTATTTTAATTATAATTTTTAGTCCTACCGACGAGAACACCCAAATTCCACAAAATCGATATCACCATCTCGATTTTATCATCTTCCAAATATCCTTCCAAAAATTCAAGAACTTTCATGTTTTTAAATAAATTTTTAAACGCAGCTTGACATAGAAAAATTAAAGGCTTTTGACAAAACTATTTTGGGAAGTACTGGGTATTGTCGTTATTTCATAGTTTAAAAATTTGGTTGGTTGAGACAGCGGCGTTGCCAGGTTCATATATCTTTAAATAAGAGGGGAGATCTTTGCTCGGTGTAACAAATTTAAAAATAAGGCATGCTTACAATTTAAGCAATCCATAGTCAAGAAAGGAATTTTTAAAAGTCCATGCAATGAGCTCTAAGTTACCCTTCAAAACGTACGAGCAACTCTCGATATAATATTTCTCTGAAATGGAGACACACACATTTTTATACCTGTTATATTCCCTTCGAGATTGCGAAAAGTGCACTTTCCAAATTTATTTGCGTTCGAAAAGTTGTACTTTTTTGCACTAGTGTGGTAAAGTTACTGCAGGTGACGTCACAAATAGCGAGAGTTTTCCAGACTATTCGCGTGAATATGGCGGGTACTTATAGTAGACTGGTTTGCAGTTCTTAGGTTGCACACTGCTGCCGATCCCGGTTGTCCCATTCCACAATCTTCATTTTAAATTTATCCATACTAAATACAGTCCATTTGATGTATTTTGTGATAACTTTTTGACAGTTATCAGCTGGCTATCATAAGAATAACATAGGCCAACGAAAAATAAGTTGCCCCAAAAATAATGAAATGAAATGTAGGTACTACAATTAATCGCAAACCCAGTGATACTTACAATAAATGTCATGTAGGCTAGGTTCATAATTATAAAGACTGAATTTAGCAAAACATTAATTAATTAATTTATTTATTTAAAAGTCCTTTATGTAGTTTACAATAAGCCATATAAACCATATAAAATACGGAGATGCATTTTACTTAAAGTGCCGAAGACTGCAGGTGACGTCACAAATAGCGAAAGTTTTCCAGATTATTCGCGTGATTATAGTGGGCACTTATTCTAGACTGGTGGGCAGTCCTATCTCTGTTTGCAGTTCTTGGGTCGCATACTGCTGCCGGTCCCGGTTTTCCCATTCCACAATCTTCATTTAAAATCTATCCATAATATTTACAGTCCATTTGATAATTTTTGAGATAACTTTTTGACAGTAACCAGCTGGCTATCGTAAGAATAACATTGGCCAATGAAAAAAAAGTTGTCCCAAAAATCATAAAGTGAAATGTAGGTAATCGCAAACACAGTGATACTTACAATAAATGTCATGTAGGCTAAGCTCGTAATTATAAGGACTGAATTTACAATTTGAAAAAATAACGGGAGATACATGTAGTCAATGACCAGTTTTGAGAACCTAAAAAGGCACACAACTTTTAGTGTTTACACTAGAAACCGTAAAACAATTATTAGCAAAAATATAAAAAATATATTTATTAAAAGAAGAAATTTTTAATTGTCATGAAATTAGTACCTACATATTTTATTATACTTATACCAAAGTTTAAAAGTGGCACTTTGGCAAATAGTATGTAACAGGAAAGTAGTGAAGGCTGCAATTTGTCGTAGTTAAAAAGACACTTTACGAGTTTTGTTTGTTGGTTGTTTTCTCATTTTTAGAGTTTTTCATTTTTTTTTAGTTTTTAGGCTTTTATAGTAGCGGAGGCCATAAATATTTTTTGCTAGTTATTTTCTTAGTTGGCGTATATGAAGAAGTAGATTCTGTTAATGATAATAATCAACAATTTTTCATTCTGGTTATGATTTTCCGATGGGTTCAAAACGATAGTAAATGATAAAGTCGGCTTATTTCCTTCGTTCTAAATCTTTTACACCAAAAAGAAAAGATCATTAACATTATAAAAAAAGCAATTCAGCTCATCTCAGGTAATGCAAAATAGCTCTGGCTGAAAATTCATAGACCCAAAAATTGTACTAATTTTCATAGTCTTGCAACTGAAAGTATAAACAGATGTTATAATGCACTATAACTAAAAATAACTCTGGCTGATGTACGAAGTTGGAAAACTAGAAACTTATTTTTATAGTTTTAGAATCTTTTCACATGGTAGATTATACTATAACGTCATGGAGAAAATTAGTCTGCCTGTTATTTACAATCACGAAAGCCAATCTAAAAAATAGCTAATTAATTTTTTTCAGTTACAAAAAACTGCAAGAGACCAAAAAGTTTCTAGATAAAACAGGAAATTTATTCTGTATCTTATAATATATTAATGACGCACCAGGTTCAGCGGACGGTGAAAAAGAAGCTTTACAGCTGAGGTATGAGCTAAATATCTTAAAAACTGCGATGACTATAAATGAAAAATAAAGAGTTAATTAGATTCAACAGTCTGTAAATCAGCATCAACAAAGTGTTCCGGACCTATGTGCATGGAAACTTTGAGTCCTAAAATAAGCCAAATAATCACTCCTTTTCATTTGGGTGGGTCTATGTCATAATCGAATGTGTCAAATTGACAACACATCGTCTCAACCATAGACGAATGACAGAGATAGACCAGACACTTACACGGTGGGAGTTTTATTACTCAATTAGGCGCTGACTCGTGACGTAGGTTGACATTAGTACCTCTACATAAATTGTAATTTTGGAACATACTCATTTGCATCTCTTTTTAATGCACAGCTTATTTTTTATTGCTGTCCAACTCATAGCGCTGCACAGAGGGCTCCCGGATCTGATTTTTGACCAAAATTAGAAAAATAGGTTTTGTAACAATATTTTGTTTTGAAATGAGAAAGAAGTAATTATCATCAAAATGGCGAATCTAAAATGGCGAAGTTTCCTATTTATGAACCGGTAAGTATGAAATTTAGTGTTAATAGTCGCTAAATATGATTTTTGACTTAAATTTAAAAAACTTATTTACCAATAGGTTTCCAATTTGTAACTCTGGCGTGTCTAAAGTATCATTATAAAATCAAACTTAAAAATTACATGACAGAAAGGGCAGAGTTTTCTATTTATGAACCGATATGTATCAAAATTGGAACTTTGGGTTGTATAAAGCCGATAATTAAGATTTATGAGTTAAACGTAGAAAAAATATCATGGCGGATCCGAAATGCAGAACTTCTACATTTATGAACCGATATGTATTAAAAATCTGGAACTCTGCGGTGTTTGTGTTTAACGTCGCTTGTTATTATTTTTTACTCAAACAAAAACTTGCACGGCGAACCCAAAATCTTTATCCTATAGACTATCCTATATTTATAAACCGATTTGTGAAACTAGAAAATAATACGAACGTAACCCTGACTTTGCAACGGATAAGAACCTGCAAGTTTAACCACTGCATAATCACATAAGATTGATTTTTCTAAAAAAATTTGTTTTTAAGTCCAACCAAATAAATATTTTTAAGCGTCCACTTTTTTATACTAGTTTGTTAAAAGTCAGGTTTGGTAAACTGCTGATGATTTGAAATAGAACCGTTTACCTTAAAAGTTTTGACCTATTTTTTCTTTCATAAACAATCCACCTGTTTTTGAGATATTGCAGTTGGTTTTTATTATGGAGTGACCATCTTTTTATTTGATTTTTGAAACAGAACATAATTTTTTTTTTATTTTTAACGTTTAATTTTTTTATACAATATTTATATCTTTTATTAATATATATTTTTCTATGTTTATTCGTTCTATTTAGCCTAAAGTGCTTTAAAAATAATAGACAAAAACTGACATGCTTTTTTGATCTTTCATACAAGCAACTTGTAGATTTTAAAGTACAATTTTTGAAAAATATGTATATATACTCTTCATAAAAATAAAAATTTTAAAAACATGGTTGAGGGAAGCAAAAGATTTTTCCAACATTTATATGAAATTTTTTTATATAATTTTAGAAATTCCACGCAAAAACCATTGTCTGACATGTCTGCACATCAAAATGTACAGTTTCTATTCTAATTAGGGGAAAGGGGGATAAAATGGGATACTTAATTTTATAGGCCTTTTTCTCCTATTAAATGGTCACCATAGTTTTCAGTTTAAACTATTTAGAACTCCATCATAATTTTATTTTTATTTTTGTAAAAAGTTGTCTTTGGTAAAATGGGGTGGCGAAACGGGCGGGCGGTTGTGTAATTTAGAATCAATATTTTTATTTACTAGTTTTATTTATTAAAATACTAAACAAGTTAAAAATACTTATTTACAAAATAAAAAGTTGTAATATAATGTAAATACATTTATAATAATTAAATTTAGTAACTACAAAATTTATAAATAAACAGCGATCAGGTCATCGCTGTCGACTCTCTTACACGAATTTTGCGTCAATTTTTTGCAAAGACAACATAAAATACGACTTTCAGTGATGCTATCAAAAAACAATTTTTTTAAATGGGGTATGGGTTTTTAGGTATAACAAGGTACCCCATTTTGCCCCCATGAAAAAAACCCCGTTTTGGCCCAAACCACCGAGTAAAAGACTTATTTTACGGGCGATGCGTTTAATTATGAATAATAATATATAGACCCACTAATTGTTCAATGTAAACAAAATTTTAAATAGTCTGTAAAAAATGTACTTACCGTCATAAAATGCGCAAGCTATTTTAACAATAAACAGCGCAGAACATCACATGTTGAGCGAAAACGAACTTAAGCTCAACCGACCGGCGCCCATCATATTGCAGAGAGTTGAACCAGCCATAAGGATAAAACATCTAATATTAGAAGGTTTTATTTTTGCGCAATTTACTTAAAACTGCGATATCCCATTTTACCCGCAAAACCCATTTTGCCCCCCTTTCCCCTACCTCTTCTTACAAGTTTTATTTTTTGGGAATTTTATAAAATATTGTCGTAAAATGGCTTAAAATCTGGATCAAATCGCCATACAAACATGGTACTTTAACGCGTTCCTTTGAAAGGAAAAATGACACTTCTAAAAAATAATTGAGTTACGTCAATTAAATCATAGCTTTTTCAAGACCTGCTGGACTATCTACTCTTTTTAGTAAAGGTGTTAAGAAGTATGTTTTTAATTTAACCCTTTTTGGCCAAAAGTTCGATCCGCGAGGCCACTGTGTGCATCAGAAAATCGATTGACGTTGATTGTCAAAATGACATGACTGTTTTAGATTGAGTGCGCCCGTCCCACTACTTTGAGTTAAAAAGAGAGAGTAAGTAGCTGAATGACAATGTGTGAGTTTAGTAAATAAAACGAGTAGACCACTGTTTTGTTATTAAACTCATGTTTGTTTAATATTATTAAGCGCCCTTACTAATACATTAGTTTAAAAAGAGATGGTGAATAATCGGATCATAATGTGTAAGTTTAGTCAATGACACGATTAGATTAGTTGGTGGTACGTTCCAGAATCATATTTTGTGTCGGGGTGCCGTGCTACGTCACAGTCAGCGCCTTATTGGCGCAGTATACCGGGGTGCCGTGGAAAAACCAGCGCCTCTCTAACTTTGTATTCCGTACTAAACATTTACAGGGGGATTTGAAACAATATAACGCTTGCGCAGATTGTCTCTAAGCTACAGGGTGGCTTTTCAATTTATTGTATACCGGATGCTCATAACCATCAATGCAATCGTTCTCCAATCAAGCTACATCTTATAATATAGTGTTTTAAAAAGTTTTTATCAAATTGAATTTTAACACCAAAAAATCCATTCTACTCGTCAATTAATGTTAAATTTAAACTTTGCGCGCTGATAAGAATGAGTTATTTTGTGTCAACGCTCAATGTGCCTAAAAACACTCTAAAAACACCAATTAGTAAGGATGCTCAATCAAAGAATTTTTTATTATTGGCTACTAGCAACAATAAAAAGGAAAGTTGAATTTTTTTAATTAAATCTAAGGTTTAGAAGTTTGTTTTCCATTGATTTAGGTATATAAATTTCCTTGAGAGGATAATTTTCAAGTAAAAAAAGGCTCTTTGACGAATATTCTGCAGTAAATTCCTTTTTATTAGTGCATAGAATACATTAACTTAATAATTACAATGCTTTACACATAATATAATGCAAATATAGGTTATTTTTCTATCAACGGAACCTTTTTTAATTGTTTTTTAATGAAAAATATAAACTAATGGATTTGGTAAAGGATCAGGCACACCTCTTATGGGATTTCCGTACTCCGTCAAACTTCACGAAATTTTGGTTTGTTGTAGACTGAACCTTTCTTATCAATAGTTCTCAGGGGCCCAACTCAAATTAATGACCAGTTTTTGAAATGAAAGTGATAATGTCCAAGAAGCATAATGGGTCTTTAGACTGCTTTTCCAAACATATGCGCAATGTTACTATTTCATGTATTTACGATTTATTCATTTTTTTTAATCTATACCTTTAAAACCGTATCGGGTGTTTAAGTAAATATTATTCGAAAGTGTTAATGAGAAACAAGCGTTAGTGTGTTTTAGGTTGAACCTTTCGTATCAAAAGTTCTTACATATATTACATATAGAGAGAGTAGTTATTAGTTTTTTAATGGTTCTTGACTTATTAAGTATTTAATACAGGGTATTTCGGCATATATAATTTTCTAAATAATATTAAAAAATATTTAAGCGTTTTGTACATCTGTAAAAAGCTATAATTCTTGTTTCTCAGTAAAAATGTTGACTAATATTTATTAAAACACCCTGTGGATAATGTTTTATTGGCACAGATTAAAAATAATAAATAAATCGTAAATATATGAAACAGTAAAATTGCATAAGTGTTTGGAAAATCCGTCTAAAGATAATTCTTAACACCCTGTATTTTATAAACTGGACATTAATTTAAGTTGGCCCTATAAAACTTTTGATACGAAAGGTTCAATCTAAAACACACTAACGCTTGTTTCTCATTATCACTTTCGAATAATATTTACTTAAACACCCTGTAGAGAATTTTTTAAAGGTACAGATTAAAAATAATAAATAAATCGTAAATACGTGTAATAGTCGCATTGCGCATATGTTTGGAAATGCCGTCTAAAGAGCCATTATGTTTCTTGGACATTATCACTTTCAACACCCTGTATTTCAAAAACTAGTCATTAATTTGAGTTGGGCCATACAACATACCAAAACTTCATAAAGTTTGACTGATTACAGAAATCCCATTAGAGGTGTGCCTGATCCTTTTAGCTATGTGATGTAAAAATGAATTTATATAACATTATTATATTATATTTGGGTGTCAAAAAAAATGTTACGTAAGCTTTTTAAATTAAAGTAAAGTATATCGCTTTTAAGTTACTGTACGAGTGAAACTTTCAGAAATCAGCTTTGAAAGTGTATCGAAAAAAATGGCCGCCACAGGGACTCTGTAAATTTCAAAACTTAATAAAAACCAATGGTATAGAATAGAGTTTCAGTAAAAAAAATCCAAATAGCATTTACAATGGCGTTTTTAATGTGGGAGATCATTATGCCGGACCCTGTATATAAATATAGTGAAATAAACTATATTTTTCCAAGCGCGGATATGAGGTGGTGTAACGTGGTAATTATTCCCCTAGAATAAAAAATATACACTTTTTTTAATAATTAAAGTGAAAACAGGAAAATTACCGCCACGCCCCTTGAAGAAAATGTTAATAAATAAATATCGTCGATTATAACCCTTCCCCCCCCCTTGATTTTGACCTAGATCCGCGCTTGTTTTCTAAATATTAAAATTTAAAACTAAACATTTTAAACTCTGTCCTGGTTCAAATCACACACTATATATTTAACGTAAATTTCGTCTTTCGTCAAAGTTAGCCAGTTTTTAGGCCGAAGTATTTTTAGCCACTCGTCAAATAGCTTGGGGTTTCGTTTGGGAAGGCAATGGCGCGTGCTAACATAGTCTTCGCACCCACCAACACAACATTGTTTTCTTTTCAATTTCTTAAGCGATGGATCGCCCTCATCAAAACGCGCAAAATACCGATTGGTCATAATTTAGCAAAACACACCATAAAAATTAAGGTAAAAAGTCGAAAAATAACGAAAAATTGCATCCACAAACGAAAAATATAAAATGAAATTACATATTTTTATTTTGCTAAAGCCAATGTCAGTCATAATCAAAAACAAATTGTCAAAATATACCAAGAGTAGCGGTTAATATATATTGCGACAGCGCAGAACTCTGTCCATAATATTTTTATACAAAGGGTGACGGTCTGTAATCAGCGCCTCTCGAACTTCGTATTCCGAACTAATGTATACAGGGGGTATGTATAACAGTATTATGAAAAGACCGGGGTGCTTTCCTTACTATAAATGATTAGTTTACTGTGGTCTCAACTTAATCTTTTATGTCGTATCTTTTTCACTTTCCAGAAATATTGGTGATCCTTAGAGTTTAGCCAGAAATTTGTTTTCTAGTTCACTTAAATATACCCTTATAAGATCGCATGACTTTCAATTATCATTCTTAATAATCTCGTTAATAACTGTGCAGTTAGCATGAGCACAAAATGTTGCACAGTTTACCCTGCGCATAGAGCGTGAACAAAGAATTTATTTTTGTGGTCTGACGCTTCGGAAATGGAAAAAACCACCATTTAAACGTACTACAATCTAAGTATACCCCTTACTAGTACAACTAGTTTTTTTGCTCAGAACAAAAGTTCCCCGTATTCATATGTTCTTTTGTTTTTTGCACCTCAACCCATATCTATATAACAAAATTGTCTTAGAATTAATCAATGAACCATTCTATGGATGTTAGCTGACTACTGACTAAGAAAATAAGTTTTCAAAACCTTCATTGCTTCTCCTACTATTAAAGTTAAAATGATTAAAAGTATTAAATTAACAGTAATCAGATTTAAGCATCTTCGCTTCCAAAATTGGTTATAAAATATGAAGGTAGGGTTAGGTCCTCAAATTGGAATCAATGAATCATATAAAAACGTATAATGTTAAGTTCCCAAATCAATCCTGATGTATGATTAATTAAAACATTAATTTCCCAGAGACATAGTTTTATATTACAATACATGTTTTAAGCATTAATCACGGTAGTACTTAATTTCGTATTTTTTGTTAATAGAGAATTATTGAAATAAAGCTAGGCTATAATAGTGCCAGGCACAATTTTAACACCTTCACATTGTAAAATCAGCTGTGATCTTTCAACACACGGCCTTTGTTTACTATACGAACCGGAATAAATAGTACCTTCTTTTATTAATTGAAAATTGTATGTCAATTTTGAAGGATTAACTGTCAGTTTTCAATGTGAATGTGTCAAGATAGTCCCTGGCAAAATTCCCCATTGCGCGGGAGAACTGAGATAAGTCGAAAAACACATTTTTGAGAAATTGCCACTTAAAGTTTTTTGCACATTTCATAGTTCATTTCCTGACCAAAAAAAAAAACATAAAACAAAAACTTAGGTTAGGATAGTAAAATCTACTAATCTTAATGTGCCCCCCAGTAAAATGTCGGCCTCGAAAACCCCCAAAAGCTAGTTACCTCAAAATGCACATTTTTCGACTTGTCTCCGTTCTCCCGCGCAAGAGGGAATTCTAGCCTGGCTGTATTTCAATAATTCCCTATTGTGTCCGGCATTTTTTATGTGTTTAACGGAATTTCGAAATGGTACGTTATGAAAGCCAGTAATTCAGTAAAAATCCCAAAATAGATGCATTATGTGCATTACTGAATATTAAACAATAGACCAAAGGCCAGAATAGGGTATGTCCCAGTATGTTGACTTATTTGTGAAAATATGTCAACATACAGGGACTCTAGTATGGGTATACCTCTTTCCTCCTAGAATTTTTTTTTGAGATAACGCCAAAAATGTATTATTTGGATGTACTTTGTCGTGATGTCTGTCTATGTGTGTATATGTGTCCGTAACACGATAGCTCTTAAACCGATAAACCGACTATCATGCGATTTTTATGAAAAAAGTGTTCGATACTGTAACGAGCTGGTTAGATTTTGCTCAAAATCCCTTAATGCCAATGACAGTTTTTTGACAGTATAAAAATTAAAAATAAGATAACTTTTTAACGGAGCATCAAAATGCGGTTTTTGGAATATAGTAGCACACATTTTGCTCAATAATTTGTGTTGTAATAAAAAACTTTGTGGAAGCTTTCGTTTCTGAGATATTCACAAAAAACTGTTTTCAAGGCTGATACAGCGTGGAGTGTGCTAATGGGCTAGGAAGGTTTCAGATCCGTCATGGATCCATTTATTTTTTGTTGATATCGAAATGTACTTTTAAGTTTTACTTGTTAGCCACTTGTCAATTATAGCAAATGCCCAGGAGAGAGAGGGGTTGAGGACCCGAGGCAAAAGTGGTCAAAGTAAAAGATAATTTTGAAAACTTATATAACATTGCCCAGGTTTTCTTTTAAAAAAATCACCTATATACGCGATATACCTAATCATTTCTTTCAGCAAACACTTCAAATAAACAGCATGTCCCGGCAATTTATCAACCGACAGTGATAACTTTTTCAAGAAAAAGTAACCTCTAACCTTCCGTATTGAGCTTTTACTTTGACTACATTTGTCTTCTCCTTCTCCCTCTAGGTATACGAGAATTGTTTTTATGTTTTGCATACACAGCTAGAATAAAACGGTATATAACTTTTAAAGAGTTTATTAAAATGAATGCACTTTTGCATGCGCTCAAACCAGTTGTCAAAGCTGTAATTCCATTCGTCTCGTATTGTCAAAATTGCACTCTTGAAGGCGACGCCTACTGCCTGACTGAAATCTGTAACCACGCAGTCCATGGAAAAGTATAAAAATCGTTGAGACTTAGGTCGGGACTGTATGGAGGATGGTCCAACAATTCGACCTTTTGTTAAGTTAAAAATTAAATGGTTTTTTGTGCTTTGTGCGAACTTGCATATTCTTGGTTGAGGATGATTCGTCATTCGGGGTTTGTTTTTCTCAGCTCAGCGATAACTTTCGGTAAATAAATGATGCTGTACCAATTGCTAGTCCTTTGATCTTCCAAAGTAATTGTTGCTACATTACCTGATTTTGAGACAAATGTCGCGACCATCTTTTTGGATACACTTCGGAAACGGATGATTTCGTTTGGCCTTTCTTCATCTTGTAACCCAAACAGACGACTGACGTTTATTTTCGGGTTTATATGGGTAAATACACGATTCGTCACCAGTGTCAATGCTGTACACGATTTTCAAGTTTCTTGCCTCAGAGCGGTCTAGAGTTTTCTGACACCAATTGCCCGTAGTTTCTTTCTGTTTGTTGGTTTACAGATGCGGTATCCAGCGGGAACCTAATTTTCTAACCCTTAATTCTTTGTTTAAAATTTGTTGAATTGAGGTCTTTGAAATCCCCACTAAAGCCTCAATCTCGCGATATGTCACATGTCGATCTTCCGTGATGAGCATGTGTAAAACATCAATGCTGTCCTGGGTGACAGCTGTTTTTGGTGCACCTGACCTTAGGTCGCCGCTAAGGCTACTCCGTCCACACTTTAATTCTCCATACCAACGAGAAACTGTCGACTAATATGATGATTCATTACCGAAAACAGAAATCAACTTGACAAGGCATTCTTGTTGAGATAGTTTCTTTCAAAGGCCGTAAAAATAAATAAAAAATACCTTCCTAGCCCATTAGCACACTCCAAGTAAACTCCATGCTATATCAACCTAAAAACAGTTTTTTTGTAAATATCTCCGAAACAAAAGCTGCTATGAAGTTTTTTGTTAAAACACAAATTTTTGAGAAAAATGTGTTCTAATACATTCTGAAAACCGCATATTGATACGACTCTTCGTTAAAAAGTGAGCATTTCTTAAATTTTTTAACTGTCAAAAAACTGCTGTTAGCATTTATGAACTTTCACCAAAATCTAATCACCTCATCAAAGTATCAAACACTATTTGACCTTAAAATTTCACAAAGATCGGTTTAGCGGTTTAAGAGCTATCGTGTTATGCACAGACATACAAACAGACACACCCACACACAGGCAGACATCATGACGATATTGCTAAGATAAGTCAAAATACACTTGAATAACACATTTTCACAATCTTTTTTTCCTCAAAACTAATACCTTTTCTAGCCATTGTTTCGCGGGCTAGGAAGGTATCTAATATAGCTCGAAAATGTTCTCGGTTTATTAAACTAGATGTATCGCACTGACGTTTTGAATTTAAGTTAGGTAGAGATTGAGGTTAAGTTTTAGTAACGACATTTGATCAGTGTCGCCCCCTATATTTCTATATGCAAAATATACCCTCGTATGCTGTAATTGAGAAGTGGCCAACAAGTAAAACACAATATTATATTCCATTTGCCACAAAAAATATTCCCGCGTAGGACTGGGGTATACATTATTCTTTGGTTTTAATTTGAATATTTTTGGAAACTGAATTTCGGATTTATAACACGACGTTAAGTAAGTAAGTATTAGTAAATATTTCTAACCACTTTTAAGTGTAAACTAAACAATCCAGTCCGCAGACTACAGTAGATAGAAAGTAATGTTACCTCTTGAGGAAATGTGGAACCCTTGGATTTTACCTTTCCAAATTTATGTGAAGTCGGATACATTTTCGCAGACTGTGTTTGATCACGTTTTGGTATTTTTTATCATCAACTAGTTGAAAAGTTTTATAGTAAAATATAGAAATTCCATCAATCCTCGTACCGATATCTAATATTTTTGATTTTAGTACAGCAAACTAAAAAGCAGACTATAATCTGACTGAAACATTCTAGCTTTTTGCGCAAATATCGTAATAGTATATTACATAAAACGAGAAGAAAGTGACAAATTTTACACGAGCGCGAATATTGTGAACAAGGCGCTAGCCGAGTGACAACACGCAAGTGTAAGAAAGTTACTTTCTATTAAATTGTGTACGCTATTTTTCCTACAAACACTGTTAAACTATACTAATATTTATAAAAGTTAGTCTTTAATTTTGCACAAATGAAATGAAACTGTGCTTTTACGCACATGTGTGGAAAAGTACTTTTCCACACATGTGCGGAAAGAAATAAAAATTATATTTGACAAATATAACCTTCTAATTAAATATTTAATTTTATTTAAGTCAATGTTAAATTGAGAGTTTATCTCAAAAACCAATGGATAGATTTTTGACATTTTTACAGGGTTGTAAGGACATTCAAAAGGCTTTCAAAACAACGTATAACTAGACCCACTTTCCTTATTCAAAATATAGGGGTAAAGTAAACCCCTCAAAGGGGATTCGTGCTACAAAAATTTCAAGAAAGCCAAAAAATGTCCCCTTCGCAAACAAAATCTACGTATCTGAGAGTTTCTCCAAATTCGCCCTCTAAATCCCAAAAAGGTTTCTGTTTCGATGTTCGTAAAACACCCTGTATAGGCATCCCATTTTACTTTATATGCGGGGCAAAATGCTGATCATGTAATGCGAGGAATAAGTCTATAAAATCAAGTATGCCATTTTGACCCCCTGTCCCCTACATAATCAAACTTACATAAATAGAGGAATTTTTCTAAACGCGGATGCGTATGGAAAGTAGTGCCGCACTTTGCTAAAATGTAAAAAAAAATCCAATTTATGTACTTGAATTTTCGCAATGCATAAAAGGTTTATATTTCTCAACAATCAAGTTTTCCCTTTTTTATTAATATTTCCTTATAAGTTTGATTTTTGATCCAAAAATTATTTGCTCGAAGAAAAAGTTATGCGCCTAACACGTGCGAAAAGGCGTTTACCTCGTTAACGGATTTTCATTCTGTCGCTTGTTGTCGCTTTTCACACCTGTCAGATCAATAACTAATATTAATATTACAAACCTGAAGCCGATACTGGAATGTCAAACACATTAGATGCAATCCATAAAACATCAGGAAAAAGCCTTCAATGGGAACCAATCCGAAGTTGACTGTAAGTGTCAAGTAATATAAACCAGTTGGAACTGTTTCTAACAGACAAAGGGCACCCACGGGCAGGAATACTGTGTTATGCATGTTTATACCTGCGTAAATAAAAAAAGTCATATTATAAGAATTTTTCTCTGCGATCCACGCGATAAGAACTTATTCCATAATCCATTTTAGCATTATTGAGTTACTTGCAAAGTTGTATTATCGCACTAGTTATGTAATACGTTAATTACATCACTACTGATGTAGTAAGATAAAATAGTGTATGTAACACGTACAGGGTTTTCCCATATATTTTTACACCATATCTAAAACGTTTATTTAAATAGATATCAAAATATGATAAATACAAAAGTTTTATAATTTTTTACGAAGTTTAAGAATCTTAGGGTCAGAATGTTGTATGCCAGCAGATAGAAAAACGATAACTGCAGTGGACTGTATATATTTTATTAAATAAAAGCGCGAACAAACATAAATATATTGATACGAAATCACGAAATAACCAAAGGTCCATAAGTTAAATGCTGTTACCACACAACGGAAATCAGAAACAAAGCACTCACCAGTTTGCAGCCAATTTCTCCACGTTCCAGGGGCCCCTTTCCGGATCTAATGATGGCACCACGTAACTGAAGGGCTGAAGTTTCCAGTTCTATGCTTCAGTACACCAAAATCGAGCACTTTCAAGTGTAGAAATTTGTAATAGTTGGAGAAAGAAATTAACACGCCATTTTCTCGAGGCGGTAGAAAAGGATCTCACTGATTCTTGGTGCATATGTCCAATGCGCGGAAAATGTACTCTGTGCGTCATCCAATTGTGTGGTTTTAAATTTTTAAAAACAACCGCGAAATTTAGCGGGAGCTAACATAACTGCCCTCCAAAACACACAATTTGAGAATACCAACCGGACAGATATAGATATAAGAAAAAATGATCGACCGATAAATATCAATGAATGGAAAACAGATAAGTATCGTAAGTTCATTTAGAGATAACGAAAACCCGAAAAAGGCAAAACAAACAAACAAAAAATTTAAAAAAAATAAAAATAAAGAAAAACCTATTGTAATACCCGGTAATAGGTAGAAAAAATTAAAATTACTTTTAACTCGGCAAGAGGCACAGTTTTACAACTGGCCGCTTGTAAACACCGGTAGCCGTTCGTACCGTCGCTACACGCACTTGACCGTCTCCGCCGGGATGCAATTCGAGAACCCGACCGACTGGCCATTTCAAAGGTGATTGGATGTGATCACTCGTTATGATAACCAAATCATTTAATTTGATATTTGGGGACGAATCAACCCACTTGTGTCGCTGTTGTAGCGTATGCAAATACTCTACAGAATACCGTTTCCAAAAATCATTATGTAGTTTTTGGATTAGTTGCCATCTCGAGAGCCGATTTAGGGGAACCTCGGACAAATCTGACTCCGGAATTTCTGAATTAAGGGGTTCAAGGGTCAAAAAATGCCCAGGGGTAAGAGGTTGAAGATCGTGTGGGTCTGAAGAGGCAGGAGATAAAGGGCGACTATTAAGTACGGCTTCTATGCGACATGTAAGGGTGGACATTTCCATGATGGACAACTTCTGGTCGCCGACTACTCGAACAAAGTGAGTTTTAAAACTTTTGACGCCAGCTTCTGCCAGGCCATTGAAATGTGGACTGAGAGGGGGTCCCAGATGCCAACGAATAGAAAGTCTGGTGGACGCACTTCTTGCGTAATCAGGTAATTGGTTACGAAACCCTATAAAATTACTGCCCTGATCTGACCAGCATTGCGTCACGCTTCCACGTCTGGAAATGAATCGATGGAATGCACCTACAAACCCTTCGGTGGACAGTTCCATGGTTAATTCCAAATGCACGCAATGTGTGGCCGTACAGACAAACACACAGACATACGATTTGAAAGCTTTAAAACCACGGTCACGATAAGGAATCACAAAGAAAGGTCCACAAAAGTCGATAGCTACACTCGAAAAAGGTTTAAGTTGATTGATTCGATGAGCGGGAAGAGAACTCATTATGGGCGGTCTATAGGGTTTAGGGTTGATTCTAAAACATTGCAAGTACTTGGATATGGTTCTTTGAATTGCCCGTTTGGCAGATATTATCCAAAATTGCTGTAAAAGCAGATTATGTAATGTTTTAAACCCAGGATATTGTCTATGAGTGGACTCGATAAGAAGAGTAGTTAAACGATGGTTACTCGAAAGTAAGACGGGGTGTTTTGCAGAATAAGACAAAAGGTCAGGTTTTTGATAGGAATGGTTTTGAAAAAGATTAACTATTCGAAGGACATAACAAATGATACGTTGAATTTTTGATATAGATGAATATTTGATAAGAAGCTGATCTAAGAAGTTAACGTCAATTATCGCATTGCAACAGACCTTTGGCTCTTCCTCCAGATTAATATCTCCGAAATCAATCTGCATTTTTGATTTATGAAAATCGGGCCATTCGTTTTCGGGAGACCACAAAAACGACGGTGCGTTCCACCACATGTCATGTGAAATGAGCTGTGAGGGGGTGGCCCCTCGTGACGCAATATCGGCTGCATTTAAAGCAGAAGGAATGTAGCGCCATGAGTTTGAGGGAATGATTTCTTGGATTCTACTGACTCGATTTCCAACAAAGGTTGGCCAGCGATTAGGAGGGGATGAAAGCCAGTGCAATACGACTTGCGAATCGCAGAAAGTAACGATATTTGTAAAAGTTATTTTTCCTTCATAGCTAGATAAGACGAAGTCAATTAATTCGCTTAAAAGAAATGCGCCTAGGAGTTCTAGCCTAGCCAAAGTTTGTGACTTTATAGGCGCGACCCTAGGTTTTGCAGATATGAGAGAAACAGATATATTGCTTTCCTCTTCTACACGAAAATATACGACGCCTGCGTAACCTCGAATTAAAGCGTCACAGAAGCCGATAATTTGACAGGTATTGGTTTTTGACCGTTTGATTTGTCGGGGTAATTGAAAATTGGAAAGAAGCGGGAATTCAGAACGAAGTTTGTTCCAAGAGTCGATGATAGAAGAATCTGGTTCTTCGTCCCAGCCTATTTTCGATATCCACAACTGTTGCAAAATAAATTTTGCTTGTAGCAACAAGGGACAAAGAAAACCTAAGGGATCGAAGATTGTTCCTATGATAGATAAAATAGAACGTTTAGTTGGGGGGTGTAACGATTTTTTTCTTAACCCTAATAGCAAGTAACGTTTTTAACAAAAAAAATTAAAATACTTGTAAGACCCTGTACAAATAAAAATAAATCAAAGAATTATCCACATAAAAAAAAAGACAGTATCGTCGATGGAGCGATCCTCCGGTGGCTGCTTGTGGTGCGTGAGCGTTTGACGCCTTGTCCACTGGACCACGGTGCTTCGTGATAAAATTTGTTTCAACAAGCGTTGTTTAGAGTCGCTTTACGGCACGTTCGCCACTTCGTCGTCGCGCGGCTGTATTCAGACTGATCCAAGCTGCTTTGTTCGGTCAGGGAAACCCGCCGTCTCTTTTCAAATGCACGTAGCCGAGAGAGTCAGTTACATGCGGATTCTTGATGCAGTTTAACTTCTATATGGTAACCGAACTACTTTAGTTTTTGTGATAGCAAGGTCTCGTTAGATCGCAGGATTTTGTGTGTTTCAGAGAGCATTTTAACACCGTTATAATATGTGCTAATAAAATATATTAAAAACTTATTTTAACCAAGCATAACTGCTACTCAAAATGTTGTAAAACTTACAGAAATTGTACAGTGTTTTGTAACAGAGTTAGTTTCGTGAAAAATGCTGGTGTGATTAAAAAGGTGGACCATTGTTCATTACTGGTGAGTTTGCCTAATTTTTTTATTAGACTTTTTGCTGAGAACATAAACTTTTAATTCTATAGAAACATAAAATACTATTCTGAAAATTGATTAAACTTAAACGCATTTCTAAGGCAACAATGACCTTTTTAGGCCATTCCATTCTATGAAGCCCATTCCATTTTATGAAAGCCATTCCATTCTATGAAGCCCATTCCATTTTATGAAAGCCATTCCATTTTATGAAGCCCATTCCATTTTATGGAGCTCGTTTTCTGGGATCCGTATATGTTTTGAAGCCCGTACATCACACATACTTTGAGCAGAAGCCCGTAATTGTTTACTGAAGTAAAAGCCATGTTGTACTAGTCGATGTTACTGCTTTCTTTTTG
Source organism: Aspidapion aeneum (assembly GCA_963576565.1). NCBI lineage: Eukaryota > Metazoa > Arthropoda > Insecta > Coleoptera > Brentidae > Aspidapion > Aspidapion aeneum. The sequence continues at coordinate 48,292,034 of OY755047.1, forward strand.
TTTTGCTGTCCCGTTTTGAAATCTGTTTTGTTGAAGTACCGACCACACTACCTACTCAAATCTTTTGAGGACTCAACCTCCAGCGTGGGATTTGGCAGATAAGATTTAATACTTATTTTTACTAACCATTTTATTTAACTGTGATATATTTCTTTTTTATAGCACTGGTTATTATTTGTTAATATTTTTGGTAAACCTATTTATTGCCCTTGTTAAGATCTGGCAACAATGCAACCTTGTTGAGTAGATGCGCATTTACCCCCAAGGTATTAATTTTTCTTAGGTCCCAAAAATATATTATATTTTTTTGTTTTTAGCCAAATAGGTACATACTTTTTATTTAGGTACTTCGATAATTTTTTTGCTGTGGCTTGATTTTATCGTCCGTGTATTTTCTTCTTACTTTTTATTAACATAAAATAATAAGATAAATTTTTTTATTGAAATAAAAAACCAACTCTTTATAAATAGAAATTGAATTACATTCTTGAGATAATAAAAATAAATAGTAACGAACATTCTGTGATAAGAAACAAGGATATAAAATAATATTTTTTATCGATAGCTATATAATTAAGTATTTAGGTTAAAAGATCCTTATATATTTAATTTTTTTGTAAATTTCCTTCTTGCAAGTCGTTTGCTGATAAAAATAATTAGAGACTATTTTTTTAAAAAACTTTTTGCGTTTTAATCAAACATTCACCATCTTTATTAATACTTAGTGAATAATACAAGGTTCACTAAGATCTCGATACATTCTTTCTATTTTAGTTTTAAACTTGTATTGGCGCCCTTTAGGCAAAAGAAAGTTAATTTATTTCACATGAATATTGTTGAGTTTTTTTTTGAGGTGAACACCACGACCTCAGTCCCAACTGAGCTACCGAGAGCATTTTAGTTTGTAACAAAAAACCGTTACAGATTAAGCGGCGCGACCAACGCGGGGCCCGAGTTTTTTTGTTGTTTAAATTTCTTTTGCCTATAAATAAAGAAAAATTTTTTTTTTGAGTTTTTTAAAATTTTATATCCTTGGTTCATAACTAGTTAAAAAATTAAATACTTAAAAATAAATCAAGATAAATCTAAGATATTTAAATAAAGATAAATGGGGCTCCCTGGTGGTCCAGATAGGAGAGTTGTCTGGAATTTAACGGTGTCAGATGTGGACTGTAATTTTAAGGGAATAAGGTCATAGGCTAAGCTGGTACAAGGGATTCTGAAATGGTCTAGTTTACCTTCTAGGTTAGTGTAGCAATAAACAAATGTATGTAAGGTAAAAATAATGCATTTTCACTTACCATTTTTATACAGGAAGCGGAACTCATGGGAGGACACGCTGTTAAACCGTAGTTTTTGCACCCCACATTCCTGTGGTAGGAGAGTCGCTAACACGCGTGTATACTGGTTGGAAGACGAAACGGTTCTCTGTGATGCGGCAGCAGGTATCGCTGCTGCGTTCATTCTCCCACATGGCGCCCAGTGGCGTCGTTAATCCATAGGCGTAGGAGAAAAGGAATAAGTAGGAAGGAATGAGATTACGAAGGTCCATATTAAAGGAACTAGGAACCTTAGTAATTCAAAATGCATTTTATGTAAAGTAAATTAATTATAGCAAATTGTAATATTTGCCTCTAAAACCGCGGGAGTTTCAAATGCAAATAACCCAGTAATTTTAAGTACTTAATTAGTTAATTAATACTAAATAAACAAAAAATAGAAAATGCTCTAGTGAATCACCAAATAGCCTAATTCGAACCAATTTGGTAAATTATAGTAAAAAGAACATATTTACAAAAAGGAAGGCGGGACGAACCATTTCCCACCCCCCTGAGAATGCCCAGGGGCATTTCAGAGAGTTTAATTTGTAGGCAGGGCGCATAGTTTTACCAAAGGCCGTTTGTAGGTACCTTTAGTAGTCTTTACAATAGCAACCCGTGGAACATTATCAGAACCTTTAATAAGGTCTTCAATGCGGCCTAGGGGCCAATCCAATGGAGTGGAATTTTCATCTTTGATCAGTACCATAGTACCAATATCAATGGAAGCAAGAGGTTGGTGCCATTTGGCTCGCTGTTGCAAAGTGTGCAAATATTCGCGGTGCCAGCGAATCCAAAAATCGCGGTGCATTCTTTGCAACAGTTGCCACCTGGACAGCCTGTTTAACGCAATATCGCAGTAGTTTGGATCGGGTATTGTACCTGGAGGCCTCAAATTTAAAAAATTATTAGGAGTCAAGACCGCCAGATCAGTAGGATCGGTGCTTAAGGCACATAAAGGACGTGAGTTCATTATGGCTTCAACTTGGGTTAAAACCGTATTTAATTCCTCATAGGTGAGTATTTGATTTCCAACTACCCTGTGAAGATGAGTCTTTAAAGATTTAATGTTTGATTCCCAAATGCCTCCCATGTGGGGAGCAGCAGGTGGGTTAAAAGACCAAACTATACCTTCCCCCTTCACGCAATCAGAAAAAATTTGTCGCAAGTATTTTTCAGAGGCCACGAAGTTGGTCCCGCAGTCTGAAGAGATCTTTGAGCATAGTCCTCTTCTAGCTATGAAGCGGCGCAGAGCAGCCAGAAAGGCTTCTGATGTCATATCAGAGACTAACTCTAAATGCACGGCTTTAACAGCGCAACAGATAAATAAACAGACATATGCTTTCATGGTTTTTGCACCTCTGGTCCGACCAAGAGTAATCGTGAACGGACCACAAAAATCTATACCTACATTTTCGAACACCTTTGCTTCGGAAACTCTAAATTTCGGTAGGTTACCCATAGGGGGTTGAAGGGAGTTAGGTTTAGTTTTCCAGCAAGTATGGCAAGAACTTAAAACTTTTCTCACTACCTTTTTAGCAGACAATGCCCAGAAGTTTTGCATTAGTAAAAAAGTTGTGGTCTGTATACCACAATGAAGATTGCTGCGATGCAAATCTAAAATCAGTAATTCAGTGAATTTTGCACTAGAAGGCAAAAGAATTGGAAATTTTTTATCGTATGATAAATTTGAATGGCATAAACGGCCTCCAACACGAAGCAAATCGTAGCTTTCATTATGCAAAAATGGACATAATTTTTGAAAAGCTTTTGGAAGCTGTTTCTTATCTTTTAGTAATTCAATTTCTTTTTGGAAAGAAAAAGATTGTACGCATTTCGAAATAAAAAGTAAGCTTTTGTAGTAATCCTGATTTGTAAGGTAATCAGTAGCAAAATTGTATGAGGGATTTTTAAACTTTTGTAACCCTCGCAAAAAGTAAGCAACTATTCTCTTAATTTTAAAAAGAGAACTGTATTTTTCAAACAAGTTGTTTACATAATATTCAACTGTTTGTTCGCAAGTAAAAACGTTAAAAATATTTTTTCGCTGTTCTTCCAAAACTGCATTCCCATCGTAAGTAACTGTCATAAAATCCCAAGTATTTGTAGGTTGGTTTAGAAAAGAAGGCCCTTCTAACCAAAAATAAAATCTTTGTAAATCAGAGGGATACATTTCCCTAGTACCGCAGTCAGCAGGATTTTGTTCAGTAGGAACATAATGCCAAAACTCAGGGCTAATTCTTCCTTGTATATAGGCAGTTCTATTCGAAACAAATGTTTTAAATTTGTGAGGAGATCCCTGAATCCAAGATAAGGTCACTGTGCTATCAGTAAAAGCAAGAATTTTATCAAATTTAATTTTTTCCGAGAACGTTTCTAGTAAAAAATCCATTAATTTAGCCAACAAAACAGCTCCTAAAAGCTCTAGTCTTGGTAAAGTTAGTTTACGACGCAACGGTGCGACTCTAGATTTACTACAAACAAAAAAAACTTTAATGTTTCCATCAGAATAAAAAATTCGAATATAAGCGACAGCACAATAGGCCCGTTCTGAACTATCGCAAAATCCTACTAGCTGGATTTGACTAGCATTAGGCAAAATTATTTGACGAGGAATTTTAACAGAATGCAAAAACTTTAATTCATTTTAAAATTTTTCCCATTTAAAAACAATTTCCGGACTGACAGGGTCGTCCCAGTTTAAGTCTTCTGCCCAGCAGTATTGAACAATTAATTTTAAAATTAAAACTATTGGCGCCAAAAAAGACAGAGGGTCGTAAATGCGGGCCAAATTACTTAAAATTGTTCTTTTAGTGCATGTTTGGAGAGAACAGTCGAAAGTATAAAAAAATTCATCAGTATGAGGGTTCCAATTTAAACCGAGAATTTTCAAAGTTGAATTTTCAGCATCTAAATCGAGAGAAAGAGCCTTCATCGAAATGTGTGACTCAGGAAGATCGGATAGTAACTCGGGACAATTGCTCGCCCATTTACGCAATTCGAATCCACCTCGGCTAAGTAGCTCGATTAATTGATTTTTCATCTCAGTGGCCTTAAAAAAGTCATCACTTCCCGAAATCACATCATCGACAAAAACTGCCTCCTCAATGATTTTTGAGGCAAGAGGAAGGTCCTCATGCTCTCTAGCAAGTTGCAGCAAAGTTCGGATAGCCAAAAAGGGGCTACAAGAGACCCCGAATAAAACTCTATTTATTTCGAAGTCTTGAATAGGCTGGTTAGGATCAAACCTCCAAACTATTCTTTGAAAATTAGTTTGACTAGGGTCAACTAAAATCATCCTGTACATTTGACGGATGTCGCAACAAAAGCAAAATTTATGCAAACGATAAAGTAATAAAATTTTTTGTAAGTCCCTTTGTAAAGGGGGCCCAGTATAAACAGCGTTGTTGAGCGAGATTTTGCCAGGGGCGTGCATGCTCGCATCAAAAACCACCCTCAGGGGGGTGCTAGTAGAATCTTTTTTAAACACCGCATGGTGTGCAATATAAAAATGATTTGAAATTTCGGTCGGCAAAGGTGCAGAAACCGGTTGCATATGATTATTATCTAAATAATCTTGTAAAACAGAGCTGTAGGCAGCATAAAAATCAGGGTTTTGTAGCAATTTCTTCTCAAGGGAGAAAAAACGACGTACGGCAATGGATCGAGTGTCGCCAAAATCTGGAGCAGTAACTTTAAATGGTAAAGATACAATATATCTCCCCTCCTCATTTTTTGAGGTAGTTTTCAAAAAATAATTTTCGCAAAACTCATCTTCGGGGTCAATAGCCTTGACATTAGGTATGTCATCTATTTGCCAAAATCGTTGTAGATTTTTATCTAAATTGACAAAAGAATCGTTCATTGACGTAGTAAAAAATGTTTTAATTTGATTTGTAGTTGAAGGTGAAAGTGAAAGATTGCCCATTATTCCCCAACCAAAAATAGTATTAATGCAGACGGGGTTGTTGGGTCCCGTAGACAAACGACCATCTAGCAAAATGTAAGGGTACACATCGCCGCCCAACAATAAATCAATTTTATCGCTTTTATTAAAGCCTGGGTCAGCTAGTTCTAAGTTGGCGAGAAAAGGAAAACTTTTAATCGAAAATGAGGAATGAGGTAAATCACTACAAATTTTATCGAGTATTATCGCATCAAAATTAAAAACAAAATTATTATCACGCAAAGAGGATATATTGCAATTAATTCCAGATTTTGCCGAAGTTGTCATTCGATCTAAGCTTTGTAGAGTCATGGCGATATTAAATTTAGGAAGGCCCAAACTATCAGCACATGACTTAGATATAAATGAAGATTGAGCACCAGAGTCACAGATGGCGCGCACTGTGTGCCAATTTTGAAAAACATCCTGTATTTGTATTAAAGCGGTACAGAGAAGTACTTCGCGATCATTTAAAGACATACCAGTAACAATGGTGTTAGTGGTTCTATTAAATTCGGTAGCCACGGGGCTCCTCGGGGGTTGCACTGCAGAAGTAGAGGGGCTACTCGCAGAACTAGGTGTAGAATTAATAGGAAAAAAATGTAAGAGACTGTGATGAAATTGGCCACAATGTAAACATCTTTTTTCTGATTTGCATTGCTGGGGTAAATTATGCTTTGAGCCCAAACAGTTGACACACGCTTTATGTTGTTTAACAATCTCAAAACGTTGCTGGGGAGTTTTCGCCAAAAAATGAGGACATCTGTATATTATATGATCGCCACTTTTACAGAGAAAACAAAATTTTTGAGGGTTTGGAGTATTATTTAAGCCACTTTGGCCATTTGGAGACTGGGAGGCATTTTTGGAGGCTCTCTGAGTATTAGCAAACAAAGCAGATCGATTTTGAAACTTTGCTTGATTTTTCTGACTTGAAATTGACAAATCTTTATTTTTTAAGTAATCTTGAGTTTGTTGTATTTGTTCCAACGCAATGCAATGGCTAGAAACAAAAGCACGAATTTTATCATAAGAGGGGATCTCATTGGAGCAATAATTTTGCTCAAATGCCTTGCGCGTGGTTAGGTCCAACCTATCCAAGAGCATTTGTGCCATAATATAATCCCAAAACTCCGTTTTAAAACCCATGACTTTTAAAGCACTTAAGTTTTTCGAAAAACAATCAAGCAAATTCCTCAAATTCGTAGCATTCTCTTTAGTAAGAGGAGAGAAGCCTTCAATTGCCTTCCAGTGAAGGTAAGCTTGTAATCGTTTATTTGTATACCTATCCACCAAGGTGTGGTAGGCATTTAAATAATTTTCAGCAAGGATAGGAATGTCAGAAATGACATCCAGGGCAGGGCCCTTTAAATTAGAAAAAAGCAAATTGAATTTTTCAAAGTTTCCCAGCGACCTATTATTGTGCACGGTAGCATTAAAGGCTTGCAAAAAGGTTGGAAACTCCTTAAATTCCCCTTGAAAAAGAGGTATTTTTATCCTAGGCAGTAAACCATGCTGGTCTGTGGAGGCACAGGGACTGCCCATGGGATTTATCGTACTGCTCAAAAGCCCTCCATCTTCAAAGGGTAGTTCGAAAAGTTCGTAAAATATAGTGGAAATCTCGTCACAGCGTTTGCAAAAGTCCATAAACACTTTGTTTTCTACTACTAAGCGATCCTCATCAGAGGCTACCAACGTCAACAAAGTATTATGGTGCTTTTCAAAATCTTTTTTGATTTTTGACAATGTCCGAAATTTGACTTTAAAGCCGCTGTGATAGGCAGGGTCATTTTTTGCGAGGGTCGCGGATTCAATGATCAAATTTAGCTGTGAAATCGCACTATAGCGCAAGGCTTTAGCCTTTAAAATTTTATCCGAACTAGACATGATTTAAAAAAAAATCCAAAAAATAATTGACAAAAATTAGGTAAACTGAAAAAAAAATCAAAATTTGGACACCCTGTATAAATATTAATGTCCTACGTTTAATTACAATAATCAAACTATAAGCGCACAAAAGTAAAGAAAATACCCGATGCAAACTAATGATAACAAAAAAACTTGTGTATAAGTTTTTTTATCTTCGCCTCGCGAATTCAAATAAGTAGGTACCTACTATGTATTAAATTTAAAAATAAATACCTACAAATCAAAAGCATTTAATTTGGTAAAACTATTTATCTGCCTTTACACGAAAACAAATTCTCAAGTTAAGAATTAAATTTCCTTCAAAATTTATTATGCACGCAAAAAATGGATACAATCATAGCCATTTGCAGACAGATATTATAATAGTAAATTAGAAATAGATATATTCATAGCAATTTTTACGCAAAAACGAATATAGTAAAGCATCCGCAATCGGATATAGTCATAGCAATTTGCAATAAGCAAAAATGAATATGGCAATTTGGAGATTTTTTTCGAGCAAATTGGATATAATTATAGCAATCCACAAATGTGAAGGCACAACGGCTAAAATAATAGCACTTTGCAGACACTATTTTAAACTATTTCCAGTGACAAACAAAAAAACACCCAAATTCCATACGGTTTTTTTTTTACAAAAAAGAAACGAAAAAACTTGATTTATTCGAAACAAAAAAAAGCATAGTAGTTTACAGATTTTATCTGTGTTTGGTTTTTCGCATGAAAAGGCTAAATTTATTGTTAAAAATATTTAATTTTTACACAAAAAAAATCGCAAAATGTATTTTAGAAACCTAGGGGTTTTCTAAAGTAGGCATGTAAGAAAAACAAGGGTTTTTCTTGCATTTGTTTTTACACAAAAAAAATCGCAAAATGTATTTTAGAAACCTAGGGGTTTCTAAAGTAGGCATGTAAGAAAAACAAGGGTTTTTCTTGCATTTGAAACCAGTAAAAAAAGCATTTAGGAAAAACAAGGGTTTTTCTTGCATTTGAAACCAGTAAAAAAGGCATTTAGGAAAAACAAGGGTTTTTCTTGCATTTGAAACCAGTAAAAAAAACTAACCTAAAAAGGCAAAAAAACGATTCCAGAAATCCGGCTCGAAGGACCAAAAATGGGGCTCCCTGGTGGTCCAGATAGGAGAGTTGTCTGGAATTTAACGGTGTCAGATGTGGACTGTAATTTTAAGGGAATAAGGTCATAGGCTAAGCTGGTACAAGGGATTCTGAAATGGTCTAGTTTACCTTCTAGGTTAGTGTAGCAATAAACAAATGTATGTAAGGTAAAAATAATGCATTTTCACTTACCATTTTTATACAGGAAGCGGAACTCATGGGAGGACACGCTGTTAAACCGTAGTTTTTGCACCCCACATTCCTGTGGTAGGAGAGTCGCTAACACGCGTGTATACTGGTTGGAAGACGAAACGGTTCTCTGTGATGCGGCAGCAGGTATCGCTGCTGCGTTCATTCTCCCACATGGCGCCCAGTGGCGTCGTTAATCCATAGGCGTAGGAGAAAAGGAATAAGTAGGAAGGAATGAGATTACGAAGGTCCATATTAAAGGAACTAGGAACCTTAGTAATTCAAAATGCATTTTATGTAAAGTAAATTAATTATAGCAAATTGTAATATTTGCCTCTAAAACCGCGGGAGTTTCAAATGCAAATAACCCAGTAATTTTAAGTACTTAATTAGTTAATTAATACTAAATAAACAAAAAATAGAAAATGCTCTAGTGAATCACCAAATAGCCTAATTCGAACCAATTTGGTAAATTATAGTAAAAAGAACATATTTACAAAAAGGAAGGCGGGACGAACCAATAAATAAAGTCAAATATTATTTAATTAAAATAAATGAGAACAAATATAACCTAGTAAAATTGATATAAAAATAATTTTTGCATTTATGGAGGTAAATTTTAATGCTAAAAGTAATAAGGCGGTTTTTTTTCTTCTTATATGGCATCTAGTACAGTTTAAACATACAAATAAAATTATTTGTGTTTTTTCTTTTTAGATTGTTTTGAATTGAATATTTATAATTGTTATTTAGGGGCTCAGCAAAACGAGAGTTTTTCTTAGTGGCAAAACAAAGGCTAAATCTAGATAGAGTTTTACCCAAAAATATTTTTAATAATTTTTTTGTTTTTTATTTTTTTTTCTACGTGGCCAGTATTGAACTATATAAAGATGGTACCTACCTAAAGTTTTATCAGCCATATATTTTTTTTGTATATTGAATTTTTTTACTAACAATTTTGGTGTTGGGTATTTTCGTGATTGAATCTTGAGTACGTTTTGATCAGTCTGTGCGGGGACCGATTATTCATTTTAATGTTTTTGCATACGTTCCACTAAATTAAGAGCGAGTTATGAAAACTATATTTTGAGATTTTTATTTTTTTGTATTTTTTATGCAGGGCGCTCGATGGTATTTAAAGATACTGCAGTTCGATTTTAAAGTTTTCTGTGTTAATTATACGACGATTGCGACTTAAAAAAAAATATATATATATAAATAATTTTTTTGCATTCTCTTTTTTTCAATTTTTTTGTTGCTAAAATTTTTTTTTAATTTTAAAATGGATATCCGTGATATCGATTTAATGAGGCCTATTCATTTAACTCAACCGGAGTTATCTTATGAATTAAGAATTCGTGGAGTTATTGCTACGAGACATCAAGATGCAGCACAAAAACGAAAAATGTTAAATCGCAGAATACAAGCGGATAAAAATCGAAATCTTTCTTATTCGGATCCGCAGTATGAATTCGAAAACGAAAAAAAGGTTATCGAGGAAACCTTAGTAGCTTTAGAAGTTTTAATTTCGGAATTTGAAGGACCACAAACAGACTCTGCTTTCCAGCGCTATCGATCGCGATTAATTCATATTTCGAATCGTATTTGTCGGATTATAATCCCTCTTATAGACCAAGACTCTGTCGTTATTAATTTTAAGCAAGAAGCTTATGCAAAATATTTAGAGCTAGAAGCTAACCTTTTTGAAAAAGCTGATATTTTTGAACAAAACAACAGCGACTCGAACCTAACTTTGAACCAACCCGTTCTTCCTGCTCCAACCCCTATCGTTACCCCTGTTTTTACTCAAAGCAAGTCAATACCTGTTCATCAGTGGAATTTGTCATTTTCTGGCGAAGCAGATTATCATGTTGTTCTAGAATTTTTAGATAAAGTTGAGGAATATTGTAAGTCCCGTCGTGTTTCAAAAATAGAGTTATTCGAGAGTGCTGGAGAGTTATTTTCAGGACCTGCGCATAACTGGTTTAAATCTGCTGTTAATAGAGCTACTAATTGGGAATCATTAGTTAAAATTTTAAAAACCGATTTTTTGCCTGAAGATTTAGACGATTTAATTTGGGAGGATATTAAAGCAAGAAAACAATATAAAACAGAACCTTTTCATCTTTTTGTTGCTAATATGGAGTCATTATTTAGACATTTAGATAGACAACCCTGCGAAGCCACAAAGTTAAAATACTTAAGGAAAAATATGTGTGATTTTTATAAATCTCCTCTAGCTTTGGTCAGCATTGACTCAATCCTTTCTTTATTGGAAAACTGCCGAAAAATAGAAAATTCAAAAACGACAGATGGCTCTTCTCTTCTCGTTTCTTCTTTCCACTCAAATGATCGAGACAATTTTTGTGAACCATCAACGTCTGGTTATAACCAAAACCAAAACCATAAAAATAATTTTAAAAATACATCCTTTTTATCTGGAAATTATCGAGGCAATTTTAAAAACAATCGAGGTCGTGGCAATCAGCATGGCTATCTGAATACCAATCATAATTTAAATTACAGTAACCAGTACAATAAATTTAATTCGAATCGTGGCAGATCTTATGGAAATCATCATGACTATTCGAGTAGCAATCATCATTCGCAGTCTAACAGTCAACGTAATAATTAGTAATCATCGTGGTAGTTTTCGAGGTAATTTTAAAAATAGAAATTCGAGTAGAAATCTTCAAGATAATTTAAATCCGAGTAATAATGTGACTTCTATAAATACTTCAGATACTAATAACAATCCTAATACAGTTCAATCTAGTGACTCTTCTAAGATAGTGTGTTGGAATTGTGGATTACCCAATCATGTTTTCTCGTCATGTAAAGCTCCGAAAAATAAATTTTGTTACCGATGTGGAAAATCCAATGTAACAACTCGTGATTGCAATTGTTCAAAAAACTAGTTTCGAGGACGTTTGGTAACGGTCGACGAACTCCTTGTAATTTTAAGGCCGAGAATAATAAAAGAAAATTTTTTTGTCAGTTTGAATGGGACAATTGGAAGAAATTTGTTTATGATTTTTATAATAAAGTTAAAGTATCGGAATTTGGTAATAAAGCAAATTTAAGTACCGTTGAATCGAATTTGGTTTCTAATGATAGTTCTTTAGCTCCATTATTTGTTAGTTTACCTCATGATAATAGGCCTTATATTGAGATAAATATTTTTGATACATTAGTTACTGCACTTTTAGATAGTGGTGCAAATCACAGTGTGCTTGGCAGGAAATCTTTAGACTTAATAGCAAAATTTGAACTTGAAGTTGACAGTTTTGGAAAAAATAACCCGGTGTACACAGCTAGTGGACAACCACAAGAAGTTGTGGGTGTAATCTATTTGCCGATATGTGCTGATAATCTATGTAAGATTACAAAAGTTTTAGTTGTACCTTCATTATCGCATGGATTAATTTTGGGAAGTGACTTTTGTCGAAACTTTAACGTTAAGATTGATTTTGAGGATAATTCTTGGACAGTTTGTAGTTCTGTCAGTAATTTTGTTTTCTCTGTTTCTTCGGAGGACAAAGATACGTCTTTGGGCATTGAAAGTCAAAACTTTTCAGAAAGTGAGTTGCGAGACATCGAAAAAATTAAATTAGCTTATGAAGCTATCAGTTGTAAAGATAAACTAGGACGCACAGATAAACTTGTATTTAATATTGATACGGGAGATGCTCCACCATTCAGAGAACGACAATATCCTTTGTCACCTTTTATGATGAACATACTAAATAAAGAACTAGATGAAATGCTCGCCTTAAATGTAGTTGAACCATCACATAGCTCTTATAATTCTCCAGTCTTGTTAGTTAAGAAAGCAAACGATGAATACCGATTCTGTTTTGACGGACGTCGTCTAAATAAAATAACAAAGCATTATGCATATCCTCTGCCTAGAGTAGATACTATTTTAAACACTTTGCGTGATGCACGTTATATCTCTTCCATTGATCTTAGAAAAGCTTTTTGGCAGATACCTCTGCACCCTGATTGTAAAGAAAAAACTGCTTTCTCTGTACCAGGTCGTGGTCTATTCCATTTTAATGTTGTTCCGTTCGGTTTACGTAACTCTGCTCAATGTCAGCAAAGTTTAATGGATAAAGTTTTAACCCCGAAGCTTTCTCCTAAGGTGTTTTGCTATTTGGATGACATAATTGTTACTTCCAGTAGTTTTTCTGAACATATTTCACTGTTATATGAAGTGTTAGAAAAATTGAAAAATGCAAATTTAACTGTTAACCTTGAGAAATGTCAACTTTTTAAGTCAAGTCTCAAGTACCTTGGTTATGTAGTGGACTGCTCGGGATTACGTACCGACAGTGACAAGGTTGCTGCTATAGTGAATTTTCCTCAGTGTAAAACTACTACTGAGATGAAACGTTTTGTTGGTATGGCTTCTTGGTATAGAAAGTTTATTAAAGGCTTTTCTACTCTTGTTTCACCGTTGAACGATTTGTTGAAAGGTAAAAAGGAAGGTCAAACGGTGAAATGGACTCCTGACGCGGATAGTGCTTTTATTAAGTTAAAAGAGGCTCTGGTCTCTGCTCCAATTTTATGCAGCCCCGATTTTGATATTCCTTTTATTATTCAGGCTGATGCTTCTAATACCGGTTTGGGCGGTGTGCTTTTGCAAGAAATAGATGGCTCAGAAAGAGTTATAGCTTACGCTAGTAGATCTTTATCTCGAACAGAACGTAATTATACTGTGACTGAAAGAGAATGTCTTGCTGTAATTTTTTCCTTATCAAAATTTAGGCCCTATGTGGAGGGTACTGCAAATCTAAAAATTATTACCGATCACTATTCACTTTTATGGTTAAATAATATGAAAGAACCAACTGGAAGATTAGCCAGATGGGCCGTTCAATTGCAGCAGTATGATTATACTATTACTCATAGAAAAGGATCATTAAATGCAGTTCCAGATTGTTTGTCCAGGATCCCTTCTGATAATCTAGTTAATAACGACCATGAGAATGTTGATGTTTTAGCTTTGACTAATTTTGAGACACAGAAATTAGATATCCGTTTAGAAAACCTTGACCCTTTTTATTTAAAGATGCAACAAGATATTTTATCAAAACCTGAAAAATTTCCTAATTGGTGCGTTAAAAATAATTTTGTTTACAAGCACGTTCCCTTAAAAACTAAATTTAAATCTAATTTGACCCCCTGGAAAATTTTAGTTCCAAAAAGTCAAGTTCAAGAAATAATTAGGAAACATCATGACCCTGTTGTAGCAGGTCACTTTGGATTTTTTAAGACCATTAGTAGAATTCAGGAAACTTATTATTGGAAAGAAATCAGAAAAGATGTAGCTAAATATATCAGATCTTGTGTAGTATGTGGAGAACAAAAGGCATCAAATGAAGCTAGAATGGGTTTAATGGGTGCTGAGAAGTCTTGTAACTTTCCATTTCAAATTATTGCAGTAGATATTATCGGTCCTCTGCCTAGAAGTCGTTCTGGTTTTAGTCACTTGTTAGTTGTGGGCGATTGGTTTTCTAAGTATACAATACTACATCCTTTAAGAAAAGCTGAAGCAAGTAAGATTTGTCAGTTCATGGAAAAGGAAATATTTTTGGTACATGGATTACCCCAATTTATTATCTGCGACAATGGCAGCCAGTTCGCTGGAAAGGTTTTTAAGAAAATGGCCGAAAAATATGAAGTTCAGAAAATTTGGTTTAATGCTCGTTATCATCCCCAGACTAATTTTGTTGAAAGGTCAAATAGAGTAGTTGGTACAGCTATACGTAGCTATATTAAAGAGCATAGAGATTGGGATCAACACTTGTCAGAGATACAATTTGCTATTAATTCATCGGTTCATGAAGTTACACAGTTTAGTCCTAATTTTATGAATTTTGGTCGCAATGTTCCTATTACTGGAAAGTATTATGGTGAAATTATAGATACTGAAGATCTTGAACTTTTGTCCAGAGAGCGCGTTGAGTTTTGTGATAATTTAAAAGGACTTTCGGAGATTTATGAAAATGTTAAGAAAAAGCTTCATCAAGCATATGAGAGAAATAAACGCCAATATAATTTGAGAAAACGTGATGTTCAGTTTAATGTCGGAGATAAAGTATGGAAGCGTAATAAGGTGTTGTCTGACGCGTCAAATCAATTTGCTGCCAAATTGGCAAAGAAATATGTTCTATGTAAGATTTCTAAAAAGATATCTCGATTAATATATCGGCTAGTTCATATTGACGGTTCTGATGCAGGCGAATGGCACATTAAGGATTTGAAGCCTTATCTTGGTTCGAATTCTGACGTTTCCGTAGGCTCTGATAATTAGTTTTGAGTATTTTGTAGGCAGTTGAGTGTTATTTTTGAAAGGAAAAATTGAAAATTAAGTACCGAGTTACATGTTTTAGAGTGACCGGAATTTTGAGTAAAGATGCAAATAAGTTTCGTAGTGAGGAAGTGTATTTGGGTACCCTAGTCATTTGCGAATTTCCCCTGTGTAGGACTGCAGTCGATTCCCCATTAGCTTATAGATATTGTTTAAGGTATATATTTTCGATATCTTCGATTTTTGAGTATGAGCAATTTGGTTATCATGTTTTAGTTGCCTTGTGAAGTCTTTGTAGATTAGTCCCTACTTATTTTGTCCCTTTCCTAATTTAGACTGACCGATAGTGACTCCAATTTTGGCGGGTGATACACGAAAGATATCAAGCTTCTATAAAGAATCATTCCAAGGAACCCCTATTTGCACATAAAATGAATTGGTGTATGCTCATAAATACCTTTGGTAATGAATACCTGGCCAGTATTTGTTTCATAGCAACTTTCTCTTAAGTTAATATTTTTTTTTACCACTTAGGTTAATAGTTTGTTAGTATAGATGTACAATTTAATTCTATGGAAATATTCTTGTTTCTAACTTCCCATTTTTAACTAGTAGTATTCATACTGCATAAATAAAATTTGTTTTTCCCCAAATTTTATTCTTTTAGGAGAGGGGTGGTGTAACGATTTTTTTCTTAACCCTAATAGCAAGTAACGTTTTTAACAAAAAAAATTAAAATACTTGTAAGACCCTGTACAAATAAAAATAAATCAAAGAATTATCCACATAAAAAAAAAGACAGTATCGTCGATGGAGCGATCCTCCGGTGGCTGCTTGTGGTGCGTGAGCGTTTGACGCCTTGTCCACTGGACCACGGTGCTTCATGATAAAATTTGTTTCAACAAGCGTTGTTTAGAGTCGCTTTACGGCACGTTCGCCACTTCGTCGTCGCGCGGCTGTATTCAGACTGATCCAAGCTGCTTTGTTCGGTCAGGGAAACCCGCCGTCTCTTTTCAAATGCACGTAGCCGAGAGAGTCAGTTACATGCGGATTCTTGATGCAGTTTAACTTCTATATGGTAACCGAACTACTTTAGTTTTTGTGATAGCAAGGTCTCGTTAGATCGCAGGATTTTGTGTGTTTCAGAGAGCATTTTAACACCGTTATAATATGTGCTAATAAA
Source organism: Aspidapion aeneum (assembly GCA_963576565.1). NCBI lineage: Eukaryota > Metazoa > Arthropoda > Insecta > Coleoptera > Brentidae > Aspidapion > Aspidapion aeneum. The sequence goes on from OY755047.1 coordinate 48,308,029, forward strand.
ATATATTAAAAACTTATTTTAACCAAGCATAACTGCTACTCAAAATGTTGTAAAACTTACAGAAATTGTACAGTGTTTTGTAACAGAGTTAGTTTCGTGAAAAATGCTGGTGTGATTAAAAAGGTGGACCATTGTTCATTACTGGTGAGTTTGCCTAATTTTTTTATTAGACTTTTTGCTGAGAACATAAACTTTTAATTCTATAGAAACATAAAATACTATTCTGAAAATTGATTAAACTTAAACGCATTTCTAAGGCAACAATGACCATTTTAGGCCATTCCATTCTATGAAGCCCATTCCATTTTATGAAAGCCATTCCATTCTATGAAGCCCATTCCATTTTATGAAAGCCATTCCATTTTATGAAGCCCATTCCATTTTATGAAGGCCATTCCATTTTATGAAGCCCATTCCATTTTATGGAGCTCGTTTTCTGGGATCCGTATATGTTTTGAAGCCCGTACATCACACATACTTTGAGCAGAAGCCCGTAATTGTTTACTGAAGTAAAAGCCATGTTGTACTAGTCGATGTTACTGCTTTCTTTTTGTTTTGCTGTCCCGTTTTGAAATCTGTTTTGTTGAAGTACCGACCACACTACCTACTCAAATCTTTTGAGGACTCAACCTCCAGCGTGGGATTTGGCAGATAAGATTTAATACTTATTTTTACTAACCATTTTATTTAACTGTGATATATTTCTTTTTTATAGCACTGGTTATTATTTGTTAATATTTTTGGTAAACCTATTTATTGCCCTTGTTAAGATCTGGCAACAATGCACCCTTGTTGAGTAGATGCGCATTTACCCTCCCAAGGTATTAATTTTTCTTAGGTCCCAAAAATATATTATATTTTTTTGTTTTTAGCCAAATAGGTACATACTTTTTATTTAGGTACTTCGATAATTTTTTTGTTGTGGCTTGATTTTATCGTCCGTGTATTTTCTTCTTACTTTTTATTAACATAAAATAATAAGATAAATTCTTTTATTGAAATAAAAACCCAACTCTTTATAAATAGAAATTGAATTACATTCTTGAGATAATAAAAATAAATAGTAACGAACATTCTGTGATAATAAACAAGGATATAAAATAATATTTTTTATCGATAGCTATATAATTAAGTATTTAGGTTAAAAGATCCTTATATATTTAATTTTTTTGTAAATTTCCTTCTTGCAAGTCGTTTGCTGATAAAAATAATTAGAGACTATTTTTTTAAAAAACTTTTTGCGTTTTAATCAAACATTCACCATCTTTATTAATACTTAGTGAATAATACAAGGTTCACTAAGATCTCGATACATTCTTTCTATTTTACTTTTAAACTTGTATTGGCGCCCTTTAGGCAAAAGAAAGTTAATTTATTTCACATGAATATTGTTGAGTTTTTTTTTGAGGTGAACACCACGACCTCAGTCCCAACTGAGCTACCGAGAGCATTTTAGTTTGTAACAAAAAACCGTTACAGGGTTTGTCCTTCATTCGGCATTGATAAGAAAAAATGTCGTTTTTTTGGATGCCATTGAAGACCTAAAACTTTGATAAAGTGTGGTTCATCCTTGTCAAAAGAGAGAGGCATTTGACGATCGGATTCTGGCAATGTTGCCAATAACTCAGGACAATTGCTTGCCCATTTTTTAAGTTCAAATCCTCCCGACTTCAATAAATCATTGAGTTCCGTTTGAAGGGAAAGAGCTTCAGAAAGCGAAGGGCTAGTTCCCAAGATATCGTCGATGTAAATTGACGTTTTTAGAACAGTACTAGCCATAGGAAAACGTTCCTTTTCTCTCTCTGCCAGCTCATTTAATGTACGCATGGCTAGAAAAGGTGAGCATGTCATGCCAAAAGTGACAGTAGAAAGTTCCCACACTGAAAATGGGTCCTGTGGAGAAAACCTCCACAATATCCTTTGATAAGGACGGTGATAAGGATTGATAAGGACTTGACGGAACATCTGTTTGATATTAGCAATGTAGGCAATAGGATTAAGACGAAACGGAAGGAGCAAAGAAGCAATATCCTTTTGAAGTTTCGGTCCAGATAACAACGTGTCATTGAGACTAATATTCTTTGGGGTGACTGCCGAACAATCCCAGACTACCCTTAATTTTGTACTTAAACTTTCCGGCTTTAGTACGCAATGATGTGCCAAAAAACATGATACGTCGACTTTTGGTTGACTAGGTAAAACTAGACTCATGTGATTAGAATCGATATAGTCTTGCATGAAACTAGAATAGGCAGTGTACAGATCAGGATTTTTGAGTAATCTATTTTCTAGAAGTAAAAATCTATGATAAGCTTGCGGATAAGTATTTCCTAGGTCAGGGTTTATTTTATCTTTAAACGGAAGATCTACCATGAATCTACCGCTCGGTTGTCGTACGACACTCGCAGTAAATATTGATTCCGCTTGTTTTTCCTCCTTTGATAAGATTTGTTTTTTAGGCAAATGTTCGATTTCCCAAAACCTAGGGATAATGACCTCTAAAGGAGGTGAATGACTCGTTAAAAAACAACTGGTTCGTTCCGTAAGATTACCTACTTCGTCAACTTTTCCCATGACGACCCAGCCAAAGATGGTTTCAAGGGCTGAAGGTTGCCCTATTTGTCCAAGAACCCTGCCCTCCTTGAATATCTGTGCGAATAGCTCGCAACCAATAACTAGGTCCACAGGTTTAGATTTGAAATAAGATGGGTCGGCAAGTTTAAGGTTTTCCAAGTGTTTGCACTGATTATCGTTCAAAGAGAATGTAGGCATATTGGAACATATTTGTGGAACAACAATTGCTTCGAAATTAAGTAAAGGAGTGACCTGTCCTTGTGGTTTAATGTGACATTGAACGAGCCCTTTGGAAGTAAGAGAAGACATTTGATTTAATCCGAATATTTCAGTGGTGTAACTTCGCCTAGAAAGATTAAGACGCGGAATACACTTTTCACTGATGAATCCTGTCTGTGATCCAGAATCAAGCAGTGCCCTTACAGGTTGAAAATTTCCGCAACCGTCCATAACATCTATTATGGCGGTGCATAAAAGAAAGGTACCTGAAGGTCCTGAGGTATTTAATGACACATGAAGATTATTGACAGGTGGTGTGTGAATGACAGGACTAGTATCTTGGCTTCCAGACTCTTTATTAGTTTCTAAGATATGAGTTAAAGTATGGTGCCTTTTACTATTGCAAGTCCTGCATGAATATTTTGATTTGCACGTGTCTACTCCATGCGAGGGATGAAAACACGCTAGACATAATTTTTTCTGCTTGACGAAAGATAGGCGCTCGATAGGCGAGAGGTCAAGAAATGTTTGACATTTCGAAAGCACGTGACCTTGAATACACCGGAAACATTTTATTCCCGTACTTGAATTAGTTGAGGTGCCAGCCAGTCCTATAAAAGGCGAATTGGGTGATTTATAGGTAGGCTTTTGCCCAAACTGATTTGGCATAGAATTTGATTTTTGATAGGTAGGCACCTTTTTGGGTGCTGTTGATTGAGGAAGTGATTCCAAAACTTTACATCTTTTTTCTAGAAATTGAAAAACTGACTGAAAAGTGGGAATTTCGGTATTAGTATTGGCGTGACTCATTTCGAAATTTGAACGCGTCGGAATATCCAATTTTTCTAACAGAATGAAAAAATAATAAAGTCCCAACTATCAACGTCAAAGCTAAGTGATTTTAAAATTTCTAGGGATTCTGAAAAGGTGTCAATTAAATTACGCAATTCTTTAGCTGACTCGTTTTTTAATGTAGAGTTCATAATTGTGCTCAAAGCATCATTTGCGAGGTCTCGCTTGTTATGATATCTATTGACTAATTTGTCGTATCGTAAATAAATATTGAAGTTTTCGGACGTTACTTAGACTTTGATTTTGATCTATAATGTTATTAAAAAGATCGAAAAAGCTTGGCCATAATTTTTTATCACCTCGAAATATGGGAATACCTAACTCTTTGAGTTTTGGAGTTTCGTTTTGTCGAACATATGATCCCGAAAAGATGGGGCCTCAACCGGAAATATTTCAGAGTAAACCCCTTTACATGCATAAAAATATTTACGAGCTTCTGAAAGGACCGCATCTTGCGTTTTAAACTCCTCGTCGTCCGAGTCGTCTATCAACATAATGACATCATTATGTGCCAGCATGCATTTATCGAAGGTTTCATCCAAATCGAAATACCTCACTTGAAACTCGTTTCTCGCTTTTGCGTCCGTTGCCGCGGTTTATAAAAACACATAAAACTCGGTGATCGCAGATAAAAAACCCTTGCGTTTTTGCACGGCTTTTTTGATAGACATGATTTTACCTTTGAAATGACGAAATTGTCGGTAAATATATAATTAACGCTAAATTAATGCTTCTGAAATAGAAAAAATGACGAATTGTCGAAAATATGCACTAATTTATCGCAATTGATGAAAATTGTTTTAAATATCGAAATTGTATGGAACAAATCTAATCACAGAAATTGTGTTTGTTTTGATCGATTTTTGTTTACTGAAGTGACCACGCGGTAAACCCTGCGTTACCATAGCAGCGGACTGAAAACAGGTGAACTGCGCCGAAACCGAAGGTCGAACGAAAATCTCTCTCGGTTAAATACGATTGGCAAAATTCAAGGCCGCGTGATCTCGGCGAAAATGTGAAAATGGCCGACTTATTAATACCGTCGTATGGAGTAAATTTAAATAATTCGGGTCGAAGGAACACTTTATGTATGCCCGCAGATAGAAAAACGATAACTGCAGTGGACTGTATATATTTTATTAAATGAAAGCGCGAACAAACATAAATATATTGATACGAAATCACGAAATAATCAAAGGTCCATAAGTTAAATGCTGTTACCACACAACGGAAATCAGAAACAAAGCACTCACCAGTTTGCAGCCAATTTCTCCACGTTCCAGGGGCCCCTTTCCGGTTCTAATGATGGCACCACGTAGCTGAAGGGCTGAAGTTTCCAGTTCTATGCTTCAGTACACCAAAATCGAGCACTTTCAAGTGTAGAAATTTGTAATAGTTGGAGAAAGAAATTAACACGCCATTTTCTCGAGGCGGTAGAAAAGGATCTCACTGATTCTTGGTGCGCATGTCCAATGCGCGGAAAATGTACTCTGTCCGTCATCTAATTGTGTGGTTTTAAAATTTTAAAAACAACCGCGAAATTTAGCGGGAGCTAACAAGAATGTAATAACTTTTTTCTAAATATGAAAATTTAACAGGTTGATGGTTTTTTTTTAAATTGAACACCTATATATTATTTCAGATTTTAATAGACCTTTTCTTCCTAATTTCAAAAATATTTATGTTGGGATTATTTAGTTTATTAGTTTTAGAGATATATGCGGTTAAAAGTTTTTAAAAATTAAGTTTTTTTTGTAAGGTATATAATTTCCTAATACCATCTATGGTGATTCTGCGCAGTAAGATGTGGCGCCGCAAGTCAGTAAAAGCAAAAAATAATACAATTTTTTTTGGGAAAAGATAAATTACTAATACTTTATTGATGAGGCTATGTAGATTATAGCCTCCTTACCTTATTAATACAATTTTCAATAATTCTAATAAATTTTCTGTGAATAGCTTAATAGATAGAGTGCGCAGAATTTCCATTAGGATCGACGAATGTTTGTTCTATTTTCTCTTCTAAAATTTGAACAGACATTCGTCGATATTAATGGAAATTCTGTGCACCCTATCTATCAATCTATAATTTATAAGAATTATTCAAAATTGTATAAAAAATCAAGAAGGCTAGTGCAATCTATTAGAAAAATTTCAAAAGTTTCACCATATCTTATCGTTCAGGCTACAAATGCGCTCAGTCAGGAGTAATTTCAATTTGTAATATTGACGAACAGGCTAAAAAGGCGCCATATTCCATTTTTTAGAACGGGTTTTCTCGAAATCCCGTTTTTTGACAGCGCCTTCTTTGCCTGTGGTCTTCAATTGTTTCCGATAACTATCCCAGGTAGCAAGGTCACGTTTTTTAAACGTCAAAAAAGGTCATTTTTAATGACCATTGACGTCTCTAACCTGACGTGTAAATGACCTAAAGGTCATTTAAAAATGACGTTCAAAAGACAAACCCAAAATGACGTCATTTTTAGACGTTTTAAAGACGTCAGCCATATGACGTATTTGGGACCAAAACAGAACATCAGTGAACATTTATGACTTTTTTTAAACTCGTCTGAATATGTGAAATATTCCCTGCAGTTAAGGACCACTGAAGGAACTTGGACTTGGCAGTCCTGGAACAGGTACAGATCAAAATAGACCTAAACCCAGACTTAGACATCCCCACTTGGAAGCGAAAGAAGCCTCGAAGTTCGTCTTGGTTAAATATTTAATTTATTTTACATACATACCCCCACATCTCGTATAAATCCGGTCAAGAACTGACTGGGGCACCATCTATGTAAGTATGGGTGTATGTTCCTTGGACAAAGTGTGCAGTGTGGGTAGTGACCAATATATGACGTGTTTAAGACGTCAAAAACTACACAGCCAAAAGACGTCAAATAACTGACGCCTTAAAGACAACATTTTTTGGTAGATGACCTGCTGGTCATCCAAATGACCACTTCTCGACGAAAAAAAGACGTGATTTGATGACCCTTTGCTACCTGGGATTGACCACTGTCAGTTTTCTCGTGCGTTTGAATGAATAAGAATAGTTCACGTTTGACTATACCCGTCAACGTCGAGTTTATAAATCAGAAGTTGTGTCTACGTTTGCCAAGTCCAATCCAAACCACAGCCAACGTTATTAGGTAGGTTGTGTCCAAGCTTAGTAAGTACGCCAAAATTGTATTCCGTATAAAGAATTCAGATAAAAGTAAAGCCAAGTTCTCTAATTCAAATTCCAAAATGAAATATTCTTACTACTTTGGAAATGTTTTTTTAAACTTTGCTATTACAGTCAAACTTTATGTTCAATTTAACACTGTGGCTAAGAGTCATTTGCTGCCGTAATAGCCAAGTTTAGAATTTTTTTTCCAAACTTGTAAGAACCTTTTATTTGGAAATTTGTACTAGACGACTTGGCTTTACTTTTATCTGAATTCTTTTTAAGGAATACCATTTTCGCGTACTTGGCTCTTTCTACATGAAATGTTTTTGTTATGATTTTACTCCTTTTTTAAAGGATTTGGATAATATTTAAGTTTTAAAGTAGTAAAATATAAGGAATATTGTTCCAAACTTTTGTAATGCCTTAATAAAAATGGTTTTTGAATCTTTTCCTATGGTTCTATCATAGTTCCTATCAGCCTTTCGAAGCTCAGGTCACTAGCGTTCCTGGAACTGAACAATGTTACTTTTACATAACTTTAGATTTATAGGGGAGGGAAGCAAATTAAAATTTTGAGATTTTAAAGTTTTTTCCTATAGTTTTATTTTGTATCATATTTCCTATCAGTCTACTAAAGTTTAGCTCTCTAGCGCTTCTGGAAGTGGGTACATGTATAGGGGAGGGAAGTAAAATAGAATTTTGGGATTTTTTATTTTTTTTACGGGTTTGGTCATAATTTCTATTAGTCTGTCAAATTTCAGCTTTGTAGCATGTCTGGAAGTACAGTAGAATTTTGATGATCTATACATGAGTGAGTGGCAAATTCGACGTTTTTTGAAATTTTGTAACTACTTTACTACTTTATTGAAGTCCATCCAAACTTGGAGGGGTTGTTAACTCCATGAAAATCTACGATTACGCAAAGTTTGAGTTTCGTAGCTCATTCCGAAGTAGAGTTTTATATAGGTCAAATATGAGCTGAAATGTTTCAAGAAACCGTGCCGTGCCCTCAGATTTATTTAGAGGAATTGGCTCACAACATAATTAAGGCCCAAAGCAAATTGCATGCCAGAAAAGGTATCGCTACCTGAAACAAAAAGGGTCATTGTGTGAAAGTGATTTCTCCCTAGCTCTAACTGATGATTTACTCCGAAACAAACCAAACCCGATCTAACCTAACCAAACATAATGAACCTTACCTTTCCCATACGCAGAGATGCGTAATTTTACCTAATTACAGAAAATGAGGCGTGGGCAAGTTTTTAAATGAATCTACATCTGATTGTTTCCATCGATGCCACGACACCCATCAGTGATAAGGCCAACAAAAATGAGAAGAACCCGATTGATTATTAGAGAACTGCATACCTACATAAATTTGATATATATGTATTTGTCTCGAAAAATAAAATGTGTAACATCCCCAGGGGGCTGTGAGACTTTCCGGTAGCTCTCATTTTTTCAATATTGGGCCATTACCACTGAGTGAAACCACCGATCTTGAAAGCCTGGTTCGAATTTTAAGGGGTACCGGCCGAGGCAAAACAAAATAAAAATGTTTTGGAAAGGCGGTCCTCAGTCCTCCTGAAATTATTTTATTTAATCTATGACAAAACAGTCAAAATATTCCTTTAATATTTAATATTGAACCTGGGCTTAGGATACCTACTGAGATTGACTTTAGCTGTCTCCGTAGTAATGTTAGATGTTTGCCTCAGACCCGAGGCTACCCTAGCTGATACCCTAAATCAACAATTGCTTTTCTAAAGTGAGTATCCACATTTCATTTTCTCCTTTTCAGATTTTATCAGCGTCACATGGTCTTTCCTTCCATTTTGGTTGTGCCGTACTAAAAATGTCTAACGAGACTATAACATCGATGTATACGGCTACCACTACCTTGTTCTGAGGACCAGCCTGCAAATTAATTTATTTAGTCTATGACCAAACGTCAAAAAATCCTTTTCATATTTAATATTGAACCTGGGCTTAGGGTAACTACTGAGATTGACTTTAGCTGTCTCCGTAGTAATGTTAATACCACAAATTGGCAGCTGGTTTTCTAAAGTAGGTATCCACATTTGATTTTTCCTTTTCAGATTTTATCACCTTCCTTTCATCGCCTTTCCATCCATTTTGATTGTGCTGTACTGAAACTCTCCAAGAAGACTTGTAACATTGATGTAGCACTACCTTGTTCTGAGGATCAACCCGTAAATTAATTTATTTAGTCCATGACCAAACCTCAAAAAATTCCTATGATATTTAATATTGAACCTAGGCTTAGGATACCTACTGAGATTGACTTTAGCTGTCTCTGTAGTAATGTTAGATTTTGGCTTCAGACCCGAGGCTACCCTAGATGACCGCAAATTGGCAGTTGGTTTTCTAAAGTGAATATCCCATTTCATTTTTCCTTTTCAGATTTTATCACCTTCAATTACAGTTCCGTGCCTTCAATTCATCGCCTTTCCATCCATTTTTGGTTGTGCCGTACTGAAAATGTCTAATATCTATGTATACGGCAACCACTACCTTATTTTGAGTTAAGTTTTTGTAAAAAACGCGATTCAAACTATATAAGTTAAAGCATATTTTCGCAATTTTTCCGCCATGAAACTCTAAAAAAATTGCTGAATGAATTATGGTCCAATTATCATAATTCCTTAAAATTTATGATAAAAATCCATCCATCAACAGGCATCGGCTCCACAAGCCGATGTCAATTGTTGGCAACAATCGATTGCACTGAAAGTTCAGAAGAACTTGTTTGATGACAAACATAACTTTTAAAGAACCCGTTTGATGAGTTTAAGAACTAGCCTACACACGGCAACACTGTGACAAAACAAATCAGTTTTATCTTACTAAGTAGGTTTTTGCTCTGGGATCTGGGATGCAATTTGTCCCATAAATAAGGACGTGCTCACGTAATCAATAAGGAATCAACGTTTTTTTACCTTGATAAGGCATCAAAGCTATAACAGCGATTATTAGGCCTATTAACGCACACAATATGAAATAATTGGCTGGTTTGATCAGTGTTTTAATATTTCTGGATCCAACATGGTTAACATAAAGGAGACTTTTAAATTTGGTTTTTATAAAATGCTGCATAGCATGGTACTCCTTTTTTTGGAACAATATGGGAATGATGGAGGCTACTATCTAAAAAAATACCATGAGTTAAAACAAACCATGCAAAATTTAATTTTTTTATTAAGTTTCTAAATTTACTTTCCAAAAATAATACAAGAATCTTGGGCAAGTATTACGCTATTAAAGTACTTTGCAATATAGCTAAAATAAATAATTTTATTTCTAAGCAGTTATATGTAATATTAATAATATTAGGGGAATTCGGCACACTGTCAATTATTTTATGAACATGCGGTATTTATAGAAGAAAATATCCTAAACTAACCTGAACTATTATTATAAATTAGCCCGAACTAACATAAACTAACTTAGAACTTAAACAAACCTGGACATCATGGAGCCTCAGATAAAAGGGATTTCGGAACGTGTGTGCAATACAATATAATTTTATTTAAATTAAAAAAAGCTATTCTGAGCCGAATCATAATATGTATCGAAATTAAAATCAAAATATCGAGCAACATCTAAAAATTATGTTTTCCGAAAAACAAAACCTTCGTCGGCTTAATGAATACAAGTTTAATAAAATTTAGTAGTTTTCGTCAACTTTGTTATTTCTTACGGTCATATTGGAAATATGCGTCATTAAATAGTGAAGAAAAACAGCTTTTCAATCCTGTATAACACCCTATCTTTGGATGCCGGGAAATATGAATTTATTCAAAAACACTTTTCACTGGTTGGCAATGAAACAAATGCCATATAATTATAATAATTGTGTTTATTATAAGCCGAGTCCACATCAAACCAACAAAACAGCAACACAACAAAACTGCAAGTTTTCGAAAACACGAACAAATTGTCAACTGCTGCCTACATATAGGAAAACAATAATTAGTGAACTTTGAAACAAAACTTTTACCAGCTCCGGAATTTTCCAATAACTGATCATTTCTGTATTCTCTTTGGAACTGGCTATTGATGTTTTTTATTCTTCGTTTGCCTTTTTATAACGATTTTTATAATCAGAATGTCTGGCGTCCCATAACAATCGAGCATCTCGATAAAGCTCAATTAATTTAAATGTATTTTCAACACCCCATTTACTTTTGTCTCCGGACATGGTAATTTTGCACACAGAAACTACACAAACTGAACCACGATGTGTGTTTTATTCGCGTACAGGCTAGACCAGGGCTTTCAAAACGGACGGGCCACGATCCTCCACTTTGTTGACGTCACATCCGGAGCTGATTTTTTTTGATGGTCACATTAAGACACAGCTGATTGTCTTTAAAATATTGAAGTTGGAATGACGGTTCATGAATATTTGATTTAAAAAAAAATAAAGCCGGTTTTGAGATTGTTTTTACTATATTCTTTCAGAACAATTTTTTTAAAATCTATAGTAATACTTAATTTTTCAGAGCCGCTTCATTAGCTCACAAAAAATTAAGTTTAAAGCAGAAGCGAATGTGACAATCCCAGATGACAAAATCAAATACATGTCAAATATAACAGTTGGCATGTGGTACATGGCGGGTAATTTGAATTCAAAATAAGGAATGCTAAATTTTGAATATTTTAACCTTTTAATCATATTGTTTCCTTACAAAACTTTGGTGGAATATCGGGATGGTGTCTAAGAATATTTCACTGAAATTTTGCGGAAATCTGTAGTGCCATTTTGAAAATATCATAAAAAAACGTCTGACCTCCCATAAGACCCAATGTAAAATTCAGCCCCCGGAGAACAGCTGATTTTTTCAGGGTGGCCTCTATTTTTGTGCTGGCCTTGGCTAGACCAACAAAGTTGCCCAAAACGAAAACAAAACATCAACACTATGATATTTAACGACAGGTGACGGGAAAAAAAAGTTGCTGAAAACACCAACAAAACAAAAAAGTTGCAGAATTATTCTCATTTTGTTTCAAAAATGTTGGAAAACATTGAGTTGCTGTTATGTTTTTGTTTTGTTGGTTTGGTGTGGATGGTGTGGATCCGCTATAAGTGACTAACTATCAAAGGTTTGTCAATCCAGGGCTATCAAAACGGACGGGCAACGATCCTCCACTTTGTTGACGTCACATCGGGGGCTGATTTTTTTTTGATGGTCACTTCACGACACAGCTGATTGTCTTTAAAATATTGAAGTTGGAATGACGGTTCATTTTTAAAAAAAAATAAAGCCGGTTTTGAGATTGTTTTTACTATATTCTTGCAGAACAAATTTGTTTAAATGTATAGTAATCCTTAGTTTTTCAGAGAAGCTTCATTAGCTCACACTAAAATTAAATTTAAAGCAGAAGCGAATATGACAAACACAGTAACAGTTGGCAAGGAATGCTAAATCTTGAAGATTTTAACCTTTTAATCATCTTGCATCCTCACAAAAGTTTGGTGGAATATCGGGATGATGTCTGAGAATATTTCACTGAACTTTCTCGGAAATCTGTAGTGCCATTTAAAAAATATCATCTGACCTCCCATAAGGCCCAATGTAAAAGTCATTCCCCCCCCCGAGAACAGCTGATTTTGTCAGGATCGTGGCCTGTATTTTTTTGTTGGCCTTGGCCAATCATTTGATTTGTCTGTTACGAGTTTTAAAATTATTTAAATTATTTTTGATATTTCTTGAGTTACACTACCAATTAAATTTAATATGAAAATGTTTCCAAATTGGACATATGAGCTTTTTATTTTGGGCCATAAGAACGCTGGAGGAGCTCAAGATATGTAGTTGGTACGATTAAGATACCTGTGCTGCGCTTGAGCTTCACGGTGCCTAGAATAGATCGGTGTTCGGATCTTACAACTTAGGGGCCATAGTGCAGCAGGTGACAGAGGACACACATATTTGTGTTTAAGATATAGGATTTTTAAAATTAGAGGAGTGGGGGGAAAAGGGTTTTACAAAAAAAAGAAAATCTGTCACAGCCGGCTAAATACTCAGCTGATGGTGATTCAAAACTGTAGTGTTCCTTGTTTTGATAAAATTACAAGTTGACGAGATACAGGCTGTCAAAGTAACCTCCAAAAAGGCATAAAAAATAATAATTAAAAAAATATATTTTTGCTTAAAAAAATCAATAATATGTCTCGCTAGAGACTTGTTTTATTAACAAAAAATATTTAAAAAAATATTGCGTTTAAATTAACCGACTAATTTTTTTTTAAATTATTTTTACTTCAATTTATTGCTCATTTTCCAATACATGACTTTACCCAATTTCTAATTTTTACTGGATTTTTAAAAAAAGTTGTAATCAAAAATGTTTAAAAACTCGCCAACTTTGATGCTCTGTATCTCGGATTACTTTTGAAGCTGAAACGAACACATTATTTTCTTCGAATGTTAATTTTTGTGTAAAGAAAAATGAAGCAGGCTAAAAAAAATATGACTGGTATGTCTGAAAAATATTATTTTATAAGAATATATTAAAAAACAATAAGACAATTGCCTTAGTTTTTAAAAAATTCAAAAAATATTAGTTGTTCCTATGATATCTAACTTTTGTTTACAAAAATCAGCTGGACCACCAGTGATGTGAAAAATTCGACTTATAAATATACAGTATGTCCCTCTGAGTTGGAATCATATGGAAAACTTTTTTATTATTAATTTTAGGAAAAAAAAATTATTCTTCATAAAAAGTCCTGCATTATCTAAAACCTAGAACATAGTCATCAAATATCAACTTTTTTCAGTGGTATACGAGGTTTGTCAAAAAATATGAGTTTTGCTCAGGAGTAAAGTACCTTTAAATTTGACAACATCAAAATATGTTACAAAAAAAAGTTGATCAAAATTAAAAATTACGTTAAAATATGCAAGTATATCCATTTAAATTGAAACTTCAGATTATTAAATTTTTTACTAATATTTCTATTTTAAATGAACATGTATCTCTTGTGATTACGAAACACATAATAAACTTTTAGTTTTTCGATGTTTTCTAATAATTTTGCAATTAAAACGCGTAATAAGTGCATATTCATTTATTTTGCAAATAATAATTCAAATTTAAAGGTACTTTACTCTTGAGCAAAACTCATATTTTTTGACAAACCTCGTATACCACTTAAAAAATTTAATATTTAATTACTAGGTTTTAGATAATGCAGAACTTTTTATGAAGAATAACTTTTTTTCCTAAAATTAATAATAAAAAAGTTTTCCATATGATTCCACTTAGGGGGACATACTGTATATAAGATCCGAACACCGGTCTATTCTAGGCACCGTGCTATATATATAATAAATTTAATCAAAATATTTACTTAAATTTATTTCAAGGTTTTGTAATCGATTTTTAGTCTTGTTTTGAGTTTAATCATATATATTGTTTCAGTTGTTAACTCTTACATAAATAAAAGATAAATTTTAAGAAATTATTTATTTTTGGGACAAAAGTAAAAAAAGTAAACTTTTGTCAGACAGTTACGTATGTAGGTATAATAACAACTAAAATTACAACATTTGTTTCACATCCAACTCAAACTGTTTTTTTACTAAATTTACATTTTCCACATCCAATGAAAGGTTTGTTTTATATGGTAAATAAATTATTTTTATACTTTATTGAATGATGTATAGACCCAATATGGCGGCCATAGGAAATATGACAATTGGCTATGGTTAAAAAAAAAAACTAGAAGGCCTAGCACTGATACGTAACTTGTCCACGGCTCCTTATACAAACCTGATAGGAACAACAAAATTGTGGGCCAGCATTTAATACTTGATCAAAGTAAAGATGCTCAGCATGGGTAACTAAGTATAGAAAGATTCCCACAAGTTCAGATACGTTAAATATTAACGTAAAAATAATAAAATAGTATAGCGGCTTGCAGCTGTGCATCAAAGATATCAAATTGTCAAGGAGAAAGAATGGATTTCCTAAAATGTAAAATATATATTTTGGAATTTCATATAATACTTATGTAATACGGTGCCTAGGTACATGGGGGCGGCGGAGAAAATATCGAAAGTGTAAAAGATCAAAAACACAAAATCTAAACACCACATATCTCTCTTCTTTCCTGAGATCCTAGAGGTTGTAAATCCCGGGAAAGAAGTCAGGAAGTTTTTTTCTTATGTTTTCGATCTCTTGTACTATCCACCTTTCGTACTTTCGACCTTTTATCCGCCGGCCTGTAAATAGCTAATTAAAAGTTTTAATTTAAAATTAATAAGAAAGTACCTACATATATTTTTAAAATTTTTATAACAATATTTTTAACAAAACTACCAAGTAGGCCAAAAAAAACGGACAAAATATTTTTTATTATAAATTATGAACTGTTTAACTGTTTTATTAATGGAACATCTCAAATAGTTAACTTAGTGGTCTATGCTTTTGTTGTTTGTTATTTTTGAATTTGTTTTTTTATGTCAGTTGAAAGAATTTGATAATAATAAAGTCAGATAAAAACAGATATTTTGGAATTATTAATCTGTGACAACTGACAAGTAACATTTGGTGACCCCTAGAATGGAAAAGACAAGTAATTCGACACGAAATAAAGCTGGAGTAAGAACCCTCTCTGAAAGTTTTTTGTGGCCCTAAAATTTTGGACGGGGAAGAGAAGCACGGAATGCCAGTGAGGTGTCAAGAACATCAGGTCTGAGTTTACCTACAGGTTTGGCCATTAATGATAAAAATGATGATAGGTTAAATGAGAAAACCGACAAATCTAATGGTTCAAAGCAAATGGTAGATTTAGGTCTGAGGAAACACAATGCGGTTGAGATTCAAAGAGCGTCAGGTCCGAGTTTATGTACAGATTTAATTATTAATGAGAAAATTGAAGATAGGTTAACTGAAAAAATCTACAAAACTAATAGTTCAGGGCGTAAGGTAGATTTGGAACTGAGGAAGCTTACTTTAGAAAAAGAGAAAAAAATTCAGCGCTAGATGTAAGAAGATGAGATAAGGATATTGGAAATGGAATTAAGATCAGATTGTGGACTCAGGTAATAGTAAAAAGTCATTTTGATTGCCCAAGTCATTCAAGTAGTTCTTTTGAAATGCAGAGAGTATGTAACTGGGTTGATTCTACTACAAATATTGATACAAAGTTTGTTCATGATAATAATGAGATCAATGCTGATATATTCTTAGAAAATGATGCATAGAAAATAGGACAATGAAACAAAAACCGTTTCCGTTTTCTACAGACATAAACAAACTGAATGATGAAAATACATTCCAAGCAAAGATACAAGATGCTGCCACGTGTATGGAAAAGAGAGATAACATATTATCGGAAGTAACTTACGATGTATACGATGCCAAAAGATATGAAAACAATCCTGAAAATATTGGTGAGAATGATTCAGCTATTAAAATTTTATTCGAGGCTATGACCAACGTTTTTAAAAATGTCGCTTCAACAACTGCAACAAATTCTGATCAGACGCAAAGTTTTTTAGCGAGACTAGTAGTATTAAAAACTTTCCGATTTTCAATGGCAGTTCAGAATACTGGCCATTATTTTGTTAGCATTTTACGCAAATTAAAACACTGTAATTATTCTAATGAGGAAATTTTAGTAAAGCTATAAAACTGTCTAAAAGAAGAAACTAAAAATGCTGTTGCAGGAATGTTGCTAGCGGGTGGAGAAGTAAAAAAAATTACTAAAACTTTAGAAAGGCGTTTTGGTAGACCGGATTTAATTGTGGAATCAGTTCTTGAAAAAATTAAAAGTTTACCGCCTATCAGAGGCTCAAATTTTGATCAGTTAAAAAAAAATTTTTCTTGTGAAGTCAAAAATTTTGTAATAACGATGAAAACTTTAAAATATACCGGTCATATTTATAACCCTCGCGTACTCAGAGATTTAAGTAACAAACTGCCGGAATTTTTTTAATTAGACGGGGGAAAAAGTAGTCTATGGAAAAGAAGGAAATGTCAGTTTATTACATTTTCCAGAGTGGTTAGAAGAACACGCAAAAGCTTCTTGTTATGTGACATCTACAAAAAAAGTACAGGTGCCACATTATAACTCTAGTGGCCTAATACTAAAAAAACTTTTGACCCAACAAGTGATATAATTAAGTGTGCTAACTGTAACAAAAACGAAAATCATAAGGATACATGTCCAGATATCAAAAAAGACAGTGTTGATATTCGATGAAAAAAAGTAACAGAAAAAAAATTATGCTTTAGATGTTTTTAAAGTACTCATTTAAAAACGAACTGTAGAATTAGGAAACCTTGTGGTGTGAATGAATGTAAATTTTTTCATCACCCCTTACTACATAACGATTTTAAGAAAAATGAAAGAGAGATTGAGTCAGTGAGTGAACAGAAATTTGAGGTTGAAACTCTGACGGTAGTTAATAGATTTAAAAGTAAAATTCTTTTGAGAATGATTCCTGTTCGATTGTATGGATCAAATGCTCACTTGGATATTTTAGCTATGTGTGATGAACGTTCGAAAGTGACTTTGCTAGATATGAATGTTGCATCAAAATTGGGCCTAAAAGGTAGAGATGAGCCATTATGTCTGCTATGGACAAACGAAATAACTTCCAAACAGTCTCAAAGAATAAATGCAAACATTTCAAAGGCTAATAACAGTAGTCAAGTTTACAACATAAATGCAAGGACAGTAACCAATTTAAGCTTACCGGAACAGATTGTAAAAATGCAAAACTTTTCGATAAAAGATTATGTTCGGGAAAGACCCACAATGCTAATTGGACAGGATAATATTGGATTAATTATACCTCAACAAACAAGATTTAGGCCTTTTTCTCTTCCAATAGCCAGTAAATGCAAGTTAGGCTGGAGCTTAGATGGATCAACAGAAACAAATAATGACTCTGTCCATGTTCATAGCTTACATATATGCGAATTTACAGAAAAGACAACAGATTTGGAAATTCTTGATTTGTTGACACAGACATATTTTACCGAAGCTTTTGGAGTGATCGCCGAGCCATAGAAAATAAACGAGCACTAGAAATAATCAAACAGAATGCTTTAAGAAACGGAGGTCGCCTTGAAATAGGTTGGTTGTGGAAAAAAGACAATGTAATTTTGCCAAACAATAAGGAAGCAGCTTTACAAAGATTAAAATGCACTGAGAGAAAATGTTTACGAGATCCAAATTTAAAAGAGAAATACTCAGTAAAAATTAGATAGTATGAAGAAAATAACTTAATAAGAATCACCAGAAGAAGAGAAGGTTACAACAAGCCACAGGTGGTATTTACCTCATTTTTCAGTTGTGAACCCTAATAAACCAGATAAAATAAGGTTTGTTTGGGATGCTGCAGCA
This sequence comes from Aspidapion aeneum, assembly GCA_963576565.1. Lineage (NCBI taxonomy): Eukaryota > Metazoa > Arthropoda > Insecta > Coleoptera > Brentidae > Aspidapion > Aspidapion aeneum. The sequence continues at coordinate 48,326,235 of OY755047.1, forward strand.
AGTTTAAACAAATGTTTGCTTCCAGGGCCGGATTTGCTTAACTCGTCATTAGGTAACTTGTGGAAATTTAGACAGTACCAGATAGCTTTTTCAGGAGATGTGAGATAAATGTTTCACTAAGTTCAAATTCGAGAAACAGATAGATGTGCCAAAAGATTTCTATGGAGAAATTTAGAGTGCAATAGAGATCCGAAAACCTTGGCAGATCGATTGGAAAAAGAAAGCAATAAAAAACATGATAGTAAAGACAAGGATTCTAAAAGTAAAAAGAATGCAAATAAAAATTCTACCAGATACTAAACTAGAAAAAGAAATAACTCATATTGCAAAAATAGCTGTTGTAAACATGAACCAAAAGTATCTTCAGAAACAAAAGGAAATTTAAGATACACAAAAGAAACCTTTCCAGAGTATGAAAAGCCCAAAGAGAGGACAAAATGATAGAGAGATAAAAGAAGAAGCAGTTGATCAAGTCAAAACGTGTGATTTACTTCGTACCAAGAAATAACAAAAAGCATCAGTATGCAAAAGAACTGTAAAAAATAAATACAAGTCAGGCTTAAAGAGCACCGAAATTCTTGAATTGCCTTTTACCCTAAAAAAGAGAAGCAACGAATTGTTGGAGAAGAAAAGAAAGAGTTTGGAATTTAAAAGATTAGACATCAAAATACCTGATCGCAAATAAAAAGATACCTGTAAAACGAGGCACACTCAAGATAACATTAGGCACCTTGAAGAGATTTTTAGGAAGCCTAAAACTCTTAACAAGAAAATAGCTTTTAAAAAGGATTCAAGATTCAAGATTCAAGATTCATTTATTTTATAAAAAAGCATTACATTCAAATTACAATTTCCATTTAAACAGATTCCCTAAGTCACAACTTGTCGAGAATGTGTTCTTTCGTCAATCCTTATCCTTATTCCTAGTTGAAATTTATATTACAATTATTTAATCTATTGAGATCCTTATAAAAATTATTAGTAGTATAAAAAGGATATATCACATTGTTATGCCCTATTATTATTTGTATTCACTGAATTCATATACAAGAACACACACATACAAAACAGGTATATACTATCACAGAACATGAGATTGAGGAAAATAAGACTGTTGATAAAACTTTGTATGGAAAGTCCCTTCGAGAAGAAACAGATACCATTAGTTTAGAAGCAGAGAATATAGTTAATTCTCGAATGATTAGTAAAGTTTCCTCAGACCCCTTAGACTTAACCGCAGTAACGTTCCTCAGACTGCTAAGACTTAACCGCAATAACGCCAAACAACTTTTGCTCGGTTCGTCTAATGGAGAGACATTGCTTGTAATGTCAATTGATTCAGACGCTGATATCTGCAGAAGTGAATGGAAGAAATTACTTAGAAATAAACTTAAGCATTAACTAATAGCTTTTGGCAACGTTGGGTGAAAGAATATCTTCCATCCTTAACATAAAGAAATAAATGGAGGCGAGATCAAAACCTATCCTGGTCGAACTCGAGTCGTAGATGTGAAGACTGCACATCTATTTATAGAAGACCAGTAACACAAATTTGTCGACTAGATTTGGAATTCGATGTTGATTAAATGTTTTAATGGGGGGAAGAATGTCAAATAGTTAACTTAGTGGTCTATGCTTTTATTGTTTGTTATTTTTGAATTTGTTTTTTTATGTCAGTTGACAGAATTTGATAATAATAAAGTAAGATTTTGTTTGTTAGTCTGTTACAACCGATAAGTAATAAAACAAACTGTACTTTGCAGAGAATCGATCGACGGAATCAATTTCAAACCCTTTAAAGAGGCTCATTTATTTTTATTTTCTGGAATATATTTAAAATATTTTGTGAATTTCTGCCAAGCATAACGAGGTATGAATGATCAAAGCAGTGGTTTTCGAAAAATGATTTCTTTTTGAACTATTGTTTTACCAATTATACGAATGCCTTTTCAAATATGTCTGCATTAATTTCCTCATAAATGAATTTTTACTAAAATGATTTTAATGAACTAAAAAGCATTGCAGTAAGGTTCAATTGCTCTTTAAAAATAATTACCAAAATTTACCGACATCTGGAAATCCAAATTCGACTTAATTGAATTTGACCAAAAGTAAAAAATTGCTTTTTTTGTGTTGCAAGACATTTTTCAACCATTTTTCAAATTTCTGTTAGTGATCTAGACTTACCATAAACATGAAGGTACCAATCATGAAAATCGTTTTAGTAGTTCTTGTTGTGTTTGTTCCACCGATTGATTGTATTTTAGACGCTTGGAAAATTCTCAGCATGATGCTTTTTATTTAATTAAAATAGGTACAGTAATAATAAACTTTAGATTAAATGAGACAATCTTAAAGGTCTCGTTGTGCGTGGCAAAAACAGGGCTTTTTTAAGAATCAAAAACATTCAAAAAAATTTTCCTGAACATAAAGATAAACGACCCTCTTTAAAAGGTCATGTTGCAATCTATCTGCCATCTTGTAATTTAAGATATCGATGAAAAAATATTTTTGGTCAAAAGCCTGATCAATCGTTTAAAAGCTATAATAAAAAATTGTTCACCGGTACTATTTTTAAACGACGATAGACGAAAAATTGATATAGTCAAATATTCGTGGAACAAGAAAGCTTTTAGAAATAAAATTTCGGACTTCCATTGTCTTTATTTATTTTAAAACACGACGTTTCGGTTAGTAAGTATCTCTAACCGTTATCAAGTGTAAACTGGTTCAACAGTTTACACTTGATAACGGCTAGAGATACTTACTAACCGAAACGTCGTGTTTTAAAATAAATAAAGACAATGGTAGTCCGAAATTTTATTTCTACACAATCATTGTCTACGAGTTTCAAACAAAGAAAGCTTTTTCGGTTTAATCCCATACGTCTGTGTATGAATTCTTGAATAGGTAAGAAGGAGTACTCCCTCAAAATCCGGAGAAAGTTAAACTGCGCATGCGATCTCACTTGATTTCCGCATCTTTAGTGGTCCTGACGTGGGGAGATGCTCATTCTCACCCTCACCCGTTTCAAGAATCCATACACTGGGCTAAAATCAAATAAAATTTAAAAAAATTATTTTACAAAAATCTGCTGAATTTATTTTCATACAATTTATATATTGCTATAAATGCTTGAGTTTTCAAGCTAAAATATTTTGATGCACATTGGGGACTAAATAGATTACTAAAGCACCTAGTTAGTTTAAGGTACTAAATTGACCCTTTTAGTCCTTGATGATTAAAAACTGACTTGTCAAGACACACAGAGTGAGTTTAATATCAACCCTTAAGCGAACCTAATACGATTAGTGTTGCTGGCAGTCAGTGGCGTATATAGGGAAGGCCCGGTGAGCCGGGCCCTCACTAAAGTTAAGATTTTTTGTCAGTAATACTAGCTGCGTTCGGTATTTACGTCGGATTAATTCTTTTGATCGAAATCGTTCGTTAATTCCATCTAGATCTAGGGGAGGTAGATCTGAATCGTTCGGTAATTCTGCTCAGACTAGTCTGACGTAAATCTGGTTGCTCCGTACATTTTGATCGCCGAAACAGATTGATCCGAGATTGTGACGTCATGTTGGGTATTTGTTTTGTTTACAAAAATATTTTTTATGAAAAAGATTAAAATTCAACTATTTGATATTGAAGACAACAAATTATATAAATTTCCGACATCACAGGACAATTTTGTCAAAATTATAGCAGGGCGTAAGTTGAAATATGTTTATAATATTTTTGGCTATATTTAGGGTTTATGAAACATTTATAAAAATTTGATCGATTTGATCCGGATCGTTCGGTAATTCCAATTTGCTCAGACTAATCTGTAAACACGTGACCAAAAATCCGTCGCTTCTGAGATGAAAATACCGAACGCAGCTACTGATCGTGTAAGGGTCGCTTAACAATGAAGGACTGTCTCACTAGGATGACAGTTTATATCTAGGGTATCGTTAAATGTTATTAGAATAATATAATTATTATATTGTATAATGTTTGGCTATTAGTAGTACCACAGTATAGATACCTTTTGTAGTACTATGTCTTGTTAAATAGCGTTCCATGATTTATTTTGAATTATTTTTCCTATACTAAAGTGCATAAAATAATATATAAAGCTGTGGCTAAGATGTAGTATATCTTTAGTATTTTATTTCTCTAATCATTTTAAAAATACAAAAACCAACAAATTTTCTGTATTATCTCGTCTGGCGGTACCTAACCTACCTTTATGATATTTATATGAACTTTCTAAAAAAAACCATTTGACGTTACCGAGGAGGTAGTTTAAAATTTCTGAATACATCTTCCAAGTTTAAAACCTACAAAATCTAATCTAGCCCAGTTAGATATTAAGAAGTCTTTTTAAAATAAAAATGTCCGTAATAAACCCCTTAAAAATAAATAGTAAATTTAAGGATGATTCCACAACTTAACGGACTGATAAAGTCAAACTAATTATCCATCGTCTCTTCTGCTAGCATTATTTTAGGCGAAAATAACGAACAGGGTTGAATCATGAGCGTACCCAAGATTAAGATTTTTTAGATAGATTCCACATATTTCGCATCCCCAAAACAACAAAGACCTAACTCAAAAATTTGGAAAATCGCGATTTTGTCAAAATCTGAGTTAAATGAGAGCTATCTATCGGTAAGTAATAAAATGAAAGCGAAATTTTAATTATGTGACCGGAAAGTGCTTTACTAATTCACTTTAGTCATTAAGGCCTAAATTATTCTCGACAATTTTTTTTTTTTTGAGATGCCAAAAATGTGTTGTTTGGATGTATTTTGACCTATCCTAGCAATATCGTCGTGATGTATGTGTGTGTGTGTTTGTGTGTGGCTCTGTGTGTATATTATTTCTTTCCGTAACACAATGGCTCCTAAACCGCTGAACCAATTTTCATAAATTTTTCAGGTAAAATAGCGTTTGACACTCTCACAAGCTGATTAGAATTTGGTCAAAATCCATTAATGCTAACGACAGTTTTATGACAATTAAAAACTTTAAAAAATTCTAACTTTTTAACGAAGCATCGTATCAATACACTGTTTTGTAAAAATAAAGTAAATATTTTGCTCAATATTTGTTATAACCAAAAAATTTGTAGGTGCTTCGGTTTCTAAGATATTTACAAAAAACTTCACAGGGCTTCACTTAAAGTGTGATAATAGTCTATAGTCTAAATTCTTCGCATTTGTAATGACGTCACCAGGTGCGAAAAAAACGTATGGCGTAGATTCTTTTTTAAATTTACTATCATTTTTGGGCTCAATTTTGTTGCATCTGCGGCTCGCTGTATCACATTCTCAAATTAAAGTGCCATTTTATTTCCGACTTGTTATTATACCTATGTTCCGTTTTGGGTTATTTTGTAATACTCTACAAATATCTCCTTATCTGTATTTTTAATACTAGAATAGTTGTTTTTATTTTCTTTGGTATAAATCCAATATTTTTGCCAATTCCTTATTATTATTATAATTTTTAATTGCTCAAACGCGTTATTGTTTATTTAAACTCGCGTTACATGAGCCCTTGGGTTTTATAAAGGCCTAGTCCGCGCGCTATGCTTTCGCGCGTGTGTATACGGCGATCCCCACTCTACCTTGCGGTATATGGAACGCTGAGTGGAGAACTGAAAACCTGCTCGCCGTCCCTTACTTCCTAGAACGCACATAAGGTAGGCCACTTATTAATTATAACTTGAGGGTTCATTCGTCGATAATATTTTATTTCGAATTATTATTAACAATTCCTGTTATCTGCTATTATTTCACCCGCGATTTCTATAAAAGAAATCAAGAAAACATTGTGTTTTTATCAACCTATTATATTTGTTTCTCGGCATTTTACAACTTTTTAAAATATTTTCCGACAAGTTGACAAACTCATGTTTGTGATTGACAGTGACGGATACTTCACATAACCAATTATCCACCTATTTAAAAAATGAATTAATCGTAGACACTACTTTTTTTAAAAAGGTTATTGTCACCGCTGTTTACAATATAGTAAACAAAGATAAACAAAAATGACGTCATTACAAATGCGTATAATTTTAACAATTTTCATAGAACAAACATTTCATAACAAGCATTTCAGCAAAAGTGGTTCAATCATCTTTAAAACTAGATTTATATATAACACAAAGTATATAGCCTATAGCAAACTTTGTGATGTAGGTATAAACACAAACAAAAGCTAACCCTATAATTAGTTATTTGAGTTTCCTGAAATAGTCGAATTTTTTGAGTTAGGTCTTTGTTCTTTTGGGGATGCGATTTCATAAATACAAGAATAAAATTGCATAAAACATGGGCGCACCCAGGGGAGGCGGCGGCTGAGGACCCGGGCACCCCCAAGCTTAAGTTTTTTTTAGATATTTCCCACATATTTTAGGAATAAACACAAAAAATAGCATACAATACGACATCATAAGGCCTCGGGCCCCCAGATGTCTCGCTTCCCCCCAGGCCTCGCCCCCAAACAGATTTATAGGTGCGCCACTACATAAAATACGGCATTATGAGGTCTTGGGCCCCGCTAAGACATATTCCTGGATGCGCAACTGGTTCAATCGTTAAATACTGTAAAGAAAATGCCAGTTTTCAAGAATATATTTTTTTCTTACACCCGGTTTCCACCGATGCATGCCCACCCCGATTCAAAAAACGCATCAGGTGACACTGGATTTAAAACCGTTGCAAATCCATGGTCCATCACGTGATGCGTTTTTTGAATCAGGGTGGGCATGCATTGGTGGAAACGGTATTATTTATTAGCTAGTGCGCAAGAGAGTCGAAATATGCACGGAGATGTAACTGTAAATATTTTGTATGTATTATCAGAAGTGCAATAGTCGCAAAAGATCAGGGGCGGATATACGCGGGGCCTGTTGAGTTAAATTTGGCTAAATGTTAGCGTGCGTGTCCACATCAGATTAATCGCAGAAAGGTTAGTTAGTTTCAACTCTTCATCTAATTATTAAAAGTACCGTAAGGTAAGTATTTATGGGAGAGCGTTGGGAATATGGGACATTAGCATTTTTTCAAGTTTGCCCCTCTTGACAACCAGCCAAAATTAATTTAAAAAAATTGTGGTATTTGGTTCAGACCTGTCAAAACTTTGGGTAAGTTGAACAAAAAATGCAAAAAAAAAACATTAAAATAGGCTTGTCTCATTTGGCCAATCTTATGATGAGTGCTATGTGGACCACTTTTTACGTTGGAATTCCTAGAATATTATCTGAACAAAATCATGATTCCACACTTAAACAAACCAACAAAAAGCAAAGCAGTTCAAAAAAATGCAAACTCGGCCTTCCATGAAGGATTTATGGGAAAAATGTACAGAAAGGAGTGTCAGGACATAACCTCAAATTTGTGTTTATTAATTTTTACCACTCAAATAATGCAAGAATATTTATTATTTTGTAGGTTTTAGTGCCTTAGTCCTTAGCTGATACCTTCCTAGCTAGTCTATTAGCACACTATAAGTGAACTCCATGATATATCAGCCTTGAAAACAGTTTTTTTTAAATATCTCAGAAACGAAAGCTCCTAAGAAGTTTTTGTTTATAACCCAAATTATTGAGAAAAATGCGTTCTACTACATTTCGAAACCCACATATTGATCCGATGCTCCGGTAAAAAGTAAGCATTTTTAAAACATTTTAATTGTCAAAACAGTGTCATTAATGGGTTTTGACCCAAATCTAATCAGCTCGTTAGAGTGTCAAACACTATTTTACGCGACAATTTTATGAAGTTCGCTTAAGGGACTTAGGAGCTATTGTGTTACGGACAGACACACACAGACATTACCACGGTATTGCTAAGACAGGTGAAAATACACCCAAATAACATATCTTTGGCGTTATCTGAAAAAAAAAATTCATCGAAAATAATAGGTAAGTACCTTCTCTAGCCATTGCTTCACGGCCTAGGAAGGTAAAAAGAATTCTTGAAGATTCTTATTCTTTCAAAAGTAATCCCATTAAAATTGATACTATTCATATCACCAATAATGAGTTTGTTTTTCGAAACCGCGTTTAGCTAATTGTAACCTTTGCTCTCTAATCCTTATACTCTGATGAATGTTACCTATTTATAATATTTCAGGTACATAGGTACCTACTTAGGTATTTTAATTTAAATTCAAGAAGTATTTCATATAATAGTCTCATTTTGTTTTAAACCGTACTTACAAAAGTTATTGTTATTTACAGGAGCAGTTTTAAAAAATGCGGATTATAATGTTATTGGGAGATCTCAGGTAATAAAAAGAACAGTAGTTTATTTATATTTTTGTGGAACTACCCTTCTTATTTCTCTTATAAATTATTTTATTGAACGATAAGAAAATAAAATGGTAATCCTTTACTTTTGTTTATTATGCTAATCATATTTTTCTTCTTGTTTAATCTTGAAATTGCTGTTTTCAGCTTACCGATAAATTGTAGTTACAATCATACCGATAATAATAATATCAGTAGGTAATCATAATTTAGAAAACCAACTTTGATGAACTTATTTAGTAATATAGTAATAAAATAAGAAAATACTCTGCCAATTTATGGGCATCTAAGCTCACACGATTAATTATTAATGTAATTTTTACCCATTTTGGTCCGAGAAAAAGATCTCCCCCCACTGTAACACCACTGAAGAAAACAAACTGTAATATATTTTGTTTATCTTCATACACAGTTACCTTTAATATAGTACCACACAAGTAATATTTCTACCAAAACCTTAATTTTTTAAATCTACCTCCACACTTTTTTTCGGCTCATGTCTGGTGGATTTTAGTCATTTTTAAATGGGACCATCTGGAGCCGAAACCCAACCTAGGTACCAAATTTCAATAAAATCGGACCAGAGACAATTACAGACAGACGGCACGTCAAAAAAGTTTTAAAATCATCTGGAACGTAAAAAAAATTAAAATTTTTGAATCGGAGCAACTTTATTTTTCGTATTTTTGACACAATCACCATAGCTTACACTATTATAGTTATAGTATAGGTGTGAGGCTAAAAATTTTAAAAGAAAATTTGCAAAACGGGGCAATGTTTTTGCAAAAAGAAAAATATGATGGAGTTATAAATCGCTTAAACTTAAAGTTATAATATATACAAGGTGACAAATTAAAAATGATCCACCTGGACTTTCTCGAAGCTGATCAGAAAATTGTAAAAACCCCGAAACACGTCGATTTTGTTTGAAAAGGCGACACTTTTTGGCTATCTTGAAATTTTTGTAGCACGAACCCTTCAAGGGATATACTTTACCCCTACTTTTTGAATAGGGAAAGTGGGTCCAGTAATACCTTGTTTTGAAGCTCTCTTGAATATCTTTACAACCCTGTAAAAATTTCGAAAATCCATTGATTAGTTTTTGAGATATTTGCTTTCAAATTTCCAAATTTAACATGGAATGATAAAATAAAAATGAAATCCAAAAAATATAAAATTCTAATTAAATTTTTATATTATCAGTCCACGTTAAATTTGAAAGTTTGAAAGCAATTATCTCAAAAACTAATGGATAGATGTTTTAAATTTTTACACGGTTGTAACGACATTCAAAAGGCCTTTTAACAAGGTATCACTAGACTTACTTTGCATATTCAAAATATAGGGGTAATGTATACCCCTCGAATTTCAAGATAGCCAAAAAGTGTCCTCCTTGGAAACAAAATCGATGTGTTTCGGCGTTTTTCTAATTTCCTGGTAATTTTCGAGAAAATCCAGGTGGATCCTTTTTAAATTGTCACCTTGTATATAAAATCTAGCCAACTAAATTCTAGCGACCAACGCAACGGGGCTTATTTAATAAGAGAAATAAGCCTCTTTTTTCCCAAGGCTACAGTTTTTGGCTCCGATTTAAAAAAGCGATATTTAAAACAGCTAAATTTAAAACAGCGACATTCAGAAAGCGACATCTAATAAAAACAGCGGCAATTAATACAAGGACAGGAAAACTATAATACTACTAAGTAGGTAGCTATTAAATTTAAACATAAATTGATATTGTCGCTGTTTTAAATGTCGTTTTTTTAAACTACGGTCTGTTTGATATGAAGCTCTTCAAATGTCGCTTTTTAAACCGGAGCGCGGAGTCACGATTTTTACTTCACTGTGCCAACTCTAAAAAATAAAAACTAGTTTTACTAGAAAAACAAATTCTAAAGTAAGAATAAATATTTCTATTTAATTATGCTTTTCTTGTATATTATGTTTATTTTAGCAATATTAGTCCATAAAGACAAACAAAAACGGCCAAATACACCAACTTAATTCTTGTTAATTTGTAAACAAATATTAGAAAAAAAATAAGGAATTTATCATTACGAGCTACAAGATATTAATAAAATAAAATAAATGAAAAGTTGTTTTCTGGTGTAATTTGGTTATTGACATAAGAACTAAAACAGATTGTTTTGTTTCGTCCACTTCATGCGTCTTCGTTCGTGTGCAACTGTAAAAAGGTCTCTTTTCGTACACCTATTTGAAAAAGAAGTAAAGGATAAAAGTGTCCGTTTTTATACCTCCCCCACCCAAGGTCGAAAACTCAATTTTTTTTAGGACTCCAATGTGCACACGATATGTTAAAATCGCGACTACCACACTTAAAATTCTAGAATTACTGGACTACCTGTAATATTACAATATTTCGATCAAGTTTTTTGCACTTTATTCGAAATTAAGCGGTGTACGGTCAATACAAGCCCCGGATTCGGATTCAGCATACCGAAAAACTGATAGATAGGTAGTTCTGGTCAAATGTACAGACCACTTCTTGTTTTGTGTGCCGGTGTAAGTTTTCATGGATTTTCAAAATTCTAAAAATTTTCAAAGATTTCCAAAACTCTGGAATTTCAAATTCACATATATTTTTATTAATTTCAAGATTTTATTGAATTTTCAATATACAGGGTGTAATTTAAATGATGCACCAACCTTTAAGGGGCCAAGAAAAGGACTTTTTCCCAATACATTTTGAACCAAACCCAATGTTGCCAAAATTGAAGGTTTTCCTTCAATATGAAGATTTTTGAACAAAAAATTTTGACTATTGAAAGATTGAAGGTTTGGTTTGGGGTCGGCCACCCACACGTTACTGTTTTAAAGGATATGAAGGGTTTTTGTCACTTAGTTGAAGAAAAGAAGGGGCTATTTTATTATTTTATTCATGAAAAGTTGATTCAGGGGTCAATTTTGGGCCCTTTGGCTTTTGTAATTTATACTATGGATATGTATCGGTATGCACAGGGTTCTTTCACAATATTGTGATGACAGTCAGAGCCTGACTACTTTTAGCATATCAGAGTATTTGCAGGCACAAGAACAAATAAATATTACCATGAACCAAATTTATACTTACTCGAATAATAATGGCCTTAAAATAAATCCAACAAAATCGGCAGTTATGTTTTTGGTCCCCACAGTGAGTAGGCAGAGGAAAATATTGGTGTGCGTTTGGCTCAAGTCGCCATTCCAGCAGTGCAAGAGTACAAAAATTTAGGTGTGATATTTGATTCGAAACTTAGATTTAGATCACAAGTAGCTAGAGTTTCACAAAAAGCGTATTTTTCTCTAAGAAATCTTTAAAAAAGTCGACATCTACTAAATCTTAGCTTAAAGAAACAATTATCTGAATTACTTGTGCTTATACGTCCATAAAGTTAGCAGTGCAAGGTCAGCAGTGCAAGGATTTTTCCATGCCACAATTTAAGGCTCATTTCAGGCTAATTAAATGCTCTATTTCCAAATTTAATGCTATTGTAGTTTTAGAGATATTGCTTGCACTGCCAGCTCCCCATAGGAGTTAGCAGTGCAGCATGTTCAGAGCGATGAACTGATGAATTCTACGATACTATAATGATCTATGAATTAAAGGCTAATTAAATGCTCTATTCCCATATTTATTGCGCAAGTAGTTTTGGAGATATTGCTTGCACTGCTACCTCCCTAAGGGACTTAGCAGTGAAGGTTGTCCTGAGCGCCAAATCCATACAATCTATAATACAATGTTGGTCTACGAATTAAAGGCTAATTAAATGCTCCATTCCGGAATTACATTCTCCCCCCCCTTTCTTATTTAAAAAAAAATCAAAATCTGTACTGCTAACTTTACGCATGGCGATTTAGGGCCACTAATGGCGAAACATATGAAATGAAGGTGGAACCAACCTCTTCATATTAAAGGCTAATTAAATGCTCCATTCCGGAATTAAATGCTCCCCCTCCTTTTCCGATTTTATAAAAAACTAAAATCTGCACTGCTAACTTTACGCATTGCGGTTTAGGGCCCCTGATGGCAAGACATATGAATTTGAGGCGGAACCAACCTCTTCATATTAAAGGCTAATTAAATTCTCTATTCTGGAATTAAATGCTTGCCCTCCTTTTTTGAATTTAAAAAAAAATAAAATCTGCACTGCTAACTTTACGCATGGCGATTTAGGGCCCCTGATGGCGAAACATATAAATTGAAGGTGGAACCAACCTCTTAATATTAAAGGCTAATTAAATGCTCCATTCCGGAACTAAATGCTCCCCCTCCTTTTTTAATTTAAAAAAAAACTAAAATCTGCACTGCTTACTTTACGCATTGCGGTTTAGGGCCCCTGATGGCGAAACATATGAATTTGAGGTGGAACCAACCTCTTCATATTAAAGGCTAATTAAATGCTCCATTCCGGAATTAAATGCTCCCCGTCTTTTTTTGATTTTTAAAAAAAATAAAATCTGCACTGCTAACTTTACGCATTGCGGTTTAGGGCCCCTGATGGCGAAACATATTAATTTGAGGTGGAACCAACCTCTTCATATTAAAGGCTAATTAAATGCTCCCTTCCGGAATTAAATGCTCCCCCTCCTTTTTTGATTTTTAAAAAAACTAAAATCTGCACTGCTAACTTTACGCATTACGGTTTAGGGCCCCTGATGGCGAAACATATGAATTTGAGGTGGAACCAACCTCTTCATATTAAAGGCTAATTAAATGCTCCATTCCGGAATTAAATGCTCCCCGTCTTTTTTTGATTTAAAAAAAAACTAAAATCTGCACTGCTAACTTTACGCATTGCGGTTTAGGGCCCCTGATGATCAAACATATGAATTTGAGGTGAAACCAACCTCTTCATATTAAAGGCTAATTAAATGCTCCATTCCGGAATTAAATGCTCCCCCTCCTTTTTTGATTTTTTAAAAAACTAAAATCTGCACTGCTAACTTTACGCATTACGGTTTAGGGCCCCTGATGGCGAAACATATGAATTTGAGGTGGAACCAATCTCTTCATATTAAAGGCTAATTTAATGCTCCATGCATGTTTGATAGAAGAAAAAAAATAATTAATTATTAAAAATACTAAAAAATATATTAAACTTTGGCAGTTAGCGTTAATAATACTGTAACAAACAAAAATATATAAACAATATTGTATTGTATATTAAAATTGTGACAACTTGGTTATATTGCGTTTTCCTTTAAAGCACATCAGACTTAAAAGTAAAAAATAATTCTTAAAATTAGTTGAAAACAATAATGAACGAAAAACACTAGTATTATTGTGAAAAAAGGGCGCTGAATATACAAAAAAAATATGGCACAAAGCGCCCCACGCGCCCAAAATCAAAAAAGGACGGGGAGCATTTAATTCCGGAATGAAGCATTTAATTAGCCTTTAATATGAAGAGGTTGGTTCCACCTCAAATTCATATGTTTCGCCATCAGGGGCCCTAAACCGCAATGCGTAAAGTTAGCAGTGCAGATTTTAGTTTTTTAAAAAATAAAAAAAAGACGGGGAGCATTTAATTCCGCATTTAATTAGCCTTTAATATGAAGAGGTTGGTTCCACCTCAAATTCATATGTTTCGCCATTAGTGGCCCTAAACCGTAATGCGTAAAGTTAGCAGTGCAGATTTTAGTTTTTTTAAAAATCAAAAAAGGAGGGGGAGCATTTAATTCCTGAATAGAGCATTTAATTAGCCTTTAATATGAAGAGGTTGGTTCCACCTTCAATTCATATGTTTCGCCATCAGGGGCCATAAACCGCAATGCGTAAAGTTAGCAGTGCAGATTTTAGTTTTTTAAAAAATCAAAAAAGGAGGGGGAGCATTTAATTCCAGAATGGAGCATTTAATTAGCCTTTAATATGAAGAGGTTGGTTCCACCTGAAATTCATATGTTTCGCCATCAGGGGCCCTAAACCGCAATGCGTAAAGTTAGCAGTGCAGATTTTAGTTTTTTAAAAAATCAAAAAAAGACGGGGAGCATTTAATTCCGGAATGGAGCATTTAGTTAGCCTTTAATATGAGGAGGTTGGTTCCACCTCAAATTCATATATTTCGCCATCAGGGGCCCTAAACCGTAATGCGTAAAGTTAGCAGTGCAGATTTTAGTTTTTTAAAAAATCAAAAAAAGACGGGGAGCATTTAATTCCGGAATGGAGCATTTAATTAGCCTTTAATATGAAGAGGTTGGTTCCACCTCAAATTCATATGTTTCGCCATCAGGGGCCCTAAACCGTAATGCGTAAAGTTAGCAGTGCAGATTTTAGTTTTTTAAAAAATCAAAAAAGGAGGGCAAGCATTTAATTCCAGAATGGAGCATTTAATTAGCCTTTAATATGAAGAGGTTGGTTCCGTCTCAAATTCATATGTCTTGCCATCAGGGGCCCTAAACCGCAATGCGTAAAGTTAGCAGTGCAGATTTGAGTTTTTTATAAAATCAGAAAAGGAGGGGGATCATTTAATTCCGGAATGGAGCATTTAATTAGCCTTTAATATGAAGAGGTTGGTTCCACCTTCAATTCATATGTTTCGCCATTAGTGGCCCTAAATCGCCATGCGTAAAGTTAGCAATACAGATTTTGATTTTTTTTAAATAAGAAAGGGGGGGGGAGAATGTAATTCCGGAATGGAGCATTTAATTAGCCTTTAGTTCGTAGATCAACATTGTATTATAGATTGTATGGATTTGGCGCTCCGGACATCCTGCACTGCTAAGTCCCTTAGGGAGCTAGCAGTGCAAGCAATATCTCCAAAACTACTTGCGCAATAAATATGGGAATAGAGCATTTAATTAGCCTTTAATTAAGAAGATCATTATAGTATCGTAGAATTTATCAGTTCATCGCTCTGAACATGCTGCACTGCTAACTCCTATGGGGAGCTGGCAGTGCAAGCAATATCTCTAAAACTACAAGAGCATTAAATTTGGGAATAGAGCATTTAATTAGCCTGAAATGAGCCTTAAATTGTGGCATGGAAAAATCCTTGCACTGCTGACCTTGCACTGCTAACTTTATGGACGTTGTGCTTTTGCATTGTAATTATTGCAACTTTGTGTATGGACCGTGCTTAGACATGCGGACACAACAATCTTTGCAAAAAATTCAAATTTCTTGCATACGATTTATTTATGGACTTTGATATCGTGTAATGTAAGTCATAAACTTAAGCAATATATAAACTGTTTAAAACAGGCAAACCAGAATATCTCAATGAAAAGGTCATTTCCAGAAAATACATACACCAGCGTCCACCTCGAAACAATATGAAATTAGAAATCCCTAAACATCGTACTGCCTTATTTAAAAGATCATTCAGCTATTTATCTGTTAAACTTCTGAACAAGCTACCGACAAACTGTCTTTTTTCATCATTCTTATCTTTTAAATATAAATTTAAAAACTGCATGCTTCAAAAGTATTTAATTTAGGTATTTTATAATAATTATTAATATTTTCTTTGTACTGTTTGTTTATTTATTTTTATCGTACACATGTTTTTATTGAATATTTAATTTGATAGTGTGTCGATACAAAATAAGCATCACAAATATTTTTTTAGTGCAATATTATAAATGTATTTATTATCTTGTGTACAGCGTGTCCCATTTTCGATGGGATTAAATGGGAAACTCGGTTATTATTAAAGATATTTATTTTCTGATTGCACCATACCGTGCTCTTTTTTTGAGCCCTTAAAAATGGCGTAATCAGATTTTTGCTATACCCCGTAGTTTCGCTAATACAGGGAGTTTTTGAAAAAATTGTATTTTTAATAATCCCTTGTATCTCGCTTATTTTGCGAGATACTTTTATTCTGTAAAAACATTGTTATGGCAACTTTTTTAGAAAAAAATAATGACGTTGTCAATTTTTTAAAATATTGTTTAGTTTTTGAGTTATGGTATTTATCATAAAAAAATTAAATAAGGACCTGGATTTTTTTATTACCTTTTTGATTAGTTTCATGCTAGTATTATCATAAAATAATAAAAATTTAAAATTTTTTTGTTTTAAGGTAAAAAAAAAATATTAAATATTAAAAAAAAAAATTAGTCCGAACCTGGATATTTCCAACATAAATATAAACTAAAAATTGCTAGTTAAACAATTTTTAGTTTAACTGTTTCAATACTTAGCATATTAAAATGGTTTTACGTTAATTTACAGATTTATTTGAAACTAAGTCTACGAAAAAAACTCTGCCAATATATGGGCCCCTAAGCTCACACTAGGTACTATAGTTATAGTGTACGTGTGAGCTAATATAACTAAAAACTGAAATATATTTTATTCAACTCCAGACTAAATTACCTTTTGTTTGATACCACACAAGCCATGTTTTGACTTAAACTCAAATTTTTGAAATCTACCCCCACCCTTACAAAAAAACAAAAACTAAAATGTATTTTGTTAAAGTCCGGACTCAATTACCTTTCGTTTGATATCACACACGCCATATTTTCACTTAAACTCTAATTTTTAAAATATACCCCCACCCTTTTTTTTAAATAAATTAAAATGTATTTTGTTAAACTGCAGACTCAATTACCTTTCGTTTAATATCACACACGCCATATTTTCACATAAACTCTAATTTTTGAAATCTACCCCCACCCTTTTATTTGGTTTGTGTTTGGTGGATTTTGTTCATTTTTAAATGGGACCATCTCGACCCAAGACCCAGCCTAGGTACCAAATTTCATTAAAATCGGCCAAGCGGTTTTTGAGTTATGCGCGTTGGTCGTTACAGACAGACATACAGACACACAGACAGACATACAGACAGACAGACAGACAGACGGCGCAACAAAAAAGTTTCAAAATCATCTGAAACGCAAAGATATATAAAAATTTTTGAAATCGGAGCAACTTTTTTTTTCTCGAAAAAATTAGGATCACCATAGCTCACACTACTATAGTATAGTATATGTGTGAGCTAATACAAAAAAAAAAACAAATTATAAAAAATAACTAATCTTTCTGATTACCATTATGTGTAAGACATTGTTGGCATTTTTGAGTAATTTTTCTTAACGCATTTTGCATAAAAATATTTCTGCCATTTAAATATTGGGATTTTGTTGCTTGAATGAAGCAGTCAAACATATCACATTTTTCAAAATCTGGATATGGTCGGTTTCTAGCCAGTTTAAAATAATTGTAAGCTATTTACAAAAATGACAAGTAAAATGACAATGTCAATTCCACGCTTTTGTTTTGTAAATTTCACGACCTGCTGTTCGGTTATCAAATAATTAGTATGATATTATTTTTGTAACTTTTTAACGTTTTTTACTTTATTTATAAATATTTTAATTATCAATTCAAAACAGATAAACTAAAAATCGTTCAACTAGTGTGTCTTGCAATTTCTAATTTATAATTACGTTGGAGATTTCCAGGTTCGGACTATAATTTTTTTTTCAAATATTAAATAGCTTTTTTTAATCTTAAATCAAAAAAATATTAAAGTTTTTTCATTTTAAGGTAATAATAGCATCGAACTAATCAAAGTAGTAATAAAAAAAATCCAGGTCTGTATTTAATTTTTTTATGATAAATACCATATCTCAAAAACTAAACAATATTTTTAAAAATTGACAACGTCCTTATTTTGCACTAAAAAAGTTGCCATAGAAAGGTTTTTACAGAAAAAAATATCTTGCAAAATAAGCGAGATACAAGGAATTAATTAAAATGCAATTTTTTCAAAAACTCCCTGTATTAGCGAAACCACGGGGTATAGCAAAAATCTGATTACATCATTTTTAAGGGCTCCAAAAAAGAGCACTGTAAGGTGCAATCAGAAAATCGATATCTTTAATAATAACCGAGTTTCCCATTTAATCCCATCGAAAATGGGACACGCTGTACTCGGTTAGTAACAGCTATGCTGAACTTCGCCGAGGTTAAAATAAAGGCCTTTTTATTTATTTATTTATTTATTTTAAGTATCAAAAATATAAAAATTTAGGCTTGTGTGTCCCAGGCCCCGAAGCACCCCTTCACCCCTGGGGCAAATAATTAAAAAATGAGACTGTCTTTAATAATTGCACGCTAATGCTATCACAATCAGAAACTTCTGCCATTCTCTTAGCTACGAAATCGTCGAATTCCAAACAATACGTCTCGACCGTCAGTTTAAGGTGCTCATAAGCTTTAACAGCCAACGATAACCGTGGACGCATCATGGGGGTGCGGGCGGCATTTATCATCGCATTTGATTCACAAGAGCACGACCGTGGTAGTAGTAATTCTATAGGGACATGTCGTTCTCTCTTTATATATTTCGAAATTAGAATATCACATCTACGATGCACAGAATTTGGGCCAAGTTAAGCGCGCATCCACCTATTGTATCCTTTGTTGAACGAATACTAATACAAACACATACATACCGGGTATTAATTTTTAGTTAGTATTCAGGTTTTTGGTGAATTTCTTTTGGGGTTTATTGATAATTTATGTAAAATTTCGGTGGGCACATGCATATGTACTCTTTTGAAGGAAACGCCACTGATAACTATGAAATAAAACTGTAGGTAGGTATGCTTTAAAATTCAACTAAAAGTTTAACATAAAATTTTGTTGTAATCCTACTAATTACACTCGATTTATAATCGAGTTAAAATTGCGTTTGTCTCAAAATTTGGCGTGTGGCGCGCCTAGACCAGGAATAAAATTGTATGCAAAATTTTGCACAATGCATATAACATAAAATGCTTTCACCGTCTTGCCAAAATCCAATTATTAGTCGATTTTAAAATAATTTAAAAAAAATTTGTAGACACGCAGTAATCAAAAATTAATTTAAAATGTTCGTTGGCATTTAGGAGGACAATATAAAATAATTAGAAATCTAAACATGTTTTACCGGATTTGGTTGGTTTTTCTAGGACAAAAACCTGGGAAAAATGTGACTTTTTCAAAAACAAAAAATATTTTCGTGTTTGGTATTTTAATAACTTATATTTCTATTGGTCTGAAATTACATTACGTACAGTGCCTTCACCCACAAATATACATGTACACCCTTATACAAAGAAAAAATGTGCCGTGTATAGGGTCCACCAAATTCAATGTTTCTTGGGGGGTTTCAGGTATTTTCACTCGCAAGCCTCGGTTTTCAAGAGATGACTAAAGGTGAAAACCGCATCAAGATATCGCAAGACTTTTGTCAGCTAGGGCTAAAGAAATCACGGTAATCAAACAAGAAAATAAAATTATAGGTATTTAATTCTGCCCTCAATGGACAGCGTCTTTTCCGTATGAAGTTCAACTTTGACCAAATAGAAACTAAATGATTTCCATTTTTTAATGGAAATTCGGTATTATTTTCTTAATGGAAACCTGCTAATTACCGTATGTGAGCAATTAGACCTAAAAATCCAACATAAGAAAATACACAAATATACCTGATATAGACAAAACTTAAAATTCAAGATGTCAGAATAAAGCGTGGATTAATATGCGGAAGTGATCACTATTTTCTGGAGACCAAAATTCTCTTTCCTTATCAAGGCCGAAGCCTGCATCAACAACATCTTGATGATACAGTGAATGAGGAAATTGTTCACTGTCAATATAATCTACGAAGCCTAGAACATGACAGCGTAAAAAACTTATACAAAAAGAGACTTAATGAAAAACTTAATTCAAGTTCAGGTGAAACCCCAGATGAGGATTACGAATGTTTCATATTAAGCATCCATCAAGCTGCAAAAGAAGCACTAGGATTAGTGGAAGAAACTCCTAAAAGAACAAAACCATACTGGTGGGATGCTGAGATTGAAAGTGAAATAGAGAAAAAAAAGGAAATTATATCACACCTACTTATTCCAAAAGACAGATAGAAGCAGAAATGAATACAAAATCGCACAATCAAAGGTGAAAAGAATGATCAGTGATAAGAAAAATCAATCGAGGATGCAAAAGTGCCAGAAAATAGATTCTTACTTAGGAGGTAGGAAAAGTACTGAAAGCTGGAAAACTATAAGATCGATCAAAAAAGAAACATGCAGAGATATTATTTCACCAATACCAGACAAAGAATGGGATGAGCATTTTAAAAAACTTTTAACTGAAGATAGAGCAGAATTCAAGGAAGACGAAAGAGACAATATCATTAGAACGATGGGATCTTCAGTACCCCTCACAATCTCTGTGGTCAAAAACGTGTGCACAACCTTAAAAAGCGGTAAGTCTGCCGGACCCGGAAATACCCCAGCTGAACTTATTAAATATGGCACTGAAGAACTGTTTTGGCGATTACGGAATCTTTTCCAAAAATATTTAAATGGAGCTGTAGTACCAACTGAGTGGAAAACGTCATATATATTCACAATACACAAAAAAGGAAGGAAAGATATATGTGACAATTATAGAGGTATATCTGTAACTAGTACGCCAAGCAGAATATATGGCAAAATAATAAGAAATAAAGTGGAGAACGAATATAAACATATGGAGGCAGAAGGACAAGCGGGTTTCAGGGCGGGTAGATCGACTTCAGATCATCTCTTTTCCATAACCCAAGTTATTGAAAAGAAAATGGTATACGGAAAAGAGCTGCATCTGCTTTACGTAGATTTGCAGAAGGCATATGATAGTATACCACTAAATCTACTTTGGAAAGCGTTGGAAAAGACAAACTTAAGCGTACAACTAATTAAGGCCATCAAAGAGTTATACCGCAATAGTAAGGCAAAAGTTAAAATAAAAGCAAAACTAACCAAAGGCTTTCAAGTAAATAAAGGTCTTAAACAAGGTTGCTGTATCTCGCCCACGCTCTTCAAAATGTATTTGAAACCAGTCCTTAAAGTCTGGAAGAAAAAATGCCAAAACATGGGAATTCCGTTGGATGAAACCACCTTATATACTTTATGTTTCGCCGATGATCAGATAGTGGTGGCTCAGGATTATGACGACCTCGAATATATGACACGAAAACTAATAGAAGAGTACAATAAGTGGGGACTAGAGGTTAATATCAATAAGACAGAGGATATGTGTATTGGTGGAACGAAACAGGATCTAATCTTAAATACTGTGCAGAGAATTCAGTCCTGTGATGAGTATAAATACTTAGGTCTAAAAATTACAGCTGACGGAACACTAGACAAAACTATAAAAGATAGAAACGTACAAGGAAGAAAAGCAATAACTTTATTAAATGGAATAATTTGGGACCAAAGTATATCAAAGCATATCAAAGCATATCAAAAAGCTTATATATAACACCAATGTAAAAAGTATTATTACATACAGCTCAGAAGTATGGCCAATCAAAGATAGAACAGAAAAAATGCTTTCCGCTACGGAGATGGACTATTGGAGAAGAGCAATAGAAAAATCAAAAAGAGAAAATGTTACAAATCAAAGAATAAGAGAAATTATGACAGTGGGTGAACGTACTTTAGTGGATGATATAAGAACAAAACAACTGGTGTGGTACGGACATGTAGAAAGAATGGATGATGGAAGACTACCTAAACAAATATTACAATGGAAACCAACTAGCCGAAGAAAACGAGGAAGGCCGAGGAAAAGCTGGAGAGAAGGAATAGACAGTGAAATAAGAATAAGAGGCCTAGATGATGAATTATGGGCAAACAGAAACGAGTGGAGATTGGGTATCGGAAGACGTAGAAGTAGAACGTTGTGAAACCGATATATATATATATATATATATATATATATATATATATATATATATATATATTTATTTTTTTTTCTTTCTGTGGGGTACCCCAACGTAGGTGGGGATGATTTTATGAAAAAAATCGACCTGTTAAGATAGGCAGGCGATCGCCAATAAAAAAAAATTGGGGGTAATTTAAAGAAGCGGTTTATGTGGAGACGAACAAATTTTACACAATTTAACAAAATTTATTCTGACAGCTTGACTCAACCCTATTATAAAACTTATTAATGACTTTTGGGCATCAGCCACCAACAACCTGGCACTAAATCTTTTTCTGGCCAATGTGCTTTTTCATTTTTCTGCATCTTATAAATTGCGGCTTGGCACCCTAGAAATTTGTGTAGGAACTGTAAAACAATTTATGTTATTTTTTTAACACCACCGATTGACATTAAATAAAGCGAGATAAATAATAATGACGTACGTTATTGTAGATGGGGAACACTTATTTTGTTTATTTTTTTGAAGAGAAATAATTAAGGTGTTTCAGTAATAAACAATTTTCTATTTATGCAGACTAACCAAATATCTTATCGCCTCCACTCCATTAACTAACCCCCGAAAATTTCTTATTATCAAAGATTTTCAATATTTTGCTCGCGTCTTGATGCCTAATTGTTTTAATTTGGTTTCATAACGAAGTTTAGCTGAAATGTTAAAGTCTGCAAAAAAAACTTGAATAAAGTTTATTTGCCAAATTTCCATTTGCTGGTTTCTCTACTTCTCCAAATTACTCCTAAGATTTTTTTAAACCACAGATTTGGATCCATCAGACCCAAAAATTTCTGAATCGAAAACAACTGCAGTAAAGTTTATTTATCAAGTCTTTTTTAGTATTAACCCCATAAAACAGTTTCACTGTTTGTATCCCATAAATATCCCCACTCCTCCAGATTGCCCAAACTCTTCTTTTAACAAGAGATTTTAATTCAGCTGACTCAAGAGTCTAATAAGTGGGGTATCATATGCACATGCTTCTTTTTAGACTTTATGCCGACGGTAACCATATTGAAAATTTCAAAATCCTGGCTGACGCCCAAAAGTCATTAGTTAATTTTATAATAGGGTTAAGCAGAGCTGTCAAAATCTGTAAAAAATATTTGATAAAGTTTGTTCGTTAAGTTTCAACATAAGCAGTTTTACTGTTTACCCCATAAATAACTCCCCCACTATACCAGGTTATCCTCGCATCTTTTTTTTGTTAGCAACAGATTTGAATTCAGTGGACTTAAAAACCCCATAATTAAGGTATCACATGCTTATGCTTCTTTTGTGAATTTTTGCCCACGGTCGCCATCTTGAATTACGACGCCGGCGGCCAAAGCCCGACTAAAATAATGTGCCACACACCTATGTTTGATTCACATATTTTTTTCTTGAATTTTTTCACTTAAAAATGGCTACCTTCTTGGATATTTGAAAATGTTATAACCGCTCCGACCAACACAGCACGAATACTGAAACCGCGCTGTACAATTACCGCGATAGACCAAAACATTACAGCGCGCGACAATGACAGCGCCTAATCCTTAACAGCGGCTTTTGATATTTAATCAATATTCCTTTATCTTTTGTCCATATCATTAGTATACCGGGTGTTTCAGGAGGGTGGTTCACCCCCTTTTTTTTCTGTATTTTTCATGATAAAATAATTAAATTTTGGGAAATCATATAATGTCAAAAATGACTTCTTTCCCCGGATCCTAGTGGGTGTGAATCCGAACCGAACCGAACAGAATCAAATCGAACCGAACCGAACCGAACCGAACCGAACCGTACCGAACCGAACCGAACCGAACCGAACCGAACCGAACCGAACCGAACCGAACCGAACCGAACCGAACCGAACCGAACCGAACCGAACCGAACCGAACCGAACCGAACCGAACCGAACCGAACCGAACCGAACCGAACCGAACCGAACCGAACCGAACCGAACCGAACCGAACCGAACCGAACCGAACCGAACCGAACCGAACCGAACCGAACCGAACCGAACCGAACCGAACCGAACCGAACCGAACCGAACCGAACCGAACCGAACCGAACCGAACCAAACCGAACCGAACTGAACCGAACTGAACCGAACCGAACCGGACCGAACGAAACCGAACCGAACCGAACCGAACCGAACCGAACCAAGCCGAACCGAACCGAACCAAACCGAAACGAACTGAACCGAATCTAACTAAACCAAACCCATTAGATTTGGTTGGGCTTATGGTTAGGTTTTGATAGGTTCGGTTCGGTTTCGTTCGGTCCGGTTCGGTTCGGTTTCGTTCGGTCCGGTTCGGTTCGGTTCGGTTCGGTTCGGTTCGGTTCGGTTTGATTTTGTTCGGTCCGGTTCGGTTCGCTTCAGTTTGCTTTGGTTCGGTTCGTTTCGGTTCGGTCGGTTATTTAGCACTTTGTACAAAATTTACGACACCCGACATGTTGACAACAAAATTTAACTATGGATATTAACAGAAAAGTAGGTACTCAAATCAAAAAACGTAAGAGTTTTTCACCTAAACAATGAAACAAACAAAATGCGGCAGCGTCATACAGCTTACAAAATTTATTATAATTTTTCAAGCGATGCGCTGTTAAGGATTAGGCGCTGTCACTGACACGCGCTGTGATGGGCGCCGCTGTTTTGGTCTATCGCGGTAATTGTACAGCGCGGTTTCAGTATTCGCGCTGTGTTGGCCGGAGCGGTTTTGACCCACGTTATTTTGGTCATAGCGCGGTTTTGGTCATGGCGCGCTTTTGGCCGACGCGGTTTTGAGCTGCGCTGTTTTGGACGGCGCGGTATTCTCCGCGCGGTAAAGACCGCAATTCAGAAATTTTGGTTTGGATTTTACTTTCCGGCCTTCAAAATTTACCATGCAGCATCTGTTTTTGGTGGGAAGAAAGCGCTGCAAAAAGAGGTTTATTATATTTTTTATGAATTATTATGTATCTCAAATATGAAAGGGTTTTTTTGAGGTGTGGTCATAGACTAAATAAATTAATTTACGGGCTGGTTCTATCTATGTATCTCTCAATCCTTATTTTAAAATCATTATTTTTAGAAATAATAACCAATGAAACTACGGTTAAACTTTTACACCAGTATTCACTAAAGGGTCTACAATGCTAAGTGTTACAATCCTAGGTTTAAAAGTCTACATTTTGGTTGAAGGTTTAACTTATTTTTTCCGTGAATGCAATAGTTTTTAATATTTATATAAATTGTTCATAAATACCTTGCGATATGGGTCATCTTTTTTCGTTGTAACACATTATTTCCACACAATGGTTATAAAAAGTTAAAAAAAGAATAGAATATTTTTGTTTGAAAATGGTAGCCATACTCAAACCTTTAAACGTCACTAGGAAATGTCGAATAAAAACGGTGCAAGTCAGTGTCAGCTATCCGCTATATTTTACATGTTAATTTTTTAGACAAGTTAGCGACGATTAAACCGATGGTGAATGTGTAATTGAAAAGGGATTCTAATATATCTTGTGCTTCTTACAGTATTTAAATATTGATACGTATTTAATACGGTACTATTTAGCTTTGAATATCTTTGTATATAAGTTTTTTTGTCAATTATGGATTATTTATATTGTTTTTCGAACTTGAAACCACTCCTCAGGGGTGATACTACAATTTGAGACTATTTTTAATGGGAATCCTACGACTGCACGGACTAAATTTCCAAAAAATGACATTTCGTTACAAAATTTTTATGAGGTTTTTCATTATTTCTAAAGTTAATTTGAATTTATATAAGATGAAACTCACTGAGAAATGCTTACTATCTATGAACCAAATCTTTGCAGTTATTTGACCTGTAAGTATTAAAAAAATACACATAAACCGGTCGGTATCAAGTATATAGACTTAATACTTAAACCTTGTCTACAAGTCTTATGGTCTTAGTAAATACTGGTGTTAATTTTTTCAAAAAATAGAATAACGAAATTTTTGTTTAATGTGTATCTTCTAAGCTGGTATAAATATTGCAAATTAAAATTGCGCTTACCTATTTTAAGTGTCTTTTAAATCATACCAAAAGTAAAAAAAGCTCTAAAAATGTATTATAATTTTTTAAAATGGCGATCAATTAAGTGATGATACAGTTATTTATTTTTATTCTCTTTTTCGGAAATACAAAATAATTTTTATTCTTAAAATTTTTTTTTTTATACTATAAATGTTTTTTGTATATTAAACGACATCTTTAGGTTACCTATGGAATTTATGTGCAAAAAGTTTAAAGGGCTGGTCAAAATAATAAATATTTGAAAAAAATCTGTCTAAAATCATCAAAATTAGGCAGTCTTGATGGATAGATAATATAAATAAATGGATCCCTAATGGATTTGATACCTTCTCAGCTAACCTAGAGCACACTTTAAGTGAAAGCCATGATATATCGGCCTCGAAAACAGTTTTTTTGTAAATATCTCAGAAACTAAAGCTCCTATGAAGTTTTCAGTTATAACGTAGCATATTGATGCGACGCCGACGCTCTGTTAAAAAGTTAGTACTTTTTAATTTTCATTAGCAAAAATGGATTTTTGACCAAAATCTAATCAACGCGTTAGAATATCGAACACTATTTTACCTGAACATTTTCTGAAAATTGCTGATGTTACGGACAGATATACAAATACACATACAAACACATACATACAGACATACATCACGATGATCTTGCTAGGAAAGGTCAAAATGCAACCAAATAACACATTTTTGGCGTTATCTCAAAAAGAAATTTTCGTCGAAAATAACACTTTCCCTGGCCATTGCTGCGCGGGCTAGGAAGGTAAAAATATGTATATTTTGAATGACTATTTCACTGGAGTGTTTTACACTGGCAAAATGTCATAGCCAACGGCCAGTTTTTCACTGACTATTGTTCTAAAAGCTTTATTCAAGTTTGTTGCTTTTCGGAAAAATCGATTTTTAATTTTTAAATTTACCACCCGGTATCTCTGAAACGAAGCAATTTTGGACTAAGGTAATTTGCATTAAATCGACTTATACTTATATATACAGAAATATGCGCTAAGATTTTGTACAGACCTTTTAGAGACTGTATACTCTTCTTTTTAACTATAAACTATTGAACGGGTGGTAAATTTTGAAGGCCGGACTGGCATACAGATTTAAGCAGCTTCGTACAGAACGGAACATGCCGAATGACAAACAGAGCAAGGAACCAAACACCAAACAAAATGACGAATGAGCTTTTTTTTATTTCGAAAGTTAAAACAACGAACAGAACGTTATTGATGTCATAATTGTTCTCAATTTTCTCCTTTTAAGATTAAAATAGCTGTTTGCTGTTTTGTTCTGACTCCACTAAATTTGCAAACTTGTTCGCGGGCATCATCTTTGATGACGAGTAAAAAACCAAAGAAAAGGAAACGCTGCAAACCATTTATTGGACTGTTTATAAATAGGTTTGTGGCCTTGTCGAATTATTTACTTACGAAGCCTAAAGACTCATACAGACCTAAACGTTTTGACGAACATTGAGCCGCACAACGAGTCGATCGGCGAACCAAATTTAAGTTTGGACAGGAACAATTACACACAGAAAAGAATCTCGGTGTATAAATTTCACATAAGCTGTGCAACAAAAATTGTTCAAGATAACTTACCAATTAGTGAATAAATCTAAGGTATGCAATTTTTTTCTATATTTTTTTGTAAGTAAATTGTCAAAATTCTATTTAAAAAGCGCAAGAAAGCAATGTAATATAATTTTTTGTTTACAGAATTGAATAATTTTAAAAAATATATTCTAAAGTTTGCAATTACTGGGTACAGATGGCGTGCACTACTAAGTTACAACCGTATAGAACATTATATTTGGTAAAAAGTCAGCCTCCACTAATAACATGTAACATACAAAAATATACATCTGGAGATGCTGGCCTATGTAGAAAGGAACTGACCAACAACTTGTGCAATAGTCAGCTGGGCAGGTTTGGTGTAACCTGACCAAAAGGCTACTGCACAAGTTGTATTAAAACAGAAACTGTTTAAACTTCCAGAATCAATTTATTTAAAGAAGGTACACAGGTACAGGCTAAAGTAACATTGTACAACAGAAAAATACCGACTAAAACAATCAAATGTAATTTTTTTGCACAGTCCGGGTTCTGTCGCACTTTCGAAAACCATTTAAATAGTAAAAATACACCTATTTTTCACAGTTGCGAACTCAACCGAACCAAGCTAGTGTTTTGTTCGCCGTTTGGCTCGTTGCGCGGCTCAGTGTTCGTCGAGATGTTTAGGTCTGTACTGGAGACTCTGTATGTATGACAAGAGACGCGAAGAAGAGACAAACTTTTCAAAGTCAAGTTTATTTATGTCAAAATTAAAGGATAAAGATATCGTTCCTCTATACTCTAGCGATATTTAGAGAGAGACGCACCTTCTGTCCTTGTTAATTCATAAGCGTCAGAAAATAAAAATAAACGATTTTTAACAAAACGTATATAGGGGGTGCGGACAAACGTGTTTGTTTATGTTGATTGATGTCACTCAGCGCTGACAATTTAAATTATTGTAGTAAAACGCCAATAAACATGGCAAGAAAATATTATAACCAAGAAATGTTAATTTCAGTGACTTTGATCGGTTTGTCGCGTCTCTCTATTTTGAAAATATGTCATACATACAGGGTGTCTAGTCTGTAAAAAGCTTAATGTCAAGGTCTTTATACTTTTACACAGGTTGCCCAAAAAATTTGACCAGTCATGTGAACTGAACTAGACGACTGTAACTACGATACCGCGTTACCATAAAAGAAAACGCTTAAGGCAACGAAGTGAGGTAGATATTTAATTTGATTACTATGACATTACAGTTGGCCAGTCAGGGTTCAATGACGTTGAAATTATGTATGTAATCTGTGCTATAAATTCCTTGAGTAGGTGATAGACCGAACAGTTTTAAAAGCCGCCTAAAAACTACATACTTATTGCCTTTTTCACAATAGTACAAAACTAGTTATTAGATTGAGTTGGTTTTTTGGAACCTATTTAAGCTAGGATTCCCTCTTCGCTGCCACGGAAAGCAATCGCGGAGGGAATCCTAACTTTATTAAACAAACTTAGATTTGATTCATGAGAGGAAACAATAAAACAGAATCACCTTTAAATAAAAAATCCAAATTTTTAGTATGCATAAAATGTATTTCTTGCTCAAAAATAAAAAGTAAAAAAAATATATTTACATAAATAATGTATTTACATATTTACATGAAATAAAAAACAGGATTTATACTCAAAAAAACTCGCAAAATTTCAGTGTTTTTTAATTTTGACATGTTTCTAACAATTTTCAACTTGAAAATTCAAACCCTTTGTACCTATTTATTTGAAAGTACCAGAAATTGGTGGTTTTGTTTTTCAAGGCACATTTGTAAATTTAAAGGTTTTAATAAATATTTTACAGGACTTTTTCACGTTTTTCGATTGAATATGAACCCTGCTAAATTTTAATTCTACTAATTAAACTATTCTTTTTACATTATATAAAACATATGAATGAGACTTTACATTTTTTCATTCTTTAGCACCATGTCCATCTTTATCATTTACCGATTTTTATTCTTGGGATAACCAAATCAGATTAATTTAATTAAATATTTAACATTTCAAAACTCTAGTAATTCTGACTGCGCAGCTGACGCACCCCACGAGACAGTAACATTGGGTGGATACTCTTGGTCTTCTTTTTTAAGTTGGTGCAATTTTATTTTAAAAGTTGACTGTAAAGGCAATCTTGAAGAATTTGACTCATGCAAGGGAGTAAAATTTGACGCATAACTTGCAAAAGCATAGTTCTTGTTGATTATTTAAATATGATTCTGATGAAGAAACTCCAGGTTTATTAACAGACAAATAAGGGTTTGAGAAGTATATAGAATCATTCCATTAGTTCGAAGAGAATCTCTGATACCATAGAGGTGCATTGAACTCATACTTAACCAATGGTGTAACATTTGGCGGATATGCATGGTTTCTTTGTTAAGTTGCTGCAAATTTATTTCAAAAGTTGACTTTAAAGCAACTCGTTGAGCTACATTTAAAAGTCCAGGCAATCCTGAGGAAAAATTTGAATCATACGAGGAAGTAAAATTTGACGCATAACTCACAGGAGCATAGTTGTTGTTGTAAAGCGAGTGATTATGTCAATATGAGTCTGATGAAGAAACTCCAGGATTATAGATAGACGAATAAGGGTTTGGGCAGTACATAGAATCATTCCATTGGTTGGAGGAGAATCGCTGATACCCCAGTGCATTGAACTCACACTTAAGCAATGGTGAATGTCTTAGTAATCTGTTTGTATCAGATCTCTCTATTCTGTCATTCCTTTAGCACCAGGTTAATCTGTAACGTTCACCAATTTTTAATCTTGGTATAGTCAAATCAGATTACTCCAAATTTATTAACAA
The DNA here is from genome assembly GCA_963576565.1 of Aspidapion aeneum. Lineage (NCBI taxonomy): Eukaryota > Metazoa > Arthropoda > Insecta > Coleoptera > Brentidae > Aspidapion > Aspidapion aeneum. The sequence goes on from OY755047.1 coordinate 48,356,705, forward strand.
ATCTAACATTTCAAAGTTCTAGTAATTCTGACTGCGTAGCTGAAGCACCCCACGACACAGTAACATTTGGCGGATACTCCTGGTTTTCTTTCTTAAGTTGGTGCAAACTTATTTCAAAAGTTGGCTTTGAAGCGACTGGTTGAGCTACATTTAAATGTCCAGGCAATCCTGAAGAAAAATTTGACTCATACGAGGGAGTAAAATTTGACACATAACTCGCAGAGGCATAGTTGTTGTTGTAAAGGGAGTGGTTATTTAAATATGAGTCTGATGAAGAAACTCCAGGATTATAGACAGACGAATAAGGGTTTGGGCAGTACATAGAATCATTCCATTGGTTGGAAGAGAATCCCTGATACCCTAGAGGAGCATTGTACTCATACTTAAGCAATGGTGAATGCCTTAATAATCTGTTTGTATCAGATCTATCGGTATTGGGCGAAGTAGCATCTGACTGAGAACTTTGAGGTGAAATGGTGTTTCTACCGTATTTGGTATTTTTGTTTCCTATTTTTGTATCCCTGTTAAATTTCATTCTTCTATTTTGAAACCAAACTTTAATTTGCTTCTCTGTAAGACTCAATCTCTGCGCCAAATCGATTCTCTTGGCTCTTGATAAATATCTCCCGTCGGTAAATTCACGTTCCATTTCGACTAGTTGAATTGAAGTAAATTGAGTGCGAGCGCGTTTGTGACTAACGTTTGAACCCTCTTGACGTTGAAGCGGGACTGATGTTGACGTTGAAGATTGAAGATCTGAAAGAAAAAAGAACACACACTAAGTAAAATAATAAAAAATAAGATGATATTATGGCAATATCAGTTTTAGAATATCGTATTTATTGTAAGCATCGTTTTATAATATCAACCAAGTTTCACATTTTTAGCACGATCAGACAAAAGGGCTACAATTCATCAAGAAATAAGAATACCCTTTTGTCACAAGGTTGATACGTTTCGAACTTTTTATTTTTTATATTATAGTATTTTTCTATTTTTTCGAGTTTTTAAATTTGGACGTTTTTTTGGATTTTTACTGTTTATTTCTGATCAATCACTTTTTATCCCGAATTTATACATATTAGCCCTGACATGTCACTTTTTATCCCGATTTTTTACATTTTATTCCTGATTTGTCACTTCTTTTTAAGTTTTTAATATTCTTTCCTTTCTAGCGCGCGCAGCAATGGCTAGAGAAGGTATATCGTCGTGACGCTTGTGTGTGTATGCATGTCTCTCCGTAACATGTTAGCTCCTAAACTGCTAAACTGATTTTCATAAAGTTTTCAGGAAAAATAGTGTTCCACATGTAAATCTATTAATACTACGGACAGCTTTTTGACAGTTTAAAAATTAAAAATATGCTAACTTTTTAACGGAGCATCGCGTTAATATACGGTTTCCGGAATATAGTAGAACACATTTTTTTCAATAATTTGTATTTTAACCAAGAACTTTGCTTTCGTTTCTGAGATATCTACAAAAAAATGTTTTCAAAAATGATATAGCGCGAAGGTTAGTGTGCTAATGGGCTAGGAAGGTATCAGATCCATCATGGATCCATTTATTTTTCCTGTATATCCTTATTTTTATCCCTGATTTGTCACATCAGTGATACTTTCTTTTTTAGAATGTGGGAGAAAAAGTTTTATTTCATTACGAAAGTGCAAAAGACTAACTTTCAATCTTTTTCTTAATTTTATAGCCTAACTTTGTTGTCAATTTTTCGGAGGTATACTCCATATCATAATTTTTGAGATAACTTTTTGACAGTTGTCAGCTGTTTACCATAACAAATAACATAGGCCAACGAAAAAAATTTGTACAAAGTTGTCTTAAATATAATGATATGAACTGTAGGAATAAAAACGAATACATTAATTAAAGAAAAAAGATATAAAGGGTTTTCTTCACAATAATAAAATTTTTCTAGTTCTACCTCCTGATTAACTTGGATATGTTTAAAATTTTAAGTTTGTTTTCATTTCATGTTTGGCAGTTGTTTTTACAAAAATAAAAAATGTGTGCAGCATATAAAAAAAATATTTTTATAAAACAGCTGTTGTCTCCTTTTTTAGTATATTGATCAGATACCGCTGTAAATTTTTAAATTTTAAGGGTAAATAGTAATTTAATTAACCATTATCCATGTGTTTAGCGATAATTATTTCCTGCTAAATTATTTTATTATTAATGTTTTGTAATCTCAAATAGGTAGATAACCTTCTATTAAAATCTAATTTTAGGTAGGTACAAATTGCCCAAGCTTTATTTCTCTAAATTCAAAATCTTATTTTATTTACTGGTAGATCTAAAGATCAAAGTACTAGTATGGTAATTTGGCGATCTAGTTTATTCGTGTCGCGGTGGAAATCTAGATAATACTTTTTAAATTTTCGGAATTTCTTTATTTTTATTTAGCTTCATATTTTATTTGCTAGTAATCTAATAAAAAATAAAAAATTAAAAAACATTTTAAAAAGCAATTTATACTCTTAAATTTACAGGTACATCAGTAACATTTTTCTTACAAATTTTGAGTTTCTGTTGGGACCGTATCTATATCAGTTTAGATAAGTTTGATGAAATTTGGTTTAGCGGGTTTTAGAGATTGTGTAATTTTAAATTTTATACATAAATCTGTGTAAAGGAAGTAAACTTTTGTTTTGAATTTTAAAAATAAAAAGCTTGTTATCAGAATTACTCTTAGTAGTGCGCATATACGTTCGGTGATTGGCATTTTAGTGATAAATGTCATGTACCTTAAAACAGTGACTGGGTATGCGAGATTTAGATTTTAAATAAGGAAAACAAAACATCAGTATTTCCGCCTGCCGATAAGCAAAAAAGGCCCCAGATACATTATTTATACAGGATGTTTACGCCTATTCTGCTTTTCGAGTGTGTAAAATTTATAAGTTTTTCTCCGTCGTAAAATTTTAAAAAAATTGCGGATTTTGCTGTTCTTAGATTCTGTAATTAAAATAATTTTAGACTCATCAAAAAGGCTTAAGTCAAAGATTTCCCAAAAAAATCTACACTACAATAATAAGGCTGGTAGTCACATGGGTGCGAGTCATGGACAGTTACAATGTAGAAAAACTAAAAATATTTGAAAGAAAATTTATACCTAAGACTAGTGACAACAGAAGATGAATATTGATGGATAGAGATGAATTATGAATTACAACAGCTAAAAGATGCGCAAATATCGTCAGATTTATCAAAAGTAGAAGATTAGCCCAGACCTGGACGCTTATAAAATCAAACATGGATAAGGTAACGAAAGCCCAAAGATCAATTGAAAGACAAATTTTACATGTAAAGCTAACAGATGGAAAAAGGAATGAATGGATAAGAAATAAAACAAATTTAAGGGATGTCAGAGGAAAGGTAGCAAAATTAAAATGGAAATTTGCCGGTCATAATATCAGACAGAAAGACGATAGATGGAGCACATATATTTTGTAGACTGGAGAGGTTGGGAAAATAAAAGAAGTAGGGGAAGACCCGAAATGAGATGAGCGGACGATTTAAAATAACATGCGGGGACTAGATGGATGAACACGGCGACAGATAGAGAAGAGTGGAAGATATTTGGGGAGGCATATATAAGCATGGATCGAAGAAAGCTAAATAGATAGTTAGAATAGATAGAAGACTTGCTTAATTGTGATACGTAGAGAGAATATATGAGACAAGAATACCAAGAAAAGTAATGAACTGGATACCTGCAGGAAGGAGAGTATCTAAGAGGGAGATAAAAAAGGAGGACAGAAAAAGTAGAAGAAGACATTAAGAATATTGGAATTATTAGGTGGCAAAGAATCGTAGCATAAAGAACAGCATGTAGGCCTTATCAGGCTAAAACCCACCAGGGGTTGTAATGTTACCTGAAGAAGAAGTATTTAGATTTCATTTTTGCCTGCGAGGAAAATTAGGAAAATCTTTCAAACTTACCAATATTGGGTTCCTGATTGGTAGTAGGTCTTCTATCAGCAAATCCACTCGGTTCAATCGAAGCTAATGAATTTTCGTATGGTTTGTAGATTTCTGATCCATAGATAGTAGCAAGGCTGTGGATATTTCTGGAATTTGATGATGCTTTTTCATTATTGTAGGCTGAATATATTCTTGGTTCATGAACAGGTGAACTGTTCGGGGTAGTTCTTCTTTCTACAAATCCATTTACTTCTGAATTTTCGTACGGTCTGTACACTTCAGAGCCGTAGATTGAACCAAGGTTGTGAATACCTTTGGTGATGGTAGGTGATGTTTTATCTTCAGAATAGGATGAATAAATTCTTGCCTCCTGCACTGGAGATGGTGTCGATTGGTAGGCTAATTGTGTTGGATCTCCGCGAGGACTGGTGCTGTCTGAGTAACTTGGTAGCATCGGTTTTGAGGTTTTGGTGTATTGAATGCTTGATGCGTATGGCGATAATTCTTGTATCTAAAGAGAAAATATAATGTTGCAAGATTTAGAATTTATAAGAACCATCATAGTGAATTCAGGGAGCCATACACAGGGTTGACCAAAAAACTTGCACCAAATCTATTTGTTAAGATGTTTTATATATTTGTTCAATTTTAGAAAAGCAAACAGTGTTGGAAAACAATAAATGAAGAGTTATTTAAATAATTCATAATTTTTAAGTTTATTACCGGAGTATTTTTATTTTTTCAATAAAAAAATATTTTTTAACACTGTAGACAAAATGGTTGCTTGCCTTACTGAACAAGGAAAGTAAGTAAGTAAAACCGTTTTACTATTTTAAAACTTAAGGTACGAAGATTAAAATGAAAAATATTATACTTCGTAGTTTTGTAAAAGGCGTTCTAATGTGTTAATGGTTCTTTTTTAATTAAAGAATAAACCGATTTGTAATAGTTTATGATTTCTTTTATTGAAAATATAGAAAAACTAGGCTAAATAAACTCTTAATAAATGCATAACTCAAAGTAACTTATCTCACACTTTAAGAATATTTAGGAAAATGAACCAAATAAACTTAAAAATGTTATAAATAAAAAATTAAGTACCTTTGATTAGAAAAACTATTATTAAACTGATATTTTATTAGGGTTCTAGTATATACTACCCTATTCAATTAACACGATAGATGGTTTTCATCTATTTAATGGTATACGGGGTGACCCATTATATTTTAACAATGTATGGATGTCTAAAATATTGTTAACCAGTTTGAATATTCATATGATTTTAGTGACATTTTAGTCTATACTATTCGTTCTTATCTGCGCCAAACTTATTGACCCAACTTACGTATTTTCAAATATAACTAAATGTCATCAATATATTTATTCAATGGCTTATAAAATCCTCTTCTCGAAAACATATTGCATGACTGGAGTTATTATTATAAGTTTAAGAGATATTTGCAAAAAAGTAAAGAAATAAAAATTAGTGCTATGCTAGAAATTTTAGACAATTGCTGAAAAATAATGTTTATTACCATAAAAAAATTATGTTAATGCTTCAGTTTGGTATAGTCGTCAATATTCAAAAAATATATTTATTTAAGGTTTATTTCTAAATATCTCGCAAACTAATGACAAAAACTCAGACATGCAATATATTTTCAAAGAAAATATTGTGAAAGCCTTTGCAAAAATATACTGTAGGCATCTAATTCCATTTTAAAAAGCCAAGGTAGAACACAGAACAGACCGGCATAAACTAAAATGTTAGCTTTAGGTTTTTGACATTGGAATTCTATTTCTATTTCGATACAGTCGTTTAAATATATTCAAAATATAATCACTCTGTACCTTTTAAAATTAGGTTGAATACTTTAAAAATTGCCACGCGGAAATGTCAACCAAAAGGTAAATTATGAGAGCCAAATATATATTTTTACATTCCTAGCCCGTGTAGCAATGGCTAAAGAAGGTATTAGTTGCGACCAAAAATTTTTTTTTGAGATAACTTCGAAAATGTGTTACTTGAGTGTATTTAGACCTATCTTAGCAATATCGTCGTGATCTCTGTCTATGTGTGTGTGTGTGTATATTATTTCTGTCCGTAACACGATAGCTCCTAAACCGTTGAACCGATTTTCATAAAATTATCAGATAAAATAGCGCTGGACACTCTTACGAGCTGCTTAGATTTTGGTCAAAATCCATTAATGCTAATGTAGTTTTTTGACAATTAAAAATTTTTAAAAATTATAACTTTTTAATGAGCGTCGTCTCAATGTGCGGTTTATGGCGTAAAGTAGACTACATTTTGTTTAATAATTTGTGTTATAATATAAAATAAGAGCTTTAGTTTCTGAAATATTTACAAAAAACTGTTTTCAAGGCTGATATATCATGGCTTTACTTGAAGTGTGCTAATAAGTTAGCTAGAAAGGGATTAGTTCCGTCATAGATCCATTTAATTAATATAAAAAAATACATACCTTACTATCATCTTGTACGTTATCTTCATATGTAACATAGTTGTTGTTGGATTGACAAAATGGAAATTCCTGCTGCGTTTGTTCTTCAAAAGCAGTCGGAGAATTCGACAGTTCTTCATCGCTAGAAGAAATAGGCGTCACCGGTTCAAAGTATTGACAGTTTTCACTATTTTTTGCTTCAGGAATTGCAAACAGTGGACTCGACATATTAAAAAAGTTTTTAAAGAAGAATTCGCTATTACACTGTGGAAAGCACCCCTACTAAAGAACTTTTAAAAGGAGCGATACGAGCAGTTCGAAAGTTATTAGAAAACTAAATTTTTGGGGACTTTGACCACTTAATTATATAGTAATTATGAGGTACCACTAGCGATTAGTTTCTGGCCAATCAGAAAAGAGGATTTTAAGGGATTAAATTGTTCAAAGGAAAAGACTAAGGCCCCTGGTTTTATATTCAGAATATTCTCTGGTAATTACTAGCTTATCTATTTTCATTTTTATAGATCAGCTACTGCAGAAAAATATTGGTTTATTGATTTATATTTATCGTTTTTTTTATCGGGCATCAAACGGTTTTACATGGTTAAAACTTCATTTTTATGTTAACTTTTGTTCTTCAATGAATTGGGGGTTATAACTTTATTTACAGATTTAAACGAGTGCTGAATGATAATTTTTGTTGCCAAAACATTTCTAAACTTTAAAAAAATATATTTTTCTCCTACTTACTTACTTACTTTTATTGTATAGTTGCTTAAAATCACTATAATACGTAAGAAGAATTCTACATTTGTGCTTAAGCTTAAAAAAAGAGTATCAACTAATACTAAAAATAAAATTGTAGCACAACACTAAATTTAACTTAGTATCTTAAAATTATCATTTATTCATTTATTATATTGTTGCAGTTTTGATAATTCCTGCGCAGATATTCTTAGCATTTCTGGATGAAGATTTATTTATTGATTCGTAAAAATCGATTGACATCAGTGAACAAGATCGTGCGAAAACGTTGGTAAAGTGGGCAGATAAAGAATACATGGTGCAGTTTTTCCAGTTCTTGTCTGTTGCATATTGTACAGTTTTCGCGGAGGTTTATATTATAAGTCAGACCTTTGTAGGAAAAATGAGTAAATAAATTTGTTGCCAGTCGCTGCTGGGTCAACAGTCTAATGGAGTGGATTGGGAGACAAAGATTTAGATAATGTGCTGGTTTAGAAGAAATACTCAAGCAGCTATAAAAAATTGAGTAGTGTGATGTGATCGCTATACACAAATCCTTCTCAATACATACATCCTTATAGAAGCTTATAATTTCTGGTATTCGAGCTTCAAGTTGGTAATAAGAAAGGTTTTCAAACAGCGGCGTAGCTTGGGAGGGGCGCAAGGGTTCGTGCCCTCCTAGGTTCCGCATGTTTCTTCAAATCGTCCACCCATCTTATTTGGGGTCTTCCACCACTTCTTTTATTTTCCAAAGGTCTCCAGTTTACAATACATTTGTTCCATCGATCGGCAAATTCTTATTTTAATTTCGCTACTTCTCTTTAAACATCACTTACTTTTCTTTTATTTCTTGTCCATTTATTCCTTTATAACCCGACTGCAGCACTGCAAAATGAAGGGTAATGTTTTTCGATTTTGATATGTATGTATGTAAGTTTGTGTCACGCTAGAGGCTAAACAGCTGAACCGATTTTGACAAAAAAACGTATTGTTGAATTGCTACTGATCCCGAAGGTGCTATATGCTACATTTTTTTAAACAGGAACCAACATGGCGGTCTTCAGACGCCATTTTGTCACATGATCTAGGCTTTAAAGCATACAAATTATCTAAATTTCAGGCGATTTTATTGAAATTCCTTTGATCACCCATTGCCCTCTAATTTGCTCTAGGTGCTTTGTAGTCCTCCCTGCTTCCACCCATCTCTCTTCCTGTCATTCCCTCCACCCTATTCAAAAACCATATCAGCATAATTTTATAAAATATAGCGCGCCCTCCTTATTAGTAATAGTTGTAGCTATAATTTTCACAAATATAAAACGAATTCAAAAGTTCTTTTTGCACACGCTTTAAGACTTTTTTTCCAAAATCATTTTACTAGCCCCCCCCCCTTTCCCTCTCTTCTCCCCAGTCTCCTTATTAATAATAGTTGTACCTTTCGCAAATATAGATTGATTTTGAAATTTTTTTTTGCACACGATTTAAGATTTTTTTCGACACCCTTTTACTAGTAAACTCCTTTCTTACTCCTCTCCCACCTTCACTTAATGGAAGGTAATACGGTTCGCGTACGTAGAAAATCTACACGTACTTCTTTGGTACAGCTAAATAAATGGTAAATGCATAGTAATTTTTATGAGGCTGAATAAGAATTAAAAGTTGAAAATAGAATCATTTTTAAATAAAAAAAAACACCCAACTGCTAAATTTACTTGTAACTATTTATCGCAGTTGGGTACAAAAAAACTCAATAACCTGATTCCAGTTGGGTGTTTTTTTATTTAATTTTTTTTAAATTTATCTGTTGGCTTTAAATGTAACATTTGCCTTTTCATTGAGGTTTGGGCAGTGGTTACCTTATCCATGTTTGATTTTGTAAGTGTCCAGGTCTGGAATCCATAGGTAACTATGGGAAGGATACATTGGATATACACTTTCGTTTTGAGGTACAAAGGATATTTTTTATTTTTTAATATGTAGCCTAATTAACCGAATGCTGTCAAGGCCAATCTTACTCATCTCTTGATTTCATCTATTTGGTTTTCTCTTTTTAGTTTAATAATTTTTCCTAGGTATATATATTCCTCTAGTTATTCTATTTTCTCTTAGTTTATTATGATTTTAGTTTTAGTGCAGTTCATACTCAAGCCTTTATTTAGAGCTGCTGTATCCAATTCTTCCAGCATTTTTATCAGTTCTTTTTTCTTCTCTGTTATTAAGGCAATATCATCAGCATATATACCTCAGGTGGTTCAAATATTGTCCGTTTACTTTGATGTCTATTTCTTTCCAATCTAAGTTTTTAAAAACATCGTCTAGGGCCTGGTTCATGCCTGGTTAAATAGTTTAAGGGTAATTGTGTCACCCTGTTAATAGGGGTCGAAGAATATATAAGTTGACTTCTTGTTTTACATGGTAATTTTTTGACAAATTTATTGTACTTTTTAGACATTGATTTTAATAAATTTCAAATAAACGTGCTTTTCAAACTTGATTTTTTGTGTATTTGTCGTTATTGGAAAAACTCTCGAACACTTTGATTTTGTTTGCGCTAAGGCGAGAGGAATACTTTTTTGCTATCATCGAATTTTCATAGCACCTATCCCCTTCGAGACGAAACTTTACCTCACACACATGTAAATATTTCCAAAATCCATCGATTTATTTTTGATAGAGCGATATTTACTTACCAAAAAGTGGTACTTTCCAAACAAAAATGCATGCATTACACTTTCTGCACGCTCGTAGACAAAAGTTTTTTATATTGCTCCATTGTAACTCTAGATCAAATATTTCAATAGATTTTTGAAATTTTTACCCGGTTGTAAACATATTTAAGAGACCTATATAAAACAAGGTACCTATTTAAATATCTTTCGAATAGTATTTCCCATTTAAATAAAATAAAAAAATTGTAGCTTTTTTTTACGTAACAAAAAAGCACTATATGATTTTGTTGGAAAAACAGCCGAAACACGTGAATTGAGAAGTAGATTCAAGTTTTCAAATATAGGAGGGCTATCCTTTATTATTTGCATATAGGAACATAGAGAGCGACAATGATTGAATGTCCCTACTAAAAGTTATTCTTAATCTTTACCCAACCTACATTCAAAATGTCAGTGCGATACATATAGTTTTATAGCTACAGTGAATTATTTAATTTAACATATCACTCCAAAAATGGACTTAAACCGAGAACATTTTTGGGCTAGAAATTTTTACATCTGGAAATTATCTTAACGAGTGGATTTCTGTTTTCGGCATAAAGCACCACGTCATTCGACAGTCTCTCGTTGGTATGGAGAATTCAAGCGTGGACGTATTAGTCTTAGCGTCGACCCAAGCCCAGGTGCACCAAAACTGACGGTCAAAACATAGATGACCTCAATTTAAAAAAAATTGCATGAAGAATTAGGGGTAAGAAAATTAGTTTCCCGCTGGATATCGCATCTATAACAGAAAGAAGCTAGGGTCAATTGGTGTCAGAAAGCTCTAGACCGCTTTGAACCAGGAAACTCAAGAAACGTGTACAGCATTGTCAGTGTGATGAATTGTGGAATTACTATAATTGAGGATGTATATAACTGACACCAATTAACCCTAGCGTCATAGCTATGGTAAACCAAATTTTGTGGCAAAATCTAAGTAAACAAGTCTCAAAAAATTATTGTTTCACGTTGTACGCTTTATATGTCCATAATAAAATACCGAGATCTTTTAAAGGAGAGATAAAATAAGTGCTTACCTAGTAAATAAAGATCCGAAACATAAAAGAGAATCCAAAATTATATTAAAATGTGGGCAAATATTGATTTATTTGCAAAAACGGTAATTTGTTTTGTAAAAAGTAGGTCCCAATTTGTTTGACATTAAAAAACAGTCAAAACAACAACGAATAGACAACGTCAAATCCCAGCTAAATCAATATGTTCGTATCAACCAGACAAGAGTATATTATTTTCCTTTCTAATAAAATCGTTTAGAAGAAGACATAAATAAAAAGCATGTAAAATAGTAAGCTAATGACTAATTAGTGCAGTGCCTCGTTTTGGGAATCAATACCAATAAAACAATTACAGGAAGTGCGGGCCACTGTATGTACCCCTCTACTACTCCCTTCCCGCCCATCACGGTTTTGATGACGCGGTGCCACTTTAATACAACATCAAGTATAGATATGAACCCGAAAATTAATGTCGTCGGTTTGGGTGTTCCAAGATGACGAAAAGCCAGCAAAAGTCATCCGTTCTTGAAATGTATCCAATTGCCCTCGCAAGTCGGCCAAGGGGAAAAATATTCAGTTAGAATGAGATACGCTATTTCTCACACATTTGCACTTTTTTGTTCGAGTTATTTTCCATACATTCATAAGCAATATTATTATAGGTACTTACTGCGTGATACCAGGTACTACTAAAGTAAAAGGACTACCACATGTTTGAGATGCACCTCCGGAATCGGTTACTATGGGCACACGTGTTTACAATGTAAACATGCTTATGATTGGTATGTTACTTTTTATTACTGATATGTCACTTTTCATCGCAACTTTTACATTTTATCCCTGAACCGTCACTTTTAATCCCGGTAATAGAAAGTGACACTTTTCTCCCTCAATATCGCTGAACTGAAAAAAAAACTTTAACTGAAGTCAATACCGCTTCTATCTTGGTTCCAAACTTACGTCTGAATGCATAAGGATTATTTAATTTGAATTAAACAAATTAATTTAAAATTGAAAGGCATTAAAATAATAATAATTATGTTTTAACACATTTTGGCATATCTTAATTGGTACGCGCGTTTAAATTAAAAATTACTTTATTTCTAGTGTTATGGTGGTAAAGCAAACTATATCACCTAATAATAGGAATAATTCTAATTGTTATTATAAATATAATTTATTAGTGTACTTCAAAAATCATAAAGCTTTCATTATTTTTAGATCTTTGTCAATATACACTATATTGCATTTTAATTTACTCGATAGAGCAAGTATAATGTGTTAAACTGTACTTAATGCATACATACATAATGTTACACTCGTATTTTATTTAACTATAAGATCCCGGTAGTTGAGGCTCAAGTTAACATTACCACATCGCTTATCGGTGACAATAGTGGCACATCTCAAAATAATTAAAAAACCCTTAAAACACGCAAAACAATTTAAAATTGAATGAAGTTTAATGCACCAATACTGGCATAAAATTAGTTCAGATAGTCTACTCGAAATGGCGCTTGTGCCTCTACGGACCACGGTGCCTAGAATAGACCGATGTCGAATTTTCACGTCACTGGTGGTCCAGCTGATTTTTGTAAACAAAAGTTAGATATGACATGAACAACTAATATTTTTTGAATTTGTTGAAAACTAGGGCAATTTTCCTACTGTTTTTTAGTACATCCTTATAAAGTATAATTTTTTAAACGTATTGTCGTTGTTTTTTTTATCCCGCTTTATTTTTTATAACACAGAACTTAAATAATAAGTTAAACTGAATGTGATCGTTTAGTATCAAAGGTGAACCGAGGACTTGGGAAGTAAACAAAGATGTAGGTTAGCGGATTACTTTTGAAGCTGAGGCGAACACATTATTTTCTTATAATTTTAATTTTTGTGTAAAGAAAAATGAAGCGGGCTAAAAAAAATAACGACTGGTATGTCTCAAAAATATTAATTGATAAGTATATACTAAAAAACAGTAGGAAAATTATTGCTTTTTACTTTAAAGATGGCGGCAAATTTTGATTATAATCTTTAAAGAACAATCAATTTTCACCATGATTTTTTTTATTTCACCAAGATCGGTTCAGTAATAATAAGTTTATAAGGAAATAAATGCAGAGAGGATTGGCAATGCAATCGTATAATCTATAAAACAATGGCTGAAACAAAAACAGATTTTGTAAGAACTACCATACGGATTTTACTATGTTGTACCTCGTTGTGCGGGGGAAGAATAGTGCTTTTTTATAAATTAAAATAAAATTAAAACATTTTCAGAAAATAAGAATAAACACGCCATTTTGAAGAATCAAGTATGATTCTGTCCGCCATCTTAAATTTTAAGATGGCGATAAATCTTGATAATGGTCTTTAAAAAGCAATCAATTCTCACTAGGATGGTTTTTTTTCATTAAAATTGGTTCACTAGTAATAAATTTATAAGGAAATAAATGCATACATGATTGGCAAGACAATCGTATAATATTCTGAACAACGGTTGAAACAAAAACATTTTTTTTTAGAACGACCTAACTGATTTTGCAGATTTGTATCTTGTTGTGCGTGGCCAGAATGAGGCTTTTGTACTCATTTAAAAAAATAATTAAAACATGTTTGCAATACAAGAATAAACGAGCATCTTTGAAGGGTACAATTTAATTTCGTCCGCCATCTTGGATTTTGAGACGGCGGCTAAAAAAATATATTGAGTTAAAACTCTGAATAATTATCTGCCAAGTGCAGTTTGTTCTTTTAAAATCGATGATATAGGTCAAAAGTTATAATGAAAAAAAAATTGTCCGGTTTTTTTTTACCCATCCGGTACATACTTACATATGTACGTAATTTAAATAGAATGTTTTACTTAGATCAGACATAGTGGCGTAATTTTTGGCTGTTCCGAACCCTTTTTAAATTTTCTAGTAGTGTATTTATATTGCAACGTTTTCCTTAATCTTAAGGTATACTAAATCCCCCTCGTCTAGTGTAGAGTCCCTGTATGTTGACCTATTTGGATATAATATCCAAATATGTCAACATACAGGGACTCTAGTCTCGTGTAATAGTATTTTTTGCATTATATAGGTTAAATTTGGGGCTTAGTTTTCGTAACATTGAACAATTTTTTTATGGGTCACCATTTCTTCCAAAAATTGTTAATATATCTATGCCCCCTCTACCCGTTCGTGTACTAGTAATTTTCTAATTATATAGATTAAATTTGAGGCTCGAGCCCCCAAAATTACCTAGCTAGTATCGCCCTTGACACGTAAAAAAATATGTTTTTAAATTAGAAAATAGAGTGCAAAATATTGGAGGCACGCGGGCATCCTAAGCTCAAGTAGCGCCCCTCCTGGTCCCACACTCCCCTTACACTGTACTGGCAGATTTTTTCAATCTCAGTGATCGTGTCTGCTTTACAGATAAAAGAAAAATATAATATTTTAGCATAAAGAATGAAAAGTAATCCTGACCAGGGACCCAATTCTTGAACCACTCGGATTTTTTGTCGTATACGAGCAAAATTCGAATGGTGGTTTCGAGTGCTCGAAAAAATTGCTATTCTTGAATGCCACTCGAACGCCAATTCCGTGTACGACTTTTTTTTTCGACTACACTACTTGGCAACGCTGTTTTCGTATAATTTTGACCAACCCAACGCCGGTTTGTCCGCCTAAACTTGCCGCGATGAAGTAAAGTCAACAGTAGATGGACATATTACCGCCTTAGTTTTTGCATTTTTTTTTAAAAAGTGATTTATTTTTTAGATATATCTTTTTGTTTTAATAAAAAAAGAAGCTGTGGTTTATTTTGGTAAAGGCAATTATTGTGTAATCATTGGTAACGGTAAGTACCAAATTATAGTAATGGAAATTTGGGGCCTAGGGGCATCTAACCTCTTTGAAGTGTGGAAATTTGGGGGTGAAATTCGCAGTTGAATTCTGAGACTGCTTAAAAGAAAACAAATAAAGTTTATAAGTATTCTAAAGAGGTCTTGAACTTGAGGCTTTGTTTGTAATGAGTGGCCAGTGTTTGACGAACTTGCATACATCACGCTTTGACAAAAATTGTACAAGGGTTAAGTAACATAGGGGTTTTTACTGAAACATTTAGAGTTTGCATTTTGTCTGTAGTATAGAAACAATTTAATTTTTTGCTCCCAGTGTTTTTTTTTTCAGTTTCTTTTTGAGTAGAACAGTTTTGCCTTTTAGGCCGATAAGCATAATAAACATTTCAAGTAAAAATTGACAAAATCAGTAACCTTTGTTCAAAAAACCCATTTTTTTGTTTAAATTTGAATGTCTTTACCTGTCAACTAACTGCAAAAAAAATTTTAAACTGTTGTAGACTAAAGCAGCCCTCATATGATCAGTATGATTTGATTTGAATATGTACATTATTTTTGTAGATGTCTTTGTTTTTCGAAAGTTATAAACAAGGACATATATAAAAATCTTGCCAGTAATACGGATCCAGTGAGGTCTGCTGTGGTACACTCAATGAAAAAACTTTTTGTTACAGGTTTCTCAGAGAAGACATGAAGATTATTTTTGAGGTGTGAAGCAGTTTTTGCCTAGCAGTCCTGTTGCAATGATGATCCTACTAGAAATACTCAGATGCATTTGGTGATCTATTAACTTTTAAAGAACTTTTTTAAATAAATTATAAGTAAAATAAAGTTTATTGTAGTTTTATTGTAAAAAAGATTATACAACTTCTTACATAAAAGCTTATACAGTGAGAACGAGCAAGTTGGAATACATTTTCTAGCAGGTTAAATTAAAAAAATTTTGAATAAACCAAAATCATGCCTACTGAGATTTTTAATGAGCAACATTTTTGATGAATTTTTTTTGGATAGAACCCCAGAAAGGGGTCCAACAAGATAAAACTTGTGGCACCTTGTTGGAAAGCCTACTGAAAAAGAAAAATTATGGATCACTTTTTTTGGAAATCTGTCAAATTAAAAAAAAATATTTTTTATTAGTTTTTGAAGAAAGTGCTACAAGTTGAGTCTACCAGTTGCAAAAAAATTTTGGTATTACTGGACCTCTTGTTAGGGGTCCACCACCTATATTTTAATAAAATTATAGGTTTTTACTTTAAATTACACTTATATTCTCTAAAAATTACAAAAAAATAGATTCAATTTTTTTTTTTGTTAATTTAAAAAAATTATTTGATACCCTTTCTAACAAGGTGCCTTAAGTGGGGTCATTCCATCTTAAAAAATAACTTGTATCCTAGTGGACCCCTTTCTGGGGGTCTGTCCAAAAAATATTCTGCAAAAATATTGCCGGTTAAATATCTTAGTTAACATGTGTTTGGATTTTTTCAAAAAACTTAAATTTAACCGACTAGCAAGTGTATTTCAACTGGCTTGTTCTCACACTGTAGTCATATTACATAGCGTTTTTTAATGCACTTGACAGTAAATACTTATTATGTACTTTGAAATGTATATAAAGAAAAATTATGTTTTTATATTTATTTTTGGCCAACATAGAAAAAGTCAGAAAAAATAGTGAAACTGGTTAAAGTATGAGATTAGGTTTATTATTTACATGCAGGGGATTTTTCGTCTTGAAGCAGTTGGGCCCTTATATTATCCAAAAATTAAGCAAAATAAGATAAGGCGTTGTACCCAGGGGGGAATCAAGAGGTATCAATGCCCCACAAAATAGTTGATAAAGTGTGTTAAAAGAGACAAAAACAAGACAAAAAAATTGCACAATACTCAAATTTTTATTGAAACTTTTTAATCCCCCCGCCCCTCCCGAAAACGCTCCTTTTATATATTTTTTCTTGAAAATGTGTTACAAAGTTGGTACTTTTTTAAATTATTTTTCTTTTTTAGAACTGTTAAAAAAACAGTAAAATCACCAAAAAATTCATAAATTATTAACGCAAAAATTCAGGATTTTTCACTCCCCCCCCCCTAGTCGTAAGGCATTTCCAAGAAAAAAAGAAATTAAAAAAAACTGAGTGTCACAAGAGGCTAAATTCCCCTTCCACCTCTTTGCGTCCTCAAGCCCTTTTATAGCCACTCTCCCAATTTTTTTTAAATAAAGAAAAATTAAGCAAACACCAAAAAATATATTAAAGTAAACAAAAATGTTAGGTTAGATCACTCAGATTCGTATACGGAAATTGAGATTCGAGTGGACTTTACCACTCGACTCCATTTCCGAACGAAAAACTCGTATACGAGCTTTCAAGAATTCGAATGGTGATTATCCGTATACGTTTCGCCGAATCCGTATACGGATTTATTTCAAGAATTGGGTCCCAGACCACAAATCCAATATGTCGACATTAAGGTAGGTCTAGACTAGTTCAGTAGCCGTAATCTTCGAGTATTTATTATATGCCAGAAATAAAGATAATCTATTAGGTCTAATTCAGAGGGAAGATGCTACGTATTCAAAGGATGGCAAATCTCAGAAATTTAATAAACTATTATAGGTACTTATGCAGCTATTTTAGTTAAAATCAAAAGATATTTTGATTGTTTTTAAAAATTACTTTTATTCTTATGTAATGCACTAGACACAGTTTTAATCCACTAATACGTGATTGCAAATCGAGCGAGATTTCTAAACCCTAATCGCAAATAACTATCGTTAAACAGCGCACATTATCAAAAATTCGGCCACTTTGTCACTTCCGCTTACGTTTTAACTTAAGTAGTAAGTCGACTCAAGGTATAAAGTTACTTTCTGATGTGCCGCTTATCTTATTCTTGACTTAAGTTGCAAAATCTCTGGCAAGAAAAACAGCTGATATTTTTTCTTCGATTTATTATTTTGTTTTTAATTTGAGGCCAATAAAGTTTTTTAAAAAGTAACTTAGCAGTTGTATTTTGATGTGTGTGCAGTCAATAGGGACCTGTTGTAATAGTGCCAGGCACTAATTGTGCCGGGCACTATATTGACAGTTTCGCATTATAAGAACAGCTGTCTTCTTTCAAAATTAGGCCATTGTGTATTATAAGTGCCGGAATTAATGGAAAATAAACGACTGGATTTCTAAATTCGTCTTTGGTATGTCAATTTTGAAAGATCAACTGTCAGTTTATAATGCGAAACTGTCAATATAGTGCCCGACACAATTTGTGCCTGGCTTTATTGTAATAGGTCCCTAATCTCACCATTTACCCTGGGAGAGTGAACCTTTGCATAAATAGTTCACACCCACGGTGGATAGAATAGACCGGTGTTCGGATCTTTTATATATATATATATATATATATATATGTCGATTTTTTCACGTCACTGGTGGTCCAGCTGATTTTTGTAAACAAAAGTTAGATATGATATGAACAACGGAACAAATAATAAAATTTTGGACTTCCATTGTCTTTATTTATTTTAAAACACGACGTTTCGGTTAGTAAGTATCTCTAACCGTTATCAAGTGTAAACTAAACAATCTAGTCTTTGGGCTACTACTTAAACTACTTGGTGTGCAGTGACGGCCCGCCCCCTTTTTAATCCTAAGACGCCTGTGTTCCTTAAGAAGTGGTTTCCATACGTTTGGTATGTCCGTGCTTGGTTGACTGAAAACTTCTTTATTCTGCATTATAAACGCAGCTTCAATAAACTTTCGTTTTCGCCAATGCGACTCCTTATGTAAAACTTTAGCTTCTGACCACTGAATCCTGTGATCATTTGACCATGCATGATCTGCTAAACCGGATTTTTCAATATCCCCTAATTGGGTACTTTTTAGATGTTCATTTACTCTAACCTGAAGAGGGCGTCTCGTTTCACCTACATATGATTTACCACACTCACACGGGATTTGGTAAATACATTCCTTATTATTTGAGGGATTGTCTGGTTTTGTTTTAGTTACAAAACTTCTTATCGTATTTCCCGAAGAAAATACTGTTTTTATATTATAGTGTTTAGCTATTCGTCTTATGTTTTCTGAAATCCCTTGAACATATGGAATGTTAATAACACCTAACGGATTATTATTTTGAGAATTTGGTACATTTGGTTTGTTTTTAATTTTAAATATCGTTGAATTTATTAATTTCTCGGAATAACCATTCTGTTGTAAGTCATTTTTAATGTTGTTAATTTCTGTGGTTAATTCTTCATTATTACTACAAATATTTATGGCTCTAAAAGTCCAAAATTTTATTTCTACACAATCATTGTCTACGAGTTTCAAGCAAAGGAACAAATAATATTTTTTGATTATTTTGAAAACTAAGGCTATTTTCCTACATGTATGTATGTGTATATGTATGTAATTTTCTAGACGTGTTGTCGCTATTTTTTTAGCCCGCTTTATTTTTTGTTACACAAAACTTAAACTACAAGTCAAACTGAATGTGATCTTTTAGTATCAAAGATGAACCGAGGACTTGGGAAGTAAACAAAGATGTAGGTCAGCGGATTATTTTTGAAGGTGAAACGAACACAGTATTTTCTTCGAATTTTAATTTTTGTGTAAAGAGACATGAAGCGGGCTAAAAAAAAATACGACTGGTATGTCTGAAAAATATTATTTTATAAGAATATACTAAAAAATATTAGGAAAATTGCCTTAGTTTTCAAAAAATTCAATAAATATTAGTTGTTCATATCATATCTAACTTTTGTTTACAAAAATCAGCTGGACCACCAGTAACGTGAAAACTCGACATATATATATAATCCGAACACCGGTCTATTCTATCCACTGTGGTCTACACCCTACATGTGAGATTTAAGAAATAACACACTTGGTTTGGTATGGATAGACATGATACTCCTCCGAACATTTTACGAAGGGGAACCACACTCCTCTGGCAGGGTGGTGGTTCCCCTCCCTTAAACGTGCTTTTGACAGTTTTTTGCTAATAACTCGAAGACTGTCAACTTGTCCAAAAATCCTCAAAAAGCCATTTATTGAAAAGATAAAAAAAATTCCGTCGATGAAGCAATCCCCATTAAAAGCAGTGGTACACGGTACACGTGCCATAGGCGTAGTGTATATCGTTGAAAAGTAAATTTTTCAGCTTTAAAAATAGGTTATAAAATAAAGACATGTAGGACTATAAAATTCAGGAAAATGCAAAAAAAATGTTTTTTTTTCACACCTTCAATTTATTTAAGTATCTATGAAAGGTGCGCCACTGAGGTAGGGAAGGCGGGTTACGCATCGTTAGAGAGGACTTTTTGTCGGCCTTAATAAATATTACTTAGTTATTTTCAGCCAAGTTAAACGTTTGTAAATAATTAGGAAAATACTTTCAGAGAGCCCTTTTAAGGGGACTAAGGGGGCGAAAAATTGTGTTTCAATTTAATACTAACCAGAAATAATTTTTTACTCACCTTAATTTATTATTTACTGAGTTACACAAATGATTGTTCAATTTTTGATTGAATTGAGGATTCCTATATTTATTTTTATTTCAATGCAGCTGTTTTTGAAAGATATATCTAACTTATAAAATATATAACTGTATACAATGGATTTTTTACTAAACTTACTTGTCGGCGAGTTCCAAATGCGGGCAAATTCCAAAAAACTGGACGCCTGGTAACTAGGGCTTAATACTTCGTGCTGAGACAAACATGAAGAAAATGTCGCCTCAAAAGAAAACTTTTTGATTTTAAAAAACCTAGTGAAAAAATGAAAAAAACTACGCCGCAGGCAATGACTTTATTTAAATGTACTTTTCAACAAAATAGCATCAAAGACAATTAAATGACCTAACTTAAAGGAAATCATGGTACGAAATCCAAAAGTTTTGCGAGCTAATTTTGAGCTTGGGGGGCTAAGACCACCGTAGCTCACCCTAATATGGTGCCCCTAATAAAGATATAAAGATAAGAGAATATAGGTTCTATAAAATTCTTGACTGAATAGTTTATATTAATTACATGGTTTAAAGTGTATAGGTTTTACTCAAAACTGTAAACCACAAATTCCAAACTAGGAGTGAAATGAAAGAAAGAAAAATTATACAAAATATTTCCTGTGCTGAGCCGGAACTCGGACCCCAAACCTCTGGCTATGTACGCCAATGCCAAAAAATGGGGCTACCAAACGCATCAAGTACACAATTTCAAAACTTCCACTCGCCGTTAGTACCACAGCATAGAAATGTTAGCTCTAAGGGTATTCACTAGACCAAGCCATTTAATTGATTCTATAATTTTTTGTTGACACTTCCAGTGGCGGATCCAGGATTTCCGGGGGGAGCGGCCAAAGAGGCAGCAAACACCAAAAAAAAATTTTTTGTGGTTTTTGATAAAAATTGAGGTGTGAAATTTAGTCGCCAAAGGAGATTATTAGCGCCGCAGGCGAAATTTAAAAAAAAATTAAGTGGAATTTGTGACAAATTTTAAATAAGTCATGCTACTAAACTAAAAATCAAGTTATATGATTGAAAGAGGGGGGGCGCCACTGGCCACTTCCAGATGAATACTAAGAAGAGGACAAATTTGGAACAGCCTATAAGTATAATTAATTATGTAGGTAAGCTTCTAAAATTCCTAAAATATAGATTACCTTTTACTTTCACAAATATCTACAATAAGACTGGATAATTTAGGTAGGTAGAGTAGGTTATGTACTTAAATCTGAAGGTCGGTCAGTTCCAGGAAGAATCGCGAATTATTTTTTTAAAACTTAAGCTTCAATAAATTAAAAGATTTTGACTAGGATTATTAATGCCTAACAAGGATATCAATCTCGAATAAAGGTTTTTTCAACTCGGTAATTTCGAGATTGGTCCGGAAATTTAATCTACAGATAAAAAAGTGCACAGAAGAAAAACTTAATACACAACAATAATAAAAACGCCACATAAAATAAAAAAAGTGGCCTATATCTGCACATTTTACCGGACCTACCTATTTATATGTTTTTTTGCTGTAGACCCCCCCAAATGTTCAAAAAACTTGATAAAATTATTGCAATATTAGGTACACTCGCCCACTTTTTTAATGTCACCATATTTTTGCTACATTTGTAGAATACAATGAAGTGAGTTTTAGGGCAACACCGTATGGTTTAAAATGAACGATTTTCATTAGTAGGTTTTAAAGCCCGCTAAAATCCCTGGCTTTTCAGATGAGTTTAGTCAATTAAAAGGTGACATCAAAAAAGTGGGCGACCGTACATGGTGAAGATGAAAAAATTGTACATTGCAATTTTTAGAGTTTTTCGCATTTTTTTTGTGTAAACGAAAATTTTCAACTTTTTTATAATTTAATTAAAACTTTGAAGGTGTAGAATTAAAATGAAAGTCGGATAAATAGGTTGGGTCAAATGTACAGATGACTATTTAATTTTGTGTGTCGGTGTAAATTTTACCCACTACCAACCAAGAATACTAGTTAAAAATATAATAGTCAATTTATGCTCCTAGGATAATAATGAAGCATTGAGTCATAAAAAGTTTTGAACAAAATTTATTTTTAGTTTTTTCAAAAGGTTATTTTTTTTTAAATATTAAAAAATTCTCAAAAATTTCAGTCTCTAAATTTTTTGAATAAATTTAGAAATAATTAGGGTTTCAAAATTTTATGAAATATTTAATGTCTATAAATAGTACTACAATAAAAAAACGTTATTCTCCCCTCTTTTTATGAGCAATTTTAAGATGATTATAACTGGCCCGCACCTGTAACTTTTTTACATGGAACAAAGACTTGTATGATTTTCCTATGGGTTTTTTTCATTGTGTCCTTTTTTTGGTCTGAACTTTTTCCGCGTGCAATTTTTTAATGTGCGCTTTTTTCCTATGCGAATATCTTGCTTTTTCTTGTGCGGTTATTTACGGCCGCCGCTTTACCATTAGGGACTTATTGCAATAAAGCCAGGCAGTAATAGTGCCAGGCAGTAATAGTGCCAGGCACTATATAAGAGCAGCTGTCTTCTTTTAAAAATAGGCCCTTGTGTATTATAAGAGCCAGAATTCATAGCGTCGCCACTATTAATTAAAAATAAACGACTAGATTTATAAATTCGATTTTGGTATGTTAATTTTGAAAGATCAACTATGAGTTTTTAATGGAAAACTGTCAGGATAGTGCCGAGCACTATGACTGGCTGACCTTCTTCCAATAAGTCCCTATTAACCCCCCAGACGTTCGTTCCAACACCTCTGAGACCGGCCCCGGCGCAGTGGTTTCCAAAATAGGCAAAATATATAGGCTAACTACGTTCCTGAGTTAGTTGCTAAAGTAAACTACACTGCCGGGTTTCATAAAAAAGAAGACTAGGTGTGTATATTTAATGTCGTAATTTTTAAGAAAACTTTCTTCTCGTTGGCCTATGTTATGTTTATCCAGGGCTATCAAAACGGACGGGCCACGATCTACAACTTTGCTGACGTCACAGCGAAGGCTGATTTTCGTTTTGTTGGTCACGCCACGACACACCTGATTGCCTGTAAAATACTAAAGTTGGAATGACGGTTCATGAATAGTTGATTTTTTTAAATGAAAGCCGGTTTTGAGATTGTTTTTACTATATTCTTGTAAAACATTTTTTTTAAATGTATAGTAATCCTTTAATTTTTCAGAGCCGCTTCATTAGCTCACAGAAAAATTAAATTTAAAGCAGAAGGAATGTGTTCGTTTCTGGGTGGAAAGTAATTGGCTCATCCCTATATCTATTTGTTTATATTCGGCAGTATTTTAAAACTTAATATAGTTATTTATATGTGTTTACAAAAATTACAACATCAAAAAATTATTTTTTTGTACTGTAATTTTGTTTTAAAATATTAACACTGGTATTTTTGGAGTCAAAATGACAAACACAGATGACAAAATCAAATGTAACAGTTGGCGTGCGGTACAAGGCGGGAAATTGAAATTTAAATTAAGGAATGCTAAATCTTGAAGATTTTAACCTTTTGAAAATAAAAAATGAAAAGTTTGGTTGAATATCGGAATAGTGTCTGGGAATATTTTGCTAAAATTTCGCGTAAATCTGTAGTTCCATTTTGAAAATATCGGAAAAAAACATCTGTTCTTTCATTAGACCCAATGCATGATTTTTTCAGGGTCGTGGCCTGTATTTTTTTGTTGGCCTTGGTTTATCATAACCAGCTGATGAAAAAAAGTAATCTCAAAAGTTATTAAAAGGAACTGTCCTAGCTACTGAGCTGCCAGATAATTTCGATAGTCATCAGCGGCGTAGCGTGGGGGGGGGGGGGCGCGGGGGGTTCGTCGCCCCCCCCCCCCGCCCCGAGGGTAGTGGCGCCCCATCGGTGGCCGAAGCGCCCTCAGCTTTATTAAGTCGGGCCGGTAACGGCCAATTGAGTGGGGCCAAACTTTTTGTTTTTTTTTGTCACAAGATTTTTCATCAGTTTTCAGAGGCGCCCTTTTTAGCTGTCCCCCCCCCCGCCCTTTCGGACACGCTACGCTGATAGTCATATATATATATATATACAGTGTGTCCACGTAAGTTGGCGGCATATGGGAAACTTTTTTATTATTAGCTTTACGAAAAAAAGTTATTCTTCATAAAAAGTTCTGCATGGTCCAAAACCTAAAATGCAACCATCAGATGTTAAATTTTTTCATCATATTACGAGGTTTGTCAAAAAATGTGATTTTTGCTCTTGAGTAAAGTACCTTTCTTTTTGACAATATCGAAAATTGTTATAAAGAAAAGATGTTTAGAATTAAAAATAGCTTTCAAATATTCAACATTGTTTATTTGCAGTTTTGGTTTGCTCTACTTAGAAGTTTAATACAGGTATGTACAATGTTTTCTCAAAGGGTTCGAAATAAGCACTGTCTTCTTGCGTCGCCAAAAGGTGGGGCTGCCCCTAATCGCCCTATGTTACTAGACAGTTGGAAAATTTAGGGTGAGTTGGGAAAATTAAGCGATGGACAAAACCTCTTTTTTGGTTATCAAAATTTATAGAAGGCAGTTCTTCCAAATTACCAGACGAAGTGGGAAAAGGGACCTTTGTTTCCCCCCACCAGTTAGTCTTCGCCACGCCCACCGGTGGCACTGTCTCCACTAAATGTCTCCATCTGGCGTCTCCTTTTATTAAATAGAAAACCTAAGTATCGATAATAGGGTAGTTACAACGATTCACACCCCCAAAGTGGGTACATTATATAAGAATAATCATTTATTAATTGAATATTTCTTAATCCTTTTAAACGTCTAGGATTCCTGGCAAATATAGTCAATGTATATTTATTGTTATGGACTTAATAATATAACTTGTAAAATAATTAAATTTTATAATGGCGTCGCGTGCCCGATCTTTAATTTATTTAATTATTTCTTTAATTAAACAAGCGTGGCTGATCTGATACTTAAGCGCTACAGTGTTGCAGAGCTCCAAAAAATACTTTGCCAATTTATGGGCACCTAAGCTCATACGATTCTATCCTCACCCCTTGTTTGGCTTATATCAGGTGGATTTTATTTATTTTTAAATAGGACTATCTTCAAATCGGGCAAGTGGTTTTTGAGGTATGTGCGTTGGTCGTTACAGACAGACAGACAGATGGCGTGACAAAAACATTTAAAAATCATCTTAAACGCAACGATATTTAAAAATTTTTGCTATCGTTTCTTTTTCTAATTTGTGACACGATCAACATAGCTCACGATACTATAGTTATAGAATAAGTGTAAGCTAAAACGATGAACTCCCAACCCAAAATAATAAATTACAAAATCTAAATAACATTCGCATTATAATATTATAAAAAATTTCAAGGGAACTGCGGAAATAAAGTTGACCATTCGAATAATCCACTGACTCGATATCGCTAAGGGCCGGTTTCTCAATAGAGGGTTACCCCTGACCCGTGGGTTATCTTTGATAGCGGTCTTTTTTTGGCATGTTAATGTGTCAGTCATCTCATTTTTTAACCCACGGGTCAGGGCTAACCCTCTATTGAGAAACCGGCCCTAAATGATTATTTATCTGGGACACACAGTCTTCCTCTAAGCGCTCCTTCGAACATCCGCGCGGCACTCCTTCGAAAACCCGCGAGGCACTCATTTACCTGCCAATCAACGCGGTCCAAAATAAAGCCGTGATTTAACGTGCAAAGTTCGCTTGAAATAGGCCGTTTTTAGTTCCCGCTTGCCTATTTGTGACAAAATATTGCGTGATACGTCAACATTATTTTTTTTTCTAAAATACGAATTTATATGGTGGAGATCTGGCAAATGGTGGCGTTTTTTCAAAAAATGGAAACGTGGGTTAGATTCACTTTGATTTTTTTAATACACTATTTCTCAGTATTTTCGAACATATTTTAACTATCTAACCCCGCATGGGGGGCCAGCAACCCCCAAAATATTTGCAAAAAACACCCTATCCGACCGAATGAATGCTAATAAAACTGAATGGACGCGTTTAAAAGTACAGGACAGGGCCTTTAATTTAATGTATCGCTTATCTATATCCCAAAAATAACACCCCTACAGGGTGTCGAATTAGGGGTAGTATCTTAAAAGTAAAGTGATTTTTTTTAATTAAACAATTTTTTCCCGAAAACCGATAAAAAACTCAATCTTGTAGAGATTGAAACTGCCTACAAAAAATTTGTAAAACAGCTTCCTAGATGAAATTTGTTGTTGTCAAGGACAGCTTCCATTTGTGACCTTTGGAAAAATGTTTTTGTAATATAAAACACAGATTTCTGGACAAGCAATATAAGATATGTCAAAATTGGTAAGAACATTTTTTATAGCTCGTAAAATTTCAATTATTCAAAATATTTCAAATATTAACACGACTAACCATTTTTTTAGGCAAATAATTTTTTTTTGTTTGCAGCGGATTTTGTGATGACGGAAGCACCCGAGGTCCATACGACGAATAGTCAAATTTAATCAATTTGCTTTCGAACTATTTGCTTAAAGGCTATGTAGCTTTCATACGTATAGCTGTCTTTAGAATTTTCATGGGTGGTGACAGCCACGGTGCACTGCATCATATGACAAGTGCTGCGCCTACATATATTTAACTTCAAAAAAAGCCGGTGAAGCTGCAAACATTCAGAAATGATTAAAATGAAAAAGTTTGCATAAATCTCCGGCAACTATGTATTTCTCCCATTTTGCGTGGAAACTTTTGATCCTTGGGGGGAAATAGCCAAATTTTGAGTAAGTTATGTTGGTGTACATTCTTAGAAATAACTTTTTTAAGGTGTTGGATCTTGAACTGCATATAGTTATATCTGATACAAAATGTGTAATAAATTTATTAATGAATATCTTTTTAAGTAATTTGTTAAAAAGACGACTATTTAGTTAAGATATAGCTAAGATCTTGTTATTTGTTTGGTTGTCGAAAAATGCTGATAAAGATGGATAAATAAAAAAATAGAGAGAATAGAGAATTCTCGGATTTTGATTTAAAATAAAAATACCCACCCAAGTTTATCTTTGCAGTGGTATCAATAAAATAAAAAGATAACTTTTGTAAAATTTGTTTGTTTATTTGTTGGTTGCCTTTGTTTATTGTTTGCATTATTTGCTATGTTCAAAATTTAAAATTCCATTGTACAGGGTGTTTCCGTATAGGGAAAAAGCTGGTAAGGGAACGCACTTAGTGGAAAATCGCTTGTAAAAAATAAAAAATAAAAAATAGTTGAATAATGTTTTATTATCCTTTAAATTCTTTACTCTATTGGTTATAAAAACGCGTAGTTACAACAAAATTACAAAAAACTTTAAACTAAAAAATAAACCCAACAATATAAAGATGCCAGCTAAAAGAGTTCAAAATCACAAATAGGCACCTAAGAGTACGCAATATTTCGTCTTTAAAACTCAACACAACACATTTAATACATACATTATATTCAATGTATAGTTCGCAGTGGTAAATGTCGGCCCTAAAAATGTTAGACTGCCCAAAAAGAAAAATCTCATTTATTACTTGTTTGCAAATGTATTATATATTAACAACTTATCCATAAGAGTATCATCAATAATAAAGTTGACGGGGGCTGCCCCCCTTGCCCCTCGTAGACCAAGTACATATACAGTGCGGACCTAAATAGACCCCCCTGTAACTTTTGAACCAAAAGAGATATCGATTTCCGGTAAAAAGCGTTTTTTTGAGAATATTTGAGTTAAGTGACATTTATGTCAAGCTAACCTTATGTCAAAAAATTTTTAAATTTGAAGGGAGAGCATGTACTCCTGATTCACAATTAAAAAAGATGATTCAGATATCGAATACAAGTCCCAAATTTCTACATATATAGTGCGGACCTAAATAGACGCCCCTTCTAACTTTTAAACAAAAAGAGAAATCGATTTCTGGTAAAAAGTATTTTTAATGGGATTTTGTTTTGAGGATATTTGATTAATATATTAATTTTTTATCAAGCAAAAAAAAATAATTTAAATTGATCTATTTCATCATAAATTAAATTTTTATGCTTCTTAGTTATGTCAAAACCCAAAAATAAGTTTACAATGAAGATATTAGATCCGTCAAGGATCCACGTATTTTTGTTTAAAGGAGGAGGCACTAAATACATTGTTTACCGGGATGCCTCAGATGAGCTGAGTTTGAGATATGTTGAAGGCCAAACTTTCCTGATATTTTTACCAAAAAAAATTGGGGGGTCGTAGGATTCGTTTTCGAGCTATACTTATTTAAATTCGCGCCACTGAAATATGAAAAAATATGACCTTTTGTAGTTTTTCAGTAATAACTTATCGCCAAATGAAAGTAAAAAACTGATATTAGTCCTATTATATTGACAAAAGAGTCCTTTTAGGAGTTTTATCAATTTTTGCCATATAGTTTGCGTCACATACCTACAGAGTGGCTCAAAATAATTTAAAAAGAAATACAGGAAAAATGCCTGAGATTTATTAAATATAAAGAAAAGAAACTAAAAATGCATGGTCAAAATTAACTTCACTTGCTTTCATGTGCGTCGTTTTAACTATTTTAGAGTGATGTTTGCATAAAAGGTTATGTGATAAGCTTACAGGGTATTAAATTTTTTTTTTAATTCAACGCATGACATGTTTACTAATTGTCTACGGAATAGGGTGTACAGCGTGTCCCATTTTCGATGGGATTAAATGGGAAACTCGGTTATTATTAAAGATATTGATTTTCTGATTGCACCTTACCGTGCTCTTTTTTTGAGCCCTTAAAAATGGCGTAATCAGATTTTTGCTATACCCCGTAGTTTCGCTGATACAGGGAGTTTTTGAAAAAATTGTATTTTTAATAATCCCTTGTATCTCGCTTATTTTGCGAGATACTTTTATTCTGTAAAAACATTTTTATGGCAACTTTTTTAGAAGAAAATAATGACGTTGTCAATTTTTTAAAATATTGTTTGGTTTTTGAGATATGGTATTTATCATAAAAAAATAAATACGGACCTGGATTTTTTTTATTACTATTTTGATTGGTTTCATGCTAGTATTATCATAAAATAATAAAAATTTAAAAATTTTTTGTTTTGAGGTAGAAAAAAAATATTTATTATTAAAAAAAAAATAGTCCGAACCTGAATATTTCCAACATAAATATAAACTAAAAATTGCTAGTTAAACAATTTTTAGTTTAACTGTTTTGATACTTAGCATATTAAAATTCTTTTACGTTAATTTACAGATTTATTTGAAACAAAGTGTACGAAAAATACAAAAAAAAATTATAAAAAATAACTAATTTTTCTGATTACCATTATGTGTAAGACATTGTTGGCATTGTCGAGTAATTTTCCTTAACGCATTTTGCATAAAAATATTTCTGCCATTTAAATATTGGGATTTTGTTGCTTGAATGAAGCAGTCAAACATATCACATTTTTAAAAATCTGGATATGGTCGATTTCTAGCCAGTTTAAAATAATTGTAAGCCATTCACAAAAATGACAAGTAAAATGACCATGTCAATTCCACGCTTTTGTTTTGTAAATTTCACGACCTGCTGTTCGGTTATCAAATAATTAGTATGATATTATTTTTGTAACTTTTTAACGTTTTTTGCTTTATTTATAAATCTTTTCAAAACAGATAAACTAAAAATCGTTCAACTAGTGTGTCTTGCAATTTTTAAATTATAATTATGTTGGAAATTTCCAGGTTCGGACTATAATTTTTTTTTTCACATATTAAATAGTTTTGTTTTTCCTTAAATCAAAAAAATATTAAAGTTTTATCATTTTAAGGTAATAACAGCATGGAACTAATCAAAGTAGTAATAAAAAAAATCCAGGTCCGTATTTTTATGATAAATACCATATCTCAAAAACTAAACAATATTTTTAAAAATTGACAACGTCATTATTTTGCTCTAAAAAAGTTGTCATAGAAAGGTTTTTACAGAATAAAAATATCTTGCAAAATAAGCGAGATACAAGGAATTAATTAAAATGCAATTTTTTCAAAAACTCCCTGTATTAGCGAAACCACGGGGTATAGCAAAAATCTGATTACACCATTTTTAAGGGCTCCAAAAAAGAGCACGGTAAGTTGTAATCAGAAAATAGATATCTTTAATAATAACCGAGTTTCCCATTTAATCCCATCGAAAATGGGACACGCTGTATATCGGGATGCGTTAAATGAGGTGAATTTATGATATGTTAGGGCACAAGCCCTCCAAATACTTATCTTAAAGAAATTGGGGGTCATCGGTTTTGTTTTCGAGCTATAATTATTTAAATCCGCGCCACTGTAATATAGAAAAATGTGACTGTTTGTAGTTTTTTTGCTATACTCGTAACTTCTCGTCAAATATAAATAAAAAACCAATATTAATTTTATTTAGTTGAAAAAAAAGTCTTTTTAAATATGTTCTCAATTTTTTTATAGTTTTGGTTAAAAAATAAAATAATGGTTTATGTAGTAAACTTACAGGGTGAATCAAACTATTTTTAAATTAAACAAATGATAGGTGTACTAACTAGCGGAATAGTGTGTTTACCAGGATGCGTCAGATGAGGTGAATTTGAGATATGCTAGAGCCTAAGCCGTCCTAACACTTGTTTCAAGAAAAAGTGGGTGGTGGTCGGTTTTGTTTTCGAGTTATCCTTATTTAAATGCTGGAATATAGGAATGTCGAATGTGGAAACATGGGGACGAAACGGTGTCTACTCATCCCTTTCCGGGGGTTCTACCATTCGTGTAAACACACTATTCCATAGGCAATTAGTATTCATGTCATTGTTATTCCTGTATTTCTATTATTCATAATTTGAGCCACTCTGTAGATATGTGATGAAAACTTGTCAAAAATTGAGAACATACTTAAAAAAATCTTTTTTTTTTCAACGAAATAAAATTAATATTAGTTTTTTATTTCTCTTTGACAAGAAGTTATAGCAAAAAAACTACAAAAAATCACATTTTTCCATAATCCAGTGGCGCGCATTTAAATAGCTCGAAAACGAAACCGATTACCCCACAATTTTTTGAGACAAGTATCAGGACGGTTTTGGCTCTAACATATCTTAAATTCACTTCATTTCACGTACACTATTCCGTAGACAATTAGTGAACATAACATGCAATGAATTAATTTTTTTTTGAAATACTAAGCTTATTACATATTCTATTATGCAAACATCACTCTAGAATAGTTAAAACGACTCACATGAAAGCAAGTGAAGTTAATTTGGACTATGCATGTTTAGTTTCCTTTCTTTATATTTAATAACTCTCAGGAATTTTTCCCGTATTTTTTAAAAATTATTTTGAGCCACTCTGTAGATATGTTATGCAAACTATTTGTCAAAAATTGATAAAATTCCTAAAAGGACTCTTTTGTTAATAAAATAAGACTAATATCAGTTTTTTTATTTGGCGATAACTTATTACAAAAAAACTACAAAAGGTCATATTTTTCCATATTTCAGTGGCGCGCATTTAATAAATATAGCTCGAAAACGTATCCTATGACCCCTCCAATTTTTTTTGGTAGAAAAATCAGAAATTTTTAGCCTTCAACATATCTCAAATTCAGCTCATCTGACGCATCCCGGTAGACAATGTATTTAGTGCCTGCCTCCTCCTTTAAAATAAACAAAAAAGTTTTGAATAAATAATCACACAGCACGTTCTCTTATTTAAATTTTTCAACTTATTTGTCACTGATTTTCAAAAAATAAAGAACATACGGTAACAATGGCTTTGTAACCTCACATTACCGTGCACTTTAAAATGTTTAATAAACTTTTAGGTACCCGCGTGCGGTAAAGTAATTACTTTACCGCACGCTCACCACTAAATAACGCCTTAAAAACAGCTTCAATATTTGTTTACATTTCAATTCCATCTAATTTGACATGTTTATTTATAAATTACATTCAATATTTTTTTAAAAAAGGTACTCATAGGTAAAGTATTGTACCTAACACATGCGGAAAGTGTCTTTACCACCCAACGGCCGTCGCGTGCGGTAAAGTACTACTTTCCGCACTTGTTAGGTAAATAACTAATACCAATGGCGTGCGGTAAAGTAATTACTTTACCTAACGCGCACCACTCAGGAACCTGAGCAACGCATCAATGAGATAGCTTTAATATTTGTTTACATTTCAATTTCGTCTAATTTAACATGTTTATATATAAATTGCATTTAATTTTTTGAAAAAAAGGCACTCATAGGTAAAATATTGTTCCTAACACATGCGGAAAGTGTCTTTACCACCCTTGACGGCTTGACCGAGCTCCGCTCTGCGTCGTTCGGCCAACTGCCGTCACGTGCGGTAAAGTATCACTTTCCACACTTGTTAGGTAAATAACTATTTTGAAAATATACACCAGACTATAGCTAGGAGTACTTGTAACGCACGTTGTTCATTACCGCTCGGATCTCGGCCAAAATCTAGGGGGAGGAGGATGGTCGACGCAAATAATATAAGAGCCCAGTAGGATTTTGGGCTTGAATTGCAAACCGATACTCATATATTTTAATCGATTCGTTATAAGACCTTGTCCCAAAAAAAATGGAGATACCTGCGAAAATCCTGCATAAACAACCCGCCATCTTTGTTTAAAGATGGCGAAAAGGAGTTTGAATCAAATGTACGTAACTTTTTTATTATGAAATCGATTTTACCCAAACAAATTGTGATTAGCTTCTACTATAATGGCCTCTTAAAATCACTATTAACACTTTGTTTTTTATTTGTCTCTATACTATAAATTCTGTAAGTTCCTCAAATACGCAATTATTTTTTTAGGTTTTTTTGATTTTTTAAAGAAAACTACTGGATTTACAAAAAAAACATAAAACATAAAAAATATGCAGATTGTCAAGATGTATTCATTGTGGGTCTAATATTTGCTGTAGATTAAGTGGTTCTCGAGTTACACTTAAAAAACCACTAAATTGGCCTATACCTTCCCCCAGGTACAAAATTTTCATATTTTCACCAAAGACATCAAAGTTACTAAAGAACTATACAGATCGAAAAAGGATGTCAAGCTTAATAAGAAACGGCTATTAGTTTCAAACAGAAACTGATACTGAGGTAGATATGGCGGCTTAAACATGGCCGAAGCGTAATTTACAATTTTATTTTTGAGGGTCATTTTTTTATGTAAAACGAACCCCTACGGGGTCAAAGTGTACCCCCGCTAAAGGGCAATTTAATTATCTTCAAAAAAGGATAGCACACTTTTTGTCGTAAAGTTAATAGTTTTACTGAAAAAAACAAAAAATATGCGGCATACATAATTCGATGTTTTCGTTCCATAGAAGTACGACAATGGCATGGGTCCATTAAGGGAAAAAACAATTTATGCACAGATAAGCGAATCCCAGTTACATATTTAAACTCAGCGTCAAAAATCTTACAAAAAACATATTTGAAACTTTTCTCTTAAATTGACAGGTGGTCACGTGATTTTGGCAACTTCTTAACGGTTTGAGCTAGAGACTTGGTTCTTTTTTTGCTTTGTAGACAAAAATGTCCGATCAAAATTAATCACTACTGGCATGTTTTTAAATTTGTAAATATATATACAGGGTGTCCCAAAAATCCGGGTCTACCCAAATATCTGCTGAACTATTGCAGATAACTGAACCATATTTGGTTATAAAGTTATATTTATATTTTAGCTATTTCTTCGATTTTTATTTTCTAAAAAAACCCTGTATTTCGAAAACGGAGCAATGTCGGACTAAAGTAGGTGGCTTTTATTATTTATAGACACAGACTGTATAAGTAATTTTATCCATATTTCCGTGCTTTTCCATGTTTTTCCCGGGTATGCTGTAATTGACCAGAGGCGAACAACCAAAACCTTAAACTACATGGCAATGCCAACCTAAAAATATGTGTCAAAAATTACCACGTATGGGAAATGGCGTGTATAGCTATATTTAAAAATTTGTAAAAAATGGTAAAAGAATAAGTTTGCCAGTCGATAGAATTTGACACGTTTTTTATCATAGGCAAGGGACAGTTGGCGTACATTGGTTTTCAAAGACCTTTCAAACAAGATATCTCTCAATAGGGTTTTTGTTTAAAACAACAAACTTGTAAATTTTGACAAAACTTGAAAAAATTAGGTTTGACAGTCGATAGAGTTTGACAGATTTGATTGTGTAGACAATTAACGGCTATATCAAACTATGTATTTAATTGTCAAATACCTTTAAAACGAGGTATCAATTGATAAGCGATAAGGATTTATAATTAAAATTTTTAAGTTGATCGCCCCTTTGTCGCCCCCTAATGCAGGGGCAGCACAACCGCCGCTTCATAAAATAGATCTCTTGATGTTAACGATTACTGCCAAATATGGTTCAGTTATCATCAATAGTTCAGAAGATGTTTGAGTGGACTCAGAGTTTTGGGACACCCTGTATATATATATATATATATATATATATATATATATATATATATATATATATATATATATATATCTTGTTTTCGCTCACTCTCGTAGCATCTCCTTCTTACTCTCTTGGACAATTTTAGTGCCAGGAAGAGCAGAAATAATTGCATTAAAGCCAGGCAATAACTGTGCCGGGCACTATTCTGACATTTTCGCATTAAAAGAACAGCTGTCTTCTTTCAAAATTAGGCCTTTGTGTATTATAAGAGCCAACATTAATAGTGCCGCCACTATTAATGGAAAATAAACGACTGGATTTATAAATTCGACTTTGGTATGTCAATTTTAAAAGAAAGAGCTTTCAATGCGAATCTGACAGAATAGTGCCCGGCACAATTAGTGCCTGACACTGTTGCAATAAGTCCCTAATACAAAAAAACAAGGGATTTTAATCTTAGTAACCAGCTCAGGAAAGGAAAGACCTCGGGCAAGACTGCATTCCCGGCCGTTTTAACAAACAGTAACAAAAAGTAAAGAGCCCTCAAAAAGATGGCGGCAAATTCAGTTGAAAAGGGTACACTAGAAGATTGGATTTTCAATAAACCAAAACATATTAACAAGACTTATTTTATAATAATTTTTAATGGGTTCAAAAAAACTTCATATAGAAATAGCGGTATATGATACCGGTAACAGCGTTAGTATAAGTTTTTGTGTTTGCCTCTCTGTGTGGGTACATGAAAAAAAACCTTTTAAACTGATGTAACTCATAAACGAAATGATCGATGGCTGTTTCGTTTTATCCATATATCAGGGAAAATACTATGAATTTACTTTTTTAGGTGAAATAAAGCAAATATTTACCTGTAGATAAGCAGGTACTAAAACTAAAAATAAAGTTTAGGCCTATTAAATATAGTATGTATTCCAGGATACATTTACCTACTTATTTTATGGAGATTTATGTAAGAAATAGGACTTTGGATAAATGTAAAAAAAAGCAAAAACTAATGATTGCTCGACATTACAATAACCCCTGTAAATATTTTGAACTCCTATAGAGCAGAGAAATTTTAACCAAAATTGTATTTCTTACACAGTTTTCGAAATCGAACTTTATCTGGAACACCCTGTATATTATCTCAGTGTTAAAAATTCATGAATAACGAAGTTAGAAATAGTGCCAATTGAAATGGAGATGAAAAGTGACAATCAGGGATAAAAAGTGGCAGATCGGGCCTAAAAAGAAGTACGAAAAGTAGCGTATAAAGCATATTTTTTTCTTGGCGAATTGTAGAGGGTGACACCAGTATTAAATAAAAGTTTCACTTCAGAAATACTACCGCAAGAACAAAGGGAACTATACCAATATCAACATTTTTATCAGAAAATTTCAAAAAATTAATTTGGAAAAGTATAAAATTTTAATTATGCAACAGTTAAAATATCGAAATGCGGATTCAACTAGTTATAAAATTTTGGGAGCCAGGCGGCACCGTATTCAAAATTTTTAAAAATATGTTTTGTCGTCAAAATTGGATAATTTTGTCTACAAATCAAAAAAAGAACCAAGTCTCTAGCTCAAACCATTAAGAAGTTGTCAAAATCACCTGTCAATTTAACAGAAAAGTATCAAATATGTTTTTTGTAAGATTTTTGACGCTAAGTTTAAATATGTAACTGCGGGTTCGCTTATCTGTGCATAAATTATTTTTTCCCTTAATGGACCCATGCCATTGTCGTACTTCTATGGAACGAAAACATCGAATTATGTATGCCGCATATTTTTTGTTTTTTTCAGGAAAACTATTAACTTTACGACAAAAAGTGTACTTTCCTTTTTTAAAGATAATTAAATTGTCTTTTAGCTAAGGTACATTTTAACCCCGTGGGGTTCGTTTTACATAAAAAAATTACCCTCAAAAATAAAATTGTAAATTACGCTTCGGCCATGTTGTGGTTTTTTGAGTGTAACTCGAGAACCGCTTAATCTACAGCAAATATTAGACCTACAATGAATACATCTTGACAATGTGCATGTTTTTTATATTTTATGTTTTTTTTGTAAAACCAGTAGTTTTCTCGAAAAAATCAAAAAACCTAAAAAAAAAATAGCGTCTTTGAGGAACTTACAGAATTTATAGTATAGAGACAAATAAGTATTGATAGTGATTTTAAAAGGCCATTATAGTAGAAGCTAATCACAATTTGTTTGGGTAAAATCGATGCCATAATAAAAACGTTACGTACATTTGATTCAAACTCCTTTTCGCCATCTTAAAACAAAGATGGCGGGTTGTTTATGCAGGATTTTCGCAGGATTTTCGCAGGTATCTCCATTTCTTTTGGGACATGGTCTTATGACGAATCGATTAAAATATATGAGTATCGGTTTGCAATTCAAGCCCAAAATCCTGCTGGGCTCTTAGACTAAAATATTATTTATATAATTTTTTTCCAGCGGGCCGTTTAGTTTAGTGAGTGAGGGTCCCTGACATGACATCTGTTGTGTAAACAAACAAATTTTAATATGTCTGTTTATACAGGGACAGTAATCTTGTATGCAACTGCAAACTCGCAAATTGGCAGTATTGTGACAGATTTACATAGCTTTCTTCGGCCTTTGTGTATTTAAGAACCGGATTTATTAGTGTCTGTTTTTATTAAATGAAAGTTAGCGACTTTATTTTGAAATTTGACTTTGGTATGTCAATGTTGAGAGGTCGACTGTCAGTTTTCTTTGTAAATCTGTCAGAATAAAGCTGACTTTAAAATAAAGTAATAAGTCCCTATTGTTGTTTGATGGCTTTATCTAGAGACCCTGTATGTATGACATAGTCTATATTAAAAATATGTCATACATACAGTGTTCGGTTCGGTTCGGTGTAATTATGTATATGCTTTACTAATGAAGGGGGTTAGATACGTAGAGACTTATTGCAATAAAGCCAAGCAGTAATTGTGCCGGGCACTATTTTGACAGTTTCGCATTATAAGAACAGCTGTCTTCTTTCAAAATTACGCCTTTGTGTATTATAAGAACCGGAATAAATAAAGGACTGGATTTATAAATTCGACTTTGGTATGTCAATTTTGAAAGATCAACTGTCAGTTTTCAATTAAAGCTGTCAGAACAGTACCCGTCACAATTACTCTCCTATGAATAGTTACATATTTTATTACTATCAAGTTAAAGAATGATTGAATTTAATAAATTTAAATGATTGAATTTACTAGACATTTGCATTTCTTTTAAATTAATGAAAATATATTTTTTTTTCAAAATTCTGAAAATGTTTATAACTAATTAAATTTTTTTCACCTTTTTGTATTAGGGTGATTAGCCAAGCAATACTCGTATTATCATATACAATATGACTAAAATATCTCAGAATCACTACAAAAAGTTCAATGGTTCATTAGATAATCTTGAAACCTTAAGATGGTTTTCCGCCAAACGGACAGTTGAGTTTGTGTTTTGTTTGTGTTTTCTAGTTTCCGAAAAACAAAAACAAATCGAAGACAAACACAAAACTCTTGTTTCCATCAAGCGGACTACGTTGTGTTTGAGTTTTGTTTTTGTTTTGGTCCTTTTCCACTGGTAGTCGCTAGTCAGAACACATTTTTTTCGATTCAATCGATATGTTTAGAGAGAAAGATTTTTTTATTCTTAGCTGTGGCTGGTTTATACTGCGGTCCTTGGAAAAAAAGTCAGTGCATAAATATTTTTTAGTTGTGTATTGTATGTATGTATTGATAATTAAAGTATTATTATTATATAGGAGAAAACGACGCCAACACAAACATTGGGTTCGATCACTTTTATCTAGAAGCGTAAATGATGGTATTGCACAATTGATAAATGATATCCTAAAAGAAATAAAAGTAGAACATAAAAAAACTCAACACGACCCTTTCCACTAAACAGACGCGAGTTTCAGGCTTTCCTCAAACCATCAGTATAATTCAATGCCGGTAGTGGTATTTTCCCTCGGAGTAGTTGTTTCTGTTGGTTTCACACAAGTTATACTCTATACGGAGCTATCGCCTGCATTCACCTGAGGATGGCCTAAAAGGCCGAAACCGGTCGTGGATTGGCATGAATCAATGTTCTTGATTGTCAGGACGTATTCCAGACGGGGATCATTCGTATCCTTGTGATCGATGTTGGAGAAAGTGAAAACCAAACAGTTCTTGGTCGAAACTAGTCAAAACCTTTTGATGTTACCGCTTCCAAACGGGACTCGAAAAACAAAACTCCAACTGTCGCAAAACACGCCAGTCTTGAAAACGTTGGCCAAAAGTTTCAGTTTTGTTTTATTCGACACGTTTATGTTTTGTTTTTCTTTTGTCCGTTTGTTGGAAAACCGGCATTAGGCATGTTAAAGTTGGCGCCTTCTCCAAAACTATTTCTAAATACGCCACTGTTCCGTATAAAATTCAATCCTTTTAAGAGGCATATACTTTTTAACCTCCATAAACCTAGCAAGCCCACCTCAATAAAAATTTAAAAAATTTGTTTCAGAATTATGTGCTTTTTATTATTTTTATTAATTTCGTCCACTTTTTAAAATTTTTGGTTTCCACGGAAATTTAAAAAAATTATTGGCATGCTAGCTTTATATGAAGCTAGCAAGCCCATACAGAAATAATAAATATTTTTATAATATTTATATGCGAAAATTAAGTGCTGTTTATGTGCTCCCGTCTGCTAAAAATAAATGTCCATTTATCAAATTTTTAAGCTTTTTTTAAAAACAATGTGTGGGCTGGCTAGTTTTATATAAACCTAGCAAGCCCACCTCAATAAAAATAAATAAAATACATTCCAGAATTATGTGCTCTTTATGTGCTCATTTTCGTTAAAATTTGTGTGCTCCTTTGGTTTCCACGGAAATTTAAAAAAATGATTGGCGTACTAGCTTT
This sequence comes from Aspidapion aeneum, assembly GCA_963576565.1. NCBI lineage: Eukaryota > Metazoa > Arthropoda > Insecta > Coleoptera > Brentidae > Aspidapion > Aspidapion aeneum. The sequence continues at coordinate 48,396,287 of OY755047.1, forward strand.
ATATAAAGCTAGCAAGCCCATACAGAAATAATAAATATTTTTATAATATTTATATGCGAAAATTAAGTGCTTTTTATGTGCTCCCGTTTGCTATAAAGAAAATTTTATTTACCAAGTTTTTAAGGTTTTTTTTTTAATGTTTATATAAACCTAGGAAGCCCACCTCAATAAAAATAAATAAAATGCATTCCAGAATTATGTGCTCTTTATGTGCTCAACTTTTTAGAACTTTTGTTCTCCTTTGGTTTCCACTGAAATTTAAAAAAATAATTGGCGAGTTAGCTTTATATAAAGCTAGCAAGCCCATAGAGAAATAATAAATATTTTGCAATATTTATATGCGAAAATAAAGTGCCTTTTATGTGCTCCCGTTTGCTGAAAAGAAAATTTACCAAGTTTTTGAGCTTTAAAAAAAAATGTGTGGGCTGGCTAGGTTTATATAAACCTAGCAAGCCACCCCAATAAAAATAAATAAAATACATTCCAGAATTATGTGCTGTTTATGTGTTAATTTCGTCCACTTTTAAAAATTTTTGTTTTCCTTTAGTTTCCCCGGAAATTTAAATATATATAAACGGAAGCACAAGAAAAGCCCTTAATTTTCGTATTTAAATAATATAAAAATACGTATTAGTTCTTTATGGACTTGATAGGTTAAAACCTAGCAGGTCCACACATTAAAAAAAAAAGCTTAAAAAATTGGTAAATTAAATTTTCTTTTTAGAAAACGGGAGCACATAAAAAGCACTTCATTTTCGCATATAAATATTATAAAAATATTTATTATTTCTCTATGGGCTAAGTGGACGAAATGAGCACATAATTTTGGAATGTATTTTATTTATTTTTATTGAGGTGGGCTTGCTAGGTTTATATAAACCTAGCAAGCCCACACATTAAAAAAAAAACTTAAAAACTTGGTAAATGAAATTTTTGTTTTAGCAAACGGGAGCTCAGCAACAGCAACAGCTTAAGAACTTGGTAAATGGATTTTTCTTTTCAGCAAACGGGAGCACGATAAAAGCACTTAATTTTTGCATATAAATATTATAAAAATATTTATTATTTCTCTATGGGCTTGCTAACTTTAAATAAAGCTAGCACGCTAATCATTTTTAAAATTTCAATGGAAACCAAAGGAGAACAAAAATTTTAAAAACTGGACGAAATTAGCACATAAAGAGCACATAATTCTGGAATACATTTTTTAAATTTTTATTGAGGTGGGCTTGCTAGGTTTATGGAGGTTACTTACCTAACAATAATTTGAATTTGTGCAGACCGAAATATATTTCTCCAGTGGGTTCTCAATGGTTCTACTTTACACAAAATCAGAGTAACCAAAAGGTTTATTATTTTATAGTCTGTAATTGGTGGACTACTTTTGTTTACCTCTCCTACTTGCTTTCATTATTTTTCGTAGGAATGGGAATGCTAGTGTTTATGTCTTTTGGTCGAATACAAAATGATGCGTTGCCAAACTGGAGCCCTAAAGCGTCATAGGCCGTGCTCCGCTCGCAACATATGAGAGGTGTACGTATAAAATACATACTTCGCTAGAAAGTGGCAAGCAGATTTTCAAAAAGTTGTCTCTATTATAAGTTATTTTAGCAAATAAACTGTCAAAAAACATACTTAAAGGGGAAAGTCCTAAGGAAAGTCCCCCTTAACTGGGGTGAGGGTGGTTCCCTTTTCTAAAATGTTTGGGGAAGTCACATGTCTATATATAGCAAGTGTGTTGCTACAGAGGGGTAATCGGCACCGTAAAATATGTACAGCATCCAACAGGAATTGGGTCCTGTAGTAGAGTCCTGTCAGGAGCGTGCCTACCTTTTTGGTTGCCTGAAGCAAAGAAAAAAACCGCTGTCCCCCATTTAAAAACACACATCTCGTGAATCGTTTTTTCTGCGCCCTAGAAACTAGAATTCGTTTTATGCACGTAGAGATTAAAAGTCTACGCTTAATACCTCTTTTAATATACTAAAATTATACTCTTTAATCCTTTGGAGAATAAAAGCAACCTCAAAAATCCAGTAAAGCCCAGTTTCTACCTAATACCCTGTTTCCACCAATGCATGCCCACCCCGATTCAAAAAACGCATCAGGTGACACTGCATTTAAAACCGTTGCAAATCCATGGGCCATCACGTGATGCGTTTTTTTAATTGAAGTGGGCATGCATTGGTGGAAACAGGGTATAAGTGTACCCACCCCGATTTAAAAAACGCATCATGTGTGGTACATGGATTTGCACCGGTTTTAAATGCAGCGTCACCTGGTGCATATTTTGAATCGCAGATTGGGCACACACGACACACGAAACTTTGAGCAGGCCTATGGTATTAAATGTCCCAATCTATAGGTTTTTAGTGTACTACTTTTGTCCGACATCATATAATATTTTTTTTTAAATTTTTTGAATATGTCTAATACTTTCCCAATCCCCATCAACTTAGGGGCGCAACAAGTCGGGCTATTTTGGGAGTGGACTTAATACTTAGATAATACAAAAGTTACTACTAGTGTTGCCGCCGAGACTAGAGATTCTCGCCTCTCGTCTCGTCTCGCCCTCTCAAGACGAGACGAGAGATTCAGTAAAGTCCGCATATAGCGAACCCGTTTATAACGAACAATCGCTTATAGCAAACCCCGTTCAAAATACCAAATTTTTTAAAAATTTATGTATGCAATAGTCTATATTCCTTCTTATAGTAAACCTAGGATATAGCGAACCAGTTTCCGTGCAATATTCGAGTTCACTATATCAGAAGTTGACTGTATATTTTCTCTCGAATGAAAGCTAGAGACGAGATGAGTGAAAGACCCTTTCTCAATTCTCTCGTTCTCTCGAGCAAAAAGGTTGGTTTTATAAATTTTTATGATTTACTTTCTGTTTGTATTGACCTATTATTATAGTTAAGCTGATATATTTATATACTTTTTTTTTAAATGAAAGGTATGCAAAAATTGTCATATATTCCTTCCTTGTCAACATGTATTGTCGCTTACCTTTCTTTTACTTGAAATTAGATGGAGAAAATCCAAAAGTGTAATTTAATTGTAGATACTGTTACTGTTGATGCTTATTATCGTATAAAAATTTTTTTTCGGACATTATTGATAAGCGGGAAATTTTGTTTTTTTTTTGTAGCTTTTGGACGATTTAAGAGCTAAAATACTGAAAATCAAATAATTTTCTAATGGAAATTAGTTTGTTTTTTATTTTGAAAAATATGTAAATTCAGATAAAAAACTGCTAGTAAAAAAAAAGTATTTTGTGCATTTGTTTCAAAAAAACATTCTTAATTCTTGCAAAAACATGTTTTTCCTGAAACATTACGAGAAATTAAGATTAAAAAAAAGTTATTTTAAAAAAGAGTTTTGGTTAGTTTTGAAAAAAACACATTTTCGCAAGGAAAGTCTTTTGTTTCCAGAATCTGGAAATTCTATAGAGATCTTTAAGACCCATCCCCTCCTCCCAGACATATAACTTATTTTTTAGTTTAGCAGCATCATTTATTTAAAATTTGTCCAAAATTCGACTTAATTTTTAAAAAATTAACGCCTGCGGCGCCATAAATCTCCTTTAGGTACTAAATTTCACACCTCAGATCTATCAAAACAGCTAATAAAAATATTTTGATGTTTGCTGCCACTTTGGCCCTCCCCCTAGAAATCCTAGATCAGCCACTGGGTTAGTCCCATTTATCTGAGGGCACGGCAGTGCCTTGCTAAGTTCGCGCGCCGTACCATCTTTTCTTGAAACATTTCAGCCGATATTTGACCTATCTAAAACTCTATTTCGGAATGAGCTACGAATCTTGAATATGTCTAATACTTTCCCAATCCCCATCAATTTAGGGGCGCAACAAGTCGGGATATTTTGGGGGTGGATTTAAAACCTAGATAATACAAAAATTGCTACTAGTGTTGCCGCCGAGACTAAAGATGCTCGCCTCTCGTCTCGTCTCGCCCTCTCTCAACGAGACGAGATATTCAGTAAAGTCCGCATATAGCGAACCCGTTTATAATGAACACTCGCTTATAGCAAACCCCGTTCAAAATACCCAATTTTTTTTTATTTATGTATACAATAGTCTATATTCCTTCTTATAGTAAACCTAGGATATAGCGAACCAGTTTCCGTGCAATCTTCGAGTTCACTATATCCGAAGTTGACTGTATATTTTCTCTCGAATGAAAGCTAGAGACGAGATGAGAGAAAGACCCTTTCTCGATTCTCTCGTTCTCTCGAGCAAAAAAGGTTGGTTTTATAAATTTTTATGATTTACTTTCTGTTTGTATTGATCTATTATTATAAAGTTAAGCTGATATTTATGTAGTTTTTTTTTAATGGAAGGTATTTAAAAATTATCATATATTCCTTCCTTCTCCACATGTATTGTCGCTTACCTTTCGTTTACTTGAAATCAGATAGAGAAAATCCAAAAGTGTAATTAAATTGTATTGTTCCTGTTAATGCTTATTAACGTACTAAACATTTTTTTCGGAAATTATTGATAAGCGGGAAATTTTAGTTTTTTTTTCTAGCTTTTGGCGTGAATTTTTTGCTGTTTGGAAATCTGTTGATTAAAAAAAAAATGTTTTTGGATGATTTAAGAGCTAAAATACTGAAAATCAAATAATTTTCTAGCGGAAATTAGTTTGTTTTTTATTTTGAAAAATATGTAAATTCAGATGAAAAATCTGCTAGTAAAAAAAAGTATATTGTGCGTTTGTTTCAAAAAAACATTGTAAATTCTTGCAAAAACATGTTTTTCCCTGAAAAATTACGAGAAATTAAGATTAAAAGAAAGTTATTTTCAAATTAGTTTCTATAGAGATCTTCAAGACATATAACTTATTTTTGAGTTTAGCAGCATCACTTATTTAAAATTTGTCCCAAATTCTACTTCTACTTTAATTTTTTAAACATTATCGTCTGCGGCGCCATAAATCTCATTTATATAGATACTAAATTTCACACCTCAGATCTATCAAAACAGCTAATAAAAAATACTTTTTGTTTGAAACTTGTAGACAATGATTGTGTAGAAATAAAATTTCGGACTTCCATTGTCTTTATTTATTTTAAAACACGACGTTTCGGTTAGTAAGTATCTCTAACCGTTGTCAAGTGTAAACTAAACAATCTAGTCTCTAGGCTACTACTTATACTACTTGGTGTGCAGTCAGGTGTGACGGCCCGCCCCCTTTTTAATCCTAAGACGTCTGTTTTCCTTAAGGAGTGATTTCCATATGTTTGGTATGTCCGTGCTTGGTTGACTGAAAACTTCTTTATTCTGCATTATGAACGCAGCTTCAATAAACTTTCGTTTTCGCCAATGCGACTCCTTATGTCAAACTTTAGCTTCTGACCACTGAATCCTGTGATCATTTGACCATGCATGATCCGCTAAACCGGATTTTTCAATATCCCCTAATTGGGTACTTTTCAGATGTTCATTTACTCTCACCTGAAGAGGGCGTTTCGTTTCACCTACATATGATTTACCACACTCACACGAGATTTGGTAAATAAATTCCTTATTATTTGAGGGATTGGTTTTGTTTTAGTTACAAAACTTCTTATCGTATTTCCCGAAGAAAATACTGTTTTGTGTGAAATCCCTTGAACATATGGAATGTTAATAACACCTAACGGATTATTATTTTGAGAATTTGGTACATTTAGTTTGTTTTGAATTTTAAATATCGTTGAGTTTACTAATTTCTCGGAATAACCATTCTGTGGTAAGTCATTTTTAATACTCTTGAATACAAACTTCTTATAACTCCTTGTTTTGTAGCAACAGAATGATTAGACTTAAAATTTAGGTACTGTCCCGTGTGTGTAGGTTTCCTATATACAGTGGTTTGAATATTTCTGTCTAATCGTTTGACAAGTCGTATTGCACTGGCTTTCATCCCCTCCTAATCGCTGGCAAACCTTTGTTGGAAATCGCGTCAGTAGAATCCAAGAAATCATTCCCTCAAACTCGTGGCGCTACATTCCTTCTGCTTTGAATGCAGCCGATATTGCGTCACGAGGGGCCACCCCTTCACAGCTCATGTCACATGACATGTGGTGGAACGCACCGTCGTTTTTGTGGTCTCCCGAAAACGAATGGCCCGATTTTCATAAACCAAAAATGCCGATTGATTTCGGAGATATTAATCTGGAGGAAAAGCCAAAAGTCTGTTGCAATGCGATAATTGATGTCAACTTCTTAGATCAGCTTCTTATCAAATATTCATCTATATCCAAAATTCAACGTATCATTTGTTATGTCCTTCGAATAGTTAACCTTTTTCAAAACCATTCCTATCAAAAACCCACTAAGCCGCCGGACCAAAAAGTTATTTTTGAGAATATTGTTTTTCCTACCACCGGTGAGATGCAAAGTGCGTTACACCTTCTTATCAAACGCGTTCAAGGTTCTTGTTTTTCTGAGCTTTTTTCTGCGTTATCTAAGGATAAACCAATACCGAAACCTTTGCGAAAACTTTCACCTTTTCTTGATGAGAATAATATCATTAGAGTCGGTGGCAGATTACAAAAATCTGACCTTTTGTCTTATTCTGCAAAACACCCCGTCTTACTTTCGAGTGACCATCGTTTAACTACACTTCTCATCGAGTCCGCTCATCGACAATATCTTCATCCTGGGTTTAAAACATTACATAATCTGCTTTTACAGCAATTTTGGATATTATCTGCCAGACGGGCAATTCAAAGAACCATATCCAAGTGCTTGCAATGTTTTAGAATCAACCCTAAACCCTATAGACCGCCCATAATGAGTTCACTTCCCGCTCATCGAATCAATCAGCTTAAACCTTTTTCGAGTGTAGCTATCGACTTTTGTGGACCTTTCTTTGTGATTCCTCATCGTTACCGTGGTTGTAGAGCTTTCAAATCGTATGTCTGTGTGTTTGTCTGTACGGCCACACATTGCGTGCATTTGGAATTAACCATGGAACTGTCCACCGAAGGGTTCGTAGGTGCATTCCATCGATTCATTTCTAGACGCGGAAGCGTGACGCAATGCTGGTCAGATCAAGGCAGTAATTTTATAGGGTTTCGTAACCAATTACTGGATTACGCAAGAAGTGCTGCCACCAGACTTTCTATTCGTTGGCATCTGGGACCTCCTCTCAGTCCACATTTCAATGGCCTGGCAGAAGCTGGCGTCAAAAGTTTTAAAACTCACTTTGTTCGAGTTGTCGGCGACCAGAAGTTGTCTATCATGGAGATGTCCACCCTTACCTGTCGCATAGAAGCCGTACTTAATAGTCGCCCTTTATCTCCTGCCTCTTCAGACCCACACGATCTTCAACCTCTTACCCCTGGGCATTTTTTGACACTTGAACCCCTTAACTCTGAAATTCCGGAGTCAGATTTGTCCGAGGTTCCCCTAAATCGGCTCTCGAGATGGCAACTAATCCAAAAACTACATAATGATTTTTGGAAACGGTATTCTATAGAGTATTTGCATACGCTACAACAGCGACACAAGTGGGCTGATTTGTCCCCAAATATCAAATTAAATGATTTGGTTATCATAACAAGTGATCACATTCAAACGCCTTTGAAATGGCCGGTCGGTCGGGTCATCGAACTGCATCCCGGCGGGGACGGTCAGGTGCGTGTTGCGACGGTAAAAACGGTTACCGGTGTTTATAAGCGGCCAGTTGTAAAACTGTGCCTCTTGCCAAATTAAAAGTAATTTTAATTTTCTACCTTTTACCGGGTATTACAATAGGTTTTTTATTTTTAATTTTTTTTTTTTGAATTTTTTGTTTGTTTGTTTTGCCTTTTTTCGGGATTTCGTTATCTCTAAATAAACTTACGATACTTATCTATTTTCATTCATTTATATTTATCGGTCGATTCTTTTTCTTATATCTATATCTGTCCGGTTGAGATTCTAAATTTGTGTGTTTTGGAGGGCAGTTATGTTAGCTCCCGCTAAATTTCGCGGTTGTTTATATATATTTTTAAAAACACACAACTGTATGAAAGGCAAAGCGCATTCAGCGTATTTGGACATGCGCACCAACAACCGGTGAGATCATTGTCAATCGCCAAGAGAAAAAGGCGTGTTAATTTCGTTCTCCAACTATTTTAAATATCTACACCTGAAAGTGCTCGATTTTTGTGTACTGAAGCATAGAACTAGAAACTTCAACCCTTCAGCTACGTGGTGACATCATTAGATCCAATCGGGGGCCCCTGGGAACGAGGAGAACTTGAAAGCAAAGGAGGTGAGTGCTTGTCTATGATTACCGTTGTGTGATATCAATATTTTACCTATGGACATTTTGATTATTTCGTAATTTCATATCAATCTTTATGTTTGCTCGCGATATCATTAAAAATATTTACAGTCCATTCATTGCTTTTAACGTTTTTCTATCCGTGGGCTAACATAAAAGTGGATGTCGAGACTTATGACAAAAAGATCCAAGAAGTTCTGGAGAAAGGAGACTACAAGCAACTACCCAATGATCCAACCACCACCATAGAAGGACGCATCTCATTCATCAATTTTCAGCTATATATCAGAAGTACGTGTTTGGCAAACAATTACGTAACCTATATTTTTCAATATTCTGAAATGCCATATGTCAAACTTAATATTTTTCTGAGACAGATAAAAATATATTTTTAAATACAAAAATCACCATTTTAAAAATGGTGTCCTAATATCGGATAGGAGGTAGTCCCAATATCGCAAATGTCCGATATTTGGAACCCATAGTAAAGTTAGAGCTTTTTTATTATACTTTTTAATCAGTTAAAAGCATTCACTAGCATAATATTTTTGCAATACAAAAATAAGTTGTACATTATATGTGAGGTTATCAACCTTTTCGAAAAGACAAAACTGCACTAAACCTAATAAATTAAACATCAAATAAAACCTTACAATTTGCTTAATCAAATGATGTATATCAAATTAGTAATTTGTTCTAAGAATAGATTGCCTATAATCAGCAGCGGTAAAATTTTCGTGCACTATGATTTCACGTAAACAACTGAACAGCAAATAAAAACTTGCGGCAGAAATCTGTAATGTATGTAGAATCTGTACTGCTTGGTGTAGCATCGCTACATAGACCCGCAGGTAGATCGGACCAGTAGTTTAAGAAAAACTTGACTATCTGATATTAGGAACCTATGCGATAATAGGCACCTTTCCTCTACATCTTCAGACAAGGCCAACAATTATTTAGAGTAGGACTTTCTATGGACCTAGAAATGGGGTTATTTTGATTTTTTGATATTTTAAATTTCATGCATTCAGAGTTTAATAGAACCAAGACCGTCGATAAGAGGGGAGTTTAATTCGGGTGGTTACCCCCCAAGAATAAATATGTCTTTAATACTATATTTTACAATAGGTTTTTTTTTAATTTTCAGTAGATGAAAACAATTTTACCCCTCCCAAGAAAAACATTATAGTCCTTCCACCCAAGAAAATACTTTGCCAATATATGGGCACCTAAGCTCACTCTGGGTACTATAGTTAAAGTGTACGTGTGAGCTAATATAACTAAAAACTAAAATATATTTTATTTTCAATTCCAGACTCAATTATACCTTTCGTTTGATACCACAGAAGCCATGTTTTGAATTAAACTCTAATTTTTTAAATCTACCCCACCCATTAAAAAAAAATTAAATGAATTTTGTAGACTCTAGACTCAATTACCTTTCGTTTGTTATCACACACGCCATATTTTCACTTAAACTTTAATTTTTGAAATCTACTCCCACCATGTTATTTGGCTTGTGTTCGGTGGATTTTGTTCATTTTTAAATGGGACCATCTCGACCCAAGACCCAGCGCCTAGGTACAAAATCGGGCAAGCGGTTTTTGAGTTATGCGGATTGGTCGTTACAGATTGACATACAGACAGACAGGCAGCGCGACAAAAAAAATTTAAAAATCATCTGAAATGCAAAGATATATAAAAATGTTTAAAATCGGAGCAACTTTTTTTATCGAAAAAATTAGGATCGCCATATAGCTCAGACTACTATAGTATAGTTAGTAGTGTGAGCTAATATATATTCAAAAAACCCAAAATGGTTTGGATCCTTTTATGGGATCGCGGGTGAAACAAATAGACCGGTTCGAAAAGAGGAAAAATAATTTTCCGCGTTGAACCTTCAAGCTAGTAAAATCTTGGCCTACCTTATATGCTTCAATCGAAATCGAAAGAGAGCGCGCCCAGGGCATTTTCCACCGGTCTCTCTCGGTCTTCGCTCCGTAGTATCAGAGTGGGAGAAGCACACGAGACTATAATACGCGAAAACTGCGTCCAATAAAGGCACCCAAAGGCTCACATACAATGAAGTATATTATAATAAAGCGAGAAAATGTAATATTAATTAATTTTAATTATAACTAATTACCGAATCGGCAAAAAACGTAAAAGTTAAAATTCTATCATTTATCCCTAGATAAGAAATAATTTTATTAAACTTACCCAAAATCCAACATTATTATATAAACGTCCCTAAAATTTTTTTCTAAATTCTACATGTAAAATAAAGCCTTTACCCCTCCCAAGAAAAAAGATAATCGATGTCCCTGTATAGACACCACGTTTTGTCGAAATTCTACTTAATTTAGAAAAGCCCCATATTTAGTGTTCTGTGGCCCAATAAATAAAGTTATATCTATTATTTATAAGCACAAAACATAAAAATGCGGTTTAATTTAACTCATTAATTTTAAACAATTATTAATGACTTTTTAAATTCTTAGAACAAAATGCCACACAAAATTAAATAATAGTGGCATTTCACAGGTTTCAAATTTTTAAAGTAACAAAAATAAAAATTCCTATAAACCAAGTGACAACGCTATAAAGTACGTCCATAATTCGTAATTTGCAATTTCGTATTTAGTTGGCCCCGAAGCTAAGATTGTTTTAGATAATTTCCACATATGTCATGAATACAACCATAAAATAGCATAAAATACAGCCTTATGGGGTCTAGGGCCCCCCCAAAACTGTCTCGGCCCACAAAGCTTTTTTTCTAAATACGCCACTTTCCCTATTATATAGTTCATGAAAAATATACTCGATTGCCAAAGTTTCGTTAAGAAAACGGTGATCTTCAGCATTTTTTTAGCAAAGATTTTCTTAAAATGGTAATCTCAATAACTGATCAATCGTTTTTCTATTTAAAATAAACAATAATAAAACTATTTTCTCGACTAAGGTAATGAACTGTGAAAATGTAAAAATAAAATATTGGTAAAGAATGTCAGAATTTGCGAATAAACCCAAAAGTCAGGATGAGTGCCCTCTATCTTTGACTGAAAAGCACTGGCAACTGTGGCGATTGTGGCCACCTCTGGCGTCACAATCCCGTACCAAGCAAAGTCCAGCTGACTCTGTCATGGTGGCGTTCTTTTTGTTTTTATTCAATTGATATCAAAAGAAAATCGAATTTTTTTTGTTAATTTAAAACTTTTGGGGCTATCCCAGAAAAATTCAATATGAAGTCGAAATTGTTGATGGGAACAAAAATTTGTCGGTTTTGTTTTTCTAACAAAGAAGAAAATTTGTCTGAAATTTTTCGGATAAATAAAGCTGGTAAACAAGTCCTGCCAATGTCCTTACAGATTTTGGCATGTATGGCAATAGAGGTACGTAAGGAAACCTGTAAATTAAATGAAATTTAAGTAATGAAAGGGAGCTGTATTTCTGTTTTAATCCCTTGGTGAATTTTGTAGATTTCTTTTTAATAAATATGTTTTGGTTTTGACAGAAATTAAGGTCTCTTTATGTACACAAAGCACTAATCATTGCCCTAGAAGCACAGGCTAATCAAATGAAATGAATGGAAGAAGCACTAATTCTTATCTGTGATTCAAGCTTGATTTATGTTGATAAGTTCGACCTCGAGTTTGGCTACATTTAGGTACCCATCAATTAAGCACAAATTTAGTGTTAATTTTAATAGGTTTCTCTTAATTTTGATCAAGAGTAAAAAGGAGACAGATAAAATGAACACTAAATACAGTAATTTATGGATAATTAATCCATACAGAAAGTTGGCAGAACTTGTTCAGTTTATAGATACATTTGAAGAGCTCTCAGGAATAAGGATAAAAGTCAATTTTTTTCAAATTTTAGATTTTTAAAAATATGTATTTTCTGATATTTTTTTCATCCATAACAAATAAAAAATCTTAAAATAAAAGTCCTTTTCAAATTAAAAAACAATTTAATCTCTTGAGGGAAAAAAGATGATAGTCCACAGCAGGGGCACCTTTGCGAAGTTCTTGGGAAAAAAGATGAAAGTCCATTTTATGATAAGGTGTATACAGTCAGTTTTTTATACAGTAAAATAAATGCCAGTCTTATTAAAAGAGCAAAAGATTCTAAAACCTAAGGTAGGGTAAAACACCCAGTAAGCTGTCCACCCCCAATTGTCGTCCACTTTGGCACTTTCTGCCTAAAAATAAGATAACAAGTGCCATATGGCTCCATCTATGGACACTTTCTTAAAAAATGATCCTTCCCCCACCAAACGGTAAAGTCGATTTTTAAATCGCGCCAAAAGTTTAGCCAGTACAGTCTTGTCTTTAGAAGGGTGAACATGTGTTGAACCAAAATGAAGTTTTCATTATGTTTTTGCTAGTGTAGGTGCCTGTGGGAAATAGCAAGTAAGTATTAGAATTTTACAAAATGTGTTGAACTTTTATGTTTTTTAGTTAGAATAATAATTTTCCATCGAAAAATATTACTTTTAGTTACAATTTCTTAGTTTTTCTATAAAAAACTGGATGAAAAAAAGGTCAAAAATAATTATTTGTCCAGGTGGATGCAAACTGGGTTACTGGTCCATGTGCTTATAATCTATCCTAATCTTTTATTATTAAAATTAGTAAAATTTTAAGACACATTGCAAACAGATTTTTTTTTCTATAATATCATGTCCAGTTCTCGTCCACATTTTTCTCTTTGATTACCAGAGTTATTATTGACACAAAATCGGCAAAATTTGGCTGGTTGAACAAATAGAATTTTTCACCCACCCAAAATATGGCTGGACGAAAATCTTTCGACCACATCAATTTTTTGTTGATTTTGACGGACGAAAAACAGGTTTTTTTCGACCACTAGCAATTAAGAAGTTAATCCCTGACTGTTTCTTGTTAAAATAGGTAATTAAAAAATGGAAGTAGGTACCTACCTATAAGTATAGGGCATTCCCAGTTTGAAACACTTGACATTTTTCGGGTACTTCTAGGGACAATAAAAAAATGGTCCACATTGCAAAGTTTAAATTTTATAAGAATTTAAATAGTGAAAAATGCATTTTGGTAATTTTTACCATTTTTGAGATACAAATCCTTTTGAATAAATTGCATTGGTGTTCATAATTTTATTATTTAGGTTAGGCTTTTTTAATTTTTTTAAGATTTTTTTATTTAGCTAGTATTAAATAGAATTGAATTTTTCAGATTACATCATATACTTTTTAGGTAGGTACCTGGTGTGTACAAAAAGAAAAATAAATCAGTGCTTCCATTTTAAAAATATTTGTAGGAACCTAATGGCCACAAGCACCATGCTTAAAAGTTTGGTGCTTGAGGCCATAAGGGGGTGGGATATAATTTAAAAATATTTTTGGTTATCATATCATAGTGATCCCGGGTTCGAGTCCTGGCTGAAACAGAAAAACTTCTTTCTTATTTTTCTTTCTTAGGGAGCCATAATTACCAAACAGTTCTAGTAATCTACAAATAGTTAATAGAACTGTAATTTGGAGTATTTGGGCTAAATAAAGTATATTATGTTTTGTCCCAAATAACCATGGATATTTCAAAAAAGTAATTTCAAATCTAAAAATTGATTTAATGAACATTTTCAGTTTTCGGGCTTTCATCTTTTTTCCCGAGAGCTCTTCATTTCTTAACTGTACAGGGTGTCTCATTATATTTGAATGAATGAATGAATGAAAAAATACTTTATTGTCAGAAAAGAAAACAATTTCATTGACAAAGCATGCTTAAACTAGTCAAGTAATTAAGCCTATTAACGTCAAAATAAAAGTAACAGTAATACAAGCAACAATTTAAAATTAAACATGTGAACAATTAAGAAACAAAAAAATCAATAATAGTTTAAAATATATATATATATATATATATATATATATATATATAAAAATTACACAATATTAGATTTCAACCAACCAGAATTAATTTAAGCTTGGTTGGTGTTATAAAATTCAGTTTAAAAAAAAATCAAATTCAAATAAATACAGTCGAACCTCTCTAACTCGAACCTCTATAACTCGAACACCTCTATAACTCGAACCTTTTAAGCGGTTCCTCCACTTTTTACATGTATTTTAACCTATGTAACTCGAGTTTCTATAACTCGACCTCTCCATAACTCGAACTGTTTTGGTTGTCCCTTCAGGTTCGAGTTATAGAGGTTCGACTGTATTTAAAATAATAGGTGTAATTAAATAAATAAAATTAGAGCTAAAATAATTAGATAATAAAAAAAATCTGATATGAGATTAAAAACATAGAAATTTTTACAAAATCACAAAATAAAAATGATAAAATTAAAAATAAAGGCAAAAACAAAAACACATTATAAAGGAGGGTTATTAAAATATTCTTCCAAATCATAGTATGCTCTCTCCACCAGGACTTTTTAAAGATTTTTTTAAAAGCTCTTAATGACACACATGATTTTATAGAGATTGGCAACTTGTTAAAGATTTTTCTGCCCTCATAGAATAAAGAATTTTTTATAAGTTGAGTTTTAGAAATAGATAGTGGTAAGTCAATGATTCTTCGAGCAGATTGACTTGATTGAGACCCCCTTAATTGATGAAGGTTCTTGAACATAAGAGCACTGATTTCTAAAATGAACAATGAGGTAAGAGTAAGAATTTTGTGAGATTTAAAATAAGGTCGGCAGCTTTTTCTTTGATGAACCTTTGAGACAAAGCGAACAGCCTTTTTTTGCAAAACAAATAAAAGTTTTAATAAATATTTGCTAGCTGAACCCCAAAAAGTTATGCCATATCGCACTGCAAAACAAGCAGAAGAGAGTTTCTTACTTAGATTAATAATGTGTTGATCAAATTTTAGCTTATTGTCAATAATTACTCCAAGAAATTTAGTAGCCTCTTTCTGCTCAAGAGGTTAATCAGCAAGAACAAGTTGAGACATGTCGCCCTTAAATGCTAATATATTTGTTTTACCTATGTTTCAAGATTCATTTATTTTATAAAAAAGCATTACATTCAAATTACAATTTCCATTTGAACAGATTCCCTAAGTCACAAGTGACTTGTCGGGAATGTGTTCTTTCGTCAATCCTTATCCTTATTCCTAGTTAAAATTTATATTACAATTATTTAATCTATTGAGATCCTTATAAAAATTATTAGTAGTATAAAAAAGATATATCACATTGTTATGCCCTATTATTATTTGTATCCACTGAATTCATATACAAGAACACACACATACAAAACAGGTATATACTATCACAGAACATGAGATTGCTTTTTAAAAAACTTAAACCTAATAAAATTAATGATCCACAATAGTGTTTGGCCTTGAGGTGATGCTGAGTTATAATTTGTTTTTTTGTTTTAATTTGTTTTAGAAGATACTAAATCTGCCCTCAATGAGATGGGAGTTGTCCCTTATCCAGCTGTTTATTTTATTGTTGAAGGTCTTTTTACTAACTATTTTTTTTATTTCATTAGGTACCATGTTAAAGACCCTAGGCCCAACAAATGAGATGTGACGCTGACATGACACAAATTCCACCCTAGAGATATGAATATTTTTATTTGTTATTGATCTTGTTCCAATGTTATGATTTATTGAAACTCTATATTTTTGATTTTTGTGCATATATTTAGAAACTGTTTTAAAATAAAGCTCTCTAATTGTTAATAGTTTTATTTCATTAAAAAGATCCACAGTGGGATATCGTTTTGGTTTTTTTAAAATAATTTTTAGAATATATTTTTGTGTTTTTATTAAGCCATTCAATGTGGTTGTGCACGCACTTCCCCATACACCTATTCCATAACCCAGTATTGACTCCACTAGGGCCTGATACACCATCTTTAACAGTTTATGAGACATGAATTCCCTTAATTGGTAAAATTTATAAATTGTTTTTCTTAGCTTTTTTGTTATGTAGTGGATATGCTCATTATATTTTAGGTTTTTATCAATATATACCCCAAGGTATTTTATATTATCTGTAGCTTCTATTGACATGCTGCACTTGCAGTTTGCAGGGATATTTTTCTCGAAGCATTCATGGTCATGGATTTTTATGTATTGGTTTTGTGGAATCTTGCAATTAGTCATTTGAAACGGTATAAATTTTGTTTTTAAGCTATTTAATGTTAAAAGATTTTGATCCATCCATAGTTTTATAATAGTGACATATTTTTCAGCTATCTCAAATGCTTCCCTCCATGTTTTGGCTCTAATTAGACAAACTGTGTCATCACAATAACACCCTATCCAGCTATTATGTTTAGGTAATACATTTGGTAAATTGTTTATATAAATGGAGAAAAGTATCGGCCCCAGAACGGTACCCTGTGGCACACCATACTCTATCTCTCCTTTTTTGCTTATACTTTTATTTATTTT
The DNA here is from genome assembly GCA_963576565.1 of Aspidapion aeneum. NCBI lineage: Eukaryota > Metazoa > Arthropoda > Insecta > Coleoptera > Brentidae > Aspidapion > Aspidapion aeneum. The sequence goes on from OY755047.1 coordinate 48,412,969, forward strand.
AACTTGTTGTGTTCTTGATTCAAGGTAAGATTTAAAAAGATCATATTCAATGTTTTGTATTCCTATGCTTTTTAAGGTTTTTAACAGAATTGGGTGCGCCACAGTGTCAAACGCTCTGGCAAGATCGATAAAAATGCCTATGGTTTTATATCCTTCATTGAAGTTTTTTACAACATACTCAGTCATGTCCTGTAGAGCATCCTCTGTGCTTACCCCTGCTCGAAATCCATACTGTGAGTCTGACATTATATTATTTTCATCCATATAACTAGTTAATCTAAGCTTTATGCACTTTTCCAGAAGCTTGTTTATGGTTCCTGTCACCGCTATTGGTCTGTAGTTTTCTTTGTCCTGTCTGTCACCTGCTTTAAACACAGGGGTTATAATTGAATTTTTAAGTAGCTCTGGCCATCTTCCTGTTGTGATAACGAGATTTACTATGTGAAGTATAGGTTTTATTAAGCTTTCTTGGTTTTCTTTTAAAATTTTTACACTTAAGTGATCCGGTTCACTTGCCGCTTTGTCTTTTAGTAATTTTATTTGTGTTATAAGTTCATCTGATGTTAGCTTTTGAAATTTGGCAATGGAGTTTATTTTTTTTTCTGTGAATTTATATTTGTTTTGTTGTATTTTTTTGCTTAGTTTTCTCCCAATGTTACAGTAATGTTTTAGAAAAGTGTTTGCAATTTGCTTTGGTTCTGTTATGAGTGAATTCTCATCATTTAGCGAATTTATATTTGTAGCTTTATTATTTGTTTCATTAGATGCCTCTCTGATTATTTCCCATACTTTTTTTATATTGTTTTTATTTTCTGATAACTTTTTCTTGTAATAGGCGAATTTAGCTTTTTTAATTATATTATTTAAGACATTTCTATATTTTCTATATTTGTTTAGTACGTTTATGTTTAGTGGGTCTTTAATTGTTTCACGTTTTAATTTATCGCGATTTTTAATAGATCGTATGATTCCCATTGTTATCCACTGTTTTTTCTTTGTTTTATATTTTTTTGTTTTTACTTGTGTTGCATTTTGTATGATTTGTAGTAATATATCTATAAATTTATTTGTACACAGGTCAGTTTGTGGGCAATTTAATACACACTTCCAATCTGTGTTTTTTAAGTTATTAGTGATTTCTTGAAAATTTATTTTTTTAATTTCAATGGTTTCATTTATTGAGGCTACTTTTTTGTTGTTGCTCTCAAGAGTCAATACAATTGGAAAGTGATCAGTTAAACCACTCCTCAATATGAATGATTTTGTAATAATCACATCATTTTGGGTGTTTTTAACAAAGAAATGATCAATACATGTTTTATCATGGGTGGGAGCATTTATGTAGCTAACAAATCCATGTTTATGGAGGCAGTTTAAGTAATCTGTTGATAATGGCTGTGTTGTGTTTGTTTTAAGTATGTTTATATTTGTATCACCACAGAATATTTCTATAGTTTGTTTTTTTGTATTGATTAGTTCTAGTGTATCGTTTAAGTTTTTGATAAATAACTCTTTATCACGGGATGGTGAGTTGTAAATTGAGGTTAAACCCATTTTTATGTTATGTTTTACAAATGTAATTTTTAGAAATTTGCTAAAGCACTTTGTGATTATGCTTGCTGAAGGAAATAAGTTTGTTTTGATTAAAATGACGGTACCATCGCATTTGTTGAGCTGGCTTTCATTATAATATATTTCATAATCAGGGATTGAGAAGTTGTTTATATTGTTGATTATATTAGTTTCAGATAAAATTATTATATCAAATTTTATACTACCTGTCTCAAGGTATGCAGTTAGGTCATCATAATGTGCATTTAAGCTACATATATTAAAGTGTATAACATTTAGCAATTCCCCTTCCGCGCTTGTTTTGATATTACTCAGACAGTCACACTCAATGGCTTCTGCACTCTGGTAGTCATCCAATAGTACATTGTAAGTCATTTTTAAGCCTAAAAAAAATTAAGTTAAGAATATATTATATCCTAACCTACTTATTTATTTTAACCTCTCAATATCTTCTTCTTTTCTTATTTTTATGATCATGCTTGTGTCTTCTTTTCTTGCAAAAATGCTTCCATTCTTGGCCCATACATATTTATACCCCTTCATCTTTAATTGCTTTGTCTTTTTGAAGAGTTCGCTCTGTTCTTTAGTCATATCCTCGTTGAAATAGATTATGGTTTGTCAATGGCTTAGTATCCCACAGTCAGCTGCCTGTATTTTTCCTTTTGCTTTGCGCTCTGTTACAAATTTAGTTTTTGATGCAGTTGATTCGAATTCGATTGTTAGCGGTGCATTAGATAGTTTGGTGTTTGTAAGCCTAACTTTATATTCCTCATGTTTTATGTTTGGGTATACATATCTTATGGCTTTCTCTGCATTTTGTTTAGTATCCTTAATCCAAGAGGTTTCATTTTCCTTGGCTTCATATTTAATACCGACAATAATCATGTTATTCTTTCTTTGTTGTGTATCTTTTGTTGCCAGAATTGATTTTATTTTCAATACTTCACTTGTAAGATTTTGGGTTAGTTGCTTTAAGTTATGTATTTCATCCTCATACATTTTATTTCTGACTTTCTGCTCTTCATAGCACTCTGAGTAAAACTGTAGGTCCTTTTTTATGTCCCTAATATCTGTTTTAATCTCTTGCACTGCAGCCATTATATCCTCCAGGCTCAGGTTTTTGTTTGTTTTCTTTGTTGTGCTAGTTTGTCCAGTTTGAGATGTATTTGTTTTCTTTTTATTCATACAGCTTTTGCAGCAAAACGTCTTATTTAGCTTTTTTAGCACCCCATATTCCATTTCATTTATATCTGTACAAGGTAAATGAAACCATTTACTACAGCCATATTCTGGATCTCTACATTGCAGGCTTTCCAATGACCTAGTGTTCACATTACTTCCACATTTCCCACAAAGTAGGGAGGCATTTCTTGTAGTCGCCCCAGTCATTCTTGTTTTTATTTTTCACTGCTGTTTATTTTGTTCGGCAATCAGCTGTTTTGATCAGGAATTCCGGCCTGTTGTTTAGATCAGAAATTTTTGGGTCGTAGTTTGTGAACGGCCTCTGCTTGTTATCCTTGGTTTTAGTGTTGTTTCTCGTCTGTGACAGTATAGTAGTCGCCCGACATATGACTTATGACTGACGCTTGACAGTTTTGTAGAAAAAATTTTGGTGAAATTTTTTGGAATTTATGCGATTTTTCTTACTATTTCTTTGGTTTTTTCGTCCACCTTTATCTCTATCGATGCACAAAAGTTTAGCGAATATTTTCAGTGCTCTTTTGACTCGATTTTGTCACTTTGCTCGACTTTTTTTAGCTTTTTCCGCGGACGCCACTTGAGAATGTCTGTCTGTCAAACGTCACAGTAAAAGAAGAATGCCAGTTTATTGGCATCACACCACAACTTTATTTTTTGTAAATCAGCAGACACTAATTCTTTCAGCACATCTTCATCTTTATTATGCCATAAAATGCACGTATCATTCGCAAAAAGGGTAAATAGACCAGAGATTTTAGGTTGAACTAGGTCATTTATATATATTAGAAAAAGTAGAGGTCCTAGAACAGAGCCCTGGGGAACTCCACACTTTACCTCTTGAGCTGACGAATATTGGTTTGTTCCCACCCTTTTAGAACATTAATAATTGATATAGGAATATAAAAAAAATTGTGTTCGAATTCGCGAAATTTACATATTTGATAGGCGCTCAAATTTATAGTTTTTTAAAATTGGATGCTCCTTATATTATTTAATTAATAGATTAGGCTTGGAACATATTTTCCAAAAATACCCGATATGCCGTAGTTTAGAGCTATAGTTTCTGAGATATTAGCCATTATAACAGTACCGCTCTTGTGTTAATTTTAGTATCCTTATGACAATGACACAACTCTGTTGTCGTTACCGTTGTCATTTTGAGCGTCATTTAAAAAAATAGTTGTCATTGTCACTGTTTATACATGGGGTCTAAATAGTTTGAAATAATGACACTGAAATTAACACAAAAGTGGTAATGTTATTTTTTTATCATTTAAAAATTATTCGCTAAAATTTTAGAAACTATTTATCAAAACTGCGACATGGGGTATTTTTGGAAAGTATTCCAAGCCTAATCTATTAATTAAATAATATAAGGAGCATCCAATTTACAAAAACTATAAATTTGAGCGCCTGTCAAGTACGGTAAGCATCAGGAATAAAGACAAGATGCAATTTAAAAGTAAAAATTTCGCGAATTCGAACACAATTTATTTTATATTCCTACATCAATTATAAATGATTCATGGTTCATTCTTCATTTGTCTTTGAGTTAAAGAACATCGCACCCGTTTACACAGGCCTTATGGAAAATTTTTGGCTCGGTGGAATTGGCTATAATTTTGGTATGTTATAGTAGGATATGTAACTAAAAAAAATGTAAGTAAAGTTAAGTTTTTCTATGTACAGTTTTTGAGATATAAACGATCAAAGTTCTTTAAATGGTCGTTTTTGGTTATGTTCTAATAATAATAACTCTTACATCTTGACCGAAAAAAATTAATTGACCAGAAAAATGACTTAGTAAAGGTCTAAGGACAAAGTCACTTGTGGTGTCATTCTTGTCAATTTAATAAATAATATACGGGGGATAGTGCACTATTACCGTATTTTTTAAGCTATTTTCCGTATGATAAAATTTAATTTGTTAAATATTTTATAATAAAATACAGCTCAAAGAATATTTTTATTATATAAAAACATACTATAGCTTTTGGTTGAGCCAAAGGGTCTTTTCCAATAATTTTTATTTAATTTTTTTTGCTCTTAAATAATTTTTAAGTTCTTTTTGGAAAACGGCTCGGTGAATTTTAATTAAACTTTTCCTGTTTATTTTTGTAACTTAGCGTCACACTAGGAAAAAAAAATGTTATTTTTCTATGTCAAGTTTTGAAGATATTAATTTTTGTAACTCTAACTATTCTTATATTTACGGGACGGTGACAAAAAAAAGGTATTTAGCGTCCAATTTTTGCTGTACGTACCGAAACTCTAAACAAATAAGAGCCAAAACAGTAGAAAAATAAAATATATACAGGGCGTCTCAGGAAATAGGTTTATTTAATGCATTAGTTTTATTAGTACTAATGCAGGTCTTATTTTTTTTTACGTAACTTTTTGTTAAGCACCAGCTATGGGTGTCATTCTCGGTAATTCCCAAAGCCCCCGTAGACTAGCATATCCTAGGATACTACTTTACATGCAGTGTACTATGGTAACTAGGATACGCTCGTCATCAGGGGCATATAAGATACCCCAGGCCAAGTGTGCTTATCTTGGATACCGCATAATATTAATTAATAAACATATAAATAGAAAAGGTTATGTAATATATATATATATATATATATATATATATATATATATATATATATATATAAGATAATTTTAATATAATTTAATTTGTTGGGTTATTTTCTAATTTAATGGTTTCCAGTTTATAGTTTAAAAAAGAAGTTACTTGTTACCATAATTAGTATTAAAATACTACAATAAAGCAAGCTTTTTTCTTGATACACCCTGTATATATTTTATTTTTTTACTGTTTTGGCTCTTATTTGTTGAGAGATTTGGTACGTATAACAAAAATTGGACGTTAAATACCTTTTTTGTGGCCGTCCTGTAAATATAAGATAGTTAGAGTTACAAAAATTAATATCTCCAAAACTAGACATAGAAAAAAAAAATTCCTAGTTTGACGCTTAGTCCGTTTTCCAAAAATAAATAAAAAATTATATAAGGGCAAGAAAATTTTTTTTTTTTTTGAAAATACCCTATACCAAAAGCTATAGTATTTTTTTTATTTATTTTATTACAAAATATTTAACAAATTGATTTTTGTCATACGGAAAATAGCTTAAAACAGCTAAAGTCAATTTTATTTAGTAAGAAAGAATACCTGAGCAACCAAATTTTCATTAAATATGGTTATACTTTTAAACTCTGGTCGAGAAATCAGAGCTTCAGCTCCAAATCGTCCGTCCCATTTCTTGATTAATTTGACAACACTGTGATTTCTAATATTTTCCATGGTTTTTCCAAACACGGCGTTGTTCATTAATTTGAAAAGGTTTTTTTCAAATTCATTTTTAGCATTCTGTCTTAATCGAGTATTTAAGTCAATATATGGTTTCAGCCATGCGGATTGCTCAAAACATAAAATTCTATGAATTGTTTTAAGTTTTATACCAAGTCTCAAAGCTTGTTTTAAATTTGTATAGTGAATTACATAATCCTTTTTATTATGCAGTGTAGCCATAAGTTTTTTTATTTTTTGGGTTCTTGTCTCCACCAGGCGGACACTGATGTTCAGGGCATAAAGGTAAGTCTGAGAAATAGTCGTGTAATTCAACCGGAATGAACAAGTCGACTTCTAGAATGTATCCCTCACTTGAGTCATCCCCAATTTTGGAAACATCAAAATAAGTAATTTTGTCACTTTCTAACCAACTAAATTTACCATAAGGCAATAACTGACTCATACTAAATCCATACTGATTATTAATGTCAAAATACATCAAAAAAGATGTTTCTTTGTATGAGTCATAGTTAGCCATGTATTTGTTGTTGGCCTCGACGTATCTTTTTAAACATTGGCTCAACCCTCCTCTAATACCGCGCTCTATAAAAGTGACCATATTATAGTCCATCAAAACCTCTAATTTTTGTTGCGTATGGTATAGCATACAATCCCATGTGTAACCAGGAAGGGTAAAATAGTTCGCAGGGTCCAAACCATACGTTTTATGACAACTTTCCCTAAATTGCTGAAATACCTGCATTAAGAGGACTATGTCAATTTGCATATAAAATTCCATATAATCTTGTAGGGTTTCACAACCAAAACTTTCCCATACATCCAGTGCATGCTCATAATCAATTGATGAAATTTCTTTATTTTCCAGGATGTTAAAGAAATGACGTTTTTCAGGCAAAGACGTCTCTTTTAATTTTTTCCAACTATCCATGTAGTCATAACAAAAAATTCCCTTTTTGAAAATAAGTTTATATTGTTCGTCAGACAAGTGAGGAAATTCATTTTTGATCAGCGGATACTCCTCAAGATATGAAGCAAGCTTATCCAAGCTGCTGGCCATAAAACGAAAAGAATCGATAAATCTAAATTCAATTAAATTTCCGTTAATTTTTTTGGTAAATGCTATATATTTTTCTTTGTTAACTGGCAGCAAATTTATTGAGCCATCCAAATTGGCGATGTTTTCAATTATCAAATGTCCATCATAAGAGCTAAGGTTGTGAAATACTACAGGGACAGTATGACTATCCTGAAAATTTAGATTACAACTTTCATGCGCAGGGCCACGGTACTCTGAAGTAAGGTGACAGTGGTCGCGTATTTTCTTGTCACCAACTGAAAAATTCTGTTCACAAATATGACATTTTTTAGCTTTATTAAAGTTAAGTTTTTGTTTCTTACTTAATAGTTCCATGGGCAAGTCACAGAGAAATACAGTTTCTAAGTTTTAAGCGAACTCCAGTAATTGTTTACTAAACCATTCCATACAGTCAGGCCCCGTGTACGACCGATAAAATGAAAGGGAATCATCATAAGCACATTTTACGTAGTACCCCACTGAACAAGGCACATGCTGCTGATATTTTTGAGTTTTTTTACTACTATTTTTTACCATAGGCATCAGTAAGCATTCGATGTCGCAATAAATAATGAAGGATGCAAATTGTTTATTTTTAAAGTTTTTAAATTCTACAATGTTGTTCTCTTTATTTGGTAATTTCGGAACAACGATACTGCCAATAATTTGGCAGTCTTTTATATGTTGGTCGAGTCCATCCTTTGAATAAAAATAATGCAGGCATCTGTCGCAAATGTATTTAACTTTTGAGAATTTGCTAAGTTGTCTACTCACGAGCCTTGAAAGATTTTTTATCCATACAAAGTGGTAAGTTGGTGCAGAAAGATCTTTTATCTCTTCATTCTCTAAATAATAGTTATTTTGTACTAATAACAAATTAACATGTTTTTCGTACTTTTCCCCGGTAATATAAGCAGGCAGTACTTTAAAACTGTTTTCATTATGTTTTTGCAGGCGATATATATTAATAGATATATTATTTTGCTTTTCAAAGCGAGCAACTTGGTTTAAAGTCATTGGAAACTTTATTCCTTTTAAATTTAAAATTTCTTGAGGATGCGGATAGGATGAGACTCTATTTGAGTTGTTTTCAACAGGAAACATTGCTGACATAATCGCCCAGCCAAAGCACAAATCATCAGTATTTTGTACAGTAACACATGCTTTTTTATTTAAAATAAATTTAGGCATTTTTAAATGATAACCTGCGCGAAGCGGGTAATATCTGTTCATAGCGATAATAAGATTGTTTATTTTTATAAGAGACCATCCAGATTGATTTTGCTGAAATTCTTCCAAATTTGTTAAAAGCAGATCCTTAACATTCTTATCAAACCAGTTTTTCAAATTGGTATTATTGTCAATTACAGCATTGGCAGTACTAAAATGTTTAGTTTCCGTAATTAATTCCTTTTGCGTTGTAATTTGAAAATCTCCACTTAAGACAGTGTTTACCTTAATCATGTTCTCTTTCTTTAAAACATTTTTAATTCTACGTTTAAATAAACTGAAGCTATCCGTCAGAAATTGCAGCGCATCAGTGTGTTTTAAATTTGTAATTACACCACTTCTTACCCTACTGTTAAAGGCTGACCTTACATCTTCCCATTGTACACGGTGTTTCGCAGTTTTCTTCGTGATGACATTACCACCTCCTTGCTTTATGTTTGACTTCAAGCGATGCTTAAAGCCTTTCACTTCTCCAAGACAGGCAGTTAGATGGGCTTTTTCATAAACCGTCCGGGACTTCTTTAGGGCAATGCTTATTCTTCGACTAGCGTTGGCACAGTCCTTCAAGATTTTTGATATTTTTGTAGCTTGATTAACACTTTCTAATTGGCATTTTATTTCATGTACTAATTTACTTGCAAAACTCATCTTCAGATCGATTTGATGTAATAACACTACAGAGACTTCGGATTTTTCCAACTAGCAATTTAGTTAACAAATGCAAGTTTTTAAATGCTTATGGTAATTAACGATTAACAGATTTTTAATAAACACTACACTTTGTTTAAAATTCACTAAACGCAAACTAGCAGAGGAAGAATCGTTCTTTAACTCGCACGTTTAGCTATAGACTGATAGAAAAACGACTTGCAGGAGCTATTGTAAATGGGATGCCCCTTTTTTAGGCACAGTGTTGCCAATGTTTTTACATGGTTTATAAAAGCTATTTTGTTAGAACCCGGTCAAAATATTTACAGGACATTTTAATGAATAATTAAATAATTTCCCGCTTTCAGTATTTTCAATACGGATTATTAGAACCAGAAATTGAAACTCTTCAGTCACCTTTTTTAATATAATATAAATGTTGAGCACCTATTTATTACAACCTTAAATTTAATTACATTAATTTTATTAAAATTAAATTAAATATTCTTACAAATTAGTTTTTTTTGTTTTGTAATGTTCTAATAATGCCAGCTAAAGAATTATTTTATAACTAGCTCTGTGGTGAAAAGAATCCTAAATAAGGAAGCATGGGGTAGCCAAAGAGGAAAGAAAGGGAAAGAAAGACGGAAAAGGCAGAAATAAGCTTGATTTAATAAATTAACCAAATAGCTAACAGACAGAGAACTAGAAGTTAAACGAATTAAAAACTGAAATCAAAATGAGATAAGCATACTATAAAAAGAAATGCTTTCAAGCGCTCTAGTTATAGATGTTTATTATCGTAAAACTAAGTATTCAAAATAAAATCAGACCTTATGCCTAGTTTGCCAACCATGTTCTTCCTTAACCCGAATAGCGAACAGACACGTGAAGACAAGCAAGTTTACCCTTTTTTTTTTCAGGTTTTAACAAGTTAAGAAAGGCAGATGTTTTCCTTGGCGGCTTTACCTGCTTTATGTAGTCTTTAACATAAAGTTTTTAGAGTTTTGATCACAAGTTATTATAAAAAGAATTACTAAGATTAAATATTAAATATCTACGTATTACATTTTTATAGATTGCATGTACTTATATTTTTTATTTGTTGAGTTTTTGTACACGTATAACAGAAAACTATCACAAAGCTTATTTATTTAAATTATCTCATGTTATAACCCTTGCGGGTGTTTACAGCGCCCTGTAGGACTGTACATATTTTCTTCGAATCGCAGACTTCTAACTACTTATATTCTATATTTTCTGGTTCTAATCACACAGAAAAATTGTATCCCTATGTGCTTGTGAGCTTAAAGAAATCAAGTTATGCGTACATTTTCTACTAGTATTTATCCCAAGTAGGCATCAGGTAAGTGCGCGACTAACGTAATGGGTCATTTTTATACCTAGGTTAACCCAATTCTTACAGGACAGACAGCATGTGCCGCCATTTCACCTTTGTGTACACTCAAGTTCCCACTTTTCATTAAAATAACTACATTTAATTCACATTTTTATTTTTCTTTAATATTACATATTATGTACTCGTTTTAGTCAAAGTCAATATTTAATTTTAAAAATGTTTTACCATTGCTTCTTCTTATGTTTCTTTTTTAGCGATTACAAATAGTACTAATTGTTCATAGTATTGTAAGTTTTATATTAATCCATCCATACGTGCCCATGTCAAATTCAGATAAGCCAAATCTTGGGGAATCACCAGAAGCTAATATTAATATTTAGTATTAAGATTTCAAAAACACATAACAAATTTGTATTTTGTTTTAGAGATTTTGTAATAAAAGCAAGTATTTCATAAATTAAATAGACTCAGAACCGGTCTCTATTTTTCTCTCTGTTCATAATTTTTGCATGTAGTATCATTTTTCGAATATGCTCCGCAACGCTTCTTATACACACACTCTATTAAGTTGATTATTTAGATACCACCTGTGCGCGAATAGGCACAAAAAGACAGATATCTGACACCTTTTTATTACATCAGCTTAGTTCATTACCAGTTTAAAACTTATGATCTAAAAACGCCATTTATCACTTACTACTTGCCTTAGAAGCCGTAGGTGTTTCTCTTAAAACTAACCTGACCTTACAGGTCGTTTCGATCCAATTTTTTAACAATACATATTTATATGTAGGTGTTTAAGTTTTTTCTTAAACTAGGCGTCAGAATGCGTACGCACTTGGGCACTGCGTGAATAATGATCCACATTTGGATCCAAGACAATTTTTTACCTTGACGCACAGCCTCCCCTAATTAAAAATAATTTAATGGGGTTGTACTCTATAAGCAATAACATTGATCATTTTTTATCAATATTTCAAGTTTTTAGCCTAGAACACATATTTTTAAGCACTTAACGGAGTTCAAACCATAAACTAGTTTTGCTATTTAGTACACTTATAGAAGTTACGGTTTAAATATGTATTTTTTAAAAGACATTTTTCACAGAATAGATTAGCTGGGAGACGTTTTGAGCTAATCAAACGTTGTCAAGCCCTTTAGACAGGGTAATAAGCACACTCACCAAAGATATATGTCATAGGTCGAAGGACATAGGACATTAAACAAATGCCAGTGGACATAAGCCAAATGCCAGTGGACATACGCCGAATGTCATAGGGCATAGTTCGAGTGTCATAGGCCATTTAAAACGCGTGCAATTCTCTGCACGGGGGGAGCCTTAGCTAGCCCAAATAATAGCTAATTGGTAACACGACATTGCTGATTTGACGCATATATTCGCTGATCGAAGGAGAGCTTTAGATAGCTAGCGAGAGAGGTATTCGGAAGTAAAGGTATTTAAATCCAGAATTATTCTTTTTTTTATTTAAAGAGTTTTTAACATTTAGAATATACGAGTGAATCATTTTTTAATTATCGACCATTTTAACTCGATCTTTTAGTTTTTAGTAAACATCTTATATTTTCTTCTTTTCCTTGCGTGCGTTAATAGGACGTGTATTAACGAATAAATTTAGCTTTTCAAGGGGATTACGTGTTACAGGTCAAAATTTTAGGTAACACACATTTTTGTTTCACTTTATCTAAAAGTTTCTTAACATTTAGAATATACGTGTAAACCCTGTATAATTGTTCTAAGTATTTTATTTTTTCTTGCATTAATAGGATACCTATTAATGAATAAATTTAGTGTGGTGTCCGAGTGAAAACACTAAGGGATTTAAGTTTGACGAATATAACTTTATTAATTATATTTATTTCAGGTACAATACTACATTTCTTAAACTACGAGTCGTATAGTCACGATATCTTAAAAGCCCATCTCCTCGTCCTATTGCCCAATCTCCGGCTTCACTTCAACGTGGCACTGTTGCCGATTATAACACTTAGTTTAACTTTTAGGGATACTTCACACCCTCCTTCTACGCTTTTAGTAAACCTTAATATTTTAAACTTACACTAATATCACAGATTTTGTTATCACTAATTTTTTTGTACATTTCACTTACAATCATTATACATTTTAAACATACATTTATGGTTTTATTTATTTTCCAGATTGATTATTGTATGCACAGGACATAATATTGATAAAAGCGTCACTTTGTGTAACTTCTTTATGTAAAGAAATTTTTATATAAATTTCCTGTGTTTACAACATTCAATTTCTACCAATTCCCTTATATCAGCAAACAATTTAAAATTTTGTAATTATGCTTTTGTGTTAATAAAAGAACAATACTTTGTTTGAAAATTCCTTTAAATAATTTCCAATTGTTGTTATGTTTCATCTTAATTGTTTGTACAATTAAAGTTAAAAATATTTTATTTAAACAATTTGCTAAAATTTAATGAAATGTTGATTGCTTTAAAATCTAATTTAGTTAATTAGTGCTCTCTTAATTATTGTAATTAAGAAATCTGCTTGGTTACTTTAGTTTAAAATAAACTAGATAAGTTTGATCTTTTTAATTTAACCTAAATTTGGTTTTAAGCTTTTTACTAAGAATAGGCTCATAGTTTACATGTAAAAACTACATTAATACATTTTACCAATATTTAAAATTTTATTTATTACAATATGTTGATCGTCATAATTTTTCTGTTTTAGATGTTATAACAAAATTTTATCTAAGGAGTTTAATTTTTTTTTTCTTTTTTTACCTGAAAATTATATACAAATTTTACTCATATTTTAATACAAATGTAGTCATAATTTTTATTTATTTTTTTTTTGTTTGTTTTAAAACATTTATAAACGTCTACTAACATTAAATTTACATACACAATAAAAATATTTATTTTTGTCATAAAAAAAAAGGAAATCAAGGATATCATCATGAGTATGTGTTATTTTATTTTATCAAAACTTTTCTGTTTACTCTTTTTACCTGACAAGGATGTATAATCTTGCCTCCATGATGGTACCTTGATACTACGCCCAAACCTACTGATTCCTCTGGCATGAGTAGAAGAATCTGATGTTTTGGACTCTATTTTCTGATGTAATTCTGTCTCACACAGTTTGTCACCTTCTAAACCTACAACAAAAGAATCATTTGCATCCGCAAAACATAGCTGTGAATCATTTAAAGAGTTATCAAAACCATGACAACTAGAAGTATTTGGAGAATTGTCAAAACCATGACAACTAGAAGTAAAAGAATTGTTTGTTTGATCAGTATGATCAGAGATGGTTGGAGAACTGAAGAAACTTGCCCTATTAATAGGCTGCTGATAGCTGGTAGATGGAATAGCTATATTTGTTCTCAATTTTGAATTATTTTCTGTCAAATTATTTGGTGAAAGTTTATGAGAACAATACCTAGTTTTGTAATTTCTTTGAGGTGCAACCTTCGCATTCTGCTCTCCCAGACCTCCCTCCTGTTGATGTGAACTCTTCTCTTCTAATATTCTTCTCAAAATCTGATTTGCATGTCTTTTAATCACACGTCCTGATTCCAACTCACACATATATGTTGTTTTGCCTATCACCTTTCTAATTTTTGCTTTTGTCCATGCTCTATGATTAGGATCTCTATAATTTGCTACCATCACACTCTCTCCTTCTTGAAAACTTCTCCTTCTCCCTCCATGTTTTTCTATCTGTTTCTTTTGAGCTTTCTTTTGGTTTTCAATGATTTTATCTACTTCATTCCCTGATGTATTTCTTTTTTCTTTTTCCTCTGTTTGATTTTGTTCTAACATGGGGTTTTCTTTCAAAATCTCTAGTCTAGTCTTTATGGTTCTATTAAACATTAATTTGGATGGCATTTCCTTCGTGGAAATGTGTGGTGTGTTTCTGTAAGAGAATAAAACTTCAGATATTATGATATTTAAGCTTTTATGAACATTTAACGGATCTGATAACCTTGTTTTAATGTTTGTTTTTACCGTTTTCACACCATTCTCAGCTAAACCATTTGACATAGGATTTCCAGGGGGAGTGAACATTAATTTTATACCATTTCTTTTTTACCTGTTCTGAATGTTCAATGAAGTAAATTGCCTTCCATTATCTGTGACGATGACCTTGGGTAGCCCATATCTAGCAAAAACATCCTTCATTTTCTCTTCAGTTTCGTTGGCTGTCATTGTGTTCATTGGAATAAGTTCAATCCACTTCGAGAATGAATCTATAACTAAAAATAGCATTTTATTTCTTATTGGACCTAAAAAATCCATATGCACTCTTACAAAAGGAGATTCTTCAATTTTCCAAGGTGTTAAATCGCATTTTGGAGGTGCACTTTTATTTTGAATACAATAATCACATTTTTTACATACCACTTCTATTTCCTGGTCAATATTTGGCCAATATACATAAGATCTAGCCAATGCTTTTGTTTTAACTATACCAAAATGGTAAAAATGTAATTCTTTTAAAATGTTTTGTCTTAAAATGCTAGGAATTACCATTCTGTGTCCCCATAGTATCACACCATTTTCTATGAACAACTCTTCTTTTCTGTGATAATAGGGTTTTATGTTATCTAAAATTTTCTTTGGCCATTTTTCCTGCTCCATGTACTTAATTACCTCTCTCAAAATTTTGTCCTCTTGTGTCTTTCTTCTTATGTCCTCGTTATTAATTGGCCATTCTGCCTGAAGCTCTGTAAAATTGAGATATAAAGCTTTGTTTAACGGTTTTTCAGATATTATTTTAGTTTTTACTGGTGCTCTAGAGAGATAATCAGCCAATACATTATTTTTGCCTGTTATATGCTCCAGTTTATAGGAAAAATTGCTCAAATAAGCTGCCCAACGCTGAATTCTGTTGGCATGCATTTGTGGTATTCCTTTATCTTTTCCAAAAATACCAATTAAAGGTTTACAATCAGTGCGTAAAGTAAAAATCTTACCATGTAAAAATTGAGAAAATTTTACCACTGCATAATACAATGCTAAACTCTCTTTGTGCAAACTAGGATACCTGGTTTCAGCAGGCATGTATGTTCTTGAAGTACATGATACCACTCTTTCTTGACCATCTGGCATTATATGAGACATCACTCCAGCAAGACCTGCATCTGAAGCATCTACTGTAATAATTATAGGTAAGTCAGGATTAAAATGAACTAAAACTGAGTCAGAAGCTATTATTTTTTTAATTTCACAAAAAGCATTTTCACAATCTTTAGACCATACAAAATTCTTATTGTTTTTGAGAAGCTCATATATAGGTTTTAAAATTTGAGCTGACTTAGGTACAAATTTAGCATAATAATTTACCATACCTATAAAAGTCCTTACTTCACTGACATTAGTAGGTCTCTGTGCTCTTAAAATTGCTTCTACTTTTTTCTCTGACTTTTTTAACCCTTCTGCTGTTATTTTATGCCCTACATACTCTAAACTATGCTGGAAGTATAATGACTTCTTTTTATTGACTGTTAGACCTGCCTCACGTAAAATTTGAAGTACCTTCTCCAAATTTGCCATATGTTCTGCCTCTGTGGATCCTGTAATCAAAATATCATCCAAAAAGTTTACAACGCCGTCTACATTGATAAAAAGTTGTTCTAATAATCTTTGACATATAAAACTAGCTGTAGAAATTCCGAACGCGAGCCGGTTCATACCCATCAAACCTTTATGTGTACTCCATGTTAATAATTTTTTAGAATCATCATCCAATTCAAATTGGTTGTAAGCAAGATTTAAATCTAATTTTGAGAAAAATTTACCTTTGTGTAACTTTGAAAATAACTCGTTTGCAGTTGGTAAGGGATATGACATATTTTTGACAGCTTTATTTAGACCACTTACTGTATAATCACAACACAATCTTAATTTTCCATTTTCCTTTAAAATAGGAACAAGTGGACTTGCCCAGTCACTTGTCTCTACTGGTGTAATTATACCTTCATCCTGTAAACGCTGCAATTCCTCATCCATTAATTGCCTATATGCTAACGGTACTGGTCTAGGTTTGCAAAATACTGGGGTTGCATTTTCATTAACCAAAATTTTTACTTTTGAATATTTGAATTTTCCGATTCTATCAGAAAAAACATCTGAAAATTGTTCTACCAGTCTCGCCACCTGCTCTGTCACAGAAGTGTAATTTAACTCTAAGCCAATGTCATACGAATGCAAAAAGTCCCTTCCTACTATATTTGGTCCACCATTACCTACAACATAAAATTTTATTTGTTTACATACATTTTTATATTTAACCAATGTTTGAAAATAACCTAAAGGTTTAAAAATAGAATTATTATATGCTTTCAAAATCACATCATCCTGGTTTAAATTGATAGTACAAAAATTTTTATCGTAAAACTGTTTGCTTACTGCTGAAATGCTACTACCTGTATCAATAGAAAACTCTATATCCTTATTATTTATTGACAAAATAATCTTAAATCTACTCACGTCAGAAAAATCAGTACTCTGTACGTAAATACTCTTCCTTTGTTCCTTTGTTTCCTTTATTTTTAAATTTGAATCGACCTTTAAATGAAAACATTCTTCCATTTCTTCTAAACAACTATCATCAGACTCTGTTTGTACCTGTGTTTCGTCCATAAAATTTACATTTCTTCCCTTTCTTTTACATACCCGAGCTAAATGCCCTTGTCTTCCACAAATTGAACACGAAAAATTCTTATAAATACATTCAGAATTATGAATTTTTCCACAAATTCTACAAGAAAATTCATTATTATAATTTGAGGTTGTGTTTATTTTATTTTTCATTATTGATTTTCTACCACCTGATCGTTCCCTATTGGTTCTCTCCGACTGACGAAATTGAAATGGTGCTTTTTGATTGATCGAATGACTGGAAGCCTTCTTGTTTCTATGACGCGACCTCGACCGATTTCTATGTTCACTGCGTCGATTGTTTTGATTTGAAAAAGCGTAGTTGTCACGTTTACTACGAAAAATTTCTTGAGATCGTGTGTAATAAATATTTTTTTCCTTGTTTTTCGATTCTTTTGACATGGCCAGTATCAAAATTTCGGACAAAGATTTACTATCATCTTCTTCACACAATCGATCCCATACAGGACCTGATCTAAGACCTGTAATAAACTTTTCTTTCAAAAACATTTCCAAATTATTCCCATAATTACAATCAGAAGCAAGATTTTTTAAACGTGCAAAATACTCTTGAACAGATTCGTCCGGTGTCTGTGCTGCGCTTTGAAAAATTTTTCTTTCTTTCCATAAAATCGCCTTCGGGCTAAAATGATCTGTTAATAGCTTATTTAATTGATCAAAAGATTTGGTGTTAGGTTTGTCAGGAAAACAAAGATCCCTCAATAATTTGTAAGTACTTAAACCAACAATACTTAACAGTGTCGATGTTTTTAACGTGTCCTTTGTTTCATGTGCCTTGAAATATTCTTGAAGTCGTTCGCTATAAATAATCCAATCATCCTCACTTCCATTAAATTCTTTGAAAACGGTATGAAGACTTGAAACCGCCATGATGGATTGAAATCAAGCGTAGTGCCTGGTGCTTGAAAACTTCACTGCGAAAATACTCAACACATATTTAATCCGCGTCGCCAAATTTTGTGGTGTCCGAATGAAAACACTAAGGGATTTAAGTTTGACGAATATAACTTTATTAATTATATTTATTTCAGGTACAATACTACATTTCTTAAACTACGAGTCGTATAGTCACGATATCTTAAAAGCCCATCTCCTCGTCCTATTGCCCAATCTCCGGCTTCACTTCAACGTGGCACTGTTGCCGATTATAACACTTAGTTTAACTTTTAGGGATACTTCACATTTAGATTTTCAAGGGGAAAAACACACACTTTTATTTTAATTCACTTAATCTAAAAGGCTTTATAAAGAAAATAATTTCAGAATGCTATAACACTAAATTCAAATTTTTATTAACTCCTTATTAAATTTTAGAGAAACCAGTTCTAGAGTAGTTGATCCTTACTATGTTAGGCTGTGTATTAAATGCAATTTGTAGGTCTATATGATACTTTAAAATCTTAATTCCCGATAGTTTATGTCCATACCTAACTATATTTAATTTTCCACGGACAAATATGCATTGTGAACGTCTGTATGTACGTAATATTTTCTAGATAACAACACAAAGTATCAAACTTTGTGATTGCACCTTAAAAGTTATCGGACTTCTAACGGTTTATAATTTCTTCCAACCGCTCATCCTTTTGTGTGAATGACAAACGCTGCAGTATGCTTGGGATCTGCCGGGGGCTGCTGTTTAGAACCGCTTAACACTGTACAAATGTTTAATTATTTTAAAAATTTAATCTATTTTAAGGGATAACAAAGGAGATTAGTAGGGATAATTTACAGATTTGCTAAGATTCTAAACACTTTTGGACCAAAGTTTTCGCTTCATTCCGAGTCGATTTTGCAAAAACAATCTTTTAAGAAGCAGGATGGACTTTACAAAATTGCCTGTTTTAAAGCCAAACAAGACGGTCTCTAAACAAAAAAAAAATGCAAAGGAAATTACTTTTACAGGAGAGTACAAATGCATTGCCAGAGCAAGACAAAAATCACCTAGACTGCGGGAGAGAAGAAGACAAAAACGCCAAAACTGTATGTATTACTTTATTAAGAAGATAGGAAAGGCCACAGTATTGGCATAACAGAAATGGTCACAGTATTGACCAGACAGAAAGGGTTTACAAATGCCAGGCATTAATATAAAACCCTGTTTTACCAATATAAGCTTTTTTTGAATATTTAAGGTTGAAAGTACTAAATATTTAAAAATTACAAAGTGAATACGCAGTACTTTTCCAGGAGAGTACTAACGCATTGTCAGAGCAAGACAAAAATCACCTAGACTGCGGGAGAGAAGAAGACAAGAACGCCAAAATCGTATGTATTACTTTATTAAGAAGATAGGAAAGGCCACAGTATTGGCATAACAGAAATGGTCACTGTATTGACCAGACAGAAAGGGTTCACGAATGCCAGGCATTAATATAAAACACTGTTTTATCATTATAAGCGTTTTCGATTATTTAAGGATATAATTATTAAATAATTAAAAATTGCAAAGTGAATACGCAGCACTTTTTCAGGAAAGTACCAACGCATTGCCAGAGCAATGCAATAAATGCTAAAATCATCTAAACTGCGAGTGAGAAGAGACAACAACACTAAAATTGTATGATTTAGTTCGTTAAGAAGATAGGAAATGCCACAGTATTGACATAATAAAAATGGCCACAGTATTGGCCAGAGAGGAAGGGCTTACGAATGCCCGGTATTAATTTAAAAAAGCCCGTTTTACCACTACCATTAAACAATTTTGGTACCTAGTATTTTACTATTACATGTTCAAAGTTCTTTTACCTCACTTTATCATCAAAAAAGTTTTAAACACAATATGAAGAATTTCCTAAATATTTAACTAATAAATTGAATTTAAATAACAAATTTTATTAGGATTATCTAATAAACTTTCCAGTGACAGCTATTTTGAATTAAATTAACCTTAAAATTGGCCTATCAATAACAAAAATTTTTTTCATGTAGACACAAATATATAGGTTTAGGTGCTAAATGGAATCAGCACGTTACATTAAAATATTTTATATACTTTAATGCTACAAATATTAGGTGTACATTAATTTGGTCAAATTTAAAATCTAATATTTTATGTCATTCCATCTTAAAGAAGCAGGACCTAAATTATTTTTAACACTACGAATTGTTTTGTTTCAAATATCATTGTCAACACATAGAGAAACGGAATAGGAAAATTAGAGATTAAGCGGTAAGCCGGAGGCCTCTGACACAAAGGCCTATGAGGCGGCCTACTTGTTTAATCTTAAGGCAATCCTTCAGTATAAAATACATACAAAATTGAAGTCAACACAGCATAAATGCTGTGAATATACTAAAAACCAAGCAGCTAACAGCTATTTTAATACATGTTTAACGTATTTATTTCCTAATAGTTCAAAAAACCAACTAATTAAAAAAGTTTCTAAAAAAAAAACCAGTGCCTGGTTAAAACCATGTGTATATTAAAGTGCTTGTAACTTTTTACTTAATCACATACTGCAGACACATGAGTTCATTTATATTTAATATTGAGCTTAAGTTGAGATTAGCATGATTATTTTTACGTGTATTACTGAAAAATACGCTACATTTCAAATATTAACAAACCTTTTAAAACAACAACAACAACTTTAACTCGATTTTTACTTATAATAAACAATCCAAAAAAGAGTCATCAATTAAAAATTATGAATTAGGGATAGAGTTGATTACGGATTTAATATATTTCATGCTAATTATTTAAACAGTTGCTTATTTTTTAGTAACATACACATTTATTTATACTTCTAAAAGGTAACCATATTTTCTATAAATTTACTTTTAGTCACATTATTTTTAAAGCAAGTGCTTTTCTGTGGATATCTTTGCATCTGTATGCACCGAGTCGAGTTATGCCCGAGTTATACCGTTAGCAAGCACTTTAATATACACATGGTTTTAACCAGGCACTGGTTTTTTTTTTAGAAACTTTTTTAATTAGTTGGTTTTTTGAACTATTAGGAAATAAATACGTTAAACATGTATTAAAATAGCTGTTAGCTGCTTGGTTTTTAGTATATTCACAGCATTTATGCTGTGTTGACTTCAATTTTGTATGCATTTTATACTGAAGGATTGCCTTAAGATTAAACAAGTAGGCCGCCTCATAGGCCTTTGTGTCAGAGGCCTCCGGCTTACCGCTTAATCTCTAATTTTCCTATTCCGTTTCTCTATGTGTTGACAATGATATTTGAAACAAAACAATTCGTAGTGTTAAAAATAATTTAGGTCCTGCTTCTTTAAGATGGAATGACATAAAATATTAGATTTTAAATTTGACCAAATTAATGTACACCTAATATTTGTAGCATTAAAGTATATAAAATATTTTAATGTAACGTGCTGATTCACAGCCTTCGTAAACTAACGAGCCACGAACCAGAAGAAACGGCAACACAGCGTGGAGGCCAGTCATTTTCGTCCACGTGCGTCGCCCACCACGCTAGTTACTGGCCGTTTCCGCGCAGATAATGTTTTTTTAACTTTTAGTATATTTCAAATCGCGTTACCAAATAAAACAACTGTTCTGGTTTTAGTGAGATGTGTGGTGAACTTAAAATTATATTACCTACTTAATAAAAGCTGTGTAAAAAAGACCTTTTGTACACCGGTAATAAGTGAGGTTAGATGTTTGTTTTTGTTTGGAATTTTTGGTGTGTTTTTTCTTTTTAAATTTTAAACATGCCGCGAAAGTGTTGGGCACCCGGTTGCAAAAGTAACGATGTATCTATGATTAATGAAGAGGGTCACAAAACAACCTTTAGCAAAGAAAATGACCTAAAAAATAAAATGCTTGGCTTCAGGCCATACACAGAGAAGATTATGTTGTGACTGCATCTTCAGTGGTGTGTTGGAAACATTTTGACATAAGTGATGTTGTTAGAACCGAGATAATTAGGGATAAAGAGGGAGTACAAAAGGAGGTGCCACTAACATTCCCTAAGTTAAACAATGGGGCAATACCTCGGCTATTTGAATCTCAACCCGAGTATATGTCAAACCCCAAACCTCCAGTAAGAGAAAATCCTGACGACAGGCGAAAAAAAATTGAAGAAAGGGAGGGTATGGAAATATATATAAATATATATTGCGTTTATAGACTTCGAAAAAGCTTTCGATAGCATTGAGCACTGGGCAGTAAAAGATCTTTAATTAATAGCCGAATAGATCACATATATACAGACTTAATAGACAATATATATAGTGAAGCAACAACATTAATCAAAATCCACAGAGGAACCAAGCCAATCCTCATAAGAGGAGGTGTCAGCGTGACACAATATTCCTTAAATTATTTAACCAGGCCTTAGAAGATGTTTTTAAAAGCTTAGATTGGGAAGAAATAGGCATCAAAGTAAACGGACAATTCTGAACCACCAAGATATGCTGATAATATCAATCAATCTAAAAGAAAATAGAACAAGAATATGAATATATAGAACCTGGGACAAATTATTAAACTGAAAAAAGAAAAGCAAACAGCTGAAATCAAGAGACGAGTATGATTGGCCTGGGCAGCATTCGGTAAATTAAGCAACATATTAAGAAATAAAAAATATCCTCAGTACCTCAAAACGGAAGTGTATAACCAATGTATCCTTCCTGTACTTACCTATGAATCCCAGACCTGGACACTTACAAAATCAAACATGGATAAGGCAAGAAAAGCCCAAAGATCAATGGAAAGACAAATGTTACATGTAAAGCTAACAGATAGAAAAAAGAATGAATTGATAAGAAATAAAACAAAAGTAAGGGATGTCAGAGCAGAAGTAGCAAAATTAAAATGGAAATTTGCCGGTCATATTATCAGACAGAAAGACGATTGATGGAACAAATGTATTGTAAACTGGAGAACTTGGCCAAAGATGGATTGACGAAGGCTAAGTAGAATAGATAGAAAAAAAGGTAAGTTCATTTAAATTTTAAATTAACATGTTACCACTTAAACTAGATTCATAGTTCTGTAAAGTAAGCAGTCAGACATAAGAAACTATCCCACAAAAATCCTGTTGTTCAAACTTGACAGTAATAACTTAGCAGTAAGAAAGGAACCATTTTTATTTCTTACTGCTCACTTCATACAGCTTACTTCACGGTACTATGAATCGAACTTTAGGGTTGTTCTCACAAATTGTTTAAAAGTAATTTCTCTTCTGTTTATTCTAGGTTTTGTTACATATTTTTTAACATGATTAATGGCCACTGATATTTATTTCCAAATGTTCTGTTTGTTTTAAAAATTAAATGTAACACGCCTAAACACAGTTTATTAGTTTTTACAAAAAAAAAATACAAAATTGCCAAACTACAATCAAAACAAATAGCAGATGTTTATATCTCCCATGTATATATCGGCCCACCAGCCGGCCAATTTGCGATGTTGCCTTTTCTGGTTCGTGGCTCGTTAGTTTACGAAGGCTGCGGCTGATTCCATTTAGCACCTAAACCTATATATTTGTGTCTACATGAAAAAAATTTTTTTTATTGATAGGCCAATTTTAAGGTTAATTTAATTCAAAATAGCTGTCACTGGAAAGTTTATTAGATAATCCTAATAAAATTTGTTATTTAAATTCAATTTATTAGTTAAATATTTAGGAAATTCTTCATATTGTGTTTAAAACTTTTTTGATGATAAAGTGAGGTAAAAGAACTTTGAACATGTAATAGTAAAATACTAGGTACCAAAATTGTTTAATGGTAGTGGTAAAACGGGCTTTTTTAAATTAATACCGGGCATTCGTAAGCCCTTCCTCTCTGGCCAATACTGTGGCCATTTTTATTATGTCAATACTGTGGCATTTCCTATCTTCTTAACGAACTAAATCATACAATTTTAGTGTTGTTGTCTCTTCTCACTCGCAGTTTAGATGATTTTAGCATTTATTGCATTGCTCTGGCAATGCGTTGGTACTTTCCTGAAAAAGTGCTGCGTATTCACTTTGCAATTTTTAATTATTTAATAATTATATCCTTAAATAATCGAAAACGCTTATAATGATAAAACAGTGTTTTATATTAATGCCTGGCATTCGTGAACCCTTTCTGTCTGGTCAATACAGTGACCATTTCTGTTATGCCAATACTGTGGCCTTTCCTATCTTCTTAATAAAGTAATACATACGATTTTGGCGTTCTTGTCTTCTTCTCTCCCGCAGTCTAGGTGATTTTTGTCTTGCTCTGACAATGCGTTGGTACTCTCCTGGAAAAGTACTGCGTATTCACTTTGTAATTTTTAAATATTTAGTACTTTCAACCTTAAATATTCAAAAAAAGCTTATATTGGTAAAACAGGGTTTTATATTAATGCCTGGCATTTGTAAACCCTTTCTGTCTGGTCAATACTGTGGCCATTTCTGTTATGCCAATACTGTGGCCTTTCCTATCTTCTTAATAAAGTAATACATACAGTTTTGGCGTTTTTGTCTTCTTCTCTCCCGCAGTCTAGGTGATTTTTGTCTTGCTCTGGCAATGCATTTGTACTCTCCTGTAAAAGTAATTTCCTTTGCATTTTTTTTTGTTTAGAGACCGTCTTGTTTGGCTTTAAAACAGGCAATTTTGTAAAGTCCATCCTGCTTCTTAAAAGATTGTTTTTGCAAAATCGACTCGGAATGAAGCGAAAACTTTGGTCCAAAAGTGTTTAGAATCTTAGCAAATCTGTAAATTATCCCTACTAATCTCCTTTGTTATCCCTTAAAATAGATTAAATTTTTAAAATAATTAAACATTTGTACAGTGTTAAGCGGTTCTAAACAGCAGCCCCCGGCAGATCCCAAGCATACTGCAGCGTTTGTCATTCACACAAAAGGATGAGCGGTTGGAAGAAATTATAAACCGTTAGAAGTCCGATAACTTTTAAGGTGCAATCACAAAGTTTGATACTTTGTGTTGTTATCTAGAAAATATTACGTACATACAGACGTTCACAATGCATATTTGTCCGTGGAAAATTAAATATAGTTAGGTATGGACATAAACTATCGGGAATTAAGATTTTAAAGTATCATATAGACCTACAAATTGCATTTAATACACAGCCTAACATAGTAAGGATCAACTACTCTAGAACTGGTTTCTCTAAAATGTAATAAGGAGTTAATTAAAATTTGAATTTAGTGTTATAGCATTCTGAAATTATTTTCTTTATAAAGCCTTTTAGATTAAGTGAATTAAAATAAAAGTGTGTGTTTTTCCCCTTGAAAATCTAAATTTATTCATTAATAGGTATCCTATTAATGCAAGAAAAAAATAAAATACTTAGAACAATTATACAGGGTTTACACGTATATTCTAAATGTTAAGAAACTTTTAGATAAAGTGAAACAAAAATGTGTGTTACCTAAAATTTTGACCTGTAACACGTAATCCCCTTGAAAAGCTAAATTTATTCGTTAATACACGTCCTATTAACGCACGCAAGGAAAAGAAGAAAATATAAGATGTTTACTAAAAACTAAAAGATCGAGTTAAAATGGTCGATAATTAAAAAATGATTTACTCGTATATTCTAAATGTTAAAAACTCTTTAAATAAAAAAACGAATAATTCTGGATTTAAATACCTTTACTTCCGTATACCTCTCTCGCTAGCTATCTAAAGCTCTCCTTCGATCAGCGAATATATGCGTCAAATCAGCAATGTCGTGTTACCAATTAGCTATTATTTGGGCTAGCTAAGGCTCCCCCCGTGCAGAGAATTGCACGCGTTTTAAATGGCCTATGACACTCGAACTATGCCCTATGACATTCGGCGTATGTCCACTGGCATTTGGCTTATGTCCACTGGCATTTGTTTAATGTCCTATGTCCTTCGACCTATGACATATATCTTTGGTGAGTGTGCTTATTACCCTGTCTAAAGGGCTTGACAACGTTTGATTAGCTCAAAACGTCTCCCAGCTAATCTATTCTGTGAAAAATGTCTTTTAAAAAATACATATTTAAACCGTAACTTCTATAAGTGTACTAAATAGCAAAACTAGTTTATGGTTTGAACTCCGTTAAGTGCTTAAAAATATGTGTTCTAGGCTAAAAACTTGAAATATTGATAAAAAATGATCAATGTTATTGCTTATAGAGTACAACCCCATTAAATTATTTTTAATTAGGGGAGGCTGTGCGTCAAGGTAAAAAATTGTCTTGGATCCAAATGTGGATCATTATTCACGCAGTGCCCAAGTGCGTACGCATTCTGACGCCTAGTTTAAGAAAAAACTTAAACACCTACATATAAATATGTATTGTTAAAAAATTGGATCGAAACGACCTGTAAGGTCAGGTTAGTTTTAAGAGAAACACCTACGGCTTCTAAGGCAAGTAGTAAGTGATAAATGGCGTTTTTAGATCATAAGTTTTAAACTGGTAATGAACTAAGCTGATGTAATAAAAAGGTGTCAGATATCTGTCTTTTTGTGTCTATTCGCGCACAGGTGGTATCTAAATAATCAACTTAATAGAGTGTGTGTATAAGAAGCGTTGCGGAGCATATTCGAAAAATGATACTACATGCAAAAATTATGAACAGAGAGAAAAATAGAGACCGGTTCTGAGTCTATTTAATTTATGAAATACTTGCTTTTATTACAAAATCTCTAAAACAAAATACAAATTTGTTATGTGTTTTTGAAATCTTAATACTAAATATTAATATTAGCTTCTGGTGATTCCCCAAGATTTGGCTTATCTGAATTTGACATGGGCACGTATGGATGGATTAATATAAAACTTACAATACTATGAACAATTAGTACTATTTGTAATCGCTAAAAAAGAAACATAAGAAGAAGCAATGGTAAAACATTTTTAAAATTAAATATTGACTTTGACTAAAACGAGTACATAATATGTAATATTAAAGAAAAATAAAAATGTGAATTAAATGTAGTTATTTTAATGAAAAGTGGGAACTTGAGTGTACACAAAGGTGAAATGGCGGCACATGCTGTCTGTCCTGTAAGAATTGGGTTAACCTAGGTATAAAAATGACCCATTACGTTAGTCGCGCACTTACCTGATGCCTACTTGGGATAAATACTAGTAGAAAATGTACGCATAACTTGATTTCTTTAAGCTCACAAGCACATAGGGATACAATTTTTCTGTGTGATTAGAACCAGAAAATATAGAATATAAGTAGTTAGAAGTCTGCGATTCGAAGAAAATATGTACAGTCCTACAGGGCGCTGTAAACACCCGCAAGGGTTATAACATGAGATAATTTAAATAAATAAGCTTTGTGATAGTTTTCTGTTATACGTGTACAAAAACTCAACAAATAAAAAATATAAGTACATGCAATCTATAAAAATGTAATACGTAGATATTTAATATTTAATCTTAGTAATTCTTTTTATAATAACTTGTGATCAAAACTCTAAAAACTTTATGTTAAAGATTACATAAAGCAGGTAAAGCCGCCAAGGAAAACATCTGCCTTTCTTAACTTGTTAAAACCTGAAAAAAAAAGGGTAAACTTGCTTGTCTTCACGTGTCTGTTCGCTATTCGGGTTAAGGAAGAACATGGTTGGCAAACTAGGCATAAGGTCTGATTTTATTTTGAATACTTAGTTTTACGATAATAAACATCTATAACTAGAGCGCTTGAAAGCATTTCTTTTTATAGTATGCTTATCTCATTTTGATTTCAGTTTTTAATTCGTTTAACTTCTAGTTCTCTGTCTGTTAGCTATTTGGTTAATTTATTAAATCAAGCTTATTTCTGCCTTTTCCGTCTTTCTTTCCCTTTCTTTCCTCTTTGGCTACCCCATGCTTCCTTATTTAGGATTCTTTTCACCACAGAGCTAGTTATAAAATAATTCTTTAGCTGGCATTATTAGAACATTACAAAACAAAAAAAACTAATTTGTAAGAATATTTAATTTAATTTTAATAAAATTAATGTAATTAAATTTAAGGTTGTAATAAATAGGTGCTCAACATTTATATTATATTAAAAAAGGTGACTGAAGAGTTTCAATTTCTGGTTCTAATAATCCGTATTGAAAATACTGAAAGCGGGAAATTATTTAATTATTCATTAAAATGTCCTGTAAATATTTTGACCGGGTTCTAACAAAATAGCTTTTATAAACCATGTAAAAACATTGGCAACACTGTGCCTAAAAAAGGGGCATCCCATTTACAATAGCTCCTGCAAGTCGTTTTTCTATCAGTCTATAGCTAAACGTGCGAGTTAAAGAACGATTCTTCCTCTGCTAGTTTGCGTTTAGTGAATTTTAAACAAAGTGTAGTGTTTATTAAAAATCTGTTAATCGTTAATTACCATAAGCATTTAAAAACTTGCATTTGTTAACTAAATTGCTAGTTGGAAAAATCCGAAGTCTCTGTAGTGTTATTACATCAAATCGATCTGAAGATGAGTTTTGCAAGTAAATTAGTACATGAAATAAAATGCCAATTAGAAAGTGTTAATCAAGCTACAAAAATATCAAAAATCTTGAAGGACTGTGCCAACGCTAGTCGAAGAATAAGCATTGCCCTAAAGAAGTCCCGGACGGTTTATGAAAAAGCCCATCTAACTGCCTGTCTTGGAGAAGTGAAAGGCTTTAAGCATCGCTTGAAGTCAAACATAAAGCAAGGAGGTGGTAATGTCATCACGAAGAAAACTGCGAAACACCGTGTACAATGGGAAGATGTAAGGTCAGCCTTTAACAGTAGGGTAAGAAGTGGTGTAATTACAAATTTAAAACACACTGATGCGCTGCAATTTCTGACGGATAGCTTCAGTTTATTTAAACGTAGAATTAAAAATGTTTTAAAGAAAGAGAACATGATTAAGGTAAACACTGTCTTAAGTGGAGATTTTCAAATTACAACGCAAAAGGAATTAATTACGGAAACTAAACATTTTAGTACTGCCAATGCTGTAATTGACAATAATACCAATTTGAAAAACTGGTTTGATAAGAATGTTAAGGATCTGCTTTTAACAAATTTGGAAGAATTTCAGCAAAATCAATCTGGATGGTCTCTTATAAAAATAAACAATCTTATTATCGCTATGAACAGATATTACCCGCTTCGCGCAGGTTATCATTTAAAAATGCCTAAATTTATTTTAAATAAAAAAGCATGTGTTACTGTACAAAATACTGATGATTTGTGCTTTGGCTGGGCGATTATGTCAGCAATGTTTCCTGTTGAAGACAACTCAAATAGAGTCTCATCCTATCCGCATCCTCAAGAAGTTTTAAATTTAAAAGGAATAAAGTTTCCAATGACTTTAAACCAAGTTGCTCGCTTTGAAAAGCAAAATAATATATCTATTAATATATATCGCCTGCAAAAACATAATGAAAACAGTTTTAAAGTACTGCCTGCTTATATTACCGGGGAAAAGTACGAAAAACATGTTAATTTGTTATTAGTACAAAATAACTATTATTTAGAGAATGAAGAGATAAAAGATCTTTCTGCACCAACTTACCACTTTGTATGGATAAAAAATCTTTCAAGGCTCGTGAGTAGACAACTTAGCAAATTCTCAAAAGTTAAATACATTTGCGACAGATGCCTGCATTATTTTTATTCAAAGGATGGACTCGACCAACATATAAAAGACTGCCAAATTATTGGCAGTATCGTTGTTCCGAAATTACCAAATAAAGAGAACAACATTGTAGAATTTAAAAACTTTAAAAATAAACAATTTGCATCCTTCATTATTTATTGCGACATCGAATGCTTACTGATGCCTATGGTAAAAAATAGTAGTAAAAGAACTCAAAAATATCAGCAGCATGTGCCTTGTTCAGTGGGGTACTACGTAAAATGTGCTTATGATTCCCTTTCATTTTATCGGTCGTACACGGGGCCTGACTGTATGGAATGGTTTAGTAAACAATTACTGGAGTTCGCTGAAAACTTAGAAACTGTATTTCTCTGTGACTTGCCCATGGAACTATTAAGTAAGAAACAAAAACTTAACTTTAATAAAGCTAAAAAATGTCATATTTGTGAACAGAATTTTTCAGTTGGTGACAAGAAAATACGCGACCACTGTCACCTTACTTCAGAGTACCGTGGCCCTGCGCATGAAAGTTGTAATCTAAATTTTCAGGATAGTCATACTGTCCCTGTAGTATTTCACAACCTTAGCTCTTATGATGGACATTTGATAATTGAAAACATCGCCAATTTGGATGGCTCAATAAATTTGCTGCCAGTTAACAAAGAAAAATATATAGCATTTACCAAAAAAATTAACGGAAATTTAATTGAATTTAGATTTATCGATTCTTTTCGTTTTATTATAAGCTTGCTTCATATCTTGAGGAGTATCCGCTGATCAAAAATGAATTTCCTCACTTGTCTGACGAACAATATAAACTTATTTTCAAAAAGGGAATTTTTTGTTATGACTACATGGATAGTTGGAAAAAATTAAAAGAGACGTCTTTGCCTGAAAAACGTCATTTCTTTAACATCCTGGAAAATAAAGAAATTTCATCAATTGATTATGAGCATGCACTGGATGTATGGGAAAGTTTTGGTTGTGAAACCCTACAAGATTATATGGAATTTTATATGCAAATTGACATAGTCCTCTTAATGCAGGTATTTCAGCAATTTAGGGAAAGTTGTCATAAAACGTATGGTTTGGACCCTGCGAACTATTTTACCCTTCCTGGTTACACATGGGATTGTATGCTATACCATACGCAACAAAAATTAGAGCTTTTGATGGACTATAATATGGTCACTTTTATAGAGCGCGGTATTAGAGGAGGGTTGAGCCAATGTTTAAAAAGATACGTCGAGGCCAACAACAAATACATGGCTAACTATGACTCATACAAAGAAACATCTTTTTTGATGTATTTTGACATTAATAATCAGTATGGATTTAGTATGAGTCAGTTATTGCCTTATGGTAAATTTAGTTGGTTAGAAAGTGACAAAATTACTTATTTTGATGTTTCCAAAATTGGGGATGACTCAAGTGAGGGATACATTCTAGAAGTCGACTTGTTCATTCCGGTTGAATTACACGACTATTTCTCAGACTTACCTTTATGCCCTGAACATCAGTGTCCGCCTGGTGGAGACAAGAACCCAAAAAATAAAAAACTTATGGCTACACTGCATAATAAAAAGGATTATGTAATTCACTATACAAATTTAAAACAAGCTTTGAGACTTGGTATAAAACTTAAAACAATTCATAGAATTTTATGTTTTGAGCAATCCGCATGGCTGAAACCATATATTGACTTAAATACTCGATTAAGACAGAATGCTAATGGGGCTCCCTGGTGGTCCAGATAGGAGAGTTGTCTGGAATTTAACGGTGTCAGATGTGGACTGTAATTTTAAGGGAATAAGGTCATAGGCTAAGCTGGTACAAGGGATTCTGAAATGGTCTAGTTTACCTTCTAGGTTAGTGTAGCAATAAACAAATGTATGTAAGGTAAAAATAATGCATTTTCACTTACCATTTTTATACAGGAAGCGGAACTCATGGGAGGACACGCTGTTAAACCGTGCTTTTTGCACCCCACATGAATGTGGTAGGAGAGTCGCTAACACGCGTGTATTATCGTTCGAAGGCGAAACGGTTCTCCCTGATGCAGCAGATATCGCTACTGCGTTCGTTCTCCCACATGTCGCCCAGTGGCGTCGTTAATCCATAGGCGTAGGAGAAAAGGGAATAAGTAGGAGGGAATGAGATTACGAAGGTCCATATTAAAGGAACTAGGAACCTTAGTAATTCAAAATGCATTTTATGTAAAGTAAATTGATTATAGCAAATTGTAATATTTGCCTTTAAAACCGCGGGAGTTTCAAATGCAAATAACCCAGTAATTTTAGGTACTTAATTAGTTAATTAATACTAAATAAACCAAAAATAGAAAATGCTCTAGTGAATCACCAAATAGCCTAATTCGAACCAATTTGGTAAATTATAGTAAAAAGAACATATTTACAAAAAGGAAGGCGGGACGAACCATTTCCCACCCCCCTGAGAATGCCCAGGGGCATTTCAGAGAGTTTAATTTGTAGGCAGGGCGCATAGTTTTACCAAAGGCCGTTTGTAGGTACCTTTAGTAGTCTTTACAATAGCAACCCGTGGAACATTATCAGAACCTTTAATAAGGTCTTCAATGCGGCCTAGGGGCCAATCCAATGGAGTGGAATTTTCATCTTTGATCAGTACCATAGTACCAATATCAATGGAAGCAAGAGGTTGGTGCCATTTGGCTCGCTGTTGCAAAGTGTGCAAATATTCGCGATGCCAGCGAATCCAAAAATCGCGGTGCATTCTTTGCAACAGTTGCCACCTGGACAGCCTGTTTAACGCAATATCGCAGTAGTTTGGATCGGGTATTGTACCTGGAGGCCTCAAATTTAAAAAATTATTAGGAGTCAAGACCGCCAGATCAGTAGGATCGGTGCTTAAGGCACATAAAGGACGTGAGTTCATTATGGCTTCAACTTGGGTTAAAACCGTATTTAATTCCTCATAGGTGAGTATTTGATTTCCAACTACCCTGTGAAGATGAGTCTTTAAAGATTTAATGTTTGATTCCCAAATGCCTCCCATGTGGGGAGCAGCAGGTGGGTTAAAAGACCAAACTATACCTTCCCCCTTCACGCAATCAGAAAAAATTTGTCGCAAGTATTTTTCAGAGGCCACGAAGTTGGTCCCGCAGTCTGAAGAGATCTTTGAGCATAGTCCTCTTCTAGCTATGAAGCGGCGCAGAGCAGCCAGAAAGGCTTCTGATGTCATATCAGAGACTAACTCTAAATGCACGGCTTTAACAGCGCAACAGATAAATAAACAGACATATGCTTTCATGGTTTTTGCACCTCTGGTCCGACCAAGAGTAATCGTGAACGGACCACAAAAATCTATACCTACATTTTCGAACACCTTTGCTTCGGAAACTCTAAATTTCGGTAGGTTACCCATAGGGGGTTGAAGGGAGTTAGGTTTAGTTTTCCAGCAAGTATGGCAAGAACTTAAAACTTTTCTCACTACCTTTTTAGCAGACAATACCCAGAAGTTTTGCATTAGTAAAAAAGTTGTGGTCTGTATACCACAATGAAGATTGCTGCGATGCAAATCTAAAATCAGTAATTCAGTGACTTTTGCACTAGAAGGCAAAAGAATTGGAAATTTTTTATCGTATGATAAATTTGAATGGCATAAACGGCCTCCAACACGAAGCAAATCGTAGCTTTCATTATGCAAAAATGGACATAATTTTTGAAAAGCTTTTGGAAGCTGTTTCTTATCTTTTAGTAATTCAATTTCTTTTTGGAAAGAAAAAGATTGTACGCATTTCGAAATAAAAAGTAAGCTTTTGTAGTAATCCTGATTTGTAAGGTAATCAGTAGCAAAATTGTATGAGGGATTTTTAAACTTTTGTAACCCTCGCAAAAAGTAAGCAACTATTCTCTTAATTTTAAAAAGAGAACTGTATTTTTCAAACAAGTTGTTTACATAATATTCAACTGTTTGTTCGCAAGTAAAAACGTTAAAAATATTTTTTCGCTGTTCTTCCAAAACTGCATTCCCATCGTAAGTAACTGTCATAAAATCCCAAGTATTTGTAGGTTGGTTTAGAAAAGAAGGCCCTTCTAACCAAAAATAAAATCTTTGTAAATCAGAGGGATACATTTCCCTAGTACCGCAGTCAGCAGGATTTTGTTCAGTAGGAACATAATGCCAAAACTCAGGGCTAATTCTTCCTTGTATATAGGCAGTTCTATTCGAAACAAATGTTTTAAATTTGTGAGGAGATCCCTGAATCCAAGATAAGGTCACTGTGCTATCAGTAAAAGCAAGAATTTTATCAAATTTAATTTTTTCCGAGAACGTTTCTAGTAAAAAATCCATTAATTTAGCCAACAAAACAGCTCCTAAAAGCTCTAGTCTTGGTAAAGTTAGTTTACGACGCAACGGTGCGACTCTAGATTTACTACAAACAAAAAAAAACTTTAATGTTTCCATCAGAATAAAAAATTCGAATATAAGCGACAGCACAATAGGCCCGTTCTGAACTATCGCAAAATCCTACTAGCTGGATTTGACTAGCATTAGGCAAAATTATTTGACGAGGAATTTTAACAGAATGCAAAAACTTTAATTCATTTTTAAATTTTTCCCATTTAAAAACAATTTCCGGACTGACAGGGTCGTCCCAGTTTAAGTCTTCTGCCCAGCAGTATTGAACAATTAATTTTAAAATTAAAACTATTGGCGCCAAAAAAGACAGAGGGTCGTAAATGCGGGCCAAATTACTTAAAATTGTTCTTTTAGTGCATGTTTGGAGAGAACAGTCGAAAGTATAAAAAAATTCATCAGTATGAGGGTTCCAATTTAAACCGAGAATTTTCAAAGTTGAATTTTCAGCATCTAAATCGAGAGAAAGAGCCTTCATCGAAATGTGTGACTCAGGAAGATCGGATAGTAACTCGGGACAATTGCTCGCCCATTTACGCAATTCGAATCCACCTCGGCTAAGTAGCTCGATTAATTGATTTTTCATCTCAGTGGCCTTAAAAAAGTCATCACTTCCCGAAATCACATCATCGACAAAAACTGCCTCCTCAATGATTTTTGAGGCAAGAGGAAGGTCCTCATGCTCTCTAGCAAGTTGCAGCAAAGTTCTGATAGCCAAAAAGGGGCTACAAGAGACCCCGAATAAAACTCTATTTATTTCGAAGTCTTGAATAGGCTGGTTAGGATCAAACCTCCAAACTATTCTTTGAAAATTAGTTTGACTAGGGTCAACTAAAATCATCCTGTACATTTGACGGATGTCGCAACAAAAGCAAAATTTATGCAAACGATAAAGTAATAAAATTTTTTGTAAGTCCCTTTGTAAAGGGGGCCCAGTATAAACAGCGTTGTTGAGCGAGATTTTGCCAGGGGCGTGCATGCTCGCATCAAAAACCACCCTCAGGGGGGTGCTAGTAGAATCTTTTTTAAACACCGCATGGTGTGCAATATAAAAATGATTTGAAATTTCGGTCGGCAAAGGTGCAGAAACCGGTTGCATATGATTATTATCTAAATAATCTTGTAAAACAGAGCTGTAGGCAGCATAAAAATCAGGGTTTTGTAGCAATTTCTTCTCAAGGGAGAAAAAACGACGTACGGCAATGGATCGAGTGTCGCCAAAATCTGGAGCAGTAATTTTAAATGGTAAAGATACAATATATCTCCCCTCCTCATTTTTTGAGGTAGTTTTCAAAAAATAATTTTCGCAAAACTCATCTTCGGGGTCAATGGCCTTGACATTAGGTATGTCATCTATTTGCCAAAATCGTTGTAGATTTTTATCTAAATTGACAAAAGAATCGTTCATTGACGTAGTAAAAAATGTTTTAATTTGATTTGTAGTTGAAGGTGAAAGTGAAAGATTGCCCATTATTCCCCAACCAAAAATAGTATTAATGCAGACGGGGTTGTTGGGTCCCGTAGACAAACGACCGTCTAGCAAAATGTAAGGGTACACATCGCCGCCCAACAATAAATCAATTTTATCGCTTTTATTAAAGCCTGGGTCAGCTAGTTCTAAGTTGGCGAGAAAAGGAAAACTTTTAATCGAAAATGAGGAATGAGGTAAATCACTACAAATTTTATCGAGTATTATCGCATCAAAATTAAAAACAAAATTATTATCACGCAAAGAGGATATATTGCAATTAATTCCAGATTTTGCCGAAGTTGTCATTCGATCTAAGCTTTGTAGAGTCATGGCGATATTAAATTTAGGAAGGCCCAAACTATCAGCACATGACTTAGATATAAATGAAGATTGAGCACCAGAGTCACAGATGGCGCGCACTGTGTGCCAATTTTGAAAAACATCCTGTATTTGTATTAAAGCGGTACAGAGAAGTATTTCGCGATCATTTAAAGACATACCAGTAACAATGGTGTTAGTGGTTCTATTAAATTCGGTAGCCACGGGGCTCCTCGGGGGTTGCACTGCAGAAGTAGAGGGGCTACTCGCAGAACTAGGTGTAGAATTAATAGGAAAAAAATGTAAGAGACTGTGATGAAATTGGCCACAATGTAAACATCTTTTTTCTGATTTGCATTGCTGGGGTAAATTATGCTTTGAGGCCAAACAGTTGACACACGCTTTATGTTGTTTAACAATCTCAAAACGTTGCTGGGGAGTTTTCGCCAAAAAATGAGGACATCTGTATATTATATGATCGCCACTTTTACAGAGAAAACAAAATTTTTGAGGGTTTGGAGTATTATTTAAGCCACTTTGGCCATTTGGAGACTGGGAGGCATTTTTGGAGGCTCTCTGAGTATTAGCAAACAAAGCAGATCGATTTTGAAACTTTGCTTGATTTTTCTGACTTGAAATTGACAAATCTTTATTTTTTAAGTAATCTTGAGTTTGTTGTATTTGTTCCAACGCAATGCAATGGCTAGAAACAAAAGCACGAATTTTATCATAAGAGGGGATCTCATTGGAGCAATAATTTTGCTCAAATGCCTTGCGCGTGGTTAGGTCCAACCTATCCAAGAGCATTTGTGCCATAATATAATCCCAAAACTCCGTTTTAAAACCCATGACTTTTAAAGCACTTAAGTTTTTCGAAAAACAATCAAGCAAATTCCTCAAATTCGTAGCATTCTCTTTAGTAAGAGGAGAGAAGCCTTCAATTGCCTTCCAGTGAAGGTAAGCTTGTAATCGTT
This sequence comes from Aspidapion aeneum, assembly GCA_963576565.1. Lineage (NCBI taxonomy): Eukaryota > Metazoa > Arthropoda > Insecta > Coleoptera > Brentidae > Aspidapion > Aspidapion aeneum. The sequence goes on from OY755047.1 coordinate 48,449,758, forward strand.
TATTTGTATACCTATCCACCAAGGTGTGGTAGGCATTTAAATAATTTTCAGCAAGGATAGGAATGTCAGAAATGACATCCAGGGCAGGGCCCTTTAAATTAGAAAAAAGCAAATTGAATTTTTCAAAGTTTCCCAGCGACCTATTATTGTGCACGGTAGCATTAAAGGCTTGCAAAAAGGTTGGAAACTCCTTAAATTCCCCTTGAAAAAGAGGTATTTTTATCCTAGGCAGTAAACCATGATGGTCTGTGGAGGCACAGGGACTGCCCATGGGATTTATCGTACTGCTCAAAAGCCCTCCATCTTCAAAGGGTAGTTCGAAAAGTTCGTAAAATATAGTGGAAATCTCGTCACAGCGTTTGCAAAAGTCCATAGACACTTTGTTTTCTACTACTAAGCGATCCTCATCAGAGGCTACCAACGTCAACAAAGTATTATGGTGCTTTTCAAAATCTTTTTTGATTTTTGACAATGTCCGAAATTTGACTTTAAAGCCGCTGTGATAGGCAGGGTCATTTTTTGCGAGGGTCGCGGATTCAATGATCAAATTTAGCTGTGAAATCGCACTATAGCGCAAGGCTTTAGCCTTTAAAATTTTATCCGAACTAGACATGATTTAAAAAAAAATCCAAAAAATAATTGACAAAAATTAGGTAAACTGAAAAAAAAATCAAAATTTGGACACCCTGTATAAATATTAATGTCCTACGTTTAATTACAATAATCAAACTATAAGCGCACAAAAGTAAAGAAAATACCCGATGCAAACTAATGATAACAAAAAACTTGTGTATAAGTTTTTTTTATCTTCGCCTCGCGAATTCAAATAAGTAGGTACCTATGTATTAAATTTAAAAATAAATACCTACAAATCAAAAGCATTTAATTTGGTAAAACTATTTATCTGCCTTTACACGAAAACAAATTCTCAAGTTAAGAATTAAATTTCCTTCAAAATTTATTATGCACGCAAAAAATGGATACAATCATAGCCATTTGCAGACAGATATTATAATAGTAAATTAGAAATAGATATATTCATAGCAATTTTTACGCAAAAACGAATATAGTAAAGCATCCGCAATCGGATATAGTCATAGCAATTTGCAATAAGCAAAAATGAATATGGCAATTTGGAGATTTTTTTTCGAGCAAATTGGATATAATTATAGCAATCCACAAATGTGAAGGCACAACGGCTAAAATAATAGCACTTTGCAGACACTATTTTAAACTATTTCCAGTGACAAACAAAAAAAACACCCAAATACCATACGGTTTTTTTTTTTTTACAAAAAAGAAACGAAAAAACTTGATTTATTCGAAACAAAAAAAAGCATAGTAGTTTACAGATTTTATCTGTGTTTGGTTTTTCGCATGAAAAGGTTAAATTTATTGGTAAAAATATTTAATTTTTACACAAAAAAAATCGCAAAATGTATTTTAGAAACCTAGGGGTTTTCTAAAGTAGGCATGTAAGAAAAACAAGGGTTTTTCTTGCATTTGTTTTTACACAAAAAAAAATCGCAAAATGTATTTTAGAAACCTAGGGGTTTTCTAAAGTAGGCATGTAAGAAAAACAAGGGTTTTTCTTGCATTTAAAACCAGTAAAAAAGGCATTTAGGAAAAACAAGGGTTTTTCTTGCATTTGAAACCAGTAAAAAAAAACTAACCTAAAAAGGCAAAAAAAACGATTCCAGAAATCCGGGTCGCTAAGGATCAAAAAATGGGGCTCCCTGGTGGTCCAGATAGGAGAGTTGTCTGGAATTTAACGGTGTCAGATGTGGACTGTAATTTTAAGGGAATAAGGTCATAGGCTAAGCTGGTACAAGGGATTCTGAAATGGTCTAGTTTACCTTCTAGGTTAGTGTAGCAATAAACAAATGTATGTAAGGTAAAAATAATGCATTTTCACTTACCATTTTTATACAGGAAGCGGAACTCATGGGAGGACACGCTGTTAAACCGTGCTTTTTGCACCCCACATGAATGTGGTAGGAGAGTCGCTAACACGCGTGTATTATCGTTCGAAGGCGAAACGGTTCTCCCTGATGCAGCAGATATCGCTACTGCGTTCGTTCTCCCACATGTCGCCCAGTGGCGTCGTTAATCCATAGGCGTAGGAGAAAAGGGAATAAGTAGGAGGGAATGAGATTACGAAGGTCCATATTAAAGGAACTAGGAACCTTAGTAATTCAAAATGCATTTTATGTAAAGTAAATTGATTATAGCAAATTGTAATATTTGCCTTTAAAACCGCGGGAGTTTCAAATGCAAATAACCCAGTAATTTTAGGTACTTAATTAGTTAATTAATACTAAATAAACCAAAAATAGAAAATGCTCTAGTGAATCACCAAATAGCCTAATTCGAACCAATTTGGTAAATTATAGTAAAAAGAACATATTTACAAAAAGGAAGGCGGGACGAACCAGCTAAAAATGAATTTGAAAAAAACCTTTTCAAATTAATGAACAACGCCGTGTTTGGAAAAACCATGGAAAATATTAGAAATCACAGTGTTGTCAAATTAATCAAGAAATGGGACGGACGATTTGGAGCTGAAGCTCTGATTTCTCGACCAGAGTTTAAAAGTATAACCATATTTAATGAAAATTTGGTTGCTGTTGAACTTGAAAAAACAGAAATATATTTCAATAAACCAATATATGTGGGAATGTGTATTTTGGACATTGCCAAAACAACTATATATGATTTTCACTATAACTACATGGTACCCGCTTTTGGTAAGGATTGTACTGTTGCATATACAGATACTGACAGTTTAGTTTATAACATCCGAAATCATGACATTTATGCTTCAATACGGCGGGACTGCCACAAGTATTTTGACACCTCGGATTATGCTGAAGACAACATACATAACATTCCGAGGGTAAATAAAAAGGTTCTAGGAATGATGAAAGATGAAAACAATGGGGAAATAATGACGCATTTTATTGGCCTTAGAGCTAAAATGTACGCTACAAAAGTAGCGGATACTAAAAGTAAAGCTGCAAGAGTGACTAAGAAAGCCAAGGGTGTAAAGCAAAATGTTGTTAAAACAAAATTATCATTTGAGGACTATGTTGACTGCCTAAATACATTTCAAGAAAAAATAGTTACGCAAAATCTTATAAGATCCGAAAAGCACCGCCTATACTCTGTAAAACAGACGAAAATCGTCCCCTGGATAACAAACGGTCTATTTCAAAAGAGTCTTATGAAACGTTGCCGTGGGGGCACTATAGTATTAAGTGAAAATATAGTTTTAATTTAAGCTTAGTAATGTGTTGTTTGCTTACATAGTGTTTGTTTATGTATCTTATCTTAGTTCTAAACCTGAATGTAATCTTTGTTTTGTCTAAGAATAAAAATGATATTTATATATTATTATATAAAATATGTAGTGATATCATATGCGTAGGGTAACACCTAGTATTTTAATGTAAACATTAATATATACACTTCCATAGTAATAGTCATATTATCCATAATGGTATTATAATTTTTATAATATAACTGCTAAAATATAATTATTCGATCATGCGTGTAGGTATAGCTATAGCAACTAAAATTAGTAATAATGATTTACTGTAGTGATATTGCATACTTTTTACAATAAATAAATGATAAGTAATCTTGTGCTATTATTATTTACCTTGATTTAGTAGTGCCTAAAATTGAAAAACAGAAATAATATAAAACGCATAAAGAGTAATAAAATATTTTCTGAAAAACAAAACTATTTATTGGGTGTTAAAATTGCATGACTAAACCATAGTCATCAAAGTATTATGATCAGATTTAACTAGTCCACTGTTTCAGTTAAATACATTTCTGTAACAAGCATAAGATGTCAGAGCAGCGTAATAATTATTGTACAGATTGTGAAAATTCACGGGCTCCTTGAGAATTTAAAAACCTTTAAAGTGTTAGACTGGACAGTAAAAGATAACTCATATAAAAATTACTGTCTCTAGCTGAATATTCTGTGACATATTCAAAAAATGACCACCTTTTCGTCTTATGGGGATTTACATGGAAAACGTGATCCAAAACCTATATATATTAACTACTTACCTGCAATAAAAAAATTAATATTTATTAAAGTGAGGCGCAACCAAAAAAACAAAAATATTTTTTTCTTTAAATATTATATAAAACTATTAATCTGTGCCAAAATAAAAAGTGCTAGTTATAAAATTCGATAATAGTGCAGATATAAAAAAAATGTTTTTTTGACTAGAATAGAATAGAAATTTTATTTGCCATATTAAAAATACAATACAATAATATTATATAAATATGGTACGTCAAGAAAACTTTTTTTACCAGTTTAAAACTTACTACAAGTTTGTACACATTTATACACAGAATAACACAGAAACTATCTACAAAATAGAGATAATATTATTAATATTTAAATTTAATTTAAATTAAAAATTAAAACGGTTAACAATCTTGTAATGGATTTTTGTCATAAATATCTAAACTATTTTTTTTATTATAGCACAGAAGAAAAGCGGCTATAAATATAATGAGAACAATTAAAAATATATAATTAAAGGAAAAAAACTCTTCTTTTATCAAAAAATTCTATAAATAAACTACAACAACATAGAAACAAAAACTGAGAAAAACATGTATGATAAAAATCATTATAAAATGACAAGAATATATTTATTATAAAATAAAATAAACCAAAACAAAATATAATAAAACTTGTATGATAAAAATTATTATTATATTACAAGAATACAATTATCATACGTGTAACATTGACACTCACAGACAAATTTATTTATTGGAAGACAAAACTATGCATTCCCGGTATATTATTTATTAAATTTACAAGAATGACATCATAAGTGACCTTGTCCTTAGATATTTACCAAGTAAGTTTTATGTCCAATTAATTTTTTTCGGTCAAGATGTAAGAGTTATTATTATTAGAACATACACAAAAACGACCATTTAACGAACTTTGACCGTTTATATCTTAAAAACTGTACATAGAAAAACTTAACTTTACTTACGTTTTTTTTTAGTTGCATGTCCTACTGTAACATACTAAAATTAAAGCCAATTCCACCGAGCCAAAAATTTTCCATAAGGGCTGTGTAAACGGGTGCGGTGTTTTTTAGTTTTTCTATTTTTTTCGCAAAGGACGCCAGGGGCGCCAAGCGCAGAGGGGCGGGGGGGGGGGGGGGGTTAGGTTTTTTAGCCTCCCCCCCTGGCCTCCTATACGACACGCCACTGAGTAAAATAGGGTTGCCATATGTTTTTCAAAAAGATTCAAGATTTTTGGGCTTATAACTATCTAAAATATTTTAATTCTACATAAGAAGCACTTTAAAATAAATTTGTGGTGTGTTTCCTTTTCTTGGTTTCTGAAATGTTTTTGTATTTCTAAAGTTATTTAATGTATTTTTTGTGAACAAATCAAATAAATGTCTAAAACAGTGAGAGATTTCTCACAAAAAAAAAATAGATCTAAAACTAAAATCTAACCACCTAACTATGTAAATTTACTTAAGTACCTATTTCAAAGTGGGTAATGAGAAAACAATGTATCTCACCCACATATTTATTATTAAGGCCCATACCTAAAATTTTTATGCTTAAGGTAACAGCAAATATTAAATTTTTCTTTAGAGATATTTCACAAAAACAAAAAAATATAATAATAAATTCATTAACTAAAAGTTAGCGGAAGGGCGAAAAAATATCGAAACACAAAATATCGAAAATACAAAATATCAAAAACATACAAAATATCGAATCTACAAAATATCGAAACCACAAAATATCGAAACTACATTTTATCGAATTACAAAATATCGAAACTACAAAATATCGAAACCACAAAATATCGAAACTACAAAATATCGAAACTACAAAATATCGAAACTACAAAATATCGAAAATACAAAATATCGAAAATACAAAATATCGAAAATACAAAATATCGAATATACAAAATATCGAAAATACAAAATATCGAAAATACAAAATATTGAAAATACAAAATATCGAATCACAAAATATCGAACATACAAAATATCGAAATTAACAAATATTGAAAATCAAAAATAGAAAATTTCGAAACATTTACCTAACCCGACCTTGACGTAACCTAACCTAATCTAACTAAACCTAACCAAATCTAGCCAAAACAAACCGAACCAAAGCAAACTGAACCAACAATTAAAAAAAAAAAAAATTCCTGGCTTCTTTCCCGGGATCCTAGAGGGTGTGAATCCGAACCGAACCGAACCGAACCAAGCCGAACCAAACCGAAACGAACCTAACTGAACCGAACCTAACCTAATCAAACTAAACTACAACACTGCTAATTAGGTTTGGTTGGGTATGGTTAGGCTTGGATAGGTTAGGTTCGGTTTGGTTCGGTTCGGTTTGGTTCAGTTCGGTTCGGTTCTAATTCACACCTTCTAGTATCCCGGGAAAAAAGTCAGGAAAGTTTTTTTTTGAAAAAAATTGTTGGTTCAGTTGCTTTGGTTCGGTTCGGTTAGATTTGATTAGATTTTGTTATGTTAGGTTTTTGTTATATCAGATTAGGTTAAGTTAGATTAGGTCAGGGTCAGGTTAGGTGTAGGTTCCGAAATTTTCTGTTTTTGATTTTCGATATTTTGTTGTATCGATATATTGTATTTTCGATATTTTGTGTTTTCGATATTTTGTGTTTTCGATATTTTGTTGTTTCGATATTTTGTTGTTTCGATATTTTGTATTTTCGACATTTTGTAGTTTCGATATTTTGTTATTCGATATTTTGTAGTTTCGATATTTTGTAGTTTCGATATTATGTACTTTTGATATTTTAATTCGATATTTTGTTGTTTCAATATTTTGTATTTTCGATATTTTGTGTTTTCGATATTTTGTATTTTCGATATTTTGTTGTTTCGATATTTTGTTGTTTCGATATTTTGTATTTTCGATATTTTGTAGTTTCAATATTTTGTTATTCGATATTTTGTAGTTTCGATATTATGTACTTTCGATATTTTAATTCGATATTTTGTTTTTCGATATTTTGTGTTTCGATATTTTTTCGCCCTTCCAAGTTAGCTACTTAACTTTATCCTATTATCTTAATATCCCTTAGTTGGGGATATCTTTAGGGCGAATATTCGCGCCCGTTAATTAATAAAATCCTGTTAATTACTTACAAGATGTGAACGCCGCGTTACTAAAAGGGAAGAGAGGGATCCAACATGGCTGCTAGCATCAACTGTCATAATTTGAATTTTCGCGGGTCATTACATTCCTCCATGCTAAGATTGGTGCTTGTACCATGTTTCTTCTTATTTTTTTAACACTGGATTTATGTTTATATATATTTATTGTCATTCTTTGTATGCACACGGTTAACATTTGTATTTTAACATACTACATTTATTTTGTATATAAAGACAAACATTTAACATTTATTTTTTTATTTATTGCAGAATAAACGGTTTTGTTTAAGTTTAGTGTTTTTTATTTTTATTTCTTTCCGAACGCCTCAGGTACTCAGTTTGATCTTTTTCTGTACTCAAAGGAGTTGTCATGTCGTAAGCGGAATATTTCTTACTTTTTAGGTCAAATGGTTTTCCAAAATCGCTAATTTGGATTTGTTTAGATGGACTTGTATTAGGGCTATGAAAATCTGTATTTTCGTCAGAGTAGCTAGAGATATCACCTTCATCTGAGCTTCCAAGTTGGCTTCAGGCAATTCGTCTTGGTAGTCACGGCCATTGACTTCTTTACTTGTACTTGGCGCATTTATGTATCTTGTTATTGTGCTGCCAATTTTCGTGACGATATGTCCTTGTTTCTGTGGCTTGCTATTTTCTGGCAAATCATTTGAGATTTCTGTAAATCTTTTATTTATTTGATTTGCATGTTTTTTCCATAACTGTTGGCTTGGCAATCGATATAAATACACTGTTTTTCTTAGCTTTTTCTCAATAACAGCTTCTGTCCATGACTTTTTGTTTGCTTCTCTGTAATCTCTAACAACAACTCTTTCCCCCTCTTAAAATTATTTGAAAGTCTCTTTCTTGTTAGGGTTAGTTGTCTCAAACTGTTCTTCTTCTTCTATGACCTTATATCTTAGTAAGTCAAGTCGTGTTCTTAGTTTGCGTCCAAACATTAACTGAGCTGGAGGTACTTCTGTTACACAGTGATCTGCATATCTATATGTCAACAAAAATCTCGATAGAAGTGTTTCTATCGGTGTACTACTTCTTAAATGTTTTAACACAATTCTCTGCAAAACCATTACTTTGACTATTATAGGGTGGAATTGTCAAGTGTTTAATGCCGTTTTTTTGTAAAAATGATTCGATTTCTCTTGACACAAAGGAAGTCCTATTATCTGATACTAAAATCACTGGAAGTCCATATAACGCAAAAGTTTCTCTGAATTTCTTTTCTATTTGCAGATTTCATTGGAAAAATAATCGGCCACTTGCTGTAAGCGTCTACCATGATTAAAAAATTTTGACCACGTTTAAGTTGCGCAAAATCTACGTGAACTCTTTCCCACGGCTTTTCAGCTGCTGGCCCAGGTGTGCAACTTTTGTGTGGACCATCTTTATTTTTTAAACATGCCATACATGATTTTATTTTTTCTTAAAAGATTGTAAATTGGGCTCAAAATATTTGACAAGTTAGGTATAAATTTGAATAATATTGTACTAATGAGCAAAACGATCTTAATTGGGTTGCTGTCGTAGGGGTTGCTGCATTCAAAATAGCCTGTATTTTTTTGTCACATTTCTTGATTCCTTCTTTGCAAATTATATGTCCCAGGTAATCAACCTTTTTTTCAAAGAATTTACATTTTGCTGGATGGACCGTGAGACCTGCATCTTTTAGTCAACACAACCTCTAAATTTTGCATATGGTCTTGTAGATCAACTCCTGTGACTGCGATATCATCAGAAAACGCGACCATGCCCTTCATACCCTTAAAAAGTTCTTCTATTGTTTTTTGAAAGACAGCACTTGCTATTTTTACTCCAAATGGGAGCCTTAAATTTCTGAACAGCCCCATATGGGTAGTTATCGTTGTAATTTCTTGAGAGTCCTTGTCAAGCATCAGTTGCGAATATGCTCTCGATAAATCTAATTTTGTGTATAATTCACCACCATTTAATTGAGCAAACACTTCTGCGACCCTTGGAAGGGGGTAAAATACATCTTGTACTATATTATTCATGATCGGTACTATCGGTGTTGCGAATTTTGAAGTCACTACCGGTTCAAGTATACCCTCTTCTACCATCATTTCAAGTTGTTGCTCTATTTGTTTTTTATATGCTAATGGTTTTAATCTAGTTTTAATTTTTTCATATTTATAACAGCCTAACTTATTAGTAAATACCTCTGGGAATTTTTTTATAATGCTGCTTTTTACCTTATCTAAGCTATGCATCTCAGTGAAATCAAGTTTAATATTAAATAATTTAAAAAAACCCAAGTAACATTATTACCACTCAAGGTTTTATTAATTTGGTTCCTAGGTTATTTAGAGGGTGCTGTTATGGGTTTTAGGATCAATTTGGCTACATAAAGGTAATTTATATTGCCAATTACCTAAAGGGGTGTTATACAACCAAAAAGTTATTTATAAAGGGAGTATAATAAAACTGATATTCCTTCTGTTCCTTTTAGATACTTTTGGTTTTATTGATTTCTGATTTATAAAGATGGTCTTATAAAACCATTTTACCTAAAGTTTTTTAAAAGAAATAAATATAAACTTTGGTCATTTAGTTTTTTTCATTACTTTAGGTCATCACAAAAGTGTTTTATAATAGAGCTAAAAGGTTATCTTATATCCTTTTGTTTTTGTAGTTGCCAGTAGTTTAAAAGAAAATATGATTAGATAGGCGGCTATATAGAACCTAGTTTCCTTAAGGTTTTTAAGAGTGGTAAATATAAACTTTAGACTTTTGGTTTTTGCCATTACTTTTAGGCATTTTAAAAAGGTTTTATAGGAAGGCTTAAAGGTAAACTTAATTCTTTTGTATTTATAGTTACCCATAGCTGTATATTAAATATTATTTAAATAGGCGGCCATATAAAACCTTGTTTCCTTAAGGGTTCTAACAGAAGTAAGTAAATACTTTCGTGTTTTATTTGTTTAGGTATTTCTTGTAAAAATAATAGATATACCTAGGTACAGATTGGTACCTACCTATTGCAAGATTGATTATTTAAAGCCCAATAATTGTTGAGTTTCCGTCCTCCTGGGTAGGACACCCAGGCCTAGATAAGGCCTGTTTAGACGGCCAATATAAGAGGTTGCCCTCCAACCTGCAGGCACAACGAATATCATTGCACTGGCCCTCTCGATTGTGTCGAAATTGCACGAAAAAAAACATTTAAAAGTGTTGAATTATACGCTTTAAAAAATTTAAGTGAGGTGGTTGACTATGTTTACATTGTTCTTTTTTGTTGGTTTCATAAGGGCACTCAAAAATCCTTGTTGCGATACAGTAACAAATAAAACCAAGTGACCACTATAAAACCATAATGGCGTATATTTTATTTAAAAAATATTGTAAAGAGAAAATATTTATCTAGTCGTTTTAGCAGTGTTTTTTAACAATAATTTTACTTTAATTTTGATTTATGTAAACCAAACAGACTTTTTTAATGGTGAATAGTGTAAATGATTTTTGTTTTAATTTTAAATATTTGTTATTTTGTTATCAAAAAACTATTAAAAAGCATTCATGAGCTGGCGCGCTTGTTTTGCGAGCTTTTCAGATACGGTTTTAACAGAAAAATAAATCTGGCAGGCAATTTGATCATCAACAAAACGACAAACTCGGTATATTTTTATGTGATAAAATAATTTTGGGACTCTGACATTTTTGGCAATTTTGTGGCCTAAATTATTTTATATAGCCATTGTGAATCTAAAATATCGCCATAGCTTTTGTAGGAAAACTTCTTTATTCTAAAGGTATTATGGTATTCAACAGAATCGCCAGGATACCAAATTACCAAATCTAGTTTTATAATAGGATAGAGGACGTTTCTGAGTTGCTTTTAGAACCTGGCATAATAGCTTTAGGCTCTAAAAGGTTCTATACTGGTGGAACCGCTAGAGGGCGAAGCTGGAGTTTATTTCTTATGGTTTTATATTGAGTTTAATACATAGGTTGCCAACACCAATTGGGGAGTCCCATTTAGGAAGTCTAAATGGGAACGTGATAGCGACCAAACATTGAAACTAATGGTTTTAAGGAAAGGCGCTGGCCACCTTTTAGCTTCTGCTATAAATAAAGAAATGTTTCTTGGGAATCTCTGCCAAGCAGGTTTGGTCCTGATTTATTTACAACGTAAAATCTTGCTAATTTTTTAAAGTCATTCACTCTGCATTCTGTTTTAAAATACCCTATAGGTGTAATTAGACTCCCTGTATAGCTCTTTAGTATAATATTGTCAGATTCTAAATGGTACCTACTAAATTCTTGCTAAATTCTGCTCCTGTATTTATGCGCATTTTATATTTTTTTCTATCTATTTCCACTAGCATTTGGAATTTATTATCAGCTACTAAACTGTCGTCAATTTGAAGTATATCCAAGTATTGATTGTCTATTTCAGTGTCATTATTTTCTACATTTTCTATTATGTTTTGTGTCCTTATGTTATTTTTTTATAACATAAGAACTCTGGGTGATTTCCCCCACCACCAATTTTACATTTGTGATTTTCTTATCTACCCAAAATGTAACTTTTGACAAAATCTACACTGTTCCTTTTTATTTTGAAATCTTTGTTTTTCTAGATATATGTTTTGCCTTTTTCCATAGTAATTTCCATTATTTTCTTGCATTTTTATTTTATTCCTATTGTTACTATAGCTACCTGCATTATATTGTCCGTTTTTTTCTGCATACCTCAAGACATTCAGATTCACATTACTTTTACATGTATTTGCTCCTTCCTTTTGCAGCGCTATTTGAAATATTTCTTGCAATGCTTTTGTTTCTTTTTCTTCACAAAGTCTGTCCAATATGGGCCCTTTTATCATTCCACATATAAATTTGTCCCTTACTATGTTGTTAAGCTCATTTCCGAAAGAACAAGTTACCGCCAAACTCTTGACCTTAGCGTACCACTATAGACTCACTGTCAATTTGCTGAGAAGCATAAAATTTTATACGTTCCCGCCTTACAGTCACAATAGGAGTATATTGTACAGTCAAAAGACTAATTAGCTCATCATATTTTTGTTCTTTTGGCAGCTTTGGATATGTTAAATCCCTTAAAGTTTTATAAGTACTGATTCCTATTAAGCTTAATAATGTATTTAGCTTTATGGTTTCGTCGGTTGCCTGGTTTGCCTGTAAATAGGATTCTAATTTTTCGTTATAAACTTGCCAATCTTGGGTTTCTGGACAAAACTCCATTATGCTTCAAATCAACGACATTTAGTTTTATGGCAAGTTATTTATATATATATATATATATATATATATATATATATATATATATATATATATTTTAATATTTTATTTTTAATTTATGCTATTTATTTGCTTTTATGCGTTCAGTTATTAATGTTAGTGGTTGCCTCGCGTATATTTTTTCTTTATTCCGCACTTTTGCGATAATTTTTTGTTTTTTACTCGAAAACGCGAAAATATTTGTTTTTGTTTACTTGTTTACGAAAACTTAACCGCACATTAGCACGTGCGTTTTTGTTTATTTCCTGCACTATGGTCGTCACCATGGAAACAGTATCACGTGTCAAGGTCTTTAAAAATCGGCTTGGTATGTTTTAGGTTAAGAATTTCGCCAAATTTTTATTTTTGCAATTTTTACGATGAAAACACGCAATTGTGACGAATTTATTTTTTCTTTAAGGCGAATATTCGCTCCCGTTAATTAATAAAATGCTGTTAGTTACCTACACGATGTAAACGCCGCGGTACTAAAAGGGAAGAGAGGGATCCAACATGCCTGCTAGCATCAACTGTCATAATTTTAATTTTCGCGGGTGATTACAATTATTAATTAGGTACATAGGTTAGGTACTTGAAATTTTTTATATTAATGTTTTCCTTCGTTGTAGCATATAATTATTAGTTACTTATAATTTTAAATTTAGTGTTTATACAGTATGTTCCCTTAAGTTGAAATCATATGGAAAACTTTTTTATTAATAATTTTAGGAAAAAAAGTTGTTCTTCATCAAAAGTTCTACAAAAAATATGAGTTTTGCTCAAAAGTAAAATGTACCTTTAAATTTGACAATATTGAAAAATGTTACTAAAAAAAGTTGATCAGAATTAAAAATTATGTTTAAGTATGCAAGTACATCCATTTAAATAAAAACTTCAGATTACATATTTTATTTTTTACTAATATTTCTATTTTGAATGAACTTGTATCCCTTGTGATTATGAAACACATGATAACCTTTTAGTTTTTCGATGATTTCTAATAAATTTACAATTAGAACGCGTAGTAAGTGCATATTCATTTATTTTACAAATAATAAAATCCATTCAAATACTAAGTTATAAAACTAACATCATATTAATATTAGAAACAAACAAATTAGATTTACATTAATGCTTCGACATATCCACCCTCTCGTTCAATACACTTAATCGTTCTATTACGCGTTTTAATTGCAAAATTGTTTCCATGTGTTTCAAAATCACAAGAGATACATGTTTATTCAAAATATAAATATTAGTAAAAAATTAAATAATCTGAAGTTTTAATTTAAATGGATTTACTTGCATATTTAAACGTAATTTTAATTCTGATTAACTTTTTTTAGTAACATTTTTCGATATTGTCAAATTTAAAGGTACTTTACTCCTGAGCCAAACTCATATTTTTTGACAAACCTCGTATACCAAAAAAATTTGATATTTGATATCTGTATTCTAGGTTTTAGATAATGCAGAACTTTTTATGAAGAATAACTTTTTTTTCTAATATTAATAATAAAAAAGTTTTCCATATGATTCCAACTTTATACTGTATAATTCATAATTATTTAAAAAATAGAATTTTAATTTAAATTTAAAACTTTTTAATGATATGTTTTTTTAATTCTTTTGGTATTTGATTTGTGTTTTAGGTGCAATATAAATAGTTTGTCTTTGAATTAAGGAGAGATCTTATCTTATTGTTCTAAGACTGCAATTAGTCATTGCTCTGGTTTTATATGTGTGATTTGTTGTTGGAAACAGAGAAGAATTTTTTTTTGCAGAAAATTATAGCTGTTCTAAAATATAAAAATCTTACTGGGAGTATTTGATTTTCTTTAAAGATACTTATAGTAGGATATCTGTAGTTTTTACTAAAAATTACTTTTAGTGAGTATTTTTGCAAAGAGAAAAGTTGTTTAAGATGACTGTGGTATAAACCTCCCATAAGTTAAAATTGATTGAAAAAGAGAAAAGTAAAACATTTTGGCTAATTTAAAATTAACTACCCTTGCAATTATTTAGTTTATAGATAGCACATCTTAATTTTTTACTAGGCATTTTAATGTGTAATTTTAAGTATTTCATATCTTTTACTCGATTAATTCTTTTGGTACACTCATTGCAATATTTTGTACAGTCTATTTTATGTATTGTAATATTCTGAAAGACTGGTGATGTATCTTTGTAACAAGTAAAAGCTAGAAAATATATTATATTTATATATTTATATATTTAAAATATATATCGCAGTAGCTCTAAAAAACTGGAAACGTAAAGTGCACGGCATGGGAATACAACTTAACGACCGATTTACCATATACACACTATAGTTTGCTGACCACCAAGTAATTGTAGCTAATGATAAAGAAGACATGGAGTATATGATAAGAAAGTTAATGGAAGAATACCAAAAGTGGGGATTAACAGTGAACTTGGACAAAGTATAAATAAGGTATAAAATAAACTGATATGGTATGGCCATGTACCACGGATAAACGACGAAAGATTACCAAAGCAGATCCTAGAATGGCAACCAATAGGGCGCAGAAAAAGAGGGCGTCCTAAAATAGAATAGCAACAGTCAATCCAAAGATCAATGAGTCAAAAAAATCTGACAGAAGATGATTGTCAGGATCGCAGCAGGTGGAGAATAGGCGTCGGACAACGTAGAAAACCGTTATAAACCGACTAAATAAAATGGAATGTAAACATAGATATGTCAATTATCAAATAACGCAGATTTTAACAAATCATGGGTGCTTTAAAGTATACACAAAACGCATAGGAAGAACAATAAGCGATTAATGTATGTACTGTATGGGCATAGACGACGCAAACCATACACTGATTCATTGCCCAAAGTTTAGAGAAAAACGAAACATTATGCCAGAAGCCTTAGCCTTACATATAGACCAAGGAAACGTACTACCAGAACAAATCATAAATGAGATACTAAAAACCAAAGATAAATGGAAGGTAGGTAACCAATTTATCAAAGAAATAATGGATAATAAAAGTAAAGATGAACACTCACAACAAACAATAATACTAGAGTAATAATAGAAATTGTTTGATACCAAACGGCTTGATATTATTGAAGTATTGTTAGAGGTCTTCAAAAGATGTAGGATATTTTAGTCAGAAATGAGAGTAAGGGAGCACGACAAAATAAAGTAACAAATAGAAATTAGATGATATGGACGAACTCCTAATCGCCCAAGCGGAAGGGAGATGTAGTGACTAGATTGAAAGACTGCTGGGCCACCTGATGTAATGTTCATAAAACGGTTCCGGCGGCACATGCATTTCAAAGGGGCCACTTGGTTTCAGTGCTTGCACTGACTACCTCCTAATCGCCCAAGCGGAAGGGAGATGTAGTGACTAGATTGAAAGACTGCTGGGCCACCTGATGTAATGTTCATAAAACGGTTCCGGCGGCACATGCATTTCAAAGGGGCCACTTGGTTTCAGTGCTTGCACTGACTACGCCCTTGACAAAAAAAAAGGAAGTTTGTTGTAAAGTTTCACACTGTCATATATCAGGGAATGTTTTGTGAGTGCAGAGTGTGGAATGGGAAGTGGAATGAAATCCCGATTCCGCGTGCCATATTGATGGTTGCAAGATAAAAAGACCCATCACTGTCAAAATCCTGTGTTTTACAAATAAAGGTCTACAACGTTTCCTCAGGTTAGCACCACAAAGGTATCTCACAGCTCGTTTTTGCAGTGTAAAAACGGAATTTAATAGAAATTAACTGCAGTTAGCCCAAAATGCAACCCCATAACTAAGCATGGATTCTAAAAAGGCAAAATAGGTAGTCTTAGCGATTTTATGGCCTAATTCGTTAAAGGTTTTATGTACTGCATAACATCCTGATTCAGGTTTTTTATTTAAGTTTGCTATGTGGTTTTTAAAATTTAGTTTGCTATCAATAGTAATCGCTAAAAACTTTGAACTTTCGCTAAACTTAATGGGCCTATCACCTAAACTCATATCATCTATATTAAATTTAAAACTTAAAATTTTTGTCTTTTCAATATTAAAGCAAAGAAAATTTGAATCACACCATTTTTTTATTTCCTGTATATCTTCAGAAATCTTAGTCCTTAGTAGAGCCTGATCTTTATGATGCCATAATATTGTGGTATCATCCGCAAATATTGTAAATAAGCCTTTTATGTCAATCTTGATCAGGTCATTAATATACAAAAGAAAGAGGACCGGGCCAAGAACAGAACCCTGTGGAACTCCGCGACCAACTGATTTGTAATCTGAAGTTGTAATTCCATTTACAATCATTTGTTTTCTACAAGTAAGGTATGATCTAAAGAACGATAATGTTTTACCTCTAAAGCCATAAATATAGAGTTTTCTTAATAACAAATCATGATTAAAGTTGTTCCAAAAAGGAGAATATTGCATCATTTGTTTAGAATCTTGAAATCCAAATTGACAGTTATTTAATATAATATGGTTTTTTAAAAATTCCACCTCTCGTGTTTTTACTATTTTTTCTATTATTTTTGCAGGATTGTCATAGGAACCAGATTTATGTAAAGGTACTACTCGCGCAATGTTTAGACTATCAGGAAATTGGCCAGACGAAAAACTATTATTCATAGACTTAGCCATTACATTTAAGGCATTATCGTCAAGATTTTGAAAGACTGTTATGGGAATTTCATCAATGTCTAAGCTATGTTTCTTTTCTATATTCTTAATAACTTTTTTATCTCGTTAATATCTGTTGGTGATAGAACAAAGTTTTCTGTTATGTATGAGCTTTGAAGGCTTTCAAGAGGATCAAAGTCAGATCCCAAATCAACCGTCAGGTTTTCTGCAATTGTGCAAAAGTAGTTATTTAGAATGTTGCTATCTAATTTTAAGCTGTAGGGTTGTGTATTATTTTTATCTCTTAGGTCATTAACAATTTACCTCTTTGATTTGATTTTTTTTTTAAGTTATAAGATTTCATTCATTCATTGCCATGTATAAAAATGATCTCAAATTTTTTGCAGAGATATTATACCTTGTGTAATCCAAAATTGCCTACTGTAATTGTTGCAATCCAGCTTGTTTCCTTTTTTATGTATGTTACCTTTGTGGACCTACAAAAAGCATATGATACTCTAGTAGAAAAATTATGGAGTGTTAGAGCAAACTAATATCAATCATACATACATAAAAGCGATAAAAGAACTATACAAAGCGTCAAAATCTAAAATTAAAATTGGAAATCGACTTTCAAAAGAATTCTTGGTAACAAAAGGCTTAAGACAGGAATGTTGTATCTCTCCAACTCTTTTTAAAATATATATCGCAGTAGCTCTAAAAAACTGGAAACGTAAAATGCACGGCATGGGAATACAACTTAACGACCGATTTACCATATACACACTACAGTTTGCTGACGACCAAGTAATTGTGGCTAATCATAAAGCAGACATGGAGTATATGATGAGAAAGTTAACAGAAGAATACCAACAGTGGGGATTAACAGTGAACGTGGACAAGACACAGTACTTATGTATTGGAAACGAATCCAGTGAGTTAGTACTAGAAAATGGACAAACACTATCTCCATGCAATGAGTATGTATACTTGGGTGTCACCTTTGATAAGACAGGAACAGACTGTAAAGAATTGGAAAAAAGAATAGCAAAAGCAAAAAAGGTTATTGGATGTCTTAACAGTATTTTATGGAGCAGAGAAATAAAAAAGAATGTAAAATTTAACATATATGAAACAATGGTGAAAAGCACGCTGTATGGAAGACTTGTCGCGTAACAGAAAAATACAAAACAAAAATGGAAAGTGTCGAAGTGGATGCAATAAGAAGATCAATGAGAATATCTAGAATAGATCACATAAGAAATGAGATCATAAAAGAAAGAATGGGAATCGAGGGAAGCATAACGGATGACATCACTAAAAGGCAACTGATATGGTACGGCCATATACAACGGATGAACGACGAAAGATTACCAAAGCAGGTCCTAGAATGGCAACCAATAGGGCGCAGAAAAAGAGGGCGTCCTAAACTAGAATGGCAACAGTCAATTCAAAGATCAATGAGTCAAAAAAATCTGACTGAAGATGACTGTCAGGATCGAAGGAGGTGGAGAATAGGCGTCGGACAACGTAGAAAAACGTTCTAAATCGACATAGTAGTAGTAATCCAAAATTACCTTCGGGTTTTCTTTCTCATACTGCACACAGGAAACGAAACATTAAAGCACTGGCCAACAAAGAATGAAAGTGTACAATTGAATCAGATGATTTAAAGCATTCTCCCAACTGCTTGGGAGGATACATTTTGTTTAAATTTATCAAAATTTTTCTTAGGAAATATTCTCCCCTTTTTTCGAGGAATTTTTATTTTATTTTTATATGAAAAAGGGCAGTTTGCTAATATACCTTCGTGATCAGAAAAGCCTACCTTTACGACCTTACATTTTATGTCGATATATTTTCTGAATCTGCTGTATACAGTTGTCATGGTTGCATTTAAACCAAATCCATGGCATCTTGTCTTTCATGCCGCAGCAAATGTCCTGTCAAAGCAAAATCTTGAGCAAATTTTTATTATATCCATTTTCAACAGAACTTTAGTTTAGATAAAATAATTTCAAATTTTATGAACATTTTTGATAAATGGTCCATTTTATGACATTTTATTACATGTTTTCCGATTTTATGACAATTTTATGGAAAATGTATTAACTTGGGCATTTTCGGGTGAATATAAGGTGTTTTTTTTTAAATAAAAAATATTTTAATTTAAAAAAAATATAATGTGTTTAGGACATAAAAGTTTTCACTGAGTGTCGTGAAAAAGAAAAAAAAAATTGTGGAAGATAAAAATCAACACACCATCAACATCGATTTTTCTGGGAAAATTTTCGGTTGTGGAAAAGATGGTGTATACAAAGGTTGTACACATCCCTAAAAGTTCACTCCCAATTTCACCCTAATCACTTGAATCGAGTTCTACCGGTGTCTTTATTTTTTTGCAGGTATATCCAAATGATGGTTTACCTCGCTTTATTTGCAATGACTGCAAACAGCAGGCACAACAATGTTACATCTTTAAATCAAACTGCAAAAAAGCATATGAAGCTCTTAAGGTAAAGTTTTTATTTTATTTTTGAAATCTATTTTCATACCCAGCATTTTTATCAAGAAGCTTGCCAAAGTCGACAAGAAAAATTATAGCAATTTGAGTTGAGGATATACATTGGTAGAGCCACAGGACTGTAAACTCAATGGTTGTTTTCGTAAAATGTTGCCGCAAGGTTTTTTTTAAAATGTTACATTTCCTGAGCTCCACAAAGACAATAATTTGGCGGATTGCCACTCATCTCTGCAGTTTTCGGTTTAGAGGCATTTTATATTACTTTACGCCCCCCTCCGAAATGTTGACAGGGACTGAAAAACCCATGGATGGACATGAATTTTTTAGGTTTTATTGAAGTATCTCGAAAACTAACCTTTTGGAAAAAATTACTAAGAACACTTTTTTGTAGAGAACAAACGTCTTTTTGCAATAATGTATTAGTCGATAAGGTTAGGAGAAGCAAGTATCTCTTCAGTGGCATCCGTAAATTTAGGTTTTTTAGAAAAAACCTGATTATTTTTGGATTTATAAAATTTTCTTAAAACCTACATTTTGCGGGAAAACGTGTACTTGGTATACTTTATTGTAGAAAATAAATTTTTATTATAAACGCTGTGTTATAATGTGGTGCTTATGTCAAATTTTAGACTGTAGGGGCGTATATACAGGGTGTCTCAAAAGTCCAAGTCCACCCCAATATCTTCTGAACTATTAAAGATAACTGAACCATATTTGGCAGCTATATGAGGGGGCCGCATAGGGGCGGTCAACTTAATTTTTTTTAAATCGATACCTCGTTTTAAAGGTCTATGAAAAACTTGCATTTTAAAATAACGTCAGTTGTTTGCGTCAAATGTGTCAAAAGCTATGGACTGCCAAACCTAATTTTTTTCCGTTTTTGTCAAAATTAACAAGTTTGTTGTTTTAAACAAAAACCCTGTTGAGTGATATCCTGTTTAAAAGGTCTTTAAAAACCCCAACATTTTGGTGTAACTGCTATGGTTAGACAAAATTTGTGAAATTTATCAAAAACGGTAAAAGAATAAGTTTGACAGTTGATAGATTTTAACACGTTTGACATACAAGGGGCATTTACGAAAAAATTTTGGTTTTTTAAAGACCTTTCACACAACATAATGTTTTTGTTTAAAACAACAAACTTGTGAATTTTTACAAAAACTTTAAAAAATAGGTTTGACCGTCCATAGCTTTTCACAGATTTGACGTAGACACTTGGCGGTTATGTCAAAATGTTAGTGTTTCAAAGACCTCTGAAACGAGGTATCACTCGATAAAGGTTTCAATTTTAAAGATTTAAGTGAACCGCCCCCTAATGCAGAGGAAGCACACTTATCCCTTCATAAAATAGATATTTTGATGTTATAAATCACAGCCAAATATGGTTCAGTTATCTTTAATAGTTCAGAAGATATATGGGTGCACTCGGACCTTTGGGACGCCCTGTATATAGATACATTTTCAAAAATAACCAAATTCCTTTCTATAATTTATCTACTTTAAAAAAAATCCTTAATAGTGTCCGATTTTTTTGGCACAGCCGGTATCATACTAAAATAACTACCAACTTTATTTATTTAATTATGTATTTCGTATTTTCCAGCAATTTTTACAATCTGAAGACACCGAACTTGAAACGCCCACGTTTCAACATGCAACTTATGGTGGCAAAAACTCGCCAAAAAAGTTTAATATAGCTTCTAAAATTGTACAATCTGTTGGCGTCACTCAAGATCGTGAAAAACTGAGCGATGGCACAGAGGTTATTACATTGTGTATTGAGAAGCCAATTAAGGAAAGAAAAGTAAGTTCAAGTAAAATAATTGACATTGTACTTCACGTACAACTGATTTAAAAAAATCTGATAAGACTGGAAAAACTCGTTTTTTATTTTATATCTTATATTATATCCGGTTGACATTTACATTTTATAGTAGTGTTATGACGTCCAATTAGAGGACTGTTTATTTCCTTTTGAATATAAAATAAAACTTGATAAAAACCAGCTAACAATATATTTTTTGTGTTTTTTAAAAATAACGTGCTTGTTTTTGTTAAATTACATTTAATTCTAAATTGATTACCTTTATTAGCTTTGCCAAATAATACCTTAAAAAGTATGAAGAACATATATATACTTTGTAGTATAGTAAAAATTATGAAATTATCACTCTAAACGTAAATACATATACCTTCCTTTCTGCTCTGACTGCGTTTATAAATAAATAAATGCGTAACTTTTTTTAAAATCAAATAATAAAAACAGCAATCCTTTGCGTATTTTAATAATGTTTATCTAAAATTTGTAAATAATATCTTGCAGTAAAATATTATCTGTGATTTTTTAAATGTAAAACCAAAACTAAAAAAATATTCTGTAACATACAATAATATAGGGGCTGAACTAGAGCAATCTATTGCCTTCTAGTCCCTTTTTGCAATATTTTAGAAAAGAATCTGGCACAAAATGTATTGTAACTTACCTACTTGGTTATTGCAAATTATTTATTATTATTATGTTCGGTCTTTTTGCTGCAGTTCGGCACCTGAGTTTTGGTGATTGAATTCTACGGTAAATGGGTGCTTAGCTGCCTGGAAACTGTGAAAAATTCTTGCATTCTTTGCTCTATCGAAAGGCTCATTTTAGAGTACTCGAAGTAGCGCCTGATCTTCCCGAACTTGACTTACTTTTGGCCTGCCCGGTCATCCTTGTTTTCTTTCAAGTGATTGTTCTTTTATCCATCTTTTATTTATAGAACACACTGTTGTTCGGCTTACGTTCAAATGCTGGGCTACCGCTGGAAAGGTCCAATCATTTTCCGACTTAGTAACAATTTTCACTTTTAGCTCTTTGGTCGTATGTAAAGCCATTTTAGGAATAAATACCATGTTTATGTATTTATTATTCTATAACTGATGACAATGTGTAGTTGTCATTAACAGTTTTGATATTGTTCAAATACTGACGTTTTAATAAAGTTGATGGTGGCTTAGAATACACTGTCCAAATTTTGTAAAAAGTACTTTAAAGAGTCTTATCAGTTCTCTTGATATCAGCTTACTTTACTTAAAGTATAACAGCTACAATCCAGTACTTGTATTTATTACTTAAAGTATATAACTGTAAAGAACAGTAAAATGTACTTTAGGCAAACTAAAATGTACAGAACTAAGTATCTTGAACTGTACTTGATAGTTGAAGTACAGGGTGATTTAAATTGGACACTTTTAAGTGGGAAAGGGTACTTTTAGCGGAGATAGAGAAAAAACTAACCCCCCTTGGGAGCCTCAAATTTCATGACGAAAAAACAGCTTTTAATATATCAACCCGTTTTTGCACTGCGGGGGCTTTTTGAAAAGTCTGCATTTTGGATTGGGATAGTAACTTTTTTACTTCTCAATTTCTTTTTGGTGTAAATAGCTTGTGTGTAGATTTTTTAATGAAATTGTCAAAATAAGTTTTCTCTGTGACGTTTAGTTTCCGGGATATAACACAAAGTTCTATTTTTCTTACGGAATTACCATCATATATCAAACTTTATATTTTTTTGTATTGTTTTTAAATATTTTTATATTTTTTTATGATTTGTATTCCCTATATTTTTTGATCATACACTTTTTTGACGGAGTTTTTATTAAATATTTAAATTAAAAAAAACAATGATGACATACAACATACAGTATGATACATTGTTTTAAAGGAAATTTTAGGCTGATTTTAAAACTTAAATAGAAAAAGGTCATTCCATAAGAAACATAATTTTTAGCAAGCAGTGGAACTGTTTATTTTATTTAATCTGCTTTTGTTTATGGTTAATAAATTTTATATCTTATTATAGTGTCTGTCTGTGTGTATGTTCCATTATTAATATTATTAATTTATTGTGTTTAATACCATTGCATTTTTAAGTAAGTGTATAGGATCTATTTTTATTCTGATTTTTTATTTTAAATTTAGCTTAAATTTATCTTTAGAAATTCTGACTAATAAAGCTGGATTTTGAATTTGAATTATTACAGTAAAATAGTCTTTGAAATCGAGTGTCTATGCCGTAAAAATACCTGCGGCCTCAACTTTACCGTGAAAATTTTGGGTTCTGGGCTCACAAAACTCCCGCGCCCGGGACATAACAAAATTTAGTCATATTTTTCACCAAAATTTTCACACTTTAAAGTGACTGCGAAATTATATATTACTATTTTTTTCTAAAAGAATATTGGCAAATATGATAAAAAAAAACTTTAATTTATTCTAAAACAACCAAATTGTTAATATATTTTATAGTTCTAACTTTTCTTACACGCTTGAAGATTGTTTACATCGCCATTTTCACGTTTAGGTTTTTTTCGAGTAACACGGTTTTATAAAAAAAACTTTTTTTACCACCCTGTGAGGAAAACAGGAACAGCCTGACAAGCAGCGTGAATTTCCACTAATTTGGTAGGTTTTGAAATTTTAGTAGGCAAATCTTCCTTAGTGTATTTTATTAAATTTTAATATATATTTTTTATTATATTGCAAAAATGCCATTAACAAAATAGCCCGTAGGAAAAGATCGCTATTACCTAACTAAATTTAACCTTGCGTAACCTAACCTAACCCAAACCAAAGCGCTATTTGAATACTTGCTATTTTGAACACGGGCCATTTTAAACACGCGCCCATTTTGATACGCACTATTTTAAACACGCGCTGCTTTGATACGCACACGCGCTACTAAAATTTTCTAATAAAAGGTTAAAATCTATACTCTTATAAATATCAAAACTTAAGGTTTTATAGGGGACCTTTGATAAAAACGCACTGTAGTTTAGTTATATAATACAGCGAAACGGATCCTGTTCTTCCGGTTATATCACAGCTCTCTTATAAAACAATTTTTGGTAAGTTTATATAACTTTTGTTCTCCAGGTTCCGCCAATTACCTTTATATAACTTATCCTTATAAGAAAGCCCACATTTTGAGGCTATCACCCCGGACTACACTTTTAAAATGGCGTACTATAATAATTTTGATGTTTGGTTTTTTGCGCGACATTAAGGCAGATATGGTACAATAATACATTATTCATACATTGGATTATTTTTTGCAGTTTTGGGCACCGCTTTAAAAAAACAGAACTTCATTATACGGCCGGCGTATAAAAATGTGACAACCAAACTAACATTTATTCTCTGATGTTAAATCAATCCATATTTCTCAGCCTTGATAATGCTTGTTTGCCAGGGTGTTGCCAAAAAAAAATTAAATATTTTTAAGTCCATTGACTATAATTTTTTAGTCCCCGGGAGTGAAATGTTTGAGTCCCCGGGATAAAAATTTGTCGTTACGTTTTTAATCCCTGAAGTGTAAAATAGTACATTATATACCCAGGGACTAAAGTGATACTTTTTATCCCGAGGCGAAATGTTTGTAGCCCGACCGCAGGGAGGGCTACAATTCGCTGAGGGATAAAAAGACACTTTAGTCAAGTGGTATATATACTATTTTTTGCAATTCTGGGCATAGTTTCATTCAAATTTTTAATTAAATTTTTCGAAAAGAAAGTCATCTCCACTGCGCTATTGATTGGCCTATAAAATGTGACAACCAATAAAGTACCATTCATTCTCTGACGTTAAGTCAGTTGATATTTCTTAGATAGCCTTGGATAATACTTGGTTGTCAGGGTGTTGTCAAGGTACCATAAAATAACTGTTAAAATACAAACAACGCCGTGGAGATTTCTGCGATTTGCTAGTGCGTTCCCAAAAGTAAATAAAATGGATATTGATATTGATACAGCTGCCGCAGAGGCAGTGAAGGCACTGCTGCCCGCTAAATCGGAGAAAATATATGAAAAACAATACAAACATTTCCTGGATTGGTGTCAAGCTAAGGATGTTGCTGATGTTACACAGGAGAAGGTACTTCTTGCATATTTCTTCCATCATGCGAAAAATTTGAAGGCTTCAACGGTTTGGTCACATTATTCAATGATTAAATCAAAGCTGATCGTTGAAAAAAGTTTGGACATTGGAAAATATTCAAAATTGAAGGCATTTTTGAAAAGAAATGGGGATGGCTACCGCCCAAAGAAGTCTCGAATACTGGACATGGATCATATCCAGCAGTTCCTCCAGGAAGCACCAAATCAAGAATATTTGATGATCAAGGTAAAGTGAACTGTTTTTACATTATTTTGAACCATGTTAACGTCACTGATTCGAAATATCATTTGTTGCTATCAGGTTACGTAGTTTGTACAAAAAATTGTATTGCTACTTAGTAACTGAAAAATCTTTATTTTCCAGGTGGCGTTGATAATGGGAGTTGCCGGTGCATGCAGGGGTGTTGAACTGTGCCAGCTACAGAATGAAGATGTTCAAGTCCAAGATTTTCATCTTGTTGTCACAGTTCGAAACACGAAAAATCAAACTGACCGATGCTTCATAGTGAAGAACTCCAAAGAAAGCAACGCTACAGACGTAGTGAAAATCTGTAAATCCTACATGGCTCTGAGACCAACAAATTTGACAATATCGAGATATTTCATTGGCTATAAAGACGGCAAATGTTTATCACAACCTGTTGGAAAGAATACTTTTGGGCTTTTCCCGCGAAAAATAGCTGCCTTCCTGAACCTGCCAGAGGCCGTTTCATACACAGGACACTGCTTCAGGCGTACCTCTGCTTCCCTTTTAGCAGATTCTGGTGCGAATATTGACCAGCTCAAAAGACACGGTGGTTGGAAAAGTGCTACCGTTGCTGAAGGGTATGTTGAGCAATCAATCGAAAACAAAAAAAATGTGGCGGATAAAATATTCAGTCAAAACTTGAGGACAGATGTCAAGAGTCATAAAAGCCAAGGCCAATCACGTACCGTAACAGTATGCAATTTTCCAGAACCCACAATCAACGAAGACAGCAGCACTGATCACACCGAACCAGCAATTTTCGGATCTCCACTGCAAAACATCAACCTCAACCAACAGCGAAGCGAAATCGATTCAGATCCACGATCATTGATTCATTTAGTTGGCTGTAGCGGCGCTATTTTGAATATCAATATAACAAACAATAATAATGTCAAATAACGTAGGAATGTATAGATTAGGCTAGGTAGTTTATTTTGATAGTGTATAGGCCTATTTTTAGATGCTCCCAAATACAAAATTTGAAAAAACCATGAATTCGGGTCCAGGGACTAAAATATTTTAGTCCCCGGGAGTAAAATATTTTAGTCCCCGGGATAAAAAGTACTATTTTAGTCCCTAAAATGCGTTTTTAGTCCCTGAATTGCAAAAAGGTATTTTTTAGAATAAAGATATAATTGTTGATCTTTTGTGAGCTAGAAACATACTGTTGGTATACTTAAAACATCATTTTCTGTAGATTTCAAAAATATAGAAATATATAGGGTGCTTATATATAGGGTGTTCAAAATAGAAAATGGCGAAGTAGAAAAATTTCGGTATATTTTTGTAAGATCTATTCGACAAATAATAAAAACGATAGACCTTTGCTTAGGTGTAGATGCCATTTTGTTTTTACCTAATTTTGATTTGATTTAATATACGGATAAGCTCTATTAGAAATTTGGTAACGATACGAAGATTGTCCAAATTGATAGACTATAGCATAAACTAATATAATATAATAGACGCTCAGCTTTCATTAGGCCAATAGCATACTCTTTAATTCACGCACTGAGGACCTTTGAAATCAGCCGGTGACGACCGGTGAGGGCGCTGATGTCGCTATTCGTTTGGTAATAGCAGGTAACCACATGAACTCCAATGCTCGCTCTGTCTTTTTTTTCTTATGCAATAATTTACATAGGAAAAAAGAGAGAGAAAGCGTTTTTGCCCCTGTGATTACTCCATAGTGCAGTGTTGCCGATATTTTATTTAATTCAAAATCATTTGGAAAAATCTTTCAGTCACTCCTTTCAGTATACATGCAACCTTCTGTAGGGGTGGACGCGTCTTGCCCAGTGTAGGCATAGATATGTAGGTAAGAAAAAGTAGATATATTTTCTGACTTCCAAGAGTTAAGGCCAGAGGCAAATGTACAGTCCTTACACTTTAAAATTTTTCGGACAACTCAGAATTTTTTTGGGAAAACTCAAGAAATTTTCGGAAATGTCAGGAAAAACTCGGAAAATGTTTGGAAAAACTTGGAAAATTTTCAAAAAACTCGAGAAATGTTAGAAAAAACTCGGGAAATTTTCGGAAAATGTTTAGAAAACCTCGGACAATTTTCAAAAAACTTTAGAAATGTTTGAAAAACCTCGCGAAATGCTCGGAAAAACTGGGAAAATTTTCGGAAATCCTGGAAAACTTGGGAAATGGTCAGAAAAACTCGAGAAATGTACAGAAAAACATACATTGGAAAAGAACTCTTTAACCTGCTACCATCTGAACTGAACAAAAGGTCAAAAAAATCTTTTAAAAAACAAATAAGCACTTGGTTACTTCAAAATTATCCAAAATTAAATTAAATAAATAAATAGATACCTAACTAACTAGAAACTGATCTTCAAGAATATTTCATAACTTTTTTTTAGTTTTATATATTATTTGTTTTTTTTTTCATTGTAGTAGTATAACTACTTAAAAATTTTGCATTTAGTTATTTTTACATTTATTTGTCTGAATTCTTTAAACTTTTTATTTAGCCAAATATTAAATTCAAAAATACGTAAAACACTTTTAAGTTAAACGGTTCAACTGAAATCATCAGCTGTATAAACAACTAAAAAATTTTAAGTACACTAACGTGACTTTTAACAGACTAAGGTAAAAGCGTGGGGTGTATAAAAATTGTGTTAATAAACGATTGTTTAATCAAATAAAAATGACTTGTCTAAAATATCAAATGCGCTAAAAACCAGGTTTGTAATTCCTTACCTGTCACTTTTCATCCCTGATTTTAATTTTTTATCCCTGATCTATCCCTGTTCATCCCAGGGATAAACAGTGACACTTTTATCTTTTATGTTTTTATCCCTAAACAACGAAAAAGGATTGGGACTGACCCTTGAAAGGAGGCGCAGTTTCATTCTTTTTTTGTAATAAGTGGACCCTTTTTGTGGTTTCTAGTTAGTAAGGTCTGGAACGAGTAACCTTATTATTCATATGGTAAGGTTAAAAACGAAATAGTCTATTACATATGAACAAGAGAAGAGAGTGACAAATTTCACACGAGCGTGAATGTTGAGAATGAGGCGCCAGCCGAGTGAAACAACAGGCGAGTGTAAGAAGTTACTTTCTATCGAGTTGTGTACGCTATCTTTCCTACGAACACTGATGAGCTATACTCATTTTTGTAAAAACGGTTCTTCAATTTTGCACAAATCAAATGAAACTGCTTTTCCGCACATGTGTGGAAAGATACTTTGCAACACATGTGCAAAAAGTATTTTTCAAAAAATTTCTGCCCATGGGTGAAACCTAACGTTTTCTGAGGATGAAAATGGTGTGAAACCCATGATTTTCATGTGTGGTCGTAGGAAAAATATATTGCATATGAAATACCTCTTATAAAAATAATTAACAAACAAAAGTTTAATTTGATACCTTTGCGCTTTTTTTTCTCTTACATTCTATTTAGTTCTCTTTGCTCAAATAACCGTTCGCCCGCCTTTCTTTTTGTGTGTTCTTTCTGTCTAGAAATTAACAGTGTCGGAGTAGCAAAGGGACTACCGGGTGTGCCAAATTCGATGTAGTCGAAATTTATAAAAACTTATGTAAATATGAAGACATACGAGGGGATTATGAAAAGTCTGACTTTATGAAGGTGGCCTACAACTTTTTTATTTACAAATTTTTTTATTTTGGTGTAATTTACCTTATTAAATGCAAACTTTTTAAAATCCCGTCGGTCCTAAAAAACCACGAGGTGAATCAAATAATAGAATCTTTAATAAATATCCAAGGTGTTTTTAGTATAAATTTATTTTATTTATTAAGTAATAATAAATGGATCCATGACGGATAAGATACCTTCCTAGACTAGCCAATTAGCACACAATAAGTAAACTCCACCCTATTATACCAGCTCTAAAAAGTATTTTCTAAATTTATCGGAAATGAAAGTTACGAAGTTGTTGGTTCTACCGTTGTTTGATGGATCTCCATCAAACAACGGTTCTACTTAACATCTTTTAGTGATTTTTTACTGCGTATCCAAATTTTTCAAAAGGCCCGCGCGCCGCTGTTTTGTGTACCCTGCCCGATTTAACCCAAAACTAGTTAAAAATTAGTCTTGAAAAAGTTTTTGGAGTATTATAGGGTGTGTCTGTATAACTAATAAAAAAAAAACTGTAATTTAACCCGGTACTCATATCTGCCGGGTGGACCAAAAAAACCCGGTCAAAATGTTTTTGTTATAACTATACTAACCAATTGATTAGGCTTTCAAGCAGAAAGATTTGATATTATAAATTCTAAGATGGCTGAGAGAATCAATCTTGCCCGTTTCAAAGAGGCTTTTTAATTCTTATATTTCGGATTTTTGGAACTCTTAAAAACGCTCTGTTTTCGCCACCCTCATGCAACTAGTTACGAATCATTAAAATCCGTTTAGTGGATCTCGAAACATTAATTTTAAAACGGTTTAGTGGTTCCCGAAATATTATTCCTTAATTCTGTATCCATTCTTCCATTAATACTGAATGGATTCTATAAAATCTCTAGAATCGGTTCAGTGGTTCTTTAAATTAGAATTGTTATAGCAACTGTTATTTCAATTTCTGTCTGCAATAATTTCGTTATAAACTCACTGAATCGATTTCAATGAAAAAAAAAAAGAATTATGGTGATACCCGATTGCTCTTTGATCAAAACTATTAAAATTGAACAAAAGTCAAATTTGTCCTTCTATGAAGGATCGCTTCTTTGTATGTTGCGAAGATTTATTTTTTTATGATTAACTTGTGCGTGGTGGACCTAGGATCTTTTAAATAAATTCAAAAAAAGGTCGAAAAATTTCTCTCAACATAAGAAAAAACTACCCTTTATGGAGGGTCAAATTCGAATTGGTAAGCCATATTATATTTAGAGATGGCTGAAAATTTAAATACGGATCTTTAATGAACTTGATCTTTGCCATGATGCTTTTTATTTAATTGTCGGTTTACCAGTAATGAATTTATGAGGAAATAAATGCACATAGAAATGGCAAGGCAATCGCATATTCTGTAAAATTTTTCTATAGTTCTAAAAAAATTCAAAACATTTTCGGAATATAAAAATAAACGAACCTTTTTAAAAAGTAAAGTTTTTATGTCCGCCATTTTGGATTTTACAATGACGGCAAATTTTGTTTGTGATCTTTTAAAAGCAATCAATCGTTAACCTGTATGTAAAAGAATATTGTTAAAGCAAAAATTAATTTTTAGGGGCCTAAACCGATTTAAACGATTCATATCTCGTTGTGCGTAGCAAATATAGAGCTTTTCGACAAACAAAAATATATATCTAAAATTTCCGTAACAGAAGAATAAACGAGCCTCTTTCAAGGTCAAGTTTGATTCTGTCTGCCATCTGGGATTTTAAGATGGTGGACAAAAATATACTTTTACACAATTGTCCGATCAATTCCCTGCAAACTACTGCTTGCTTTGGTAAAATCTATAGCTGGAAAGCTATAACGATAAACATTTTGTCCGGTTTTTTGCCCACCCGGTATGACACAATAAATATAAAATATACATAGATGACATATTTTTTTCTTTTGCCCTTATTATCGAAGAAATAACAGTTATTTCTTCGATGCCCTTATATCAGGGTGTAATAATAGAAAACTAATAGGCGCTAGAAAAGATCAAACTAAGGATTTTTTTCTTATTATATTTTGCATCAAACCTCTTTGTTTTTTAGAAAAAGCGTGCCAAACTTAACAGCTTTTATTTTATATTTTTTACTCCCTTGTAATAAACAATGAGAAATGCTGGCCAGTTGGCTCGATCAAGGCCATATTACACACACACACACACACACACATTTTATATTTTATTATAACTTCCTGAAAAATTAATTTATTATAACTTCCTGAAAAATTACAACAAAATCGATATTTTTTGAAATTTTGCATGACAATAGGGGTAATAATTAAATGGCAAAATTATTTAAAAATAAATAGAAATACTCAAAATTATTACCAAAAATCTCTTTTTTTCTTTAACAAATTTTAAAAATTCTTTAATATGTAGTGCTACTACAGTAAATATCGGTTATAACGACATTGAACGGACCGCTTAATTTCGGTCGTTAAAACCAAGCTTTGTAATAGAAAAAAAAAGTAAAAAGTACTAAATATTGATTGTTAAAAACTAAAATTATACTTATTTTTAAAATTTATAAAATGTAAAGAAGAAAATCTTCGATTTTGAATCCGCCAATCCAACTTATAAATTGAATTTCATCTGCCCATTCGCGTATGCAAGGAAAGGGGATAATGGGGGTAATTATCCCCTCCCAAGATTTAGATAATGCAGAACTTTTTATGAAAAATAACTTTTTTTTCTAAAATTATAAATAAAAAAGTTTTCCATATGATTCCAACTTAGGAGGACATACTGTATATATACATTTATATATGTATAAGTCGAAAACGTAAACGCCTAAGCATATTAAATAGGCAGTAGCTAGAAAAGGAATAATATTTGATTAAATTACGCGGTATACCAACCAAATTCTAAATACCTTATTCATAATGATCGAGTTCGACCAAACACACCGGGGCTCCCGAGAGGCTCTCTCTCTTTAATGCACCACATTCAAAAGAGCGGAAGAATTGCCAAGCCAAGGGTTGTCTACGCGAACTCACTAACTGTCCACCTATTGAAAAATCAATCTGGGGAAAGTAGGAGAATTGTAAAGTAGATAGGTATAATTGTCTTTGGTATGGCAACACCGCCGACTCATTCAGGCGAGACAATTAGCAATTAATATTTACACCGTCGCGTATAGCCATCTGGTATGAGATTTCGGTAACAGGGGCCATTTTTGGATCAGGCGTCTTTGTATTAGTTTATGACTATAGCTTAATTTTTTTTAGGCGAAAAAACCAAAACTTGTGCTGGAAGAACCTGAAATTTTAGAAGAAGTTGCATCAAGTAAAGTGATAAAAGTTTCCAATTCACAAAGGTTTAATGTCCAGCCAAGTGAAATTGACGAGGAGAGAGAAAATGTAAGAAAAAAGCTACGAATCTTTTTCAGTTACTATAAACGTCAATTTCGGGACACATGCCAACTGCGCACCAAACCCTTGTAGTAGTAGGTAGTTAATAAAGGGTACTAACACTACGAAGTACAAAGTCTATAGACTTAGTCCGGACCGACCTCCATTTTCGTTGAAGGTTTAACTAATATTTTTCTTTGAAATGTTTATAAATACCCAGTATAGTTGAACCTTTTTCTTGGTTACATTGAGATTATATACACACCAAGCAAAACAAACAAATACGTAAAAAAAGAAAATATTAAATTAAGTCAGTGTACACCATTTGACAGCTGCTCCTCGGTATATTTTATATGGTAATTATTTGGACGAGTTGGCGTTTTCAATTAATATTGTGTTACCGAGATAGAATTCCATTATAAGTTGCGGTTTTTTATATTTTTTAAATGTGGGTTCGTTTTCAATACAGTAAGCATCTCCAGGGATATTTTAAAGTTATTTATCTATTTGGGTTTTAAAAATTTTGCAATTTATTTATTATTTCTATAGTTTTAGAAAGTTTAAGCCACCCCTAGGAGTTTTACTAAAATTTAAAACTACTCTATACAGATGATAATTCATCACTAGACCCACTTGCCCTATTCAAAATATAGGGGTAAAGTATACACCTCGAAGGGGATTCGTGCTAAAAAAATTGCAAGATAGCCAAAAAGTATCCCCCTTGCAAACAAAATCGACGTATTTCGGAGTTTTTTTAATTTCCTTTTTAAATTGTCACCTTGTATGTGTATATAGCGAAATGTGCTCAAAACTTTTGCGATGTCTTAGCTTTAACCTTTTTTTTGAAATTAATAAATTTCTATTTGTATCAATTTGTGCTTGGGAGGAGGGGATGTGGGGTTTCTTTTTAAGAACTTGTCTATAATTTCTGTTAGTTTGCCGAATCCCAGCTTTGTATAATTTCTGGAATCTGAAAAAGTGTTTTCAAATTTTTTCCTATAGTTTTGTCATAGTTCCTATCAGTCTGCCAAAGCTCAGCTCTCTAGCGTTTCTGAAAGTAAGCAATGTTAATTTTACATACCTTTACATGTATTTCATAAGTTTAAATGTATAGGGGAGGGTTGTAAATGAAAATGTTGATGTTTTTTGATTTGTTCCAAGGATTTGATCATAATTCCTCTCAGTCAGTAATTTCAGCTTTGAAGCCGTTCTGGAAGTACGTAAGTAAAGTGAGTTGCAAATTCGACGTTTTTTAAAATTCCGTAACTACTTTACTGCTTTATGGAAGTCCATCCAACTTGGAGATATTGTTAACTCTATCAAGGTCTACGACTAAGCAAAGTGTGAGTTTCGTAGCTCATTCCGAAATAGAATTATAGATAGGACAAATACGGGCTGAAATGTTTCAAGAAAAGGTGGTACAGCAGTTTGTGCAAACTTGGCGGGGCACTGCCGTGCCCCCAGATAAGATATATTATAAGGTGGCAGGGTTTATTTTTTATTATCGCTAATGAGATTTTATAGGCTGCGCCTTTTCGATTCTCGAAAGACGTATTCTGCAGATTGCTGTCACTGTAAGAATGAGAAAGACAGAACATGGAGGCATCGCGTGGTTTGTTCGCGTCCCATGCAACTTATCCCATGAAGCGTGTGCGTTGCTTGATTAAAAGAAATTCTGCCCACTATGAAGAAAGCTGGAATCTACAAATTAGCAAATTTGTGAAAATTCGACTTTAACTAGCAAAGGGGTCGTTATTCACAAAAGCAGTAAATGTTTTATTAAATATTTACAACAAATAAAGAATATTACTGCTTTTTTAGGTTGAATTTGGGCGCCAAATATAATGTAATTTAGGATTAGTTGGTACAAGAAATAACGCATTTTGGTTTGTTTGCTTGTTACTGCCTTTTTCCATTTTTGGCCAAAATCATCTCGATTTCATAATACCTAGAGACCCTGTATGTGTGAAACATTTTAAATAATATTTTAAAAATACGCGACAAACCCAAGGTATTTATACTTTTACACAGATTATCTACAGAATTTGAAAGGTCATTAAACACGACTGTCCAACTGCGATCAGATCAAAAATTTCCGTCACTGGGCTGCCTTAAACACACCCGATGATGTAGCTACAGTCGTCCAGTTAAGTTAAAGATAAAGACCTTGTGACAAACCCATCGAAGTTACTCAAATAGACTGAAACCCACATTTTTTGGTTATATTATTTTCCCTCCTTTGATTTTATCTTAAATATATTTGACTTTTATAAGTTTGTCGTGTCGAAAAATCGACTTTCAAAAGAATTCCTGGTAACGAATGGTTTAAGACAGGGATGTTGTATCTCTCCAACTCGTTTTCAAATATATATCGCGGTAGCTCTAAAACAACTGGAAACGTAAAGTACACGGCCTGGGAATACAACTTAACGACCGATTTACCATATACACACTACAGTTTGCTGACGTCCAAGTAATGATAAAGAAGACATGGAGTATTCGATGAGAAAGTTAACCGAACAATACCAAAACTGGCGGTTAACAGTGAATGTGCACAAGACACATTACTTGTTTATTGGAAACGAATTAAGTGAGTTAGAACTAGACAATGGACAAACAATATCTCCATGCAATGAGTATACATACTTGGGTGTCATATTTGATAAGACATACTTTAAAGAACTGGACAAAAGAATAGTAAAAGCAAAAAAGGTTATTGGATGTCTTAACAGTATTTTATGAAGCAGAGAGATAAAAAAGAATGAAAAATTTAACATACAGTCGAACCTCTATAACTCGAACCTAAAGGGACAACCAAAACAGTTCGAGTTATGGAGAGTTTGAGTTATAGAAACTCGAGTTACATGGGTTAAAATACATGTAAAAAGCGCAGGGACCTCTTAAAAGGTTCGAGTTATAGAGAGGTTCGAGTTATAGAGGTTCGAGTTAGAGAGGTTCGACTGTATATGAAACAATGGCGAAAACCACGCTGTTGTATGGAATAGAGACTTTTCGCGTAACAGAAAAATATAAAGCAAAAATGGAAAGTGTCGAAATGGATGCAATAAGAAGATCAATGAGAATATCTATAAGAAATGAGATCATAAAAGAAAGAATGGGAATCGAGGGAAGCATAAGGGATGGCATCACTAAAAGACAACTGATATGGCACGGTCATGTACAACGGATGAACGACGAAGTATTACCAAAGCAGGTCCTAGAATGGCAACCAATAGGGCGCAGAAAAAGAGGGCGTCCTAAACTGGAATGGCAACCAACAGTCAATCCAAAGATCAATGAGTCAAAAAATCCTGCAAGAAGATGATTGTCAGGATCGAAAGAGGTGGAGAATAGGCGTCGGACAACGTAGAAAAAAGTTCTAAACCGACATAGTAGTAGTAGGTTTGTCGCGTCTCTGGTTTCCTAATATATGTCATACATACAGGGTGTCTAATAATACCTAGCTATATTAAATAGATTTTTTTAAGGGCAATTCGATGTTTTCTGTTAGCTTATTTTATTTTGACATTAGATAATAGAGTTTTTGTGGTACTTTTTTTTGGACATTTTTAACTTGTGTCTAGTATGTGATTGCAGTAAGCGTGTAAGTTGTAAACATTGCCAATTGTTGCCTACGCTGCTTTAATTAGCACTGCACGCTATGGGCGCTAAAACTGAATTTCATAAGAAAATAAGTTAAAATTGCCCAAATTAAATTGGTTTTAAAGATACTTGGATGATTGAGTAAAAATTAATAAAAATGAAAGTTCAATTAAAATACTCTGCCAATCTATGGGCACCTAAGCTCACACTGGGTACTATAGTTATAGTGTATCTACGTGAAAGCTAATATAACTAAAAACTGAAGTATGTTTTATTGAACTCCAGACTCAATTACCTTTCGTTTGATACCACACAAGCCATGTTTTGACTCAAACTCTAATTTTTCAAATCTACCCCCACCCTTTTTTTTAAAACTAAAATATATTTTGTTTAACTCCAGACTCAATTACCTTTCGTTTGATATCACACACGCCATATTTCCACTTAAACACTAATTTTTGAAATTTACCCCCCCCCCCCCTTTTTTTTAATAAAGTAAAATGTATTTTGTTTAACTCCAGACTCAATTACCTTTCGTTTGATATCACACACGCCATATTTTTTCATAAACTCTAATTTTTGAAATCTACCCCCACCCTTTTATTGGGCTTGTGTTCGGTGGATTTTGTTCATTTTTAAATGGGACCATCTCGACCCAAAACCTAGCCTGGGTACCAAATTTCATTAAAATCGGACAAGCGGTTTTTGAGTTATGCGCGTTGGTCGTTACAGACAGACATACAGACAGACAGACAGACAGACAGACAGACAGACATACAGACAGACAGACAGACAGACGGCGCAACAAAAAAGTTTCAAAATCATCTGAAACGCAAAGATATATAAAAATTTTTGAAATCGGAGCAACTTTTTTTTTCTCGAAAAAATTAGGATCACCATAGCTCACACTACTATAGTATAGTATATGTGTGAGCTAAAACTTACTTGTGATGTACCGCTAGGTTCAGTGCTTAAAAAATATTTATTACGCATTATTTCACTCAAAGATCCATTATCTAATTTCAAGTTGGAGATCTGCAAATAACTCAATATTAAAGCCATTAAAAAAGTTATAAAATAAAATTGTTAAATGTATTCATAAACTTCCATATTTAGAACCAACAGTTAATAAATAACTTATATAAAATGTATAATTTAAAAATATCAATATTCATTCACTTACTATTAACAAAACAATAAATATCAAATTTTAGTATTCAAAGAAATTTTATTTGTCATGATCATACAACTCGCAAAAATAAAAAATTTAAATTAATATGGTTTAAAACTAATAACGGCAAAAAAATTTTAATACATATATTCAGGTATAACCATTTACAATAATCTGCCACAAAGCATTAAATACATTAAACCTCTTCATTTATTTAAAAAATATACAAAACAATATTTTTTTAAATTAAATTAAAATAACTTAAAACATTGACCACTGGGTTTTATTTGGCTTCAGTTTTTATATTATTTTTATTATAAATTTTATTTTTATTATGAATATGTTTTGTATTTTCCCTGTCATAGACATTAAGTTTGTTGGGAAACAAATTCAATACATTTTTTTGACCCTATCGCCGCTATAGGGTTAAAATTAATCTATTATAAAAATTAAAAATTAAGATATTTTCTTAAGTATTTTGATACGCCAATGTGTTGATTCAATGTCCGTTTATTTCTGTTTTATTTATGTAGGCTTTGGCAGCTGAAGTCTTCGATTGCCCCGTCTGTTCCCAAAACTTCACCTCGGAGGGATCTTTGAATCAACATTTGGCGATTGCACATCCGAAAGCGAAACCTTATCCTTGCGATCTGTGCTATAAAAAGTTTGATACGTAAGTTCATAGATTTAAGCGGTAAATAGATTACCATAACCATGACCTACATTTCCTAGCAAATTTTTTATGTTTTTTTACTTAATACCTATAAACAATCATTATAAAACTTATTTTGTGAATAACCGAGGTACGAGGGTTGTCTTTTAAAAGTAGGTAACGTTTAATGACTTTATTGTTTCTCAAAGTATGCTCCACGAAAATTAATGCACTTTTGCATGCGCTCAAACCAGTTGTCAAAGCTGTAATTCCACTTGTTTGTGGGCACTGTCAAAATTACATTCTAAAAGGCGTCGACTGTTTCCTTGGTTAATTGAATTTTTTGACCACGTAGTCCAGTGTGTTTTTTTTCTGCCCGTAATACGATAGCTCCTAAACCGCTGAACCGATTTTCATAAAATTTTTAGGAAAAATAGTGTTCGACACTCTAACGAGCTGATTAGATTTTGGTCAAAATCCATTAATGCTAATGACACGTTTTTGACAATTAAAAATGCTAATTTTTTAACGGAGCTTCGCATCAATATGTGGTTTTCGTAATATAATTACATTTGGCTCAATAATTTGAGTTATAACCAAAAACTTCGTGGGAGCTTTAGTTTCTGAGATATTTAAAAAAAACCTGTTTTCAAGGCTGATTATCATAGCTTTACTTAAAGTGTGCTAATAGGCTAGCTAGGAAGGTATCATATCTGTCATAGATCCATTTATTTTATAATAAAAAAACTAATAGTACGCAGAAAACCCTATTAGCTAACAAAAATCCTAAAATCAACTTTTTAGTATGAAACATCTTTTGACTACCGTATCATTCAATGAAACTGGTTAGTAGTTTAGCGACTTTATCAAAGATTTAGTTACAACTAAATGTAAAACCTAATTTCTGAGATTACAAAAAAATATTTTAGACGGCTGAATGCCTGAAGGGGAGAAAACTGGAGATTTCAAAAAAAGTATCCCAAAGTTAAATGCACCCCGTCTGGGAAAACAGACGTTTATTGAACTAAAACAAAGGAAAAAATCGGCAACACGCTAGAAGCTTACCTTCCTTTATTTAACAGCAGTTCCACAGTTTCACCGCGGCGCCGCGGAGTTTCTTGTGGCTGGAATATTGGTCTTAATCTTAAAACACGTGTGACTTCTTTCAGTGTCTTTTCGGAAGTGGTTTTTCATTCCCATGACAAATACAGGGGGGCGCTTCAAAACTCCCAGCGTGTGCAAAGCGCGCATGATTTTTGCCAAAATAATCAGGTGTTCAAAGAGAAAATAACTTTCAACAAAGAGAAAATTATCACCTGATCGGAATTTTCCCAAACAAGGAGTTTCTTTTTTAAAGGTTTGGCTAAAGAGCCCATCGAAACAAAATTTAAGGTTAGGTTTTCCGAAAAATTCAAATACAAACAAAAACAAAAATAACTAGCAGCACTAAACATATTTTAAACCCGATTTTGTCAAACCTTTTAAAATGTTGGTTAACATAATTTTCCGGCAAGGTCAATTTCTTAGAAAAATTAATAAATATTATAAATAAGAGATTTGTAAGCACTTCCTTCAAATTTTAAATAATAGTTTAAATTTTTTTAAATTACCCCCTTTCCCCCTTCGTGACGCATTTTCAATAAAAGCACATGCAGAAACATTAGTGTAATTTAAGATTGGTTCCTTATTAATTTTTCCCCAAATTTTAGTATTTTATTTATTTTTTAGAAAAGCTGCTCGAAAAGTACACGACATGGTTCATAATGGAGAATTATTACCTGACAAGTTTTATTGCGAAATATGTGGTAAACGGTTTAGCAATCACAAAAATTTCACTACACATCAGGAGTTCCATAACAGCGAACTCCGTGACAGGTATTTATTTTTCATACACCTTGTATTTCAATTCTATAGGGTGTTTTAGCTATATAGTATTTAGTTCAGACAACGACATAGTATTTATTAAATAGGTGAGCACGTATCTTTGACAGTTGTTTGGAAAATTTGTTTTAAATGGGAAATAAGTGGAACTTGCAAGTTGGCATTATTTATGATTAATTTTAATTAACACAGGGTAGGCTCTCCCTCCAAATATCTTAACCGTTAAATGATTATTATGTGAGTGGGCCTTGCAACCCTTCCACTGCAATCACTAGTGGGTCTTGTGGCTTTTAAGTGGTTTCTCACCACTGTATGCCTAATCCTCCAAAAAGGTTAGCTATCATTTTGAATGAGACACTGTTTAGATCTTCTTAATCAATCTGAGTTATTATTACTCTAAGGATTTACCGAAAGTATTATGACGTAAACTTGCAATAGCCGGACATTCGCATAGTACATGTCTAACTGTTTCGTCATCCTCCATACAGAGTCTACATTCGGTCTCTTCTGATATTCCCATTCTGTGCATGTGTACTCTTAGCTGATAGTGACCCGTAAAAAGTCCAATCACTATATGGATCTCCTGTCCAATGATATTCCTGGCTTTCGTTTGACAAGGTCCTTTAATGAACTCTTTAGAGTCAGCCTGAGGGTGCAAACGTAAGTTGGGTTGACTTTAGGTTGGCTGGTTCACCACTTACACCACTCATTCGAGAAATACCCAATATTTTGAGATAAGAAATTGAAAAACGTAATTGTAAAGTTTATTGAAAGGAAATCAGTAAAAACGATGCATATAAAATATCTAAAGTGCACCTACCTTAGTTTTCATCTAGTTGCAGTCGTTTTGGTCGCTTGGAAGATAGGAAAAACGGGAAAATTGTAGCACTCACGGCGTTTCGTGTGCTTCTTGTCGGTTTCCCGATTGCGACTCGTCGCGCAGACTCGCGCGTGTCTCGGTGCGGGGATAAGTCATATGCATATACCCCGCGTAATTTGAAATGAAAAATAATAAAATATAAATGTAGCCAAAAGCTGGCAAATAATTCTTGTACCAACATTTTCCGGCCACCAAAACACGTGTGTTTTTAGTAAGGATACGAAAAAATAACTATATCTAAATATCCAAATCGTGCAAGTATGCACGAAAATTTACCTTAATTCTAGTAAATTACAAAAAGAAAAAAAATTATATATAAAAAAAAAAAAATTTTTAGCAAAATTTCGAAAAATTTACTTGTGTTCTACCTCCGGCAGGGGCAGGACACATAACTTGACCACCGGTCTTCGATAAGTACCAGTAGCGGTTTTTACTGTCACGACGCGAGTAAGCCCATCAGCACCTGGATGTAGCGCTACAACACGTCCGAGCGACCACTGCATAGGTGGTTTTTGCTCGTTCTTAATAACGACTAAAGTGTTGACTTTTATGTCCTTGCATTTCTCAGTCCACTTAACACGTTGTTGAAGTGTGTTTAAATATTCTAAACGCCACTTTTTCCAAAAGTCAGCTTGAAGTCTTTGAACAAGCTGCCAGCGAGACAAAGTGTTCAGCTTGAGGTCGGAAAAATCAGGTTCTGGTATAGAATTTAAAGGCTCCAATGTTAGAAAATGACCTGGTGTCAGCGGAATGAGGTCATTTGGATCTAGACTTTGAGCATAGAGAGGTCTACTATTGAGTAAAGCCTCAACTTGAAACAAGAAGGTAGTAAATTCCTCATTTGTAAGGCGCTGCTCGCCTACAACACGTTTGAGGTGAGCCTTGGTGGATTTTAATCCAGCCTCGGCTAAACCGTTTAAGTAGACTTCCAGGGCTAGAAAAGTGCCACGAAATGCTTAAGCTTTCACATGCTTCCTTTGAGTAGGTTTAAAGTAACCTATCTGCACCGACAAAGGCGGTACCGTTATCAGAATAAACGTGTGATATCCTTCCACGTCTGGAGACAAACCTTTTAAAGGCCGCAAGAAACGTATCTGTTGAAAGATCGGAAGTTAATTCTAAATGCACTGCTTTGGTTGCAGCACAAACGTAAAAAGAATATAGCCTTTATAGAGTTTGGCACCTCGGTGTCTTGACATTAAGATATCAAACGGTCCGCAATAGTCCACGGCAACATGGGAAAATGGTTTTAACTGGGAAATCCTTTGAGGGGGTAAATCTCCCATAAATTGCACAGCTGGTTTTGGATGAAGTCTGAAGTATAAGATACAATGAGAAACTACCTTTTCGATAGCGTATCGACCAGACAGCACCCAAAATTGCTGCCTTAGCAGATAATGTAGGGTTTTGAGACCTGGATGAAAGTATTTTGAATGTGTATATTCGATAATTATTGTAGTAAGCCGGTGTGAACGTGGCAAGAGCAACGGATGCTTAGCAGAATAAGAAAGTTCAGAAGCATGCTTAATGCGACCGCCTACTCGGAGACAGTCTTGTTGGTCCAGGAATAATGAAAGTTTACGAAAGGGTTTTGGAAGCAACTTGTTTGTTTTAAATTTTGAAATAAGATCTGAAAATACTGTACGTTGGACATGGCGGACAAGAACAATCATGGAATTCTGCAGTTCCTTTTCCGTTACCAAATGATCTGAGTAATAGATTTTCGAAATTGGTCTAAGCGTGTAGGAAATGATTCGTTGTATTTTCGTGA
The DNA here is from genome assembly GCA_963576565.1 of Aspidapion aeneum. Lineage (NCBI taxonomy): Eukaryota > Metazoa > Arthropoda > Insecta > Coleoptera > Brentidae > Aspidapion > Aspidapion aeneum. The sequence continues at coordinate 48,492,503 of OY755047.1, forward strand.
GAGAGGAATGTTTATTCAAGAGAACATCGATCTCATGTGGGTCTGACATGACCGTGAGAAATGTCTTGCGTTCTTCCAAATCTTCACTGTCGCAAAGATCTGGACAATGAAAGCCATTAGACCATTCCTCTCGTGGAAGGCTTAGAAAGGGTGGACCTTTCCACCATAACAAGTTGGTTGGGTGTAAGTCCACGAGAAGCACAATCCGCTGGGTTTTCAGAAGACGGACCATGGTGCCATACATGAGGGGGTAAAGATTCTTGGATGTTGCAAACACGATTAGCGACGAATGTAACCCATCTAAGGGGAGAATCAGGTAACCAGCGCAAGACCACTTGTGACTCAGACCACGCCCAAATTTCATTAAACACCAAAGTTTCAGCGTAACTTGCTTGAATGAAAGAGATAAGATCACAGAGTAGGGTAGCGCCCAAGAGTTCCAGTCTTGGGAGACTAACCGTATTAAGTGGTGCAACTTTAGATTTTGCCATAACAAGAAAAGTTAACAGCTCGCCAGAAGATGCTTCAATACGAAGGTAGACTGTGGCTGCATAACCAACCATTGAAGCGTCGAAAAATCCGTGTAATTCTATGCGAGTAGGTTTGTCTATTGTAAGACGTCTAAGTAAATGAAGATTAGAAAGTTCGGGAAGCTCCATGCGAAACTGATTCCAAGTAGAGCCAGTTCTGGTATATTTATCCAGTATTGTTGGAAGCTGTTCTCCATCCATTTCAATATGTTTAATTTAGCAGCATTGTATGATATCCCAACGGCTGGTTCGGAGCCGAAAAATTCGGCAGATGCCCCTTCCCTCGCTGCTTGGTCTGCGGGCTCATTTCCCTCGTACCCAGAATCTCCTGGTATCCATACTAATTACACATTGTTAGCGCTACCAAGCGCATTCAGCAAATCCCTGCAGCTCCTCACGGTTCTCGATGAGACCGTATAGGAATCAAGCGCTCTTAAGGCTGCTTGACTGTCGGATAAGATTATTGTCCTGTTGGTTCATTCGTGGTCAGTAATCCACCGGGCACACAGTTCAATGGCTATGAGTTCGGAACAAAACTGATACACAAAAGACATTATTACTCATGTTTTGATATTTATACCATAAACCCAAAAAATCTGATCAAAATGGAACTTTACAAGTTGCTCAAAATTTCCCACTACCTCTATTACTATTTACACTACCCATTTATACTTTAACATACTGACTGCATTCTAGTTAAATAAATTATAAAAGAAATATTACGTTCACCTTCTTTGTAGCCTAATTTTTGCTTAAACTTTTGCTTACAGCTGTGAGAAGTGCAAGCGCCAATTCAAAAACAAAAAAGAATTAGACGAACATCTAAACTTGGAACATCCAAAGCGAGAAGGGTATTCGTGTCCCATGTGTTCAAAGAACTTTGTGTTTAAACAGGTAATTACCAAGAAGGCCGTGCACTTCATAGGTTATTTTTTTATTTTTAGTTCCTTTTGTATTCGATAGAGGTGCTACTTACAGACCACATTAATAAAAATTAGTAACTGCGTGGGACCAGTAGTTGATATTGTTAAAAAAAACTAAATAATCATTAATTCCGAGAGAGAAAACGTTAAACATATCTTTTCATCGGCTCCTTAAAAATATATCCCTTTTTCGCGTAGCAAAGTTTTTTAAATACTGAGCCTAATAACAATCGACGAGAAATATTGAGTACTAGTGATTGGTGCGAACAAAAAACGATTATGTATTTGTAAAGACGCGAATTTTATTAATTGTTAAAACTACTAAATGTTTTATTTAAATGTTGTGTTGTTCTAAAAAGAAACAAAACCTGTGAAAAAGTGCGATAAGATATTCAATGAGTGTCCCGGAACAACAAATTAAGTAGTAGCCGTAAGATTGTGCATATCGCATCAATAAATTCGTAACATTATTTTGTGTTTGGTATTATTAATAGTAAATAGTAAATATGTCATTTAAGTGTTGCAAAAGTAAAGAGACTACACTGTATCTATGTGCAGTCTGCAAAAATATTTGGCATAAAGGTTGTTTAGTACGTACGAGTAAACAGTACGAAATTTTAAGAGACAGTTTAATTATTTGTTCTCAAGGATGCGCAGAATCGGCAACTGATGAATTACCTGATACGCTTGAAATATTAAAAGCAACTATTCAATCGCTTAAGGAGGATTTGCATGACAAAGATGTTTATATCGCTCGCCTAAAAAGGCAGTCGAGTTCACTTCTTAATGAAGCAACCATTGCAGAAGATGATTATATTAAACAAATAAATGAGCACGAAATTACGATCAATAAACTAAAAAAAGTAATTGATGAACAAAAATCCCTAATTAGTAAAAACAGTAAAGCCAAAACGTCGTCAGTTGCTATACAAACAGATCATATACGATTAAATAAAGTTACTCAAACTAGTACAAACTCTAAAGACGCATCTCTGCAGACTCAAATTAGGGCTGAAGCTGTTGATATAGACACACAAACTACGTTGGAGATAACAAATAATGATTCACAAACGGATTGTAAAGAGTTGTATGTAAAATCAGTGTTGATACAGACAGAAAACTTAAACGAGATTGACAAAATATCCCAAACTGATGATTTGGATTTAATTTTTGAAATTGCTAAATTAGAAACTTTAAACAATAATTTATTAACCAGCATAGAAGTGCTTGAAGCAGAGTTAAAAACTTTAAAAAATCAAGAATGTACGCAAATTAAATTTAACGAAAATAATACAGTTCCGGTAGTCTTACAACCACTACTTAAACCTTCAATAATTGTTATAACAGATCAATTTGGAAAATATTTATTTGAAACACTTGACACTTATTTAGGATATGACTATAAAATTCAAATAATATGCAAACCTAATGCAACATTTAATCAAATTGTTGAAAGCATGGACGAGAAGATGCATCTAACTGACAAGGACTACGTTATACTACTAGTAGGGTCTAATGATAAATGTATTTCCCAGAACGATATAATTAAATTTGCAGATGGGTTTTTTCATACAAATGTAATATTTTGTCCTTTGCCTAATAATTTTTCTTCGACTAATGTTAGCAAAATAAAAGACATAGCACAAGTAAACTGTGATTTTAAAACTACAGCAACTAATCTTAAAGCTTATACAAATCAGATTGACTATCTTGACGTCGGTGATATATTTAAACAAGATGAATTTGTGTATAAACAATTTTATTTGAATCGAAAAGGACTTATTAAACTTGTAAGATTTATTAAAGTTGCAATACAAGATTTTCGTAGAAACAGCTTTAGCAATCTTATTCATATTGATACAAATGAAGATAAATTTGTTAAAGATAATGGCTCCTTGCATGACGAAGAGCATTTTTTGCTAAATAAACTAATTAATAATAATTTTGTCGGAAGATACAATTTTTTCTCAACTCATGAAAGTGAGCCTTTTTTCGAACCGAGTTATCCGCCAAATCTAGAAATATTTAATAATAATAAAAATGGTAATAGTAACTTTAATATTAGTACTGTAGAGATTTTTGATGAAAATGTAAATAGTTGCCTGAAAGAAATTCATGATTCAGGTAATAAAAATAATGAAAAAAATTTCATAAATGTCATTCAAAATGTAGTAGTTAGTAAAAGCAATAAAGTGGTCAGTAAAAACGAAAAAAGCAATTTACCAGTTTTGGATGAGAAAAGTAACGGTCATTTTTTAGGCGAGATATCGGCAGAACTTCCAAAGTCATAAACACGAAAGGCTTGTTTTTATTGTATTTTAATGCATCGAGTTTACCTTCAAATTTTGACGAAATATCTCAACTAATTTTAAAAAAGTCTCCGGTTGTTGTTGCTCTATCTGAAACTTGCGTAACTGAGGCCATAGAAGATAAAGAAATATTTGTGAGTGGCTATAACTTGGAAAGAGTTGACAGCGACAGTAGAAAGACAGGCGGGGCTATTTTGTATATAAGGGACGATATTAGAATTGAAAGCGTAAAAAAAGAGTCACACCAAAAAAACTATTGGTTAATTTCAACTGTTATTAAATTTAATTCAAAAAAATATTTTTTCGTTTCTCTATATAGATCTCCTAGTTCTCTCAAATCTGAATTTGAAAACTTCTTTTTGGCTTGGTGCGAAGACAATATTGTCGATGAAAATAGTTTTATCCTGATTGTGGGGGATTTTAATATTGATTTTAAAACTGAGGAATCAAACAAACTTAAATCAATTTTAGTAGATGTAGGGCTCAAAAATATTGTTTATGAAACCACGCGCTCGGGCAGACATAAAGACTCAATTATCGACTTAGTTTTGATAAATCATGATAACATTTTTAAAGCAGAGGTTTTTATTACTCCAAAGGTAACAGACCACTATTTTATAGAAGTAACACATGATTCGGAACCACGTCAATCCAAGGTGATTCAGACAAGAGGAAAAAATATTGATTTTTTTACTATTAATATTTTGTTGCAAAACTGTAAATTTCAATTTTTTCATTATGACATAAATGAAAAGTACATTAGTTTTGTGAAGAATGTAACATGTATTCTGAATCAAGTTGCCCCTATTAAAACGGTTAGGATTTTTCCCAAGTATAAAGAATGGTGGAATGATAAAGTAGAACTGGCAACTAGAAATAGGGATATTAGCTATCGAACATACAAATCTAATAAAACTCAAGACAATTTAGAGGTTTTTAGAAGAACCAGAAATTTAACAGTTCAAACAATAAGAGAAGAAAAAAGAAAGTATGAAGAAAAAATTTTTAATAACAAAAACAATCCCTCCGAAATGTGGAAAATACTAAATGCGTTGTTGCCCAAAAATAAAACTGTAGCCAACATAGAGGAAGTCGAAATTAATGGATTGGTAATAGACAATTTGGAAAAAATCCCTGACGGCCTTAATAACTATTTTGTTAACAGCATAAAAGATATCTTAGATGAAATTGATAAAAGCAGTAGCAATACATTTTCTATTCCTGAATATGTAATTAATGATAATTTTGGAGACTTTCAGATGATGAACTACAAAGGCTTAAAACAAATTGTATTTAACATTGCTGAAAAATCTAGTCCAGATGATATTAATATACATTTCATAAAAAATACATTTCAAAATCTAAAACAACCCTTACTTAACTTAATAAATTTTTCATTAGAAGTGGGTGAAGTTCCAGACTTGCTGAAAATATCCACAGTAGTACCTATTCCTAAAGTAAAGAACTCAAAACAGGCAAGTGAGTTAAGACCAATCAACATACTGTGCGCAATTGATAAGATATTGGAAAAAATAGTTTATGATCAGGTGGTTGAATATATCAATAAGAACAATATAATTAGCGATTTCCAATCTGGTTTTAGAGCAAAATTTAGTTGTGAGACAGCTGTACAGGGGGTTCTAGAAGATTGACGAAAAAATCTAGATATGAATTTGGCAACGGGAGCAATTTTTTTAGATTTGAGAAGAGCTTTTGAGACAGTTAACCGAAAACGATTAATATTGAAATTAAGAAGCATAGGTATTAGGGGAAATGTTTTAAAATGGTTTATAAGCTATTTAACCGGCCGTAAACAAAGACTAAAAGTAAATAATATTTTATCTACTGATATTGAAAATGACTTTGGCGTGCCTCAAGGTAGCGTATTAGGTCCTTTGTTATTTATCATTTACATTAATGACTTAATTTTTAACGTTAAAAATTGCATTATTTATTTGTTTGCAGATGATGCATTATTATATTTTGCTACATCGGACCTAACACAGTTAAAAAATGGTTTAAATCAAATTTTAGAAGATGTTTTTCAATGGTGTAACACTAACGATTTAAAGGTAAATATATCGAAAACAAAATATATGATTGTAGCGAAGGACCACACGTATCGTCAAATTTCAGTAATGGATTTTTAAATAAAACTTGGTCAAGTTGAAATCGAAATGGTCAAAAAGTTTAAATATCTGGGCATATGGATTGATTATAAATTGGACTTTAAGAACCACGCCTTAGATATAATTAAAAAAATTGCATACAAGATAGGATATTTATTTCGGTGTTCCCCATACCTGTCAACTTGGACCAAAAAAACCATTTACAATGTTTTAATTCTTCCTCATTTTAATTATTGCTCGAGTGTTTTATTTCTCCTAAAACAAAATGAGATTTGTCGCTTGCAGAAACTTCAAAATCGGGCTATGAGAGTAATACTCAAGAAACCAAGATTGACTCCAATTAATAGTCTGCTAAAGGAACTAAGGTGGTTGCCAGTAAAAGACTTGCTTTTATTTAATACATTAACTTTTGTGTATAAAATAAGAACAGGCAAAGCTCCACAATATCTCCTAGGCAAAGTTTCTTACGGTGTAGAAATTCATGAACACAATACACGTCAGAGGGACAACTTTTATATACCTAGAGTTATGCAAAACAGATCACAAAATTCATTATTTTTGAAAGGATTGAGCAAATATAATAATCTGCCAATGAGAATAAAATCTATGGATAGTGTTGATTCTTTCAAAAGGGTACTTAAAAAACACTTGTTTGACGAACTTGGTTTTAGCTAGACCCTGGGAAAACTATGATTAATTTTTTAACTTAGTATGATATCTATTGTGTACAAATTTTGACCTTTTAATATGTGTTTGTTGTAATCGCTTTTAACAATCCGCTTTTTAAAATCCTAACTATGTGTTTTTTGTGATTAATTTTGACTGTCCATTAATTTTTATATATGTTTTTTTTTGTTTTGTTTTTGTGATCAATTTTAACGTTTAACTTTTTTTCCTGTTTTTATTTAAAACCTATCTGATTTTATTTAACTTCTATCTATATCTATTATTTACAAAATTTAACTTTTAACATCTATGTGTTGCAATCGATGTTAATTTTCTTGTTTTTAAAAGCAGTTTAACTATCTGTTTTTTTTTTAAATTAAACTACTCGTTATTTTGTAATCAATTTTTAACATTTAACTTTTGTTTGTTGTTTAAAATCTATCTGTTTTTTTTGTAATCAATTTTAACTTTTGTATTTACTTTTTTTTATTCTCTTGAAACCATTTTGATGTGATTAAATACTTTATTTTTATAAACTTTTTTAACTATTTAAAGTGACTGTTTGTTGTAATTAACTTTAACTACCCGTTATTTGTAATCAACTTTTATCTTTGTTTTTTTTTTTCTGTTTTTGTTTAAAATCTTTCTGTTTTTTTTTTGTAATCAATTTTAACTTGTTTTTGTTTAAAATCTTTCTGTTTTTTTTGTAATCAATTTTAATTTTTATATTTATGTTTTTTTATTCTTTTGAAACCATTGTTTTTGTTGGTACATATTTTTGTTGTGTGTGTGTTGTGACTAAATACTTTTTTTTTTTATAAACTTAGAACTGGTAAAAATGTTGTAACTAAAACTATATACTTACTGTAAACTGTGAATTAGCTTTGCTAAATAAAGGATTTATATATATAATTTATCATGTGTTCATGGTTCGTAGCTCTACGGTTAGTTGCACTGGAAATCTTCCAATGTAGAAACTTTGTCGGCAGGGCACCCCAATTGTACATAAATTTTTCAATACATAACATACATTGGGACAGAAACTTTTATTACCAAAGAGCAATTAAATCAGAATTTAAATAAAAAATAAGCGATAATTTTGCAAAATCAAAAATTTCAAAACAATTGACAGTGTAAACGCCGATCCGCCACCCTTATTATGTGTGGTGACCGATCATATTAGCCTTAAGGTAACTGATAATTAGTTTCGCAGCATCCATTATCAGTTACCTTAGGAACTTGTGGTTTAAAACTGAATTAGGATTACACATGAGTTTTGTTACCAGACTTACGGGGTGATTAAACACCTTATTGCAAAGACTAGAAACTACATTCGGTGTAAATTTTTGACAGCACCTAGCTAGTGTTACCCTCATATGCACCGTAAGCACTTAAGCGCGATTATGGATCTAATCGCGATTAAGTCCTTGTTGCTCACATAGAAAACAACAAAGAGGGTGAATGGATTAGCTAAGCCTTGTTACGGTGCATCCCAGGGTTAATGCACTACAGTCCTTGCCATACGCAGTTAGACATTTGTGACTTTGACATGAAGTAAACATATTTCCTAACCAGAAATATATTAAAAAGTAAATATGTCATATTGGTATAAAATTAAAGGTACAACTGTCATTGTCTCTGGATAAAAAGATGCTGACTGTAGGTTAACAAAAAAAATGCACAGATGCAAAACAACTCAAAGACATGCCGTTTTTTAGATTTTAGACTATATCAGTGCTGCGCCTATTTTCCCAGTAGAATACGCCATATGTTTTCACTAATAAACAGCACGTGGTCTTAATTAAATAAGGCTAATGGTAAAATATGACTGTAAATAGATATATATTAAATAAAAACAATACGCTAATTTTACTTTAAAACTTTTAACTTTTTTGACACTGTTAACTGTTAACACTTGGTGGGTATATAGAGCGCTTTCGGGTCGCCCACTACAATTACAAGACAAAAATTTCTTATTTTTACTAGGGCTTAACAAGACACGTGAAAGTTTGTACCAGTGAAAAAAAGTACAAATGCCGCTATTGTGACAAGGCTTTCAATACCGCTCCAGAACAAACCAGACATATTACGTCACATGCCAATTTGAGGCCCTACAAATGTAAGGTAAGGTGAAGCAATCCCTAACCAATCAATATCCAATGCATAAAAACCTCTGTTCTCGAGACACAAGGAAAAGTGATATAAAAATATTTCATATGGATATTTTTCGTAGACTAATTCTACGTACTGAGTAAATTCTATGGATTTATTAGTGATCGGACTTTTGACTATTCAAGCGAGTTTTTTATTTTATCAAAAAAACATGATAATAAACAAATCCCTAGCAAAGTAAAAAAATATATGGTATGCCTAGAAAGAGGTATCATTTTTAACGTTGAAGAATAAATTAGACTCGATTCGAATTATTACGGTGAAATAGGATAGACTTTTAGTAGTCAGGAAGACAATTGGCAAAATCGAGTCTAACCTGGATTTGAGGTATACAATTTTTTTTTATAACTTATTCTTATTTTTGATTTTTAAAATATTTAAGATGGTGGCAAGTGGGGCATAATTTTAAAAAAAATAAGTTGTCAAAAACAAAATCAAGATTAGGCGCAGAATTTTGTATATTTCTTCAAAGCCTTTTACTCAGAAAGTAATAATATTTTCAGAAAATATGTAGAAAAGAAGTTTAAAACCGATTAAAAACATGTATAAAATGGTTATTGGCAAAAGTGAGAAAAACATAAATCTAATTAACAACCCTAGTCGAATTCGCTATAACCTGCAGTAGTCCAAAGTTAGTAAATACTTGGGTCTCTATATTGATGTAACATTATCATGGAATTTTTATATCAAAAAGGTCATTAAAACAATTGTGGCACCTGCAGTCTCAGGCGTTTGTATATTTTTTACCAAAGTACCTGCTAAGGCAGGTCTATTTTAGTCTTGTGCACAGTGGAATACAATATTTAACAATTTTATGGTTTCCTGCATGTAAAAAATATCCAAAGCCTATAGTAACACTACAAAAACAAGCCATAAAAAATCTTTACTCTTTACTACTTACTTACCTAGTTTAGAAACTATTTATAAAAACCAAACGTGTCTTTTCATTCATCAGGTAATTAATAAAAGTAAGCACTCAAATATTTCATTTGTAACCCAAAATAGTATATATATATTTACTTGACCAGGTCAAACATTAATTTAGACCGGCCATTGGTAAGGTCAAATCAACTACAGTACAGTCCCGATTATCCGAAATAATGTGGACCAAAGTGTTTTCGGATAATCGAAATTTCGGTTAATCCGATTTATTTTTTGGAAAATAGGAGTTTAGGATGCGTATATCATCAGATCGACTTAAAAACATTTGTAACAGTCTGTCGGCTAACTAACACAATTCGCATTTTAGACCGTCGTATTGCTGTGAAACCCCGAGAGGAACCACCTAGCAGTATAGGTGAATCCCAGACGCGTTTCGTATAATGCGACCTTCTTCGGTTAATCGGGATTTTTGTTTTTAAAGTTTGTTTCGGATAAACCGGATTTCGGAAAATTACGGTTCGGATAATCGGGATTAATATACAAAAATTTACCGCAACATTTGAAAATGATTGTCTCTCAAAAAAAATTTAAAGCTAAAATAAAGAATTACTTCTCTCTCTGTTAATTTCTCATTAGTGCCTTGATCTTTTTTTTAATGGTTATTAAATGATTCCACTTATCAAAATTAGTTTCAATACTTAAAATATATATTTTTAATTATTATTAAAACCGATAAATTTTTACTGACCTAGTAACTAGCTTATGAAGAGGAGGAGCCAATACTTAAAATTAATTTTATTTTTTTGGGGGTCAATAAGCGACAGTTAAAAACAAAAAAAAAGATATCTTCGAGCTGCTTTAGTACTATCCTTGCAATGATATAAGACGATTTTTTTTAACATGGCCAAAACCATTTTTTAAACTTTTTTTTGCAACTTTAAATATTTAATATTTTTTGTGTTCGTTTTATTTAAGGAAGGTGTCAAGATTAGAGAGTGATTTTAATTGAAATAAAACATTTTTACTTTTTTTCTTAGGCTCAATTACCAAACCTACATATATAGGGTGAATCTCATGTGAGTGGCCAAACTTTGTAGGGTTATAGGTTAGGTTAGGTCTGATTTTTTTGGGCAAAAAAGTTGAGGAATTGATACACATGTTAAAGAAAGAGATTATGTGAAACATTATCAATAATTTTTTTCCAAAAAAAGCAGATATTTCAGAAAAACTAGCAAAAAAAAAGTCAAATTAATTTATAAGTGACATTTGACACTGCCGCTTATTCCATAATATTCTTTTAACGTGATGTGCAACGTACTGTTTCAGCAATCTGAGGCAATTTTGCTGTAAAGGCTCGCTATGATACCGCGCGGCATTTCCGTAATTTACTGTGAAGCATAAAATGTCATACTAATTTTTTTCGGAAACTATGGATTTTTGAACAAAATTTCATTTATTTCAAGTTATCATGAAACAAAACATGAAATACACCCTGTATATGGCTATAAACATATTTTTATTCTATCTTTTCTTATTTTTCGCTTAAGAAACGACTCCTTATGTCCAGTCCGCACCCCACACTGTCCGGTCCGCACACACACGAAATAGGTGCGGATTGGACGGTACGTACCGGACATTTTATGACTTTATAATTTATTTACAAAAACTGGAGACGCCGATTAAAGTGAGTTTTAGGTTATGTTATACCGACATGAAAATACAACAAAACAACAAATTTTTTTTCTAAAATAACACATAGCAAAAACGTAAACTGCGGTGCAGACGGGACCTGGGAAAAAGTGCGCAAAATTTGTTTTTTTTTTTAATTTCAATATGTTTAATTTAACCTAAAAAACAGATACTCACCAATTTCTTTGTGAGGAGCACAACACAAATATCTCAGCGGAAATGACAAGAACAAACTGGAGCTGTCGAAAGTGGTAAAATTCTTAGGTGAGGACCGGACATTTTTCTTAGGGGACAAACTTGGAAATTTTATACCAATAATATTATTGCATGGTATCTTACTATATCGTTAGTATGAGTACTCCAAAGACCAACCCATAATACGATGTATTTTTCTTCTTAAAATTATACTGAAATCGAAAACTTACACCATTTTGAATTTGACGTTTTTCACGGGGGACAGGTGCGGATGCGGACAAAAAGGGTCTTTTTTTCTGCAATTAAATTGTATTTTTTAAGTAAAATTAGGTGGGTAGATTATTTTAAATACTAGTTTGGGTTTCTAAATAGCTTAATTTTTTTTTAATCGAGAGGGGACACGTTTTTTTACGTTTTGGCCATGTTAAAAAAAAATCGTCATAAGTCATTTTTTTATAATGGCGGTTCGTCATTGGCATTTTATAATTTAAACACATTTTATTTAAAATAAATATACCTATATTGTTATGTTTAACCAATGTTCTTAAAAACAAAGACTTTTGTGAAGAAAGTGCTTCTTTGTAGACATTTATATTTCCATTTAAACCATATATTATTTAGTGCAGTACATTTTGTCGGTAAAACTCCAGTGTCGTCCATAAACTGGATTTTGTGCAATTTTCGTAAAGACAGCATTTTAGGAAAAAAAATATACAAAACATTAATGTAGAACATAGAAGGGTTTATTCTAAAACAAAGGATATAGTTGCGTCCATAAATGGAGGTTATTTACTGAAATCGTCAAAAATTTAGTTATATTTAACTAATTAACTTTAGTGAATTATGTTGTACATTATTTAAAAGAAAATTTTATCATTTATTTTGGAAATAAACCACTTTTGCCCCATGTACTTTATTTACACATTTTTTTTATTAAAAACTTACTTTTTACAAATTTTGAACGAGTTTTGTAACCCTATTAGCTCACACATATACTATACTATAGTAGTGTGAGCTATGGTGATCCTAATTTTTTCGAGAAAAAAAAGTTGCTCCGATTTCAAAAATTTTTATATATCTTTGCGTTTTAGATGATTTTGAAACTTTTTTGTTGCGCCGTCTGTCTGTCTGTCTGTCTGTATGTCTGTCTGTCTGTCTGTCTGTCTGTCTGTCTGTCTGTCTGTCTGTCTGTCTGTCTGTCTGTCTGTCTGTCTGTCTGTCTGTCTGTCTGTCTGTCTGTCTGTCTGTCTGTCTGTCTGTCTGTCTGTCTGTCTGTCTGTCTGTCTGTCTGTCTGTCTGTCTGTCTGTCTGTCTGTCTGTCTGTCTGTCTGTCTGTCTGTCTGTCTGTCTGTCTGTCTGTCTGTCTGTCTGTCTGTCTGTCTGTCTGTCTGTCTGTCTGTCTGTCTGTCTGTCTGTCTGTCTGTCTGTCTGTCTGTCTGTATGTCTGTAACGACCAACGCGCATAACTCAAAAACCGCTTGGCCGATTTTATTGAAATTTGGTACCTAGGCTGGGTCTTGGGTCGAGATGGTCCCATTTAAAAATGAACAAAATCCACCGAACAGAAACCAAATAAAAGGGTGGGGGTAGATTTCAAAAATTAGAGTTTATGTGAAAATATGGCGTGTGTGATATCAAACGAAAGGTAATTGAGTCTGCAGTTAAACAAAATACATTTTAATTTATTAAAAAAAAAAGGGTGGGGGTATATTTTAAAAATTAGAGTTTAAGTGAAAATATGGCGTGTGTGATATCAAACGAAAGGTAATTGAGTCCGGAGTTTAACAAAATACATTTTAGTTTTTTGTTTTTTTTAAGGGTGGGGGTAGATTTCAAAAATTTGAGTTTAAGTCAAAACATGGCTTGTGTGGTATCAAACAAAAGGTAATTTAGTCTGGAGTTAAATAAAATATATTTCAGTTTTTAGTTATATTAGCTCACACGTACACTATAACTATAGTACCTAGTGTGAGCTTAGGGGCCCATATATTGGCAGAGTATTTTTGAATGTAACTGTACCGTTAGGTATAAACGAAATTTTACTTATACATTGTTGGAATGGAAATTTTGTTATCTTAAAACCGTAATTAACACATTTTTATGCAAAGATTGGTTTTTCACAGTATTTGATAAAACCTATAAAAAAAATACTTTTTCGTAATTTTTAAAGGGCACTTTTGTTTACAAAAGCCACTAAAATGTTAATTGTATTGATCACATAAGATTCATTCAAAAGAAAGTTTTATTGTCTAATGAAAGGTATTTTCTCAAGCATATTTTTAACAAAATTGGATAAAAACTTATAATTAAAATAGATTTTTGATATATATATATTTATCGGTTTCACAACGTTCTACGTCTTCCGATACCCAATCTCCACTCGTTTCTGTTTGCCCATAATTCATCATCTAGGCCTCTTATTCTTATTTCACTGTCTATTCCTTCTCTCCAGCTTCTCCTTGGCCGTCCTCGTTTTCTTCGGCCAGTTGGTTTCCATTGTATTATTTGTTTAGGTAGTCTTTCATCAATAATTCTTTGTACATGTCCGTACCACACCAGTTGTTTTGTTCCTATATCATCCACTAAAGTACGTTCACCCACTGTCATAATTTCTCTTATTCTTTGATTTGTAACTCTTTCTCTTTTTGATTTCCCTGCTGCTCTTCTTCAATAGTCCTTCTCCGTAGCGGAAAGCATTTTTTTCTGTTCTATCCTTGATTGGCCATACTTCTGAGCCGTATGTAATAATACTTTTTACTATGGTGTTATATATATGCTTTTTGTTATGTTTTGATATACTTTGGTCCCAAATTATTCCATTTAATAAAGTTATCGCTTTTCTTCCTTGTACGTTTCGATCTTTTATAGCTTTGTCTAGTGTTCCGTCAGCTGTAAGTTTTAGACCTAAGTATTTACACTCATCACAGGACTGAATTCGCTGCCCGGTATTTAAGATTAGATCCTGTTTCATTCCACCGATACACATATACTCTGTCTTATTGAGATTAATCTCTAGTCCCACTTATTGTACTCTTCGTTTTTTTTAAATTTTTTTTACGGGTATGCGCACTCGCAAGGAGATCCCTATCACGCTCGAGAAGCGGCAAGTGCGCGGAAATATTGATGTGTGTTGGTTTTGAAACGGTTCAGGTTGTAACCTGCAGGGAAAACTGTCGTAGGGAGTTTATTCCACAGCGATGCTGTTCTCCAGAGATATGAATTCGGATATAATGAGGTTCTTGGTGCCTGTATTTTGACAATAAATTGATGGTTACCGTCTGTTTGACGTGCTCGCCTAGTAGGTGCTACTCCCGGGGGGATCATACGTGCCAACTCTTCAGAGCATTTTCCGTGATAATACCTGTAGAAGAGAGATAGATCGCCCACAGTTCTTCGATGTTCGAGATTATCCAAGCTACGGGTAAGTGCGGGGTCATTGATCCGCTTGATAGCTCTTTTTTGCGCGGTGTTCAGTACTCCATAGTTGGTCGAATCTGGGCTTTGTAGAGTGTCAGCAGTTGGCTTGGTGTATACAGATGTCTTGTACGAAATAGCACCCCAAGCTTTTGGGACGCCCTTTTAGCTATATCTGCCACGTGACTGTGCCAAGACATGTTGGTCTCTGCAGTGACTCCTAAGATGTTCAACTGGCTCTGCAATGCGACAGCACTTCCAGATAGCATGATGTTTGGCTCACCGGTGCTGGTCTTTTTTGAAAACAGGGCTGCTTGGGTTTTCTGCGCGTTGAACTGTACAAGGTTTTTGTTGCCCCAGTCCTCTATAGTCTAAGGTAATGGAATTCACGTGCGGAGAGACATGGGGGTGGTATGACTGAGGAGACTACATTGCCATCATCTGCAAAGCAATAAAGTGGATTTACTGTTTTATCTATGAGGTCATTTATGTAAATCAGAAAAAGTGTTGGCGAAAGGATTGCTCCCTGTGGCATACCAGCATTTATTAGGTAAGAGTTGGAGTTCCGGCCATCCAGTGCAACATAAATGGATCTATCCTTAAGGTAACTTTCAAACCAAGTGCAAAGTCTCGGCGACAATCCCGTTGCTTTGAGCTTGTTGAGCAGATTTTCATGCCAGACTTTATTAGATATATCTAAGGCAGTTCTTGTTTCACCTCGCAACTCAATCGCTTTTTGCCATGAGTGAGTGACGTATATAAGTAAATCGCCAGTTGACCTATATTTTCGAAATCCGTATTGCTTGTCGTGGATAATTTTGTACTTTTCCAAGTACTTGGTTAGGTGATTGTTCACAACTCTTTCCATTACTTTTGATATCACCGGAAGTAGAGCAATTGGTCTATAGTTTAACGGATCTGTCTTTTTTCCTTTCTTTGGAATGGGTTGTACTGCGGCAGACTTCCATGATGATGGATATACTCCTTGCCTATAAGATAAATTGAATAATTTTGCGAAAGTTGGGGTGAGTTCGCTAGCACAATTTTTGAGTACTATCGCGGGAATGCGATCTGGACCCATTGCTTTGTTTGTCCAACTTTTTAAGGGATTTTCGTATTTCTCTGTGACAAAAGGGTACCTCTGGCATACTGTGGGAAACCCTTTCAATGAACGGTGGAGTTTTTCCATTTGGCACTGTTAGGTTTGAGTTGGAGGAAAAGATTTTGGCCAGCATATTGGCTTTTTCCTCTGATGTTGTGGCTAAGTGAGTATTTTTATCTGTAAGTGGTGGTATGGATGACTTGGTGAAGTTTGATCCAACGGCTTTTGCAAGAGACCAAAAGGACCTAGAACTACTTGGACAATTCAGCAACCTGTTTTTTATTCTTTAATTGTATGTTTCTTTGGCGGCGTCATAGTAATTTTGCAACTATTTCTGGCTTCTATAAATTCTGTGTGGTTTTGAGCGGTTTGTTGTCGTTTCCAAAGGTTATATGCTCTGTGTTTTTTCTGTACAGCCGTTTGACACTGGCTGTTGAACCAAGGTTTTGCATTAGCTCTGCGTTTTATTGTATGTGGGATATATGCATCCATTCCAGATAAGATTACTTTTGTTATTTCATTACAGCAAATAGTGGGATCAGCTGTTTTAAAGCAAACCTCTTGACATGGGAAATCCAGGTAAAACTGTTTAAGGTCATTCCATTTTGCCGATTTATAGTGCCACATTTTACGAGGAAGTGATTGTTGGCTTGGCGGTATGAACATTTCGCACTTTGTTCTTATAAGTTTATGATCGGATGAACCAAGTGGGGGATCTACTTGAATTGTGTACAAGTCAGGATTTGTAGTTAGGAACAAGTCTAAAAGCGCTGCAAATTCACCCCTTTCTGAGATACGGGTAGGTTCATCGACAAGCTGCGTTAGACCACAACTTATGGGAAAAGCTTCTGCTTCCCTGCCTTCATTATCTGTTTTGTTGTGGTGTTTTAGCCAGGGTATATTGTGGATGTTGAAATCGCCTAAAAAACAATTTCCGCATGTGGATAGTTAGACTGTATACTATCACAGTTTTCGGATAATGTCGCAAAAAAGTTTTGATACTCGGTGTTACTTGGCGGTCGGTAGAGGCAGCAAATAAACTTGGTCGATGACTTTGAGGTGAATTTCAGCCATATGATATCGAGGTTCGCTGGTTCTAGCTTCTCCTCTCGATGACATGAAAGGTCATTTTTAATCTACACACAGATCCCAAAATTATGTCGAAATCGGTGGTGTAGGTCATAGCCGGGATAAAGATAGTTCACAATAGGTGTTGCAGAACTGATTTTAGTTTCAGTGAGAACAAGGATGTCATGTCTTTGTTCTTCAAGATGTTGGTGAACTGAATTCATGTTGGTACTTAATCCTCTTATATTGCTAAAATCAATTCTGAGTTGAGTTTTTGGTCTTCTTTTAATATCTTTGCATGAAGGACCCCCAGGATCACCCGACGCCCGGAGATCCGAGTGGTCGGGTATTTTACCTCCGGAATATTTTGATCCTGGAGGCGCCATCATGCTATCTGTTACTCATTGTTGGAACCGGACTGCCAGCGCAGTAGCGGAACGTGGTGATACCACTTAGCGCTACTCAGTTCTGGCATGGTGGTATCTCACCGGTCGACGCCCAATGAGTAAAAAGCGTCTACCACCTACCTTCTATAAGTTTTCGTGTCATATATTCGAGGTCGTCATAATCCTGAGCCACTACTATCTGAACATCGGCGAAACATAAAGTATACACGGTGGTTTCGTCCAACGGAATTCCCATGTTTTGGCATTTTCTCTTACATACTTTAAGGACTTGTTCCAAGTATATCTTGAAGAGCGTAGGCGAGATACAGCAACCTTGTTTAAGACCTTTAAGTTTAAGATTTTTGATCATTTCTGTAAATAGCCACCATATGTGGACGTAACTGTACTGCTAGTCGTAGATTTCATCATACGAAGTGATAGATTGTTGGAATTTTACTTTCTTAAAAAAGTGTTTAAATAAAAAGTTTTATTTTTAAAAAAGATCCCAGTCCTAGCCAATGAAATGTAATTTTTATCATCTTAAATAAGTGGTACCAAACTTCTTTCCAAAGAGTTTAGTTTTGGAAAAAATTGGATAAAATAATAATAATATTAATTGGATGGTTAGTTATAAAGCTAATAAAGCCTTATGCACATGTTTTCTTAGAATATTCCCAGTTTACATAAGCCACTGAAGTGTTGTCCACAATTTGGACTGCACTAAATGATACATAGTTTAAATTGAAATTACATTGTCATCAAAAAAGCATACAATACTTTTTTTCGCGAAAGCCTTCGATTTTATAAAAATAGTCGAAAATCCAAGATGGTGGCATAATTTTGACAGTGTTTCTGAAAGAAAGGGGTCTTGGTTTTAATCTTTTTAAACTATATTTTTGGTAATTTTTTAATCTTTATTCGGCAGTCATCTTGAATATCTCATTGGGCTACCAGAATCAGCAATAAAATTTTCTGTCTACCTCCAATCTAGGTTGTTTGAAAATCTTGACTATAAAGATGAATAATGGTTTTTGAAAATTTCCAGCGAAACTAGACCTAGGGTCACTGCATCCTGGAAGCCTGGCGTCTCCAGACGTAGTTTTTATGATCCAGTGACCCTAACTAGACCTCCTATGGAAAAGACTTAAATGTAAAAGTTAAACTTGTATAAACCATTATTCGTTTTAACCAAATTTTTTTTTCAGAAAAATCGAAAAAAAAAATCTTTTTTTAATACAATCCCACAGATTTTTTTCACAAAATTGGATAGAAACTTAATTTTTTATGTCTTAAACACGTTGTAATTTCTTTAAATCAAAATATTTTTTTAAACCTAATTTTGATTTTAAAACTAAAACGAGACCTCATTTTCACTCGCAAGTACTTAAGTTCTGGAAGCAGTTTCTAA
The DNA here is from genome assembly GCA_963576565.1 of Aspidapion aeneum. Lineage (NCBI taxonomy): Eukaryota > Metazoa > Arthropoda > Insecta > Coleoptera > Brentidae > Aspidapion > Aspidapion aeneum. The sequence continues at coordinate 48,511,376 of OY755047.1, forward strand.
ATACATTAGTTTTTCTTTTCGTTGAAACGTTTTAAATTTACCACAAAATGCGAAGAAGTATTTTTTAAACTCAGTTTAAATCTTAAAACAACGACGTAGTGAAAATTAATAATGCCATAAATGCGTTTATAAACCGATTAGACAGAGAACTAAAAAATAGTGCAGCTAAAATGATACATTATACTGCGTAAAATTGAACAATAACTCTACAGACAAAACGATAGATTGGTTCTACCTAAGGACACTCATCGTAAAGGCAAGCCTACTTTACGATGAGTGACCTTAGGTTCTACCGCCTGCTATTGGAAAATTACAGGATTACAAACGATATGAAATTTGATTTAAATTATATGACAGTAATTAATTTACTTTTGCGTTTTTTACGCTCAAATTCTATTTCTTTGCAAATTTTCCCATACTAATGTTTTTTTAATACACATCGAAAAATAGACGATATAACGAAAAAAAAAGATAACTGTCTTTTTTAGAAGTGCTTCCAAATCTTGTGCATTTTTGGTTTAAAATAAGGTCTAGTTTTAGGTTAAAATCAAAATATCGCTCGATAAAACGTATATTTTCTAGGAGTCTATCCGATTTCACCCCAATAACTTAAATCGAGTCTATGTCTTCTTTTGGCTGCGATATATTTTCTTTTATTTCCTATAGTTTTTTCTTTTTTTAAGTTATTTGCACATATCATATCAACGCATATACATAATAGGGCCTGGGGTCTTTAAGCAAAAATTGGTTGCTTTCAAAGACATATGCATATTATTTTCATATAGTACTTATTATTGTACGGTACCTTACGATGCAGAATGCAAACATATTTGAAATAGCAATATCAATGGGTTTAAGTCTATCCTTTTTGCAGCCCTTAAGATAAAATGTCCTGATTGGTTATACTTTAACCCATGAATATTATTTTATTATTGTATTAGTTACGTCAAATCATCGGCGTACAGTTGACAAAAACTCTGTCTATGTAAATTTGGTATCTGTGCATTTTTCGTACCTTTATTTCTGAATGTTTGCATCAAACGCCAATCATTGTGTAAATAGGTAACAGGGAGTATTGGAATATTACGTATATATACAGTGTGTCCACGTAAGTTGGCGGCATATGGGAAACTTTTTTATTATTAGCTTTACGAAAAAAAGTTATTCTTCATAAAAAGTTCTGCATGGTCCAAAACCTAAAATGCATCCATCAGATGTTAAATTTTTTCAGTCATATTACGAGGTTTGTCAAAAAATGTGATTTTTGCTCCAGAGTAAAGTACCTTTCTTTTTGACAATATCGAAAATTGTTATAAAGAAAAGATGTTTAGAATTAAAAGTAGCTTTCAAATATTCAACATTGTTTATTTACATTAAAAAATATTTTTTTCTACATTTTCTGCGATTACGTTGGAAATTTAAGTTTGCACATTAAAGCATAATTAATCTAGGATGCAAATAATAATAATGTAAATAAACAATGTTGAATATTTGAAAGCTATTTTTAATTCTAAACATCTTTTCTTTATAACAATTTTCGATATTGTCAAAAAGAAAGGTACTTTACTCAAGAGCAAAAATCACATTTTTTGACAAACCTCGTAATATGATGAAAAAATTTAACATCTGATGGTTGCATTTTAGGTTTTGTACCATGCAGAACTTTTTATGAAGAATAACTTTTTTTCGTAAAGCTAATAATACAAAAGTTTCCCATATGCCGCCAACTTACGTGGACACACTGTATATATATATATATATATATATTTATATATATATATATATATATATATATATATATATATATATATATATATAATATAAACGTACTTTTCAGAGGTTTTTGATTTTTTTTTGTACAGCAATGCAAACACGGTTTTATCAATAACCACCATCTGACACGTCACATGAAATGTCACACAGCGATTGAATTAGGAGTCTCACTAATGGACGCCATTGACCGCTTCAAATGTCACTTTTGTAGTATGGCATTTAAAGAACAACAGGATCTTCTAGAGCACTGTATAGTTCATTCTGTTGTCAATGTTACGTAAGTTAAGCCCATTGTTCCCACTTTTTTGCCGTTCCTTAGCCTGAAGGGTTCCTTAATGGTATAATATGACCAAAAAAAATTCGGTGAGATCTTAAATATTTTTCCTATTACAAATCATCGGCAATATTCGTATAGCTACGCTCTTCCATATAATTACCTTGCTTTTTCAAACTAAATAATAGAGAACCGAATCTGCGAATTCTTTTGAATGTATGATGTTCGGTATGGTTTTAAAGAGAAATTTAAAAATTATGTAATTTACTAGATTACTTCATTTCAAATATTTTAATTTTTGTGTTTTTTATAACTTTGAAAACATTTTGTGCCCCTAATAAATATACATATATTTTTTATTGAAACTGCCATTTTACTGAACTGAGAAACAACCGGTTATCCTTAATTTACTCGAAGTAATGTTTATTTTAGCTGCGTAATTTGCAACACAATGTTTAAATCGCCAATAGAAGTGCGGGAACACATCCAGATCCATTTACAAAATTTACCACACACGTGCAAAAAATGCGGATTCAGCTTCTCCGAACACGACCAATTGGAGGCTCATATGGTGAAGCATGCACAGGTGGAGTACGAAGAACGGATTGAAGAGGTAGATATTTAGCTTAAGCATTGAGTAAATAACCCATATAGAGGTGCCACCGGCGAGCTTCACCATATTGAGGGTCAGATGGCGCTGAAATAAATTCGTCTAGTACGCAATATTCAGAGACAACTACTAGTGGCATTTCTATGATAAGCATGAACTCGGAACTCGCTCATGCAACTAAATCGTACTAGCAGTCCCTGAATATTGCGTACTAGACGAATTTATTTCACCGCCATCTGCCCCTCAATATCACAAAGCTCGCGGGTTGCACCTCTATATGGGTCATATACTCAAAGGCTTAAGCATGGAATTATTTCTTCGATGGCTTAAGTTAGTCCAATATAGGTACCATTTATGTATGATATATTTTAAATATATAACATATTTTAATCAAATGCAGCCGCGACAAACCCATCAAAGTTACTGAAACTCACATTTTTTGGTTGTGTATTCTTGTTAAGTTCATTGGCATTTCACTAATAGAATATTAAAAAGTTTTTAAAACGACTGCACACGACCGAGATAAATTGGTGAGCCGAAGGCGAGGTCTCCAAGTCGAGCGAGTGTGCCAAGAGGTTTTCAAACAAGTTTTTTTGCTATACGACTACAAATAAGAACGTACTGTTACGGGTTCACAACGACAAATTAAAACTCGCAATGGTTGAAAACGATACGTCAATTTATTTCGACAAATTATGTACAAAAACATGCACTTAAACTTAGTAATAACTTGCTAATAATTCACTACTATAATCGGTCTATTAACTTCGTGCTAATCTCACGACCACGACAGCACGTTATCTGTGATTGACTGCCTGGTGCGCGACCCCGGCCCTATACATAGGATCGTCCATCTCTTTCGAACTTTCCGGCAGCCTTCGACGTCCGGAAAGTTCCCGCACTACCGCGACCGCAAGCCACAGACAACGCAACTAAAACCTAGACTAAGAATACAACCTTAAGATAAATCGACCTAATACTACACTAAACCTAAATAAATTCCAATTATAAAATTTAAATAACTTAAATTTGTAACCCTATCCTCCTCTTCAGGTTTGATCGTCTCGATCAACATTTCCCAGGTGAGGTTTTAGTCTGTCTAGATGATCAACTTTCATCTTGGACTTCGGGCTTCTCTGGATTCGGTAGACTACATCATTAATTCTCTTAACAACTTTATAAGGCCCTTCCCATGGTGGTGTCAACTTATGTGATCTTCCTTTCTTGCGTTGAGGATTGTATAGCCAGACTTGATCATTCTCTTTGAACCCTGAAGAGTTTGCTTTCAGGTCATATCTCGCTTTCATGCGGTCACTGGCTATTTCTATTCGCTCTCTAACCACTTCATGGATATCGTGCAGCTTTTGCCTTAAACGTTCGACATAGTCATTAACCTCTAAGTGTGCTTCTTCAGGTGAACCAAACATGATATCACATGGTAAACGCAGTTCTCTACCAAACAGGATACTAGATGGAGTAGCTCCTGTCGTATTGTGAATGGCAGTTCTATAGGCCATCAAAAACCATGGAATATATTGGTCCCAATCTGTTTGGTGCTCATCAACAACTTTGCAAAGATGTTCCTCTATTGTTTTATTAAATCTTTCAACCATGCCATCTGACTGCGGATGCAAAGCAGTAGTCCGTGTTTTATGTATTCCTAAAAGGTCACAGAGATTCTGGAAGAGCTTTGATTCAAAGTTTCTTCCTTGATCTGAATGTAGTTCCAAAGGAATGCCAAATCGGCTGAAAACATCATTTACCAGAACTTCTGCAACTGTAGCGGCCTCTTGGTTAGGCAACTATGCTGACCATTACACCACCATCGCACTTTCCCAGGCACGTTTAAGGATGTTTTCCTCTACTATCAGTGAATCCCATTGTGCCCACAGTGATTTGAATATCACCCCTTGGTTTGCGATATCTTGCCATGATGGTCGTGGCTTGTTATCTTCTTTCAATCGCAAGATAGGTCCTACATCTTTGTCGTTAAGTTGTGTGGTTCTAATCGAAGCCGACATCCATTCTTCATCTGGTTCTAACTTTATCAGGCGCACGTAGGTAATTCCTTCTTTCTGGTCAATTTTCCTGCAATGTTTACAATCCTCAGGGCAAGGTCTTCTGGACAATGCATCTGCATTATTATGCACCCTTCCTGCTCGGTGCTTAATTTGATAATGGTATTGTTGTAGCTTTTCTATCCATCTCGCGACTTGCCCCTCAGGTTGTTTCATTTTCATGAGCCACTGTAACGCAGCATGATCCGTTCTAATCAGAAACTCTTGTTCGTAGAGATATTTGTGAAAGTGATCTACGGATTTAACTATGGCTAGGAGCTCCTTTCTAGTAACACAATAATTTCTCTCTGGTTTGGATAGCTTCTTGCTGAAAAATTCGATGACCCGGTCTTCTCCATCTTGTACTTGGGAGAGTACTGCTCCTATGCCATCGTTGCTCGCATCAGTATCTAATATGAATTTTCCTTTTGGAATGGGATATGCAAGAATCGGACTAGAACATAATGCTGCTTTTAGTCTTCTAAATGCTTGGTCACATTCGGTATTCCATTTGTAGTATTCCATTTGTAAGAAGCTTTATCTTCTGTAAGTCTATGTAACGGAGACGCTATTTTGGCGAATCCTTCTACAAATCGTCTGCAGTATGTACACAGACCCAAAAAGCTTCTCAATTCATGTTTGTCACGAGGTTGAGGCCATTCTTTTATTGCTTGTAGCTTCTTTTCGTCGGTATGGATGCCTTCTCGGGAAACGACGTGACCCAGGAACTCAACTTTTTCTTGGAACAGAAAACATTTCTTTGAGTTTAATTTAAGATTTGCGTTCCTGATTCTTGAGAATACTTCTCGTAAATTATCTAGATGTTCTTGAAATGATTTCCCCATTACTATGACATCATCCAAATAGACTAGGCAGGTTTTCCAAGTAAGGCCTCGTAGAACGACTTCCATTAGTCTTTCAAATGTAGCTGGGGCATTGCACAGGCCAAATGGCATCACATTAAACTGATAAAGTCCACTTCCAGCAGAGAATGCAGTCTTCTCTTTATCTCTTTCAAAGATTCCTACTTGCCAATACCCACTTTTCAGGTCAAGAGTAGAAAACCAATATGATCCTGCCAACGTTGTTAATGTGTCGTCTATTCTTGGCAGTGGGTAACTATCTTTCTTGGTCACATCGTTAAGTTTCCTGTAGTCGACACAAAATCTAGTACTTCCATCCTTTTTAGTGACCAACACCACAGGAGATGACCAAGGACTTGATGACTCTTCAATAACACCGTCGCTGAGCATTTTATTAATGAGATTGTGAACTTCTTCTTGCTTGGCCATTGGTAGTCTTCTTGGGGGTTGTCTTATCGGCTGGGCATCGCCAGTGTTGATAGCATGTTGAATAAGGTTTGTGCGTCCCGAACTACTCCTAGTTTCGAAGATATTACTTTGTTCTTCTATAAACTCTCTCGCTTTACTATATTCTTCTGGAGTGAGATGTTGCCAAGTTGACTCAAATTGCTGAAGTACCTCCATTGGTAACTTGATTGTATCCTCGGAAGTTGGCTCTTCACATCTTGTTACTTTCTGTACTGGTTCAAATAATGCTACCACCTCCCCCTTATTAATTTTGACACTATTTGGGAAAATATTGGCGACTCTAATCGGGATGTCTTTATCGGTTTTAACTAGTGATTTTGCAACGAGGTAGGTGTTGGGTGTGTTTTGTTGGCTTATGAGTCCGACGCAGCTTGATGTTTTACTTTCCAGCCTCCCAAAAATTATGGTCTCACTGTTACCGACTAGTCTTGTTGTGCATACTGCCACGACCTTTATTGGTTCTTTATTGAAGTGACTATTTGACAAAATGAACTCTTCATTCCCAAATCTTAGGGTATTAAGTTTATTATCAAACGCAAATCCATGTTTACTTATCAAGTCCATTCCCAAAATAAATTCGTCTTCTATTTCGGCAACCAATACAGTGTGGCGAATCTTCAATCTTCCCAGTTGTAGGTCTATATCTGTCTGCCCCAACACGTCGGCGGATTCTCCAGTCACAGTCTTAAGTGTTATTTTCTTTTCTATTGGTCGAATTTTATATCTCGTTGCAATTTTGAACTTAAGCAATGATATGGCAGCACCAGTGTCTACTGTTATATTAACTTTTCTCCCATTAATGAGTCCGTCGATGTTAAGACTGTCAGCAGTATGTTTTAGGCTCTTAATAGAGTAAATTTTGGGGGCTCTATTCCCATTAGCCAACACCCGCCCCTCTGCGTTGACTAGTTTTAGTTTTCCTGATCTCTTCTTCGGTACTCTGTCCCACTAGATGGTGAGCGAGACCTCATTTGGACACGACAATCGCGTTGAATATGCCCTGTACGTCCGCATCTGAAACACTTTACATTTGGAGGGGATCGTCTACTTTCTTTCAAAGAATCAATCTTCTCTATCAGTGATTGAAACAGTTGGTTTAGCGTTTTTAAGTTGACCTCATCTCCAGTGCTCATTTCTTCTCCCTCCTGAATTGAAACAGCTCTTACTTTTGGCCTGGACATATTATTTGATGATTCAATTTCAAGGGCTCGAATCAACACTTCACTGCTGTTATGGAAGCGTTCTCGACGAAGTAATTTTGCTAAGTCCGTGTCTCGCAAGCCGTTAATAAAGCGATCTACCGTGAAGGGATCTCTGTAATTTTCTGGCATTTCTGGGTAAGCCAAGTACATCAGCCTCCTGATAAACGCTTCATACTCTTGTAATGACTCCCCTGCTCTTTGTTGACGAACATTTAATTCTGACCAATGTAAATTTCGCAAGTGTTCGTCTCCATACCTTCTTTCTAGCGCTGCCACTAAAGCGTTATAATTCTGTTTTTGTTCGACTGAAATGGACCGTAAAAGTCCGAGTGCAGGTTCCCGTAGAGCTACTAACAACGCTCTAGCTTTTTCGTCCTCGTCCCAACCATTTGCAGCGGCGGCAGCTTCAAATTGTTGTTTGTAGGTGGACCAGGAGGACGTACCGTTAAAATTTGGAGGCTTAATGTTCTGGTTGGAATTCACGACACATCCCTGAGCTTTTATTTTGTTGTGTTCTTTCTGAAGCTGTATAAGCTGTTTCGACACGTCCTGGAATTTTTCTTCCATGGTTTGAAAAACTTCTTCCCTAACATTCTGTACCTTTTCTTCAACATTATGTACCTTTTCTTCTACATTCTGCAATTTATTTTGTACCTTTTGTTCCACACTATGCATTCTTTGAGTTATTTCTTCCTTAAGATCTTCGGTTGCAGTCTTAAACTCTTCTCTCAGCTGTTCGGAGTTGCTCTTTATTTGGTCAAAGTTTTTCTGCATGTCGTTCTGGTTTTGTTCCATGGTCTGTCTTATATCGTTCTGGTTTTGAGCCATTTGAGCTGCGAGAGCCTGCATCATTTTAGTTAGATCTTCCATCTTTGCCGATCCTTGTCTAGTAAGCATCAACTTCCTGATAAATCACTTAAAACGTCTATTTTAGGGCTATAAAGCGAATGTCGAAGTCGGTTTTTCAATATCTCTTCCAATTCTTAAATAGAACCTAATGGAATGTTCTGGAATATACTGGTAAATGCTACTCTTTCTGCTACTAGGCAAATGTAGAAGTCACTTTTTGATTATCTCTTTTGGTTCTCGAATAGACCGTCGTAGAATGTTATGGAATATTCTAGAAATAATTTCTAATTCTTACTTTTAAAATAACTAAGCTACTGTCGAAGTCGGTATTTGTGTATCTCTTCTAGTTTTTGAATAGAACGTCGTAGAATGTTATGGAATCTTCTAGAAATTCTTTCTAATTCTTACTTTTGAAATAACTAAACTAATGTCGAAATCGGAATTTGTATATCTCTTCTAGTTTTTGAATAGAACGTCGTAGAATGTTATGGAATCTTCTAGAAATTCTTTTTAGTTCTTACTTTTGAAATTACTAAGCTAATGTCGAAGTCTCTTTTTGGATATTTCTTCTGGTTTTCGAATAGAGCGTCGTAGAAAGTGATGGAATGTTCTAGAAATTCTTTCTGATTCTTACTTTTAAAATTACTAATCTAATGTCGAAGTCGGTATTTGTATATCTCTTCTAGTTTTTTGAATAGAACGTCGTAGAATGTTATGGAATCTTCTAGAAATTCTTTTTAGTTCTTACTTTTGAAATTACTAAGCTAATGTCGAAGTCTCTTTTTGGATATTTCTTCTGGTTTTCGAATAGAGCGTCGTAGAAAGTGATGGAATGTTCTAGAAATTCTTTCTGATTCTTACTTTTAAAATTACTAATCTAATGTGGAAGTCGGTATTTGTATATCTCTTCTAGTTTTTGAATAGAACGTCGTAGAATGTTATAGAATATTCTAGAAAATCTCTCTAATGATCAATGTTTGGACTGTAAAGTTAATGTCGAAGTCGGTTCTTAAATATCTCTTTTAGTTTTTGAATAAAACAATATCGAACTTCTTCGAATATTCTGGAAAAATCACTTACTGTTTTTCTGTCCAATTGTCCTATCCGGTAGTAATATGTAAGGACAGTCTTTGCACTATTTATTTCTTTTAATGTCACTTCTGACACCAATTGTTACGGGTTCACAACGACAAATTAAAACTCGCAATTGTTGAAAACGATACGTCAATTTATTTCGACAAATTATGTACAAAAACACGCACTTAAACTTAGTAATAACTTGCTAATAATTCACTACTATAATCGGTCTATTAACTTCGTGCTAATCTCACGACCACGACAGCACGTTATCTGTGACTGACTGCCTGGTGCGCGACCCCGGCCCTATACATAGGATCGTCCATCTCTCTCGAACTTTCCGGCAGCCTTCGACGTCCGGAAAGTTCCCGCACTACCGCGACCGCAAGCCACAGACAACGCAACTAAAACCTAGACTAAGAATACAACCTTAAGATAAATCGACCTAATACTACACTAAACCTAAATAAATTCCAATTATAAAATTTAAATAACTTAAATTTGTAACAGTACGAATAAGAAATACGACAATTAAAACAAATATACGAATACGCCACGCCATTACGGCAACTCCATAGCGCACAAGAATGTTCCCTTTAACAACACAATCGATGTGCCATGTCCCTAACTTTTTCTCAAAACCTACGAAAAATGGTCAAAAAAGTATTTGTTTTTTTCTTATTTTACTTATAGACAACGGTAGCCGAGGCCATGGCCAAAAAGTACGGTACCACCACTGCAGCTTTAAACATGACCGTTATGCAAGCACCATCGTCGAACAAAGAAACAGAGGGACCGACGAACAAACCGAAAATTTCAGAAATCATTCAACTTCGAACCACTGGCAACCATGGTGAGGTAAGAACAGTCAAATTTTTCAACCAACTAAAATTACAGTTTATTACAAGGAAAGTAATTAAGAAATACGGTAAATAAAATATCAATTTAAAAGACAAATACAATTATTAAAAACGAGAAGTAGAGAAGAAATTATGTAAATAGTCATTTGTACTGCTTAATAAATTCCTGCTAATATTTTACTATTTATAAATATATATTTTCTATATTTAAAATCAACAAAACTAATTTTTACTATATTTTTTTTTAGTTCAAATATCTGTAGTAGGCAGTTGTTTTTTAAAGTTTTTTTTGAATTTAACCCTGTTTGGATTTTTAATAGTTTCTGGTATTTTGTTATAGGAAAAATATAAATAAAAAACTTTTAGGCTTTTAAAATTTTAAACTTAAGGATCAATTGTACATATACCTATTAGATAAATAAACAAAAAAAAATAAAAAAAATATGAAAAACAGCCCCATTGATATTTCCACCACCGTGCTTTACTGTACTCAACGTATTACGTGGATTACTTACTTACTTACTTTCTTTATTGTATCCAAAGAATTATAATCTTATTGCAAGGATTCCTACGTATCTAGTAAAACTAATTTAATTTTACCCTAAAACATATTTGCCTATGAAAACCCAAAAAGCGAATTTAGTAATGAAGAATGGCAGGTTAAAAAAAAACAATAAAAAATTAAATAAATTGGCAAGGCTTGGTAGGTTGGCTATCTAGTAAAAGAATTTGGGATATGGGGGAGAGAAAAGAGCCCGGTCTTTTCTATTCACCAATTAGATAAGATCTGTTTGAGATTATTCCTATAATAGCATGTGCAACCTGTTTTGATGTTTGACCATCAAGATTGTCCAATGTTTGGACGAAAGTGATTACATTGAGAAACAAGCCAGTCCGATAGGTAAATAGTCTCGTTTTCCAGCATATTGCAAATGGAACAAGCTAGGGTGGTGTTAATAGAGCGAGTTACTCCTTTGTAGGAGAATTTATAGAACTTGTTGTTGCTCACCCTAAGCTGAGCCAAAATGCGGGATATATATATATAGGTAGGTGTAATATTAGGTATTTTGCCGGAAGACGAGGCATATGAGAAAGATCAGAGGAAAAGTTTGTATAATTTGAGTTTATTGCTATAGAAGTATCAGCCTCATAGCATTTTGCATGAAAACTATCAAGTAAATTTTTTCTTTCACGTTTTAACCTTCTATAATCAAGATTTTCCCAGATGTTATTATGACCACAAGCCTCAAACATTTGTTTGATCTGGGAAGCCCAGTTAAATTGTGGTTTTGTGGAGTTCAGCAGAGCCAGTTCGCGGTTAAAGCATATCTTTGGCAAACGATCGTCGCCCATTTGCAGTAATTTTATAAGGAAGTTTAATCAGAGTTTAAAGACCAGATAGCTTAGGTGAGTTGGCCCCGTCTCGAGTCGAACTATTGCAGAAGAGGTGGATTTTGGTAATGAGAGAAGTCTTTTAAGAAAACTAACCTGAACTTTTTCGAGAACATCGCAATATTGAAGCCCCCAGGCAGGAAGGCAACCCGAGAAAACACTCAGAACTGTTGCTTCAAATACTTTTGTTATTGCAGTCCACGAGGTAGTTTTGGTTCTGGCTAGCGTCGTCAAGGTGACTCCCGTTGCTTGACCTGCCTTGGCAATTGATTGTTGTGCCATATCTCGAAAAAGACTAGATGTTGAAAAGGTTACTCCTAGATAAGTGAATTTTTTTACAATTTCTACCGTCTCATCATTGAGTAGAAAGTTAAACTTAGAGGTGTTATAAGGCCCATTTTTGAAACACTGGATTACGTGGATTAAATTCTCCATTAACACGTCTAACATAAAATCTTCCATCCATTACGTGGATTAAATTCTCCATTAACACGTCTAACATAAAATCTTCCATCTGATCCAACTAATTTGGGTTCGTCTCTAAAAAGAATATTTTTCCAGTTAAATTTAAAGTTATCATTGTAATTTTGCATTGCAAAATGTAATTGCTGCTTTATATTTTTCTGACTTACTCTTACCAGCTCTACCGTTTAGAACTTTCTGGTGTAAACGTCTCCTTATGGTTCTGGTGCTGGTGCTTAAGCCCAAATTTTGTTTAATGATAACAGAATTCGAAAAAGAATTCTTTAAAGCTTCACCGGCCATACGAATATGCATTTTTACCTTCCTAGCCCGCTCAGCAATTGCTAGAGAAGGTATTAGTTTCGACGAAATTTTTTTTTTCAGATAACGCCGAAAATGTGGTATTTGGGTGTATTTTGACCTATCCTAGCAATATCGTCGTGATGTTTGTCTGTGTGTGTGTATGTATATCTGTCTGTAACACGATAGCTCCTAAACCGATAAACCGATTTTGATAAAATTTTCAGGTAAAATATTGCTCGTTACTGCAACGAGCTGATTTGCTTTTGGTCAAAATTTATCAATGCTAATGACAGTTTTTTGACAATTAAAATGTTTTCAAAATGCTATCTTTTAAACGAAGCGTCGCATCAATATGCGGTTTTCGGAATATTGTAGCGCACATTTTTCTCAAAAATTTGTGTTCAACCAAAAACTTCGTAGGGGCTTTCGTATCGGATATATTCACAAATTTTTTTTTTAAGATTGATATAACATGGAGTTTACTTGGAGTGTGCAAATATTTCAGTCACATTTTGTTCTCTTAAAATTTTAGCAATTACACATTGGAATCGCTTAATTGCATTCGCAACAAATGCTTATTTTGCCTTCTTCGATGCAAAATTAAGCGTCTTTCTTCAGGACTACAATGTCATAAACTCCCGCTTTGACACTGGGATATTTCCTTCAAAACTCAGAATAGCTAAAACCATCCCATATTTTCAAAAAAGGAATTATGCCAGATCCCAAAAATTACAGGCCAATCTCAATCCTACCAGCTGTGTTGAAGGTTTTGGAAAGAGCGATTTATACGAGGCTCTTGGAGTTCTTCTCTCGGCGTCTAGTATTTTCCGTTTATCAGTATGGCTTCCTACCATCTAGGTCAACGGAACTCGCAATTTACCAAGTGATAACCTTCATAACAGAAAAGCTAGATCGAAGGAGGGGTCTCTGGCTTGTTCTTCGATCTCTGCAAGGCCTTTGGCACCATAGACCACCATATTCTCCTTGAAAAAATAAAATCATATGGAGTTCGGGGAGTCAATTTGATTTGGTCCTATCTCACATCCAGACAACAAACGGTTTATGTAATTTAAAAAACATTAAATCTTGGGCTTTTTTTTGTCATTGTCTATGTGAATCACTTACCTGAATCAATATCGGCCAGCCTTCTTGCCCAGTTTGCCGATGACACAACTTCAATGAAATGTCATACATAACTAGTGTCTATCAAACAATTTGACTACAAATGTTGACAAAACAGCATTAATGTCATTCAGAATTAGAGGCACTGACACCTCCTTTCCATATGAGGAGCAACTTATCAAAACGCGTTATGTCCCTTAAGAATACTTTCTCAGGAAAGGCAAAAAACTTTTTTCTGCTATACCTCATTACATAGTGGTCGTTCGGTTGTGCTATTGAATTACAGTGGGACAACAGGCGCTTTGGTGTGTTGAGTGTGTATTCACAAGAACATATAATTACAGTGAATCCAAATTCATATCTAACTCAATTCTTAGCATCAAAACTAAATAGCTTTTGTACCATCATCAGAAGATTGAGAGATATAATGTCACTAAGTAGGGTTTATTTTGCCTCGATCCAATCGCAAATTATTTACAGTATTCTATTTTGGAGATAACTCTCTGAAGTGAAAAAAATATTCACAACCCAAAAAGGAATCATTCGATCCATGCTACGATTAAACAGAAGGACTTCATGCAAGCCACATTTTCGACAACTGTATCTTCTAACAGCGCCTTCTCTATACTTAAGACAATTTTAATTATTTTTGTTAAGAAAAACCGGGAAATATTTCATATTATCTATTTCTATAATTTGGCTATACCCATCCACATATATGGCAATAAAAGCAGTTGAAAAACTTTCTGAACCAAGCAACTTGAAAATCTCCAAAAGTTCAAGACATCAGTAACAGCTTTTGCTCTTGAAAAATGTTATGATTTTTAATTTATAGAATATAATAAATGTAAAAAAGTTATTCTATTTTATTTCCAATTTATTAGGTAGGTACTTAAGTATTAGGTATTAATGTATTTTACTTTATGTCAAATTTATTGAGTACTTAAGTATTTAAATTCTATTTTTTGTGACGTTGCTGTTCGTATTGTATGTATGATTTCTGACAATAAAGTAAATTTAAAGTTGAAGTAAGACACTAAGCAGATTTCACTATATTAATTATTGATTTTAAATTTAGTCACTTTGTATACCTGACAATTAGACAAAATAAACAAACTCTTATTTTTAAAATTTGAAGGAAGTTCACGAGGTAACAATTCTTAACGAAAAAGTTTCACGCGCAAGTCCTCAGAGGTAAAGGTAGCTTGGGGACGCGTTTCGGCCTTATTAGGCATCATTCAGCCCGAGCATAACCATAAAATGGAAGTAATTGAAATCTCAAAAAGAAATATGAAATATGGTGTTTACTGAGGAGAGACTTGTCAATTTGCAGCTGTGGTCAGGGTTGCCTCAGTCTTGAGGCTAATTTTGACGTTACGACGGAGACATATAATCTGCTCCCAGTAAACATCCTGAGCCCTGGATTTTTTAAAAATTTTAAGGAAGTTTACGAGGTAACAATTCTTAACCAAAAAGATTCACGGGCAAGTTCTCGTAGGTAAAGGTAGCTCGGGGACGCGTTTCGGCCGCATTAGGCCTCATTTAGCCTGAGCACAACCATAAAATGGAAGGAAATAAAATGATGATATTGGTATCTGAAAAAGAAATATGGTGTTTACTGAGGAGAGACCAACTGTAACTCTTATTTTTCTGGCCACCAAGATAAGAGTCAATAGCAAAAAAGAAATTCTTTTAAATCATAAAAATTCTAGGTTAAAATTCATCTGGTTGGAATATAAAGCGCATAAGTTTGGGAATAATAACAAATATTTTTTTTATATAACATATAATTTGAAAAATTTAATATACCATTTAAAATTTCTAACCTAGCAGTCTTATTTTATTGATCACCACTGTATTTGCAAACTTTGTTATCATCATATTAAGCGTCCATTTATTATTTTAGGTTGTGTATACCTTAAACTTGGCAAATAAAGGAGATTTAGAAAAAGAAGAGGGGCTATTAGAGGCCGAATTCGAGCAAGATGCGATTTCATTTGAAAACGATCCTGATCAGGATGAACTTCCACCAACAAAAGAAGAGGCGGAATTTTTCAAGTAAGTAATCTTGTATAAAGGATCAGGCACACCTCTTATGGGATTTCGGTCAACCTTCAAAACTCATGAAATTTTCGTCATGGGTCCAACTTAATCTAAGGAGCAGTTTTTGAAATACAGGGCATTGAAAATGTCCAACAAGCATGCTTTAGGAAGCTCTTTAGATGGCTTTTTCAAACATACTTAATATTGCCATTAAATATTTATTTATTATACTAAAACTTTAAAACATTAACTAGTGCTCAAAGCTCGAAAGGTTTCTGAAACCAGGCACTCTGATAGGAATCACTCTCAAGAATTTTCGCACAGAAAAAAGTTGGGCGTCTCGGCAAATTTAGCCTTGTTACTTATTTTAAAAAAACCAATGTATATATAAGTGTTTTTTGTTTATTTTAAACTAGCGCCGAAGACATTCCAGAAATGGAAGAACAACAGATGCAACAGTCGGAAGACGACCGAATGGAAGAAGAACAATATATGGAAGAAGAGGAAGAACAGTTTATGGATGAAGAAGAACAGTATCTGAATGAAGGACGACTTACGGAGGAAGATCAACCATTGCAGGAAGAATATCAGGATATTGTACAAGAGGCTATGGGTGAAGAACAATATATGGCTGAAGAACAATATATGGAAGAAGCCGATTTCTATTCAGAACATCAGGAATATTTTGAAGCCCAAGAACAGCAGCAGTCTACAAATGAGCCAACGCCTCATTACGAAATCGAAAATGATCCACAGTATAATAAACAGCATTTGTTTAAACGCGAGGTATGACCACAGGATATTTAAACATAGACCCCTTTTTGTGAAATTTAACATGCCGGCAGAAAAATTTTCATAGCCCTTGTAGGTTTTGAGATACAAACAAATATTTATACCCTCTTAGCTTTTGAGAAATGAAAATGTGGGGACGTGTTAACCCTGCGCAAAACTGTCTAATGACAGAAAACGATCGTTTTGATCGCCAGCATCAAAATTCTAATTTGGTATTTTTAATTTAAATAAAGAGGTTAATTTTGCCATGTTCTAATTTGGTATTTTTAATTTAAATAAATGGGTTAATTTTGCTGTTCTCTTATAATTCTTCACAGAGCATAAAGCTTTTACTTTTCAGTTATCTCCTAAACTTATAAGAGTGCTAAAATGTTATTCTTAAATAAAACTCTTTCTGTTCTATTAAAAAAAAAGACATATATTTGCTTCACACTTAAAAAATCGTTGTCGCTAAAAAATAAGCTACGGTTCGGTTCGGTTCGGTTCGGTTCGGTTCTACTAAAACATTCTATCGAGGTAACTTTTTGGCTCTTTAATATGTAAAGTGACAACTCTGTCTCTCAGAAACCAATATGAACATTTTGCTGGAGATAAAAATATGTTAAGCGTCCCAGAAAAGTAGCAATGAGATAAGCCTTGTATAGGGTGTCCCAAATTCGATGTTTTTGGTGGGTTTCGGGTATTTCTAAGCTGTCCCCCCTTTGCGATGGTGAAATTTTAAAAGAAGCTTAAAAATAAAAACCGCATCTTGATATAGCAAGCCGTTTTTAAGCTTCGGGATGTTTTTGAAAAAACTGCATTTTGAGGGAGTTCTATAACTTTTTTATTTATAAAAATTTTGTTTTTGCGTAATGAGCTTTCTTATAGATCTTTTCTTAGAATTGACAAATTTAAACGGTTTATATCTATCTCTTTTAGTTTTTGAGATATTGCATAAAGTTTTTATTTTTCTTATGGAATTACCCTCTTTTTATTCGATTTTTGAAATCAGCGTAAAATTTTCTTTATATTAACGTATCACACTCAATATTTTATTTTTACAATTTTTTTATTGTTTTTATAAGTACATTTGTTGTTTTTAATATTTATTTTTATTTTATAATTTAATTTGATGACTAGATTAAAAATATTTTAAAATAATCAAATTAAAAATTAGTTAAAAAAAAAATATTGAAAAAAGAACAAAAAAATACCTACAAACAACAAAAATTTTGAAAAATATTAAATAGTGAGTGTGACACGTCATTCTAAAGGGAATTTTACGCTGATTTTAAAAATCGAAAAAAACGGGGTTAATTCATAAGACAAATTAAAACTTTATGCAATATCTCAAAAACTAAGAAAGATATATAAAAACCGTTTACATCTGTCAATTCTTCAAAAAAAAATATAGTAAAGCTCTGTACACGAAAATAAACTTTCAATAAATAAACAAGTTACCCTCCCAAATGCAGACTTGAAAAACAAGCCGCAGCTTAAAAACAGATTGCGATATCAAGATACGGTTTTGACATTAGGTGGTAGACGCTTTTTACTCATTGGGCGTCGACCGGTGAGATACCACCATGCCAGAAGTAAGTGGCGCTAAGTGGTATCACCACGTTCCGCTACTGCGCTGGCCGTCCGGTTCCAACAATGAGTAACAGATAGCATGATGGCGCCTCCAAGATCAAAATATTCCGGAGGTAAAATACCCGACCACTCGGATCTCCGGGCGTCGGGTGATCCTGGGGGTCCTTCATGCAAAGATATTAAAAGAAGACCAAAAACTCAACTCAGAATTGCTTTTAGCAATATAAGAGGATTAAGTACCAACATGAATTCAGTTCACCAACATCTTGAAGAACAAAGACCTGACATCCTTGTTCTCACTGAAACTAAAATCAGTTCGGCAACACCTATTGTGAACTATCTTTATCCCGGCTATGACCTACACCACCGATTTCGATATTATTTTGGGATCTGTGTGTACATTAAAAATGACCTTTCATGTCATCGAGAGGAGAAGCTAGAACCAGCGATCCTCGATATCATATGGCTGAAATTCACCTCAAAGTCATCGACCAAGTTCATTTGCTGCCTCTACCGACCGCCAAGTAACACCGAGTATCAAAACTTTTTTGCGACATTATCCGAAAACTGTGATAGTATACAGTCTAACTATCCACATGCGGAAATTGTTTTTTTAGGCGATTTCAACGTCCACAATATACCCTGGCTAAAACACCACAACAAAACAGATAATGAAGGCTGGGAAGCAGAAGCTTTTGCCATAAGTTGTGGTCTAACGCAGCTTGTCGATGAACCTACCCGTATCTCAGAAAGGGGTGAATTTGCAGCGCTTTTAGACTTGTTCCTAACTACATATCCTGACTTGTACACAATTCAAGTAGATCCACCACTTGGTTCATCCGATCATAAACTTATAAGAACAAAGTGCGAAATGTTCATACCGCCAAGCCAACAATCACTTCCTCGTAAAATGTGGCACTATAAATCGGCAAAATGGAATGACCTTAAACAGTTTTACCTGGATTTTCCATGGCAAGAGGTTTGCTTTAAAACAGCTGATCCCACTATTTGCTGTAATGAAATAACAAAAGTAATCTTATCTGGAATGGATGCATATATCCCACATACAATAAAACGCAGAGCTAATGCAAAACCTTGGTTCAACAGCCAGTGTCAAACGGCTGTACAGAAAAAACACAGAGCATATAACCTTTGGAAACGACAACAAACCGCTCAAAACCACACAGAATTTATAGAAGCCAGAAATAGTTGCAAAATTACTATTGACGCCGCCAAAGAAACATACAATCAAAGAATAAAAAACAGGTTGCTGAATTGTCCAAGTAGTTCTAGGTCCTTTTGGTCTCTTGCAAAAGCCGTTGGATCAAACTTCACCAAGTCATCCATACCACCACTTACAGATAAAAATACTCACTTAGCCACAACATCAGAGGAAAAAGCCAATATGCTGGCCAAAATCTTTTCCTCCAACTCAAACCTAACAGTGCCAAATGGAAAAACTCCACCGTTCATTGAAAGGGTTTCCCACAGTATGCCAGAGGTACCCTTTTGTCACAGAGAAATACGAAAATCCCTTAAAAAGTTGGATACAAACAAAGCAATGGGTCCAGATGGCATTCCCGCGATATTACTCAAAAATTGTGCTAGCGAACTCACCCCAACTTTCGCAAAATTATTCAATTTATCTTATAGGCAAGGAGTATATCCATCATCATGGAAGTCTGCCGCAGTACAACCCATTCCAAAGAAAGGAAAAAAGACAGATCCGTTAAACTATAGACCAATTGCTCTACTTCCGGTGATTCAAAAGTAATGGAAAGAGTTGTGAACAATCACCTAACCAAGTACTTGGAAAAGTACAAAATTATCAACGACAAGCAATACGGATTTCGAAAATATAGGTCAACTGGCGATTTACTTACATACGTCACTCACTTATGGCAAAAAGCGATTGAGTTGCGAGGTGAAACAAGAACAATTGCTTTAGATATATCTAAAGCATTCGATAAAGTCTGGCATGAAAATCTGCTCAACAAGCTCAAAGCAACGGGGTTGTCGCCGAGACTTTGCACTTGGTTTGAAAGTTACCTTAAGGATAGATCCATTTATGTTGCACTGGATGGCCGGAACTCCAACTCTTACCAAATAAATGCTGGTGTGCCACAGGGAGCAATCCTTTCGCCAACACTTTTTCTGATTTACATAAATGACCTCATAGATAAAACAGTAAATCCACTTTATTGCTTTGCAGATGATGGCAATGTAGTCTCCACAGTCATACCACCCACATGTCTCTCCGCACGAGAATTCCATTACCTTAGACTAACTGAAATATCACAGATAAATAACGACTTGGAGATAATAGAGGACTGGGGCAACAAAAACCTTATACAGTTCAACGCGCAGAAAACCCAAGCAGCCCTGTTTTCAAAAAAGACCAGCACCGGTGAGCCAAACATCATGCTATCTGGAAGTGCTGTCGCATTGCAGAGCCAGTTGAACATCTTAGGAGTCACTGCAGATACCAACATGTCTTGGTACAGTCACGTGGCAGATATAGCTAAAAGGGCGTCCCAAAAGCTTGGGGTGCTATTTCGTACAAGACATCTGTATACACCAAGCCAACTGCTGACACTCTACAAAGCCCAGATTCGACCAACTATGGAGTACTGCTCACATATATGGAGTGCGGCACCCAAACATACCTTAATGCTTTTGAACACCGTGCAAAAACGAGCTATCAAGCTGATCAATGACCCCGCACTTACCCGTAGCTTGGATAGTCTCGAACATCGAAGAACTGTGGGCGATCTATCTCTTTTCTACAGGTATTATCACGGAAAATGCTCTGAAGAGTTGGCACGTAACTCGAATTAAGTTTTTTCTCTCTTAGAAATATCTGAAGCACTCAAAAAACATCAAATTAAGAACACCATATACATTCGCCCACTTTTTTAATAGTAACCTAATTTTAAATAAACTATATAATAAATTATTTTATGCACGTAGTCCAAACTGTCAATATTCAGTGTCATTAAGTTTTCACTGAATAAAATTTGATTAAAAGCGAGTTTAACAGAAAGTAATTTACTTTGTTTTGGTCACTAGTTTTGTTTAATTTTATTTTATTATCTAAAGTGGTCAAAAATGGTTTATCTCTACCTGGAAGACCCTGTATGTATGACATATTTTAAAGAAATGGAGAAGCAACAAACGTTTCAACGTCAAATTTATTTAAGCCAAAATTAAAGGATGAAAATATCGGTCCTCTATACTCTAGCGATGCTTAGAGAGAGAAGTTCTGTCCTTGTTAATTCATAAACGTCGGAAAATAAAAATAAACGATTTTTTAAAAACTTGTACTGGGGATGACAGACAAACGTGGCATGATCTCTTTGGCATGAACAGAGATATGAGATGAATAACATAACCAAAAAATTTTAATTTCAGTGACTTTGATGGGTTTGTCGCGTCTTTCTTTTGTAAAAATATGTCATACATACAGGGTCTTTACCTCTACCAATTTCTGGCCACAAATGGGCTTAAGGTATTTTGAGTTCCATTTGTGGCCACCTAAGTTACCAACTACATTTTTGCAAAAATTACATCAAATTGCGACAAAACTGTTAAAAACTATTCGTTAACAATTCTTTATTCAAAAATTACTCATATTTCCACCACACATGTTTTTTACTTTTAAGTAGGTATATACATATATGACAACCTCTATGATACAGGGTGTTGTATTTTCAAAAGTAACAGAAGATTTTTTAGGTCTTTATCGTACGTACCCCTATATTTTGAATAGGAAAAGTGGGTCTGGAAATACCATTGACTTCTATACCCTACGGGTAGACCCGGCATGGGCCTAAATTGCCATTATATCAAGCTTTTATCGCAATTGACCAAATATAAGTAAGAATTTAATGATCAAGACAGGGATAAAAATAGAATTTCGGTTTGGTAAGTCCGTACGCATACAACATAGCAAAAATATTTCTATTGATTTGTCTTGGATAAAAAAGTCAGTGGCGGCGAAAAATAAAAATTGTGTGTGAGTGCCACTAGCATTTTTTATCAACGATTTTTGCATATTAAATAATTCATGAATACTTACTAAACTTTAAATCTATCTGTCTGTGTGTTTACAAAATTTTCTTCACTAAAAAAAAAAGAGTAAAAAGAATTTGTTAGTGTGCAGTGGATGTAATAAAATTATTGTTTTCATCGTAGAAAGAACACCGCACCCGTTTACACAGGCCTTATGTTTTTTGGCTTGGTGGAATTGGCTATAATTTTAGTATGTTATAGTGGGATATGTAACTAAAAAAATTTAAGTAAAGTTAAGTATTTCTATGTACAGTTTTTGAGATATAAACGATCAAAGTTCGTTAAATGGTCGTTTTTGGGTATGTTGTAATAATAATAACTCTTACATCTTGACCAAAAAAAAACAATTGACCATAAAAATGACTTAGTAAAGGTCTATGCACAAAGTCACTTATGATGTCATTCTTGTCAATTTATTAAATAATATAGGGGGGATAGTCAAAAAAACATTTTTTTATATCTGCACTATTAGCGAATTTTTATTATTACCAGCAATTTTTATTTTGGCACGGATTAATAATTTTATATAATATTTAAAGAAAAAAAATATTTTTGTTTTTTAACTGCCCCGACTTTTATAGATATGAATTTTTTTATTGCAGGTATTTTTTCTTACTAAATAAAATTGACTTTAGCTGTTCTAAGCTATTTTCCGAATGACAAAAATTAATTTGTTAAATATTTTGTAATAAAATACAGCTCAAGGAATATTTTTATTATATAAAAAAAATACTATAGCTTTTGGTTGAGTCAAAGGGTCTTTTCAAAAAAATGTTTTTTTATTTTTTTTTGCCCTTTTATAGTTTTAATTTATTTTTGGAAAACGGCTAGGTGAATTTTAATTAAACTTAACCTGCTAATTTTTGTAACTTAGCGCCACATAAGGAAAAAAATGTGTTTTTTTCTCTGTCTAGTTTTAAAGATATTAATTTTTGTAGCTCTAACTATTCTTATATTTACAGGACGGCGACAAAAAAAAGGTATTTACAGTTCAATTTTTGCTGTACGTACCGAAACTCTAAACAAATAAGAGCCAAAACAGTAGAAAAATAAAATATATACAGGGCGTCTCAAAAAATAGGTTTATTTGATGCATGAGTTTTATTAGTACTAATGTAGTACTTTTTTTTTACTTAACTAGAAAATGTCAATAGTACGCAACTTATTGTTAAGCACCAGTTATGGGTGTCATTCTCGGTAATTCCCAAAGCTCTCGTAGACCAGCGTATCCTAGGATACTACCAGTAGCGTGTCGTGGATAAAAGGGCGGGGGGGGGGGCGATAGGTATGGAAGTCAAATAAATTACAAACCTTTTTAAAATAATAACACTATTAATTCTATTTCGAACCGAACCGAACCGAACCGATCCGAACCGAACCGACCCCCTGGCCCCCTATACGACACGCCACTGGATTTGCAGTGTACTATGGTACCTAGGATACGCTCGTCATCAGGGGTATATAATGTACTCCAGGCAAAGTTTGCTTCAAAATGGATGCCCCAAATAGATCACATAATATTAATCAATAAACATATAAATAGAAATTATGAAGGTTATAGTACATGTTTAAGATAATTTTAATTTAAGTTAATTTGTTTAGTTACTTGTTAGCATTATTAGTATTAAAACAGTACAATAAAACAAGCTTTTTTCTTGAGACGCCCTGTACATATTTTATTTTTCTACTGTTTTGGCTCTTAGTTGTTTAGAGTTGTACGTACAGCAAAAATTGGACGTTAAATATATTTTTTTTTGTCGCCGTCCTGTAAATATAAGATAGTTACAGCTACAAAAATTAATATCTTCAAACCTAGACATAGAAAAAAAACACTTTTATTCCTAGTGTGACGCTTTTACAGTTACAAAAATAAGCAGGTGAAGTTTAATTAAAATTCACCGAGCCGTTTTCCAAAAATAAATTAAAAATTATATAAGGGCAAAAAAAAATTAAAATGTTTTTTTTGAACAAACCCTTTGACTCCACCAAAAGCTATAGTATTTTTTTTATATAATAAAAACATTCTTTGAGCTGTATGTTATTACAAAATATTTAACAAATTGATTTTTGTCATACGGAAAATAGCTTGAAACAGCTAAAGTCAATTTTATTTAGTAAGAAAAAATACCTACCTAAAAAAATTAATATCTATAAAAGTGGGGGCAGTCAAAAAACAAAAATATTTTTTTTCTTTAAATATTATATAAAACTGTTAAATAACCTGTGCCAAAATAAAAAGCGTCAGTTATAAAATTCGGTAATAGTGCAGATATAAAAAATGTTTTTTTGACTATCCCCCCTATATTATTTAATAAATTGACAATAATATACGGTATTAATTAAATTGATAAGAATGACATCATAAGCGACTTTGTCCTTAGACATTTACTAAGTCATTTTTATGGCCAAATAATTTTTTTCGGTCAAGATGTAAGAGTTATTAGTATTAGAAAATACACAAAAACGACCATTTAACGAACTTTGACCGCTTATATCTCAAAAACTGTACATAGAAAAACTTAACTTTACTTACATTTTTTTTTTGTTACATATCCTACTATAACATATTAAAATTAAAGCCAATTCCACGGAGCCAAAAATTTTCCATAAGGCCTGTGTAAACGGGTGCGGTGTTCTTTACAAATGTACCTTGTACAAGTGTCTCCTTCAACTCTTCTCTTCTTGGGTGGACTACAAGTTATGCTGGAGTCAGAAATTTCGGAACTAAAAATGTTCAATGTTGTTATGTCAAAATTTCCTAAGGTATTATTTAGTTGATAGCAAGTAATAGATAAACTAAAAATTTAAAAATTTATATCATTTACAAAAATCCTCAAAATATTAAGCTTTGAAACTCGAATAGTATTATAGCTACTTCATATTGGTCTAAAAAATTAGACGATGTTTTAAACACTTCAGCAACCCAAAGAACCTATTAAAATGTTATGAGTTTTTACTCCGAGGTTTATAAGATCATGTACCTCTCTAACATTTTGACTGACCTATTTAAAAAAAAGCTTTAGCCTATGTTTTGCTTAAAACGAAAAAATATATATTTACAGAACCACAGCGTAATAGATAATAATGATAAAAAAAACTTTCCTACTTACCTCTCACTTCGAAAAACATTGTCGACTAATTTCGGAAGACTTCCCTGTTTTAACCTCTTCTTTCCATCTTTTCCTAAGCTAAAGGCACTATCTTCAAAATGATCAGAACATGGAGTTGCATATCTAGGTAGTTGATATTGAATTCCCCGCAGGGCAATCCATACATTTTTTTTGGTCATTGTTCTTTGGAAATCTGAGAAAAGTTTTGACGAAATTAAAGACCATTTGTATAACAGTAAAATCAAAATTTGTTAAACTTAGATTAAAGTTTATATAATAACACACACTACTACATTACGGGACTTATGAACAAATTATTAAAAAATAATCTTTGTGATTGCGGGAAAGTGAAACTTTCTGAATTAAAATGAGTGAGGGTAAAATCGTATAAAAAACTATCTATCGTAACGCTACTGAACTTTGTCGATTTTGACCAAAACTATACGTCAAGACGACTTACTCATGAAATGTTGTTTCCTCATCGATTTTTCTTGTTTTTTTGCACAAACAACAATTTCTTACCATAATTGAACCAAATTAGTTACTAATAAACTTGTTTTTAAAAGCTTTTAGGACTTTTTGTGAAAAATCACGCACAAAAATCAAAAAAATTCCATTACGTACATTATCAACCTTGCACATCACAAAACATCAATTTTTCCTGTCAAAAACGACAGCAGGCTGAATCACTCAAAATACGGCAGGTAGATTAAAATTAGCAAGCTGCTTTTCTTTCGCAGTTATGATGCCAATGTGAAAGAGATAAAAGTACCCATATATTATCTAGGGTGGTATTAGTATGTAAGAATCAGTCTATCTTTGTCAGTTTCATAAGTTTAATAGTTTCTGTCTAGTTTTTTATTGTATAAGAAATACCTGGACATAGCAACCAAATTAGATAGAGTCAATAAAAAATGCCTTGTCTTTCGGTCTCTAAAGGCCCTTTCAGGGCCTTTATACAACTCAATGGGAAATACGTTTTTTTAAACTCTCTTGAATCTCTTTACTGTTGTGTAAAAAATTCGAAAATCGTTTTCAAGATATCGATGGCCAACTGCATCGATCTCAAAAATTGCAACTTTACAGGGGAAGCAGAAAACAGTGTAGGTACCTAATTTATGTATAGGTTATTATAAAAAAGCTATATTTGTGGTTTCCCGGGTATATATGTATGTATCATATTATGCAAGCAAGTAGGACAATTTGCCCAAATCACAAATAATGTAAAAATAATCAAACTGTTAGATTGCCCATTGATATTTGCCTCCAAATTTAACACGGACCGATAAAATAAAAACTAAATAAGAAAAAATATAAAAAATAAATAAATAAGAATGACTGCAAAATATGTTTTCAATGAAAAAGTGTTTCGGGATTTTGTAATTTTTTTTTCAATACACGTTTTCTTATCGCTTTATAGTAACTTGATTGCCCATTGATATTTGCCTCCAAATGTAACACGGACCGATAAAATAATAACTAAATAAGAAAAAATATAAAAAATAAATAAATAAGAATGACTGCAAAATATGTTTTCAATGAAAAAGTGTTTCGGGATTTTGTAATTGTTTTGTCAATACACGTTTTCTTATCGCTTTATGGTAACTTTGTACGCGATTGTAAACAGATTGGAGATACTTTGAAAACAAGGTACATATTGACCCACTTTCCGTATTCAAAATATAAAGGTCCCTCATGCGTGTGACAAAAATTTCAAGATAGTCAAAAAGTTTCCCCCTTGCAAACATAATTGACGTGTTCGGGGGTTTTTCATAAACGTACAATAAATACCTGAAAAAGCCTCTGTTTTAGTTTTTTTTAAATTTTAATTTGTATTTTATAAAACGTTTGTCCAAGTTGAGCAAGTGAAATCTAATAGTTCAATATCCCTGTTATTTTATTGTATACCTCTGGGCTGGGATATGTACTGACACTGATTATATCTGTCTCCGTAGTGACGTCAAATCACGTCTGTCCTTAGAGGACGATTGTGACTAAAGCTTCAACTTGACGGTTGATCTTTAGTAAATGTCCGCATTTCATGACTCCTTTTCGGATATCGCCACTCATTTCATCTCCATCCCATTTGGTTATGATCGAATTGATGTATCCCAATAAGGACGAAACAACGGGGTTTATGAGCTACCCTGTCCCTCTTTTATGAAACTGCCAGCAAACTTGTTTTTCTAAAGTCTTTTAACTATTTCCTCGCAAATTCCCTGTTATGTTATTGTATACTTCTGGGCTAGGATATTTACTGAGACTGATTATTGCTGTCTCCGTAGTGACGTCAAATCATGCCTGCGCTTAGTGCGCGATTGTAACTAAAGCTTCAACTTTACAGTTGATCTTCTTCAGTAAATGTCCGCATTTCATCACTCCTTAGATATCACCACTCATTTTATTTCCATCCCATTTGGTTACGCTCGAATTTATGTATCCCAATAAGGACGAAACACCGGTGTCTACGAACTACCTTGTCCCCCTTTTGAGGAACAGCTCGCAAACCTGTGTTTGTTAAGTCTTTTGACTATTTCCTCGCAATATCCCTGTTATTTTTTTGTATACTTCTGGGCTAGGATATTTACTGAGACTGATTATATCTGTCTCCGTAGTGACGTCAAATCAAGTCTGCGCTTAGTGGGCTATTGTTACTAAAGCTTCAACTTGACGGTTGATCTTCTTTAATAAATGTCCGCATTTCATGACTCCTTTTCAGATATCACCACTCATTTCATCTCCATCCCATTTGGTTATGCTCGAATTGATGTATCCCAATAAGGACGAAACAACGGGGTTTATAAGCCTGTCCCCCTTTTATGGAACTGCCCTCAAACCTGCTTTTGTAAAGTGTTTTGACTATTTCCCCGCAATTTTTCTGTTATGTTATTGTATACTTCTGGGCTAGGATATTTACTGAGACTGATTAAATCTGTCTCCGCAGTGACGTCAAATCATGTCTGCGCTTAGTGGGCGATTGTGACTAAAGCTTCAACTTGACGGTTGATCTTCTTTAGTAAATGTCCGCATTTCATGACTCCGTTTCATATATCACCTCTCATTTCATTTCCATCCCACTTGTTTACGCTCGAATTGATGTATCCCAATAAGGACGAAACACCGGTGTCTACGAGCTACCCTGTCCCTCTTTTAAACAACTGCCCGCAAACCTGTTTTTGTTAAGTCTAAGACTATTGCCTCGCAATATCCCTGTTATTTTGTATAAAAATATCATGACTTCGTTATAAAAATACACAACCGCTATAAGCCTTTTCTAATAAAAGGTTAACATCTGAAACTTTCTTACAGCATATAATGTTATACCATTTTCGATCAACAAATAAAAACCGCTCCGAAACGATTCCAGATCTGCTGCCGTTAAGATTTCTTTGTTTTGTTAGGCAAAATGCTTGCTCCCAAACCTCACGCAGATCAATTTTTGTTGCTCTCTGTCCGGTGGCAGACTAAGGGGTTTGGATTAAATTAATAAATATAACCCTACATTTTGCGCTGTATTTCGGCGTGATTTTTTTTTCTTTGTAGTTTAAAAAATAAATAAGAATCCCAAAATAATGGAGTTGGACGAGATGTTGAGAGTTTGTGGTAAAATCGCGTTTAGTTACAGACCTTGCTGGGAACGCCTTAATTTAGGATTTGAGTCTATCAGGGATCAATTTGTAGTTGCTCCCACAGAGATTTGCTCGAGCAGTGTTGATCGAAAACGGTACCCTATTACTTGGGCAATTGAAGGAAAATTTATAGCAAATTTAAAATTACCATGTATTTACGTACTGGCTTGATTAACAGGTTGAATCAGATGACGAACAGAGCTCTCATAACGTTGAAGATTTTAATGGGGAACAAGATTCAAAACCAACGGAAACCCTAAAGCCCATTTTCCGAAACGAACGAACAAAGGTAATAAAACCAACAAAATGTCTCACTTTTAACTAACACAGTTAATTACGTGACCACTAAATCAATATAGGAAGCTTAGTTTCAAGCCAGGCAAGTTGTTTGTCGTATATATATATTTATCGGTTTCACAACGTTCTACGTCTTCCGATACCCAATCTCCACTCGTTTCTGTTTGCCCATAATTCATCATCTAGGCCTCTTATTCTTATTTCACTGTCTATTCCTTCTCTCCAGCTTCTCCTTGGCCGTCCTCGTTTTCTTCGGCCAGTTGGTTTCCATTGTAGTATTTGTTTAGGTAGTCTTTCGTCATTCATTCTTTGTACATGTCCGTACCACACCAGTTGTTTTGTTCTTATATCATCCACTAAAGTACGTTCACCTACTGTCATAATTTCTCTTATTCTTTGATTTGTAACTCTTTCTCTTTTTGATTTCCCTGCTGCTCTTCTCCAATAGTCCATCTCCGTAGCGGAAAGCATTTTTTCTGTTCTATCCTTGATTGGCCATACTTCTGAGCCGTATGTAATAATACTTTTTATAATGGTGTTATATATAAGCTTTTTGTTATGTTTTGATATACTTTGGTCCCAAATTATTCCATTTAATAAAGTTATTGCTTTTCTTCCTTGTACGTTTCGATCTTTTATAGCTTTGTCTAGTGTTCCGTCAGCTGTAATTTTTAGACCTAAGTATTTATACTCATCACAGGAGTGAATTCGCTGCCCGGTATTTAAGATTAGATCCTGTTTCATTCCACCGATACACATATACTCTGTCTTATTGAGATTAACCTCTAGTCCCCACTTATTGTACTCTTCTATTAGTTTTCGTGTCATATATTCGAGGTCGTCATAATCCTGAGCCACTACTATCTGATCATCGGCGAAACATAAAGTATACAAGGTGGTTTCGTCCAACGGAATTCCCATGTTTTGGCATTTTCTCTTCCATACTTTAAGGACTTGTTCCAAGTATATCTTGAAGAGCGTAGGCGAGATACAGCAACCTTGTTTAAGACCTTTATTTACTTGAAAGCCTTTGGTTAGTTTTGCTTTTATTTTAACTTTTGCCTTACTATTGCGGTATAACTCTTGGATGGCCTTAATTAGTTGTACGCTTATGTTTGTGTTTTCCAACGCTTTCCAAAGTAGATTTAGTGGTATACTATCATATGCCTTCTGCAAATCCACGTAAAGCAGATGCAGCTCTTGACCGTATGCCATTTTCTTTTCAATAACTTGGGTTATACAAAAGAGATGATCTGAAGTCGATCTACCCGCCCTGAAACCAGCTTGTTCTTCTGCCTCCATGTCTTTATATTCGCTCTCTACTTTATTTCTTATTATTTTACCGTATATTCTGCTTAGCGTACTAGTCACAGATATACCTCTATAATTGTCACATATATCTTTCCTTCCTTTTTTGTGTATTGTGGATATATATGACGTTTTCCACTCAGTTGGGACTACAGTTCCATTTAAATATTTTTGGAAAAGATTCCGTAATCTCCAAAACAGTTCTTCAGTGCCATATTTAATAAGTTCGGCTGGGATATTTCCGGGTCCGGCAGATTTACCGCTTTTTACGGTTGTGCACACGTTTTTGACCTCAGAGATTGTGAGGGGTACTGGAGATCCCATCGTTCTAATTATATTGTCTCTTGCGTCTTCCTTGAATTCTGCTCTATCTTCAGTTAAAAGTTTTTTAAAATGCTCATCCCATTCTTTGTCTGGTATTGGTGAAATGATATCTCTGCATGTTTCTTTTTTAATCGATCTTATAGTTGTTTGTTTGTCGTAACGAAACGTAAATATTTAAAATGTCACGATGCCAATTTAACAGTGTAAATATTCTTAAACGGGTTGTAGCCCAGACCCTCATATAAGAATTCTCATCCTACTCTATGTAACACTTTCGAAGGCTGATATTTCCATTATTTTGTTGCCAAAACGGTTTCAAAATATTGTCAGTTTAATCGAAATTTTAGATCTGTCAGCCTTCAACAATGTTGCATTTCGTAGTAGCCTCACGCTTGTTATAGAGGGGGCTGTGGTTGTAGGTATTATAAAAAGTCATAAACAGCTTGAAATTGTATTTAATAAGTTTTCCTTTTATTAATCAAAATAAACCTGGCAACAATAATCCCGTTCATTTGTATGTAAAAAAAGGCCTTGGTACTCATGACCGTGACATAATTTTTCCCTCAGGTCGGGTTAATGCATATTGCATTTTTTCCGCCTTCGCAACGTTTTATGTCGAGTCAGCGGAGCGTGAGCCAAAAATACTACAAACGAAGTTTAGTACCAGTGAATAAAAAACAACTATTTGTCGTGGCTAAGTCACGGTCATGAGTACTGTTTTTCGTTTCATCTGCCTGCCTTTTATTTTCAATCTGGTAGTTTCTTTTGTATTTGTAGACGTCGCCACTTATGTGAAAGCATACAGTATCGCAGGCATTATTTATTCATTTCTCTTATCAATATCGTAAGATGAGATTCATATACCGTCTCTGTAGCTTTAGAAAAGTTATATGAACCATGCAGTTTTCTAAAGAGTCCGTTAAGGACGAAACAGTTTACTGTCAAACTTAATAGGTGTTAATTAGATCTTAGACCCCCGTGGGTGTTCAGCTTTCGAGCTGTCCACGGAAAAATACAAGAGAAACAAAATCTTCCTATGCCCGCTTAGCCACGAAAAATTGTTGTTTTTTTATTCACGTGTACTAAACCTCACGAAAATGAACAAACTAACCAACAAAAATATGTAGAGTTTCATAAAAATAAACAAGTTTTTGCTCTCCTCTACAATTGAGTCATATGCAGTTAGGAGATTGCAGGCTCACGAACGATATCCTATTATATTAATCGCAAGCTTGGCAACAAGAATGCCTGTGTTGTTATTGTAAAAAAATGTAAACAAATACCTTCTTACCTCAGTGCACATGTTAAACACAAACACTTTTTTGTAGATATATTATAAATCATTTTTGACAGATGTACGCTCGACGAGGCACGATATCACGCAAACTGCCCCAAATGAACGCGCCTATACCCGAAACGCAAAACGTGGCATCACTGGAGGAAATAAACGACCACACTGCAACAATGCCGCTTCTAGATTTAACCCATGAGAATATTGACTCGGCCAGACCTTTGCAGACGAATTTAGAGAAATATGGTGACAAGGTGGTCAAAGTGCAGAAGTTTATTATGACCAAAAAGGAGATTAGGAAACTAAAGCAACAAGGTAATATTATTTTTCTTTATCTTCTTGTTTTATAATAAATGAAAGGGAATTCACAAGTGGCGGGTATGTTTTTTTGTGCGTCGTGTGAACAGCTTTCGAGCTGTCCAAGGAAAAATACAAGAGAAACAAAATCTTAGCCACGAAAAATTGTTGTTTTCTTTATTCACGGGTACCAAACTTCACGTTTGTAGTATTTTTGGCTCACACTCCGCTGACTCGACTTAAAACGTCGCGAAGGCGGAAAAATGCAATATGCATTGACCGGACCTGAGGGACAAATTATGTCACGGTCATGGGTACTGTGTTTCGTTTCATCTGCCTGCCTTTTGTTTTTACTCTCGTAGTTTCTTTTGTATTTGTAGATGTCGCCACTTATGTGAATGCATATGGTATCGCAGGCATTATTTTTAAATTTCTCTTACCAATATCTTAAGATAAGATTCATATACCGCCTCTATAGCTTTATAAAAGTGTCACATTGAATGCAGTGTTCTGCAGAGTCCCTTAAGGATGAAACAGTTAACTTTCAACACTTAATAGGTATTAGATCTTGGACCCCCGTGGGCGTACAGCTTTAGTTTAAAAATACAAGAGAAACAAAATCTTTCTATGCCCGCTTAGCCACGAAAAATTGATGTTTTCTTTATTCATGAGGACTAAACTTTACATTTGTAGTGTTTTTGGCTCACACTCCGTTGACTCGACATGAAACGTCGCGAAGGCGGCAAAATGCAATATATATTGACCCGACCTGAGGGACAAATTATGTTTTATTTATACTGTTTTTCATTTTATCTGCCTGTCTTTTGTTTTTACTCTGGTAGTTTTTTTTTCGTTTGTATTTTTTTTCCTTTCATAACAATACAAAATATTATATTTATTGGGTACAATGTTTAAATCACCCCGAATTTAGGAATGAAGTGAGAGACCGCAGTGACATTTAAATTACTAATGGCACAGATTGTGTTCCGGGAAATGTAATTGCACAAATAGGTTATATTTTCCGTCAAAACGAAAACACAATACTACAGTTCATATCATTATTTTTGAGACAACTTTTTACAACTTCTTTTTGTTGGCCTATGCTATTTGTTATGGTAAACAACTGAGAACTGTCAAAAAGCTATCTCAAAAATAATTATATGGAGTAAATTTTATAGGTAGCAGGCCTGAGCCAGGAGCTTCCACTTTGTTGACGTCACGTTCAGTGTAATTTTTTTTATGGTTACGTCACGGCATTGTTTTTGACAAATCACATAAAAAATTACTGTTTTAGTACTTTGTTTTGAAATTAATAACACTAATATTTTTGGATTGTGAATTTTTATTGCAAAAAATTTTAAAAATATTTTGCATAAACAAATAAATCAGGGTCCAACTTGAGGACCTCAATCTGATGCAGCTGCCCTTAAGGTCACTTATCCTAAAGCAAGCTTTATAGGACTTTGATTTTTCTATTTTTTGGTTATCATTTCTGACATGTTTTCCTCGGTTTTGCATTGGCGGCTGGTTTATGTTTTAAAAATGAGGTCCGAAACGAAATAGCGATGTACAAAATAGCGGGTATTAAAATAACGGTATCGAAATAGCGACAAGGAAAATAGCGATGTAATGAAAGAGCGACTATCAAAATAGCGATTGTATAAAATAGCGAGGTAACAAAATAACGACAACCAAAATTGCGATGTATCGAAATAGCGACTATTAAAATAGCGATGTATCAAAATAGCGATATTCAAAATGCTAATTGGACGAGACTTTATTTGGCAATGGAACTGAACAGAATCGAACCAGCATATTTTTTCAAAAAAAAAAAAAACTTCCCTGTGTAGTTTAATTTTTTTTAGTTTAAATAAACCCTAGATACTTGCTAATTAGATTTCTTGGGGGACTGACGCTGTGAAGAACTTTTTTGGGGGACATGACTTAATTAGGTCACAGAAGCAACAAACCTTTCAAGTGGTATGTTTGCCCTCTGTTAATAATGAAAAAAAATCCTGTAAAAGCGACACCTTTGGAGCTGGGACTGCTGCTACTACTAATACGATTTTGCCACCCTTTTTAAGCCACAGAAAGAAATTAGAAATTAGCCTGTTACTAAATCACTTTTTTTATTTCGTTAGGAGTTCTTTTCAGCCACCAAATTAACTTGTTTGGCGCCTGCGCACTCTGATAGGAAATCTTTTAAAGAATTTTTGCAGAAGAAAAAACTTGGAGACTCGTCAAAATGAAGCTATATACTCAGAAAAATTCAGCCTGTTATTCATCACTTAACAATTAGATTGGTGCTGTTTACTGTGGACTATAACCATATTGTTTATATACATATATTTTATATTGCAGGCCTTATTGAAATTAGAAATGGCAAAGTAGTCCTCAAAACTCATGACCAGTCCATCTTGGATGCCAGTATTAAGCCGGTGAAAAAGGGCGACCTCGACAGCTTTATCAAAAGCTCGACAAAACCTCAGGTCAAGAGCTATCAGAGAAGAATTACCGAGGCCGAAGCAAACATCTTGGAAACCACAGATTCGTTTCGATCTCAGATATAGAGAAACTGCTGATAAATAGGTGATTACATACTCCTACAGTCGCTTAGAGGCGAGTGATCTCTATATTCTAAACTGGATTGGCCTTTACATACAAAGTGAGCCAAAAAAATTGGATACTTTTGTAGAGAGATCACGCTACACTAATTGCTGCCTTTCTTGTTCTAAATCTGTACTCCAAAATATTTCTATAAGCCTTAAATTGTATTTTAAGGTGTCAACTAGTAAGTCTAAGTGACCGTATATCGCAAACCTGTAAAACATTTTGTTAGTGTACTGCTTTTCTCTCCAGAAATATTTAGTTTTTTTTCTGATAAGGGAAGTGCACTTTTTTAAAACCAGGTTATAACTCTTTCGTTTATGTAGATATTATAGTGATTTTTACACAGGGAAATATAAAAAGGATTAAAAAATAATCTTAATTATTGGATAAATAAAACATACATTTTCCAATTATTGACATCCCGATGCTCATCCATTATAACAATAGAAGACTGAATTAAATTTTCTTAACCTGTTAACATTTTTGAGAAATATATATTTTTTGTTGTCTCAATATTAAAGTTTTACATTTTAATGTGTTCTAAATATACCGGTATCTTGTCTATTTTAACAGTTTTAAGTCATGATAGTAAAGTAACGTAAAAAAAGTATCAATTACTTGGATATCAATAACTGGCAAAAAAATCTTAAAATTTTAAAAATCAAACAAGTTTCGTGGCTAATCGGGCAAAAAAGAATTTTTTGTTTCTCTCATATTTTTCGCCCGATTAGCCACGAAACTTGTTTGATTTTTAAATTCACGGGTACGAAATTCCACGTTTGTTAGTATTATTTGGCTTAAAAATTCCGTTGATTGACGCTCACGTGTCTTGATGACGGGTAAAAATGCAATATGCGTTGATCCTGCCTGAAAGACAGAAGAGCTGTCATAGACCACGGACTATAGTTTGTTTTCTTTTATTTGTATTCGATCTTTTCATTGATCGATATGTCTAGCAGTTTTTCGCCTGCTTTTGTTTTTTGTTTCTTTCGTATCTCGGTAGATGGCGCTTTTTGCGATAGTTTTCTCACTATTGAACCAAAACAGTTCGAGTTATGGAGAGTTCGAGTTATAGAAACTCGAGTTGCATAGGTTAAAATACATGTAAAAAGTGCAGGGACCTCTTAAAAGGTTCGAGTTAGAGAGGTTCGACTGTATCTATTAACTTCGCAATAATTGTCACATCGACCTAGCAGTGTTCTGAGGAGTCCCATAGGGACGAAACAGTTAACTGTCAACACTTATTAGGTGTCCATTAGATCTTGGACCCCGTGAGGTTAAGCTTTTAAGCTACCCCTAGAAAAATAAGAGAGAAACAAAAAATTATTTTTTGTCCGATTAGCCACGAAACTTGTTTAATTTTTAAATTCACGGGTACGAAATTCCATGTTTCTTAAAATTTTACTTCAAAACATAACAATTTTATGATTGTTTTTCCACAATTTTTAGGCTTGATTATAACCTGACTTATAGCAAATAAAATCGACGAGACCGGCTTTTAAAGCCATAAAATTAACTTTTACGTGCAGGATAGCGAGTTTAACTCTTATTTTTACATATCACTGACACTGACAATAAACATTTTGCTGCCAATCAAAATTTGGACATCATCCCTGTATAATAAGAAAAGTCCACATTTTTTACATTGTTGAAATATAAATTACACAGCACTAGAAAGAGAAAGGTTGCATACAATTTGGCATGTTCTCACTCTAAAAAAACTTTTTAAATTTTTGTCTTACATATATGGGATATGTATGTGATGTATGGCAGTGGCCGTTCCAGTTACTTCTTAATTCATTGTTAGAGGCCTCCGTATTTTTTGGTTAATGCTAAGTTTATCTCCAGAGGTTGAAAACCCTGAGATCAATAAACCATGATTCTTTTTTACGAAAACTGTAAATTTACATGAAAGCTCCTCTCAATCCGAGTGTGTTTCAGGCTCCTAGAGGCTGCCCTAAGTACCAAAAATAGTCGGAAATACATTGGTGCAAGCCTCAATTTATTAAAAGTTTGAAGTTTGAACAACCGACGTTTCGGTCCTAGGTCTGGGCCATTTTCAGGGCTAAAAAACACAAAGAACAAATCTTATTTACCTAACCTAAAAGACGACATGATCTACTATAAAATTTAAATGTAAAAACCTAGTAAAAATATTGAATATGAAAATTACCCACTTTTCTAATTATTTTCTATCTAAAATGAACATATGCCAATATATACACTTATTTTGAAAATTAAAATAGATTAAGCCTAAATTTTGTTATAAGACAAAAGTTCTAAAATGAGAAGAAAAAGTTAATAACCTTTAAAATACAGTATATAACAACGAACAAAAACAACATTCAAAAGCCCAGACCTAGGGCAGAAACTTCTGTTGTTGATGTAGAGTTTTCACTAATAAATATTGTCCAAAAATGCCAAAACTTTAAACTTTTAATTAATTCAGAAAGTGGACGTGATCAAAAAAATTTCGCCTCAATTTATGACAGAAAATAGATCTATTTTTATTAAAACCCAGCTTACGTCATTAGAAATAGATCGGCTTTAAGTTTTCGCAGCGTTTTTTATTTGAAAACTTTCATGAAAAGTTGATATGTCTAGGGGTACTCCCAGGCCAATTTAGTACTTTCTTGAATATAATTCGAGAATATTCCCATTATGAATACAACTGCTAAATTCAAACATCTTTTTTGTATCGTGTGATTTTTTTTTGGCTAATCAATAATAGAGGAGATTGATAGTTTAGCTAGCTTACATCATTAGAAATAGATGGACTTTAAGTTTTCGCAGCGTTTTTTATTTGAAAACTTCCATGAAAAGTTAATATTTTTAAGTCTAGGGGTCCTCCCAGTGCAATTTTGTACTTTCTTGAGTATAACTCGAGAATGGTCCCAATATGAATACAACTGGTAAATTCACACATCTTTTTTGTATTGTGTGATTTTTTGCGCAAAATCGATAGCTTTATTCATATAAAACGCAAAAAACATAATGTTAAAGGATATATTTTTTAGACGCAGAATCATAAAAATAGAGGGAGATTGATAGTTTAACTAAAAGTGCATTATAATTCAAACCAAATTAAATATTATTATTCAAACCCAGCTTATCTGCCGTGCAAAGCAAAAACCTAGTAACTCGACTTACTCGAAAATGAGATTTTTATATTATTAAAATCGCCGTTAAAAATGGTGCCAGCCAGTTTTTTTAGAATGTGGCTATCTTGAAAAACAAGGAAGTTATGAAGTTAATATGTAGTTAAATAAACTATAGTTAGTATGTAGTTAAATAAACTTCAAACTCTATTTCCCAAAACACTAGTTTGTGACTTACTAGGTTTCTGCTTTGCACGGCAGTTATGTCATTAGAAATAAATCGGCTTTAAGTTTTCGCAGCTTTTTTTATTTGAAAACTTTCATGAAAAGTTAATATTTTTGAGTCTAGGGGTCCTCCCTTTTGGTTTTTTAGTTTTAATTTTAATTTGCGGATATATTTCATTGAAAAATGAACAAAAAAACAAGCCTGCCGATTTTTATGTTGCCAATTATATTTCCACATTTGTCAACTATTAATCAAAGATATTACAAATTCGGTTGTCTCTTTTACATTGTACACAAATCTTAAATAGCTATCTTTGTCTAATAAAAATCGATAAATTATTAAACGTACGACAATACTTGATACAAATTAGCAAACACATGGTGTACCATTGATTAAAGTTTTAACAAGATATTTCCAAGGCAAACTTTAAATTTTATTTAACACTCCCAGGCCAATTTCGTACTTTCTTGAATATAACTCGAGACTGGTCAAATTATGAATACCACTGGTAAATTCACACTTTGTGGCGTGTGATTTTTTGCGCAAAGTCGATAGTTTTATTCCCATAAAACGCAACAAACATGATGTTCAAGGATATATTTTTTAGACACAGAATCATAAAAATAGAGGGAGATTGATGATAGTTTAACTAAAAGTGCATTATGATTCAAAGAAAATTAAACATTATTATTAAAGCCCAGCTTACGTGATTAGAAATAGATCGGCTTTAAGTTTTTTCAGCTGTTTTTATTTGAAAACTTAATATTTTTGAGTCTAGGGGTACTTCCAGGTCAAGTTCGTACTTGCTTGAGTATAACTCAAGAATGGTCCCATTATGAATAAAACTGGTAAATTCACACATCTTTTTTGTATCGTGTGATTTTTCTCGCAAAATCTATAGTTTTATTTCTATAAAACGCAAAAAAAATTATGTTAAAGGATATATTTTTTAGACACAGAATCATAAAAATAGAGGAGAAACTGTTTGGTTTTCACTTTCTCCAACGTCGATCACGAGGATACGAGTGATCCCCGTCTGGAACACGTCCTGATAGTCAGGAACAAGCGTTCCATGTCAATCCACGACATGGAACGCTTGTTCCTGACTATCAGGACGTGTTCCAGACGGGGATCACTCGTATCCTCGTGATCGACGTTGGAGACAGTGAAAACCAAACAGTTTTAACAAGTTCCCAATGAAAGCCTCAAACCATCAGTATAATTCAATGCCGGTAGGGGTATTTTCCCTCGGAGTAGTTGTTTCTGGTGGTTTCACACAAAATAGAGGAGATTGGTAGTTTAACTAAAAGTGCTTTATGATTCAAACAAAATTAAACATTATTATGAAAACCCAGCTTACGTTATTAGAAATAGATCGGCTTTAAGTTTTCTCAGCTGTTTTTATTTGAAAACTGAATATTTTTGAGTCTAGGGGTACTCCCAGGTCAAGTTCGTACTTTCTTAAGTATAACTCAAGAATGGTCCCATTATGAATAAAACTGGTAAATTCACATATCTTTTTTGTGTCGTGTGATGTTTTTCGCAAAATCTATAGATTTATTCCTATAAAACGCAAAAAAATTATGTTAAAGGATATATTTTTAGACACAGAATCATAAAAATAGAGGAGATTGGTAGTTTAACTAAAAGTGCTTTATGATTCCAACAAAATTAAACATTATTATTAAAACCCAGCTTACGTTATTAAAAATAGATCGGCTTTAAGTTTTCTCAGCTGTTTTTATTTGAAAACTGAATATTTTTGAGTCTAGGGGTACTCCCAGGTCAAGTTCGTACTTTCTTAAGTATAACTCAAGAATGGTCCCATTATGAATAAAACTGGTAAATTCACATATCTTTTTGTGTCGTGTGATGTTTTTCGCAAAATCTATAGATTTATTCCTATAAAACGCAAAAAAATTATGTTAAAGGATATATTTTTTAGACACAGAATCATAAAATAGAGGGAGATTGATAGTTTAACTAAAAGTGCATTATGAATCAAACCAAATTAAATATTATTCTTAAAACCCAGCTTACGTCATTAGAAATAGATCGGCTTTAAGTTTTCTCAGCTGTTTTTATTTAAAAACTTGATATTTTTAAGTGTAGGGGTACTCCCAGGTCAAGTTCGTACTTTCTTGAGTATAACTCAAGAATGGTCCCATTATGAATAAAACTGGTAAATTCACACATCTTTTTTGTATCGTGTGATTTTTTTCGCAAAATCTAGTTTTATTCCTATAAAACGCAAAAAAAATGTTAAAAGATATATTTTTTAGACACAAAATTATAAAATAGAGGGAGATTGATAGTTTAACTAAAAGTGCATTATGATTCAAACAAAATTAAACATTAATATTAAAACCCAGCTTACGTCATTAGAAATAGATCGGCTTTAAGTTTTCCCATCTGTTTTTATTTGAA
Source organism: Aspidapion aeneum (assembly GCA_963576565.1). Lineage (NCBI taxonomy): Eukaryota > Metazoa > Arthropoda > Insecta > Coleoptera > Brentidae > Aspidapion > Aspidapion aeneum. The sequence goes on from OY755047.1 coordinate 48,551,783, forward strand.
AACTTAATATTTTTGAGTCTAGGTGTACTCCCAGGTCAAGTTCGTACTTTCTTGTATCGTGTGATTTTTTTCATCTTTTTTGTATCATGTGATTTTTTTCGCAAAATCTTTAGTTTTATTCATATAAAACGCAAAAAACATAATGTTAAAGGATATATTTTTTAGACACAGAATCATAAAAATAGAGGGAGATCGATAGTTTAACTAAAAGTGCATTATAATTCAAACCAAATTAAATATTATTATTAAAACCCAGCTTACGTCATTAGAAATAAATCGGCTTTAAGTTTTCGCAGCTTTTTTTATTTGAAAACCTTCATGAACAGTTGATATTTTTGAGTCTAGGGGTACTGGGAGACCTCGGAGGCCGTACTTTCCTATAAAACGTAAAAAAGTTAAAGGATAGATTTTGTAGATACAGAAACATAGAGAAATATCAATCATCAAAAAATAGAAGAGGAGGCTGATAGTTTAACTAAAAGTACATTATGATTCAAACCAAATTAAATAAGTTTTAAAAAATTGGTAAATAAAATAAGAAAAAGCTGTGAATTTTCCAAAATTGTCTAGATTTGTATGTTTGTCGGTCGTCATTTTGTATTTGGTATAGGTTTGAAAGATCTCCAATAAGTGGAATTTTAATCTCAAGGGCTTTCAATCTGTCAAATTTGCATTAACATGCCAAAAACAAGAAGGCCTCTAAGCGATCAGAGTATACAATAAGAATGACAGCGTTAGAACAAGTTCGATAAAATCTTTTTATATATCTTCGGTAAAAATATCAGTTGTATATATGTATTGTCAGCAAAACCCAGTGGCGGATCCAGGGGGGGGGCACTAGGGGCACTTGCCCCCCCCCCCCCGAGAATTTTTTGAATATACAAAAAATGAGTAAAAAGTAATTTTTTGCTAATAAAAATTCAAAATTTTTGCCTGCGGCGCATGAAAGTGTCTATTGTTATTATCATCAAAATTACAACCACTGACTAATTCAATAAAATGCTGCTTAAAAAAATATATACCGTTCTTTACCAACAGAGAATGTCACCTAAAGTGCCCCCCCCCCCCCCCCCGAGAAGCACCTCTGGATCCGCCCTTGGCAAAACCAAAACGTGGCTTTTTTGTTTATTGATGCAAAATAACTTACGCACAATTTTGTGGTGGCGCTATCTATTATCACTGTGTGAAGCTAACGTTACCCTGTATGTCATAAGAAGAAAAAGTTTAGTTTTGAACTTGTTAAAAAACCTAGTTAGAACCTAGAACTTTATACGTAAGAAACTTTATACATAAAAAGGAAAATATTAAGTTTTTTTATATAAAATAAATAATAAAATTATGTACTGTATATTGTATAAAAGTGTTTAATAAATTGCGAAGACAATTATTAGTTTATTATGATTATTAGTTTTTCGACTTAAGAAGAATACCTGCGTTTTATGTGTAGTTTTTCTATCTACCGGTAGAGATCTTTTTTGTATCGTGTGATTTTTTTCGCAAAATCTATAGTTTTATTTCTATAAAACGCACAGACACAGAATCATAAAAATAGAGGAGATTGGTAGTTTAACTGTGGCCTATTAAAATGCGTTGTATGACATTTGTGGCAGCTTAAAGACGTTGCCGCCATTTTGTGACACTGAAACCCACTGAATAACTAAACAAATATCTGGAAGCAGAACTGTATTTTCCAGCTAGGTAAAACATTGATATGCCCGGTAACTTTTATACAGTGGAGAAGGGGGGGTTCAGAAATAAGAAAATTTTAAGTGCGCCACATTATTTAATACCAATGTTTTACAAAGAAGATCTTAAATAAAATACAGTTCAACCCAAACGTTGCAGCCAAACAATGAAATTCTACTTACTTCCGAGGCTTCCAGAGTATTTGTGTAATTAAGAATAACCAAAAAAAAATAAACAGAATAAAATTCTAAAAGATTGAATTCAGATGACAAAATAGAAATACCTTACAGGTAGATGGACTCCTTTAACAGGTCATAGCGTACCTACATCTGAGTCAGCAGCGTAGGACTCAATTATATGAATGATTGTTAAAAAAAAATATATATACTTCCAAAATCGTTCCATCATAGGGGAGATCTAGACCAAATATCTGCTGTCATCATTCTACATTGGGTAGAATGAGACAGACAGCAACCCAGTCCGAGATCCACCCCATGAGGTAAAAATGTGTGACGAAACCGCTAGAAACAAAATATAATCTCATCTCTCTTTTGTCTCCGCAAAGTTGGCTCACTGGATTGTACAAATAACAAAGAAATTTAGTTCATCTTGTATATTTTGATTGTAAAACTTGAGAAAAATACCAAACAAGTCAGGGCCAAAATAGCAAGGCACTTTAAATAGGGCCAAAATAGCAAGGCACTTTAAATTTGACAGTAAAATTATCTTAAATAAATGAAATGAAGGAAAACAAGTCGATGTAGTAAATATGCCGCAAAACCAGGGTTATGACGTCATACCTTATCTTGCGTTTACAAGAAATGTTGAAATTATACTGTGAAAACTTATATATGAAAAGATTACATCTAAATTATATTAAAAAATTTATATATGAGGAAAAAAATTATAGTTAAGGCTTGCTCCTACCTTGGTCCTTGATTATTTTGTGTATAAATGTGTTTTATTTTGTAAACCTGGATGTGTTGTACCAGACATCTTCTGCTACTCCACCGGTCCCAGTTCTGCCGCGCCTTCCCTGCTGACTAACTAGCACATGGTACTAGTGCAGCACATCGTGGACAAAATGTTGTTGGTTTCTTGCCCGAGCATAAAAAGGTTGTGGGATTCTTGCCCGAGCGTAGAACCCTGTGGAAAATGAAATGTTTCAGTTTCCTGGAATTCGTCAATTTTGCACGAAGTTCCCCTACACAGTAACTTAAATCGAGGACCCCATGTCGACTCAATAAAACAAAGTAGATTTAAACAGATGAACTAAAATAATCCTAACGTACCTTTCCCAGGGTTATAACTGGCCCGTCCGGCTTCCCACCAGCGTCCAGCCCAACTGTCCCGTCGCTGGAATTGACAGGGCTGTAGACAAAGGAGAAAAACAATATATAGTTTTTATCCAACACGTGGTTAAAAGAAAAATATAAAAACGCCAACAATTCCCCACGTCCTTTGTCAAAAAAAAGTACATTTCCCACGAAAAATAATTACAATTTGGGAGGCAATTATTATCTTTAAGAGTCCTCAAATAATAAAAAAAATGAAAAAATAAAATCGAACTTACCAATGCTCTTTCCGTGCAAATGGCGTAGGCCGACTTAAATCCCTCTATGTAGAGGATATGAGCCGTCCACGAGATACGCCTCACGACGGACTCACTCTTTACAGTCTCTGCCAGCCAAAATTTGTTAGCAAAGAGACCAGGCAGAACACAAAAACCGAGGTGGCCGGAAACCGTTTTGTAAATTTGGTGGGGAGTGGGGACAGTAAAACGCAATACCAACCAACCAGAAAAACCCGCGATTTTCAAACTAACCAATGAGGTACAGCAATAGTTCTATACAGGTCTATAGGGGGCAGCACCGACCAAGTGGACATTGCAATTAGGTAAAACGTACATTGAGGTGTTGTCGGATCTATTTCCACGGTTGGAATTTTTATAACAAGGACGTCGAGACACCCTCCATACACATTATTAATATTCGAACACTCAACCAATTCCCATATGAGTAAAGCTATACTGAGCGCAGAATTTAGTTGCACTCCAGTTACAGTCTTCGTCAAAAGTTTCCTTCGCTCTTTATAAATGTTTTCTCTAATATTCATATGGTTTAACGCCATTTTTGTAAAACATTTCTACAGTAATAAAGTTGTTTCTGAACCTGAACCCAAAAATACACACTGAACTACTGCTAAGAAGCTCGGCACAAGAGTGTTCAGATGTTAACTCACACGATTTCGTTTATTCTTTTAGTCTTGGTTTTTATCCCTCGTTTATCTCCCATTTACAACAGTGCATAACTCGTATTTATTTTATCCTTTCCCTATCAAATTAATAAAGATATCAAAGTGGCGGAGCCTCGGTTGTTACTGGTCAAACCGTGAACCTAAATATGTTTTCGGGCTATCAAAACTAGCTAATCCGTGAAGAATATGGGGTTCGGATTGTCCCAATATCCTCGAGAATAAACGTAAGGGAATGAAATGTTCATCTAAATGTTTCCTTCCTGTTACTGAAACCATTTGTGATGCGGCAACGCCGCCATTCCCCAGCATAACAGCTGTTTAACTTTATGTACGTCAAGTAAACGACGAAACTGCAGAAATAAACAAAACAACCAAAAGTTTTATGTGATTTTCCCGAAACCTGTGATCCTAAATTCCAATTACGATGTCCAGATAATGCGATGTGCGTAGTGTCCACAGTAATTCGATGGAATGCCTCCTTTTAAGGTAACTTCCTAGACCCTATATAACCTCCAAACCTAGTTCTATAAAATACCCTTACTTTGTGCACAGAAAGACGAATCAAAGAGCCTTGATTATTTACCTAAATAAACAAATATGTAACGTTGTCTTAAACGTAAAAATGACACGTTACATAATCCCCCCCCAACTTCAAGACGATTAACCTAAAAAGGTTAATCGGAGAGGTCCGCTGCCGACTTAAGGTCTTTGGCATGCCAACTCCCTGGCAGTACTTTACCCGATGGTTCCTGAAGCTCAAATATCCATGGAGAAATTTTATTCCTAATCACATAAGGACCAACGAATTTCGGTGCTAACTTCTTCGAGAAAAACTTCGCAGCATCTGACAAAACATAATTTTTCTTCCAAACACGCTGACCCACAGCAAAGTTGGGTACCCTTGTACGCAAATTATACTGAACTACGTTCTTCTCTCCAGCCACCTCTAACCTTCTCTTAACATCAGCATAGAGCTTCCGGAAACCTTCGTTCTTACTTTCAGCTGCGGATTGTACACCATTTTCTTCAGATAACAAAACTGGGTTGGAGTAATCTTTACCTGATAAACACATATTCCTACCAAAATTAACAAAGAAAGGAGACATCCTGGTTGTCTCATGGGTTGCAGTACGAATCGCGCAGGCAAGTTTATGTATTTGTTCGTCCCACTTCCTGTGGTTGTCTTTCACATAACAACATAACATGGTTTTTAACGTGCGATTCGTCCTTTCTGTTGGATTTGCTCTGGGGTGATAATACGGATTATACTGAATTTTAACCTGATAACTCTCAGCAAAACGCTTAAACTCATTACTTTTGTACTGAGGGCCATTATCACAAAGTATCAAACGGGGTACTCCGAAGACCATAAATACTTGCTCCTCAAGATGCTTGACAACTGCTTGAGTAGGAGCTGTTCGCATTGGAAAAACTAAGGAAAACTTACTTAAATAGTCCGTCACGACGAGAATCCAGCAATTACCCTTTGTCGAACGAGGTAGAGGTCCACATAAATCTGTTGAGATAATTTCCCAAGGACGAGTTGGTTTTGGGTGCGATATCATCTGATCAGATACACCTTGTGTATCACCTTTATGAGCTGCACAGACAAAGCATTTCTTTACAAAAGTTGCCACGTCCTGGCGCATTTTTGGCCAATAATATTTTTCTGCCAGTCTGTGGAAGGTTTTATACACACCCATGTGTCCTGCGGTAGGAGGATCGTGAGCTTCTCCAATAATTCTACGCCTATGATCTTTGGGGACTACCTCTTTCCAATATTCGTTAGATGGTGAAAGTTGAGGGTATTCTTGTTTGACATATTTATACAACTTATTATCAGTGTATCTCCAGTTCATAAATTTAAACGGTGATTCTACGACCCTCTTTACCATCTTTTGGTACCATCGATCTTTAATTGCTGTTGAAACATCTCTGGGCTGCGAAATTGTATCAATCATAGGTACTGCACGAGACAACATGTCCGGGACAACTAAATCTTTCCCTTTCCGATGGATTACTTCAAAATCATATTGCTGCAGTTTTACAGACCAACGAGCAAGTCTTCCACTGGGCTCTTTTAAGCTATGAAGCCATTTTAAACTAAAATGATCTGTAATGACCTTAAATGAGATCCCCTCAATATAAGGCCGGAGCTTCTCTATCGCCCAAACCAATGCCAAACATTCTCGCTCGGTGGTCGTGTAAACACGTTCTTGCTTGGTCAAAGATCGACTCAAATAGCATATGACTTTGTCTCCTTCAGGATAAGGTTGCGTTAAACATGCTCCTATTCCATATCCTGAGGCGTCTGTTTGAATGACAAATTCCTTGGTATAATCTGGACATGTAAGAATCGGTGCAGTCACTAAAAGTTCCTTAATCTTAATAAATGCCTTTTCGCAGTCTGGAGTCCAATCGAACTTTTGATTTTTCTTAGTTAGGGCTGTAATCGGAGCTATTATCGCTGAAAAATTCTCTATGAAACGTCTATACCAGGATATCGTACCTACAACTCTACGAACTTCTCTGACAGTTCTTGGCCTCTGGAGCTCTAACATGGCTCTAATTTTATTAGGGTCAACTCGGATGCCTCGACGGTCCACTACGAAACCTAAATAAGTCATTTCTGGCCTACACAGTTGGCATTTCTCCCAACTTACCGTTATCTTTGCATTCTGCAATCTTCGTAGGACTTCCTCAAGAATTCTAAGATGTTCAGAAAAGCTCTGTGTGACAATTACGAGGTCATCGAGATATACGTACACGTAGGGGTCTAAATCGTTTCCTATGATGCTATCTATGAGTCTCTGCCAAGTTGCAGGTGCATTATGAAGACCAAATGGTAACCGCTTAAATTGGAAGAGACCTCGTCGACAGATGAATGCTGTTAGTGGATTCGATGATTCTTCCATTGATACTTGCCAATAAGCACTCTTAATATCTAAAGTTGACAAGTACTTAGCATCTTTCAATTTGTCAAGAGTCTCGGATACGAGTGGTAAAGGATAACTATCACGCGCCGTCACTGAGTTCAATTTGCGGTAGTCTACACAGAAACGATATTTCTTTGTGTTTTTCTTTTGTACCATTACCACTGGTGAAGCCCATGAACTACTACTACGTTCTATCACATCCATTTTCAGCATTTCGTCGATTTCGTCATCAATAAGTTTCTGAATGACCGGTGAGACCTTATATGAACGTTGTCTTATCGGTGCTGCATCTGTTGTAATCTTATGCTCTACCCTGTCTGTACATCCTAGTGAGTCACCCATAATAGTCTTATATTTATCAACCAATTCCTCTAGTCGTTCTGATTCATAAGGCGTAAGAGTAGTTTGTTGGTCTGATGTTTCTAAAGAACAAATCACATCTTTATTATCGGCAAAGTGCCACTCATTAGTACTTAAGTTCGGTACTATCCTCATCGAAATCCAAAAATCTAATCCTAAAATCAAAGTGTGCGGCAACTCAGGAACGACGACGACCTCTATTAACCTAAATTTATCTTGAACTCGCATAGGAAGCTGCACTGTCCCAATACTACTCGTGCTTTGACCATTTGCCACAATACAACTCGTCTTCTTCGTCGTATCAAGTGAAAAACCAAACCTCTCGATGATTGACCAACCATGATTCCCTAAAAAGGTACGTGAAGCCCCGGAATCCAACAAACCTAATAACTTATTTCCGAGCACATCCACTTCTAAATAAGGCCTCTCATCTTTGCGAGCATGACTTATCACATAATCTAAAACGTACGTTAGCCTATCGGTCGATGCTTGTTCAGGCTGACTCGAAGGTCGACCACCTACGAACGCCTGGGTCCGTTTCCCTGACGATTACAAGTACGACATTCTCTTACTGTAACCCCTACCTGACCACACGAATAGCACTGTTTGCCTCTAGGTAATGCGCACCCGATTGCCATGTGCCCTGTTTGGTTGCATCTATAACATACCACGTCCCTATTCGCCCTACCAGGTCTAACACCTTGTGGTGGTTGTTCATCTCTGTCATTTACACTAGACTGACCACTAGCTGGTTGCTGTCTATCTCTATCAGCCCTAACAGCAAAATTGCTTGCTGGCTGCTGCCTATTTCTGTCGAATCTATTAGCAGGATGATTTAAATTCTGTTGGTTCGATGTCCCGGCACCTGATATTTGAATTGCATCAACCCCTGTTGAAAAATCGTCACTGTCGCTCTCTACGTCAACGTAGGCCAAGTCAGGTTCGATTGATTGGTTTCTCCTAGGTGTAAAATTCTCCTCTTCTAAACCATATCTCTGGTCTATTCTACGACACAGATCCTTTAAATGTGATAGGCTATTGACCTCAGTAGCAATTAACCCATTTTTATAGATGTCCGCGATATTTCTGAAGACGATAGCTAATTTCGCCTCTTCGGAAACAGGACAGCCAAGTCTTTGGAAATATGTGTTCATGACAGCAATATAGGTCCCTATAGACTCTCCAGGGCCTTGTTTACGTTTTTGAATCTCCTTCAATAGCTTCTCGCCATATGAAGAAGGAAGATATTCTGCCATGAACCTCTGTTCCAGCTGTTCCCATGTATGGACTTCTCTACGTACATCTTTGTAAAAAGTATAAGCTGACTTTTCAAAAAGATCAATGCCCGAATTCAGTAAAACCTTTTTGCTGACTCCTCTAGCCTGACTCAACTCGTCCACTCTCTCGAAAAATGCGGTGACGGAGATTGTACCCCTCTCGCCTGTAAACTTTATGTTCCACTTATGCGGAGGTACAGGTGCAACGTGATATGAAGTACCAGGATCACTTGACATTGGTACTGGCGACGAACATGAAAATGGTCGTGACTGAGCAATTGGTGCAATGCTACTTTGGAGGGCAGCTAGACTCAAAGGAACGGTAGACGGTTGTTGGTAATGAAAAGCTGATGCACGGTCATTCTGAATTAGCATTGGGGGTGGTGCCTGTATTGGTGCTTGAGTTGGGTTCGCTAGCACTTGCATTTGCACTGGAGCAATGACCGACGGTTGGTTCGTAGGCTGTTGTGTGCTCGAGTGCTGTGGTTGTGGTAGTTGAGACTGGCTGGGAAAGTTGCCAACATTTGTCGAGTGATCTGAGCTTCGACTCGTTGATTGGGTTTCAGATGCTTCATCATCATCTGAGTTCACGCCAACTCTTAATAAATCTGTTGCTTGGCTCTGCAACCTCCCAATCAAACTCAAGGTTTCCGCAACCAGTATGCCTTGGGTTTGACTTTCTTCAAAGTTAGACGGATTCATGTTATTTATCCTGGCCAACACGTGTTCCAACCTCACAGCGATTTTTCTAAACTCTCCCCCTTTACTCGTACCAGAGAACTTCTCTACCAGCGGTACCAGACTATCAAGCTTCTTCATGCAGCTAAAAGCATCCTGGCCAAATTTAAAGGGATACGGAGGGTACCTCATACTTGTATCAGTCTTTTCTCTTTGCTTAATCAGCATAAGCTGTTGTTTCATTTCTTCCACCGATCCAATGGCTATGCCTCTCCATGTTAACTCATAGATTAATTCGTCCTTGACTAAGTACCTTATGTCAGACAACCGACTCACAGAAACAGCCATGGTGCCTTTTAGATTTAAACTTTAATTAAAACTGTTAATTATACCTCCCAATTATAAAAACTAAACCACGCAATAACAAACACAAAGTTCACTTTAACCTCACTAGTGAAAATCACTATAAATTTTCTCACAAATGTAGAAAATATAAAACTTAAATACGGGCAGACGCGAACAAAACCGAAAAACACCGGAGCAGTAAGAAAATAAAATTTATTTGCATTTAAAAATGTAATCATAATTTATATTAAGTATTTGTACAACCAACTATGACGTCCAACCTTGCAGAGAGAAATAACTACTTAAATCCTAAATTAGAATTAACAAGTAGCCATAAAAAAAAAGTTTAAAAAAAATAAAAGAGAGACAAGAATTTTGGCAGTGTTTAGGTCTTATGTTCCACTCCTGCGTGAGTAAAACCAAAAAAAAATAATTGCGCTTATCCTAGCTGAACTGGATTAAAATTAAAGTTAAGTGATGTTTGTTTACCTCAGCAACCGAGTAGGTAAATTTATCCCTAAATGGAACGTACAACAGACTACCTATAACAAAAATCCCAAAGCTGTTGTACACAGTTAACGCTAGGGTATACTCCTGCTATTGCAGAACGGCTCCACTAATAACTCCTCAAAAAAAAAACCCAAATCGCCGTATACAATGATTTTTCTAAAAAGAATAAATCAAAACCCACTTTAACCTGCTTACCTACTCTGAGTTTACACGAAACATGCATTGCTTAAGGTCACATCATCCCTTAATATATAAGTGAACGCAATAAACATCGGAACAGATGTTCATGTTATAGAAATCGTAAAATATGCTCAATTAAAAAAAAATCCACTCGCTGAAATTGCGTTGAATTAGACTAGTGAGGATGTTGTGTGTAATTAAAAAAAATTTAAAGAAAATTAAAAAAAAAAAAAATTACCGATGGTAATAAAAAATTTACACAAATAACGTCTTGGTAGGACTGCAACTCTCTAATAATCGTTAAAATGAAATTCCCAATACTTTAACTAAATTGATGCAAACCATGGTCAAGAAGACCCTAGGATCGTACCGAAAGGTGTCCAAAAAAAAATTTTAAAAAAATTTTTGGTGTCGACCACAGTAGTCCAATAGTCAAAAAAAATTAATTAGTGACTCACTAAAATTTTCAAAAATTACTCCACTCTGACAGGTGGTTTGGAGTAGGGAGAAGAAAAAAAAATTTAAAACAAATGATGATAGGTTGTTAAAACGTGAGGGTTCGAAATAAAATTATATTTTAATTCAGAAAAAAAAATATTTAAATAAACTGGTAGAACCATTGTAGGGACAAGGTACTACTATGCACCAAGGAAAAAATGTCCAACAAGAAAATCAAGTCTCCCTTTTAAAAAAAAAATATTAAAAAAAAATATTTAAAAAAAATATTTTCAAAAAAAAATTAAAAATGTTTAAGTGGGGTTGCAGCTCCTATTAGTGAACCTTAAAAATTTTTTCTATAAAAAATCTTATTCGAGTTGTCATGCAACAGTTTTTGTTCCTTTCCTTTAAAAAAACAGTTGTCAATTCCCTTCCCTCTCCCAAAACTGTGGCAATGTGAAAAGTAAATGAGCTAGAAAAATTAATTTACTATACAAAAAAAATGTTGAAAATTAAATTTACTTAAGAATCATAAGGTATAAAAATCGTAATTGCAAAAAACCCAATCAGTTTAGGAAAAGTAAAAAAAATATTTATGTTCAAAAAAAACAAACGATGTTCGTATATTTGTTCAAAATTATCACTAAAGGAAATAAACAACGTGAGTACTTATTTACTGTACCACTATAATAGTGTGAACCTAAGTTTTAAACTTTGCACTCAACTCCGTAAAGAATTATCTTGTGTGTACTTTCAAAAAACAAATATGAAAACAATTTCAAGGTTCACCTATAAGAACGTTGTAAAACTAAATCTGCCTACTCAAGTGTCTTTACACACAACATCTAATCAAAAAAAAAATTTACTGCCTAATGCATTCTCAGATCCCTATTCCTGGTGTTTACGAGATATAAAATTAAGTTGGGCCCACTCCACAACTATCAGTCAAAGCAAATCTACCAAATGTCCAAGGGCTAATGAGACCCCATCACCTACAAATGATATTTTGAAATGAAACAGTTGGGAATAATCCTGCGTAAAAACCAGAGAACAAAATCAAGAACCAAAAACTATTACATTAATTTTAAAAGAGCATAATAAAACTCCCGGCCCTAATTAAACTTTTGTTATCTCAACAAAACTCGGCCTAAAACCAAAAAACTTTTTATTAGACATTTCCCCTATTCCCTAAGTATAATGTCAATAAAACCCAAAAACTTGTGATTTCCATTCCAATCCCATCTGGACCCTATATATTTTTTAAACGGTCAAACACCCACAGGCGAAACAATATCTTATTTCAAAGAAAGGGTGAAGATATTTTGAAGCACCCTGTGAAAATAGGACACTATTATGGAAAACTGTTCAGATCAGTGTTCTTACTACTTTTTAACCTAAATATATCTAGTTCCCTCATGTGCATGTTACTATTAATTCCTATCATAACTAAACAGATCACAAAAATTGTCTTTCTCCGCGAATCTGCAAGGTCCTGGAAGATGTGAGATTCAGCCTGTAGGCCAAATTTGGATGTATTTTAATTTAGCGAAAACCGAAGTTGCGAAATCCTAAAAAGATTAGCAGGAAGTCCTCGTTCCTCGATTTCTACACTCTGAACCAAACATTTCTTCCATTTCCACCCAGCTCGCGGGAGGAAAAAAAACCTAATTATCGCAATATAAAATGTAGCCAGCTCCTTTACACCCTGTACAACTATCAGATTTAAAAAAAAATAGATGCCCTCATCAATGTTTAGTCGCATCAAAGAAAACCTATTGTTTTTAAATTTATTTTTAGGTTGAAATCTTTTTCAAAAATCAATGATCTTAAATTTATTGTTCAACCTGAACACTTTCCCATTTATTCCACAAAATTTTGCTTCATTATTTGAGGTCACCAGTATGAAATTATTTTAAAATTAAGAAAAATGAAATAAAAAAAAATTATTTCCCAATTGTCCACAACTTCCAAGTTTTCATCCCTAAATACCTAGGTACTTTTTCAGTCTAACACCATCCATCGTTATCCAACATAACGCTTTAATTTCAGAAGCAACAAAACGAAGATTAAGTGAAAACTAAGCAAGTATGTTGGAAGTTGCTTTACAATGGGCGCAGATGTAAGGCCCCTTTAAGTACACGCCACTGTCCTGAACTGCAAACTAACAAAAAAACTGAAGACTAGCATATCTGCCGTCAACCAACCTTTGGCATGAAATTAAAATAATTCCATATCATACCAGTATCCTCAAAACAAAACGTTTTTTTTTCTATAAGACCCAAACACTTAACCAATAAATCTTGTTATTTAAAATTATGATTCGGGAGTAAAAAGATTTATTTATTCCTGCCTGATCAACTAAGACAAAAAAGTTCACCTTTTTGTAACTCAAGAAGTTCCCGTTTGGTCCCCTAAAAAAAATATAACCTGTCTGGTCACCCTTTAAAACTACGACCCCTATACAAACCGTTTTGACCAAAACAAGAATTCGAGAAGTTATGTTAACAGAAAGGAAATAATTTTTTACGAAAAATTAAATTATTCAAAAAAAAAGTAAAATTTTGGAAATATTTTTACCAATTACCCCCGCCTAGCATTTATATTTAGTTGAAAGTCTCTCTTAAATTCACTGACCAATTTCACGGCCTCACAATGATATTACTTAAAAAAATTACTGAACTTTACAAATGAACTAAAAAAAATCAAAAAAACTTATATCTATATCTGTCTCAGTTAAACATTTCTTTTGTGGTATTATATCTAGTTGGGCTTCAAATTCCTTTTCCCTGTATTCAATCCGGAGCAGGCAAAACTTCTCAAGGCTCAAACATAAATGTTTGCTCTCCAATGGCCATGACCAAGCTATGACCTGAACGCAGAAAAAAAATACAGAAAAAAATAATTGTGAACCAGAAAACTTTAATTGATAGAAATACCCGTAGGTCATTTTTTTTAAAAAAATGCACTCCAAAGCCCAACGCTGTATTTTCCACCAAAAAAAATTTGACCAGTCACGAAACATAACTAGACAACTAAACCAAAGACCTAAAAACTGTCTTTCAAAAAAAATACCCCAAAAAAAAAATGTTAACTGGACCTCTGGCGTTGATCTTCAGCCAATATGTCGCTCTAGGGTTTTAGCCTTGTGTTTCCTAACTTCCCGAGCCGACACTAGTAGTAGTACCCTCCTCTGACCCGATGTAACTGAGTGACATAAGGTCTTAATTGTCATCCAACAGTTACCTCCAAAAAAAAACAAGAAAAGAAAATGACAAAGCAAAATAAACTCATTTTCCCTTTCTTTCATTACTAATTAATACTTTCAACTAAACAAAGCTACCATCTGTCAAGCTATATTTACTTTAAAACAACTCAGCCAAGAAAAATTTGTGTGAAACCCTGTAAAAATATTCCAATTTCCAAGTGGTGATATCCCACAAAAAAAATTAAAATGACCAAAAAAAACTTGTTGACCTAAATAAATTGACTGCACTAAAAAATAATCGGTGAAACAATTTCTATCTTATCACAAGCAGGAAATAATAACATATTAGTAGTAGGCAACCTGCAAAAAAAAATTGTTAGAAAAAAGCACACTACTTCTGGCATATATTTAAACCTAAAAAGACTATGTCTGGAGGTCCATCCACCTATAAATCAACAAAAAAATTGAAGTAAATTTACATTGTTGTATTTATTTTTCTTAAAAAAAAAATTAAAAAACTAAAACATGTTTTTCCTACAAAAACTTTAAAGAATTAAGAACATGAGTTGGACTCTGTTCAATAAAAACTCCTATGTTTTTTTATCCACTTATAGTAGAGTTTTAAAGCGCGTAAAAGGCTTCTAGAACCGATTTTCGTGTGCACTTCATTGCTAAAATGTAAGACACAATTTAAATCATTTCTTACACCCTAAGAATGCAAAATCGACTGGTCGTCCAAAAATCGTCGTGTGCAGGAGGTGGTGGGGGTAATTTTTCCAAAAATGTAGAAAAAATTTTTTTTGCATCTTTTGAATCTATAAACTATGCTCATGATTCCACCAAAAGCATATAGTAATATTTCTATCAGAAACATTTATTTTTCAATGTTGAAAATATCGCTCCCAATGCTTTTATATGGAGTTCCCTATCAAACAAGTGCTCGCCCTGAAAACGCGTATTTACAATAATTTATAACTTGTTATAACTCGAGAACACTTTGCTTAATCAAAAAAACACCTTCTATAAACTTTGTATATCAAAGATCAGGGATCACAACGGTTTTTGAGAAATGTCAATCGGACGTATAGTTTTTTTTTAAGTAGCAAAGAGTGATGCCAAGACGCAACGAACGCGGCGGATCCGAGATATGCGACGAAGGGTCAGATATTTTACAAATGCACGGCGGGCCAGGCGAAACGCGACTCTATTAGTCGAGACACACGTAAGGTCGCTTTTCGCTTAATAAACTATGCTTTTGCGTTGCGATGTCCGTGTAGGGTCGTAGTAAATTTTTTGACTTGTTATGACAAGAACGTTGAATTAGTTTTTGGTATACTGATTACATAATCTAATACAGTGCATAACGGGTACATTTTGGTTAAAACAAGAACGTTGAATTGATTATTTTTTTTGTATAGTAATAATTAATCACTCTAATACAGAGTCTCTGTGTATATCGCACCCTTGCTAAAATAGTGTCACAACCATTGAGTTGTATAACGCCCTAAAAGGGCGTTAGAGACGGAAAGACAAGGCATTTTTTATTGACCCTATCCAATTTGGTTCCTATGGTCGGGTATTTCTTTTACAATAAAAACAGAGATAGACATTATTGAACATGTGTAACGGACAAAGATAGGGTGATTTTGCATGCTAATAATACCCTAGATAATATAAGGGTACTTTTATCTCTTTCACACTGACGGCATAAGTGCGACAGAAAAGCAGCTGGCTACCTTTAATCCACCTGCCGTATTTTGAGTGATTCTACCTGTTAGTCCGTGTATACAGGGAAAACTGATAGACAATGTTGTATAAGTACGGAAATGATTTTTTTTGAATTTTGTGCGGGAATATTACAAAAAGAAATCTTAAAACGTTTAAAAACAAGTTTAGAAGTAACTATTTGAGTTTAAACATGGTCCAAAATTGTTTTTTGTGCAAAAGAAGAAAAAAAATCCATAAAAAAACAACATTTCATGGGTAAGTCGTCTTGACGGATAGTTTTTCCTAAAACACGAGAAAGTTCAGTAGCGTCACGATAGATAGTTTTTTCTGCGACCGTGCGATTTTACCCTCACACATTTTGATTCAGAAAGTGTCACTTCCCCGCACTTTTTTTTGCATTGCATGAAAATTAACAAAAAGTATTTGATTTTCTTAAAAATGATTTCTTTTTAAATGCTTACATACCGATTTTTATCCAGTTGTTTTTGTTCTTTCGAACCAAACTTTTGACATGTCACGGTCGGGTTTCATACATCTTGATGAATTGTTACACACACTGATCTATGTTTTTATAAATTTCGATAAATTTAATGTTTTTTGCGGACTTTACAGTAATTTTAAGTTAAATTTTGGTCTTTCATCGCGAAAGTATATATTTATTATTATATGACCACCGCGACCGGTCTACAGGCCGGTATCATATGTTTATGTCCTTCTAATGTCATTTGACTATCATGCTGTCTTACTTAATAAGGTCACTTAGTTTAATTAATAATTTTGTCCTACATAATATAAAAGAAGAATAGAAACCAACAAAAAATTTGTGACACTTCGATTACCCATTTTCTTTGATTGATTAGGATTAGGGTGACCAGATTACGGTTTATTAGGGTGCCCAGAGTGCGCAAAAAAAGATTTTGAAAAATTTCCCTAAAAAAATTGAAGACCAAACACTCACTCGCCACTCAATGTTTATGGTCGCATACACTAATCCTAACTCGATTTCCGACGATTATGGACAATGGTTACCCCCTGGACATAAACCTAACAACTTTTACTATATTTATTAACAATAGGTAGGTTAGGTTTGGTTAGGTTGGGTAAGGTTGGGTTAGGTTGGGTTAGGTTGGGTTAGGTTGGGTTAGGTTGGGTTAGGTTGGGTTAGGTTGGGTTAGGTTGGGCTGGGTTGGGTTAGGTTGGGTTAGGTTGGGTTAGGTTAGGTTGGGTTAGGTTGGGTTAGGTTGGGTTAGGTTGGGTTAGGTTGGGTTAGGTTGGGTTAGGTTGGGTTAGGTTGGGTTAGGTTGGGTTAGGTTGGGTTAGGTTGGGTTAGGTTGGGTTAGGTTGGGTTAGGTTGGGTTAGGTTGGGTTAGGTTGGGTTAGGTTGGGTTATGTTGGGTTACGTTGGGTTAGGTTGGGTTAGGTTGGGTTAGGTTGGGTTAGGTTGGGTTGGGTTAGGTTGGTTTAGGTTGGGTTAGGTTGGGTTAGGTTGGTTTAGGTTGGGTTAGGTTGGTTCAGTTTGAGTATGTTCGGTTAGGTTCCGCTAGGATTGTTTAGGTTAGGTTTAGCTATATTCGGTTAGGTTCGGTTCAGTTTAAGCAAATCGAACCGAACCAAACCGAACCGTTAGATTCGGTTTGATTTGGTTCATTTCGATACGGATGGGTTCAGTTTGCTTTTGTTCAGTTAGACCTTCGATAAATTTTAAAAAAGTAAATAATTATTCATTTTTAGTGTTTTAAGGAATAAAAATTGATATAAGTTCAATTAAACTAATTTTTATTTGTAAAAATGTAGGAATCATAATTTTCTTGATTTTGTTTTGAATTTCATGCTTTTTTAAAAATTGCGCATTTTCATAAAAGGACCAAAAAACTGACCCGATTTCGATCAGTGACCTTAGTTATTTCAAGTTTTTGTTGACAGCTGATAGACGTCAGGGACCATTTTGTTTCAGTTTGAAATGAGATAATGCTTCTTTTGTAGCAATTTGTATGGGTTTTAATGGGGTTTTAAGAATGTTTCAATTTCAATTTTTTTAACAAAATCAACGATAGTCCGCAATTTTTTTTTTAGAAATCACTATAAAATCGTCTAAAATTATCATTTTTCAAAAAACTTCGTAGTTTTAAGAAAGGTGGTAAAACGTACCAGGCCCCTGAAATGTGTTGCAGTCTAGGACAACTGGGCGCCGCCAACTCGGCGCCACCAACTGGGCGGCAGGCCAACTGGGCGCCGGGCCAACTTGACGCCGAGCCAACTGGGCGCCGGACTAAAATATTTTTTCTTGATAAAATGTGCAGATGAAAAACAAACTTAAAAAATTAAAATGGCGCATCCAAAATGGCGGACTTTCTTATTTATGCATCGATATGTATCGAATATGGAACTTGGCGGTGTTTCAAGTCGCAGAACACTACACCTACCAAATTTCAACACTCGACTTAATAGATGTTGAAAGTTTTGTATAAATAACATATTTATTTTGTTTTTATCTGCACATTTTATCGAAAAAGAATAGTCCGGCGCTGAGTTGGCCCGGCGCCCATTAGGCCCGGCGTGGCGCCCTGTTGGCGGCGCCGAGTTGGAATTTAATCTGACTCGAGCATAACTTGTAGTCCACCCAAGAAAAGAAGAGTTGAAGAAGACCCTTGTTCAAAGAAAGAAAATATTTTACCTGGAAGGTACAACATTTGTAAAGTTCTAAGATGAAAACAATAATTTTAATACATCCACTGCACTTAGCATGCTTAGAAATTATTTTTACTCTTTTTTTTTACTGAAGAGAATTTTGTAAACACACACAAGTAAGTATTCATGAATTATTTATTATTCAAACAGAAAATTGTTGATAAAAAATTCTAGTGGAATTCAAAATTTTTATTTTGCGCCGCCACTGCCCTTTTTTATCCAAGACAAGCAAATAGAATATTTTTGCGATGTTGCATGTTTCCGGACTCACCAAACCGAAATTCTATTTTTATCCCTATTTTGCTCATTAAATTCTTACTTGTATTTGGTCAATTGCGATAAAAGCTTGATATAATGGCAATTTTGGCCCATGCCGGGTCTACCCGTAGGGTATAGAAGTCAATGGTCACAACTCAAATATATTGTGTATTTAAGTTGTGACACTATTGTAGCAAGGGTGCGATATGTCAAGTGCAAAACGCGTGGATTTCAGTTGATATAAAAAAGGTAAGTTTTTTGTTAAACTTATATTAGTTTAAGGTACGTTGGGGTAATATGGCCCGGGCGAAATTAGGGCCCACCTTAATACACTTGGAGATCTGACGACATTAATTAACCGGTGCTGAAAATTAGTTGTCTACCAGTGTATGTATTCTTTAAAAAAGTGACAGTGAGAATTTACATCTCTCTCGGATGGGACCAATAGAGATGCGGAAATCTAGGAAGAACGCATGCGTAGTTCGAGATTCACCTGATTTTGAGGGAGTACTCCTTCTCACTTATTGAAGAATCCATACACAGGGCGTAGAAAACTTCTTGCTAACTTCACTGACACCTGTTTAAATAAGCAATGAAGAAAGGTGTGAATACATTTTTTGAACGCAAATCTTGTATTTTTAAAGTAAGTTGGTTTTGGCGTTTATTAAAAAAGACCAGCAGGTAACATACGCAGTTTAGAATTTTGTAGTTTTTGACAGTATTTTACTGTATAAAACTTTTAGGTATACTTTTAATTTTTGAAATGCACTCAGAGGTAAAATGGCCCGGTCTTTTTCTAGGTGAATTTTGGATTCATGGATTCATCATCAAACTGTTACTGTTTTTAAAAATTAGACGTTTTTTTGGGGGGGTTTTCAGATATGGCCCATTAAGTTCTATTTTTATATTTGGTATTTATTAGTGAAGATATGTACTATATTATACAATAGAGATTTTACGAGTATAATAGTTGAACGTGGGCCATATTACCCTGAGGTACCTTACTATGAAATTTCTTTATAGATCCGAATTAGCGATGGATGTTAAAAGCAGTACCAGTTCTGACAGTGAACTTGAATCAAAAATTAAGCTCAAACCCCAACCCAAAAAAGAAGCTACTAAAAAGCAAAGCAAATATTTGAATTATAATTTATGTGTGATATGTCAGGAAGAAGGAAATTTATGCATGTCAAAACACATATCAAAAAAGAGGTTCTTCGAATGTACTAAAATTCGTATGAGTATTTGTCAAGGAGAAGATCCTAGTATGTTGCATATCATTAATAATGTTAATGATATAAAAGAACAAGATAATTTAAAATGGCATAAAAATTGCTATAAAACGTATACAAGCTCCAAAAATATTTCCTCTTATAAATTAAAATATGCTAAAAAACACCAAGGTCTTCTAGAAACCTCTCGAAAACGTTCTTTACGGACAACTACTCCATTTGACGTGCAAAAGTGCGTTTTATGCCAAAAACGTTTACGCAATCAAAAACTTTGCCAGGTCATGAGCAATAACATGGAAAATAAAATTAGAGCCATATCGCGACACAATCCGTTGTATTATTCTAGAATAGGCGAAGCTGATTTAATTGCAACCGAGATAAAGTACCATGCTTCGTGCGTTTCCACAGAATTACGCAATACAAAAAATGTACCTAAACAGGATTGTAACGCAAGTAAAAAAAAAAAACTGATCCCGAAAATGAAACAATGAAACAGTTATTTAGTGAAATGGAGAAAGGTTTCGAAAAGGGAAAAGGCTATTCAACAACATCAGTTAATAAAAGATATAGCAAACTTAGTGAAAGTTATGATACAGTTGATAAAAGATTTTTGGTTAAAAAAATTAAACAACATTTTGGTGACGATATAGAATTAGTGAAATCTCGAAGGCAAAACGAGCCAGGAATGTTCTTTAAAAAATTTTCTAAGGAAGAAGCTGTTGAGACCATAGTTCATCACACTGAAACCGAAAATACTAATTTATCCTGTGGTGCATCGGAGCTTCAAATTCTGATAAAAACGTGCCAAGATATCAAAACTGAAATTGATAAAATTCCATCAAACGCTGAATTCAAAAACTTAGACATTAATGATTACAGAAAGTACATTCCACAAAATTTACATTTCCTTATTAGTCTTCTTGTCTGCAACGAATCCAATAGTGACACAAAAGAAACTGAAGTACTTAATATATGTCAAGACATAATTTTTGCATGCTCAAATGGCAAAAAATATACTCCAAAGCATATTGGCCTGGCCTTGTTAGTACACCAGGAGACAAGATCAAAAAAACTTGTTGAAACACTGCACGCTTGCGGTGACAGTATATCCTACACTGATACTTTAAGGGTACGCAATAGCATTGCCCAAGAAGAAATTTCGCTCTATTTGGAAAATGATCATGTGACAATCCCGAGACAATTGGTACCCAACAGATTTGTTCAATTTGCTGCAGATAATATCGATATATTGGAAGAAACTTTAGATAAAGCACCAACATTTCACGGAACCCAAATGGCTGCTTTCCAGAGAGGCCCAATTAATGAAAACCTACCCGGAAATTTTAAATTTTTACCATATAACGTAAAACTCGCTATCCCCAATGACTTTCATGCAGTTGAAAACATATACTTTAATAAATCTAAAAAAACTGTACAAATTGAGCAAGATCCCACTATTGTAATTCAGAAAGGTGAAAATCTCAGCTACGATCAAAAATACCAAAATATTGCTTGGTGCATATGTAGGATTAGCGACTCTAAAAACGAAGACATGACAATTCCGCAGTGGTCAGGATTTCATAAATTAGCTTTTGAAAATAATTCATATATAACAACGTATGGTTATTTGCCTTTGCTGCCACATGCTTCCTCAGAATATGATACGGTTTGGACCGTAATAATAAAATGTAAACAAATTGCCGAAAAATTAAATAATACGTATACAGTGATAACTTTTGATCAAGCAATTTATTATAAGGCAAAAGAGCTGCAATGGCATAAGCCAGAGGATACAAAAACTGTAGTTCTTCGTCTTGGCGGATTTCATATTATAATGAACTTTTTAAAAGTTATTGGACAATTCATGGCAAATTCTGGCCTTGCTGATGTATGGTTAGAAAGTGGACTCTACGGACAGTCCACTGTTGATGGCATTTTGACAGGAAAAAAATTTAACAAAGCAATACGAGCTCATAAATTAACTTATGAGAGCCTGATGAGGATATTAATCCCCCTTTTCAACAAATGGCTGATCGAGCGCAAAAGCCCTTCTGTGCATTCCTTAAATCTACTTCATCTTTATTCGGCAGAGATCTGTGATCGTCTAAAAAACAAGGATGACGTATCGCAAAATTTACAAAAAACATCAAATCTAACGAAAGAATTATTTGAGGAATTTTCAGAATTTATTCAGACACAAACCGCTACATTTAAATACTGGAACACCTACTTACAATTGATAGATATTTTGTTAGAATTCCATTTCGCTGAGAGAAGTGGGAATTGGGAGCTGCATTTAAATAGTTTTAGAAAAATGCTACCTTTGTTTTTTGCTTTTGATCACATTAACTATTCCCGATGGGGAACAGCATATTTATTAGATATGTACAAGCTTCCTGCTACAGCTCCAAAAGTGCATGAAGAATTTATTAATGGAAATTTTGTAGTTAAAAAATTAAGTGGACATTTTAACCAACTTTCCGTCGATCAGGCATTGGAACATATAAACAAGAGCTCAAAAGCCGCAGGAGGCATAGTTGGATTAACAAAAAATAGTACAAAACTGGATGAGTGGTTCTTAAGCTATAATGTTGTTGGAATGATGCTGGATGAATTTCGCTCATCCTTAAATATTGTTCATAGCTCGTCTAGTCAAAACGTGGAATGTGGTAAAAAAAGAATGGAAGTTGACGAATCATCTGTGCAAAGACTACAAAGTGAGTTTTTAAGATTTAACGTATTTTCTAAAAACGAAGATCGACTTTTGGTTATTTCAACTAATGAAGTTGCTTCTGAGGTGGTTCAAAATTCTTTACTTACCGCACAAAAAACTGGAGAAGAGGCTCTAAAAACATTTATTGAAAAGATTGGCACTGTTGAATTCTATAAACCTATGAAAAAAATAAATCTTCAAACATTCCAGCACTCTACACCTAAAGTAACTTCCACTGAAAAGAAAAGCACTATTCAAACTGGACAAGATTTTCTGCAGAAAATATTAGCAGCCAAAGAAATGGGAAGAAATATTAAGTATGCAGATATTTTTAAACATGAATTAACAACATATCCAATGTCCCTTGCACCTGCAGGAATATTATCCACCCCTTCAAATAAATCTGCATTGGGAAGTATCATAGAAAAATTTACCATTAGTTGTAAAGAGTTGCCATCGGGAAATTATAGAACATGCCACGTATTTGATGGAATGGCATTAGTACAAAGCCTTGGTAAACCTGTCAATGCCAAATCTTTTGGAGATTACGCAAATATTTTCAAATCAATTGTATTTAAAAATGCCTTTAATGCTGAGCGAATAGATTTGGTACTTGATCATTACCAAGAAAGTTCAATAAAGAATTGTACTAGGCAAAAAAGAGGTCTAAAGGAAACTATAGAGTGAGCGATTGAGAGCGCAGATACGTTATTACCACAACAATGGCATTTATTTATTCATTCAGTTTTTAATAAACAGCAATTAGTTAATTTTTTAAGTAATCAATTGTATGAATATTCCTTAAACTTGGGAGTTCATTTTGTTACCAGTGGAGGATTCCTTGACGTGCTACAGTACAAGGCAAATTTCTCTTTAGGAAATGACCTTTTAGCAGCCTCCCACGAAGAAGCCGATACAAGAATAATACTACATATTTTATCGGCCAAAATTGAAGGCTATACAAGATGTATAGTGGATTGTAAGGATACAGATGTTTTAATTTTATTGGCTCATTTCAAAGATTTACTAACGCCGGAAATTTGGCTAAAAGTTGGAACCAAAGAATATCAACGGTTTATTGCAATTCATGAATTAAAATTAGACACTACAATAGCAAAGTGTCTACCAGCCTTTCATGCATTGACAGGTTGTGACACGACTAGTCAATTTGTTGGACTGGGAAAAAGAACATGCTGGAAAGTATTTTTAATGCATTATGATCTACTAGCTGAAGTCAGCAATGAACCGTATTTGGATGAAAAAGTTTTTAATGACGTTGTTAAATTTGTGATTCGGTTATATACTACCAATGAGAATATAACATGCATTAATGCCCTTAGAGGAATCTTAGCTTCGTCCAAACCGATCAATAAACTGCCTCCTACTTTAGATAGCCTCAAACAACATTGTCAACGTGTTCATTATCAGACTAAAATATGGCTGAATAGTATGACTGCAAAACCAAGCTTACCAGATGTATCAAAAAGCGGCTGGATGTTTGAAAATGGAAAACTAATACCTTTATTGACAACCGAAGCCGTATTACCAGAAGATACTTCTGTTCTTAACACCTGCGGCTGTAAAAAAGGTATTTAATTTGCACACAGAATATTTTTATATTTTTTGTTGAAATAATAATGCATTTTAGGTTGCTCTGGTCCACTATGTTCCTGTAAAAGAAAACAAATTAATTGTATAGGCTCCTGCAAATGTATGGCCCAATTAACGTGTGCCAATAGAGGCCCCAGCAGTGCTCTTAGTATAATATCTGTTCCTGAAGACATTATATCTGACAACGAATCGAGTGCAGACTCTGAGTAATCGCCGTAAGTTTTTATTGTAGTAATATCTTATGACAATAATGGTTTATTGTCTTTTGCAGATTAATAGAAAAGGCTTAATGATCTTTTATTTGCTAGTAAAACCAAAAAAAAAAACAAAAAATCAGTAATTATTCTTGGACAATAATATACCCATCACTGTATTTTTAGTTTTCTTATATCAAAATAGATTTTAAAAAATAGTTCAACAAAACAACTCTTAATCATTTAAACTAAAAGCGTATAATGCAGTATTTATTAGGACGTTAAACATCTGTAACTGCGAGAGTTAAACGAAAAACGAACTTATGTGTGTCTTGACTTGTCTCAAGACATAGAGTCGCGTTTCGCTTGGCCCGCCGTGCATTTGTAAAATATCTGACCCTTCGTCGCCTGCCTGGGTCCACCGCGTTCGTCGCGTCATGGGATCACTCTTTGCGACGTAAGAAAAAAACTAACGTAGGGCGCCAATTTGTGGCCTATTAAAATGCGTTGTATGACATTTGTGGCAGCTTAAAGACGTTGCCGCCATTTTGTGACACTGAAACCCACTGAATAATTAAACAAATATCTGGAAGCAGAACTGTATTTTCCAGCTAGGTAAAACATTGATATGCCCGGTAACTTTTATACAGTGGAGAAGGGGGGGGTTCAGAAATAAGAAAATTTTAAGTGCGCCACATTATTTAATACCAATGTTTTACAAAGAAGATCTTAAATAAAATACAGTTCAACCCAAACGTTGCAGCCAAACAATGAAATTCTACTTACTTTCGAGGCTTCCAGAGTATTTGTGTAATTAAGAATAACCAAAAAAAAATAAACAGAATAAAATTCTAAAAGATTGAATTCAGATGACAAAACAGAAATACCTTACAGGTAGATGGACTCCTTTAACAGGTCATAGTGTACCTACATCTGAGTCAGCAGCGTAGGACTCAATTATATGAATGATTGTTAAAAAAAAATATATATACTTCCAAAATCGTTCCATCATAGGGGAGATCTAGACCAAATATCTGCTGTCATCATTCTACATTGGGTAGAATGAGACAGACAGCAACCCAGTCCGAGATCCACCCCATGAGGTAAAAATGTGTGACGAAACCGCTAGAAACAAAATATAATCTCATCTCTCTTTTGTCTCCGCAAAGTTGGCTCACTGGATTGTACAAATAACAAAGAAATTTAGTTCATCTTGTATATTTTGATTGTAAAACTTGAGAAAAATACCAAACAAGTCAGGGCCAAAATAGCAAGGCACTTTAAATAGGGCCAAAATAGCAAGGCACTTTAAATTTGACAGTAAAATTATCTTAAATAAATGAAATGAAGGAAAACAAGTCGATGTAGTAAATATGCCGCAAAACCAGGGTTATGACGTCATACCTTATCTTGCGTTTACAAGAAATGTTGAAATTATACTGTGAAAACTTATATATGAAAAGATTACATCTAAATTATATTAAAAAATTTATATATGAGGAAAAAAATTATAGTTAAGGCTTGCTCCTACCTTGGTCCTTGATTATTTTGTGTATAAATGTGTTTTATTTTGTAAACCTGGATGTGTTGTACCAGACATCTTCTGCTACTCCACCGGTCCCAGTTCTGCCGCGCCTTCCCTGCTGACTAACTAGCACATGGTACTAGTGCAGCACATCGTGGACAAAATGTTGTTGGTTTCTTGCCCGAGCATAAAAAGGTTGTGGGATTCTTGCCCGAGCGTAGAACCCTGTGGAAAATGAAATGTTTCAGTTTCCTGGAATTCGTCAATTTTGCACGAAGTTCCCCTACACAGTAACTTAAATCGAGGACCCCATGTCGACTCAATAAAACAAAGTAGATTTAAACAGATGAACTAAAATAATCCTAACGTACCTTTCCCAGGGTTATAACTGGCCCGTCCGGCTTCCCACCAGCGTCCAGCCCAACTGTCCCGTCGCTGGAATTGACAGGGCTGTAGACAAAGGAGAAAAACAATATATAGTTTTTATCCAACACGTGGTTAAAAGAAAAATATAAAAACGCCAACAATTCCCCACGTCCTTTGTCAAAAAAAAGTACATTTCCCACGAAAAATAATTACAATTTGGGAGGCAATTATTATCTTTAAGAGTCCTCAAATAATAAAAAAAAATGAAAAAATAAAATCGAACTTACCAATGCTCTTTCCGTGCAAATGGCGTAGGCCGACTTAAATCCCTCTATGTAGAGGATATGAGCCGTCCACGAGATACGCCTCACGACGGACTCACTCTTTACAGTCTCTGGGACAGAACCTGCAGTTTTTGCAGTGCCACTACACAAAAACAATGGCGATCCCAGAAACTGTTGTCGACCCAGCCAAAATTTGTTAGCAAAGAGACCAGGCAGAACACAAAAACCGAGGTGGCCGGAAACCGTTTTGTAAATTTGGTGGGGAGTGGGGACAGTAAAACGCAATACCAACCAACCAGAAAAACCCGCGATTTTCAAACTAACCAATGAGGTACAGCAATAGTTCTATACAGGTCTATAGGGGGCAGCACCGACCAAGTGGACATTGCAATTAGGTAAAACGTACATTGAGGTGTTGTCGGATCTATTTCCACGGTTGGAATTTTTATAACAAGGACGTCGAGACACCCTCCATACACATTATTAATATTCGAACACTCAACCAATTCCCATATGAGTAAAGCTATACTGAGCGCAGAATTTAGTTGCACTCCAGTTACAGTCTTCGTCAAAAGTTTCCTTCGCTCTTTATAAATGTTTTCTCTAATATTCATATGGTTTAACGCCATTTTTGTAAAACATTTCTACAGTAATAAAGTTGTTTCTGAACCTGAACCCAAAAATACACACTGAACTACTGCTAAGAAGCTCGGCACAAGAGTGTTCAGATGTTAACTCACACGATTTCGTTTATTCTTTTAGTCTTGGTTTTTATCCCTCGTTTATCTCCCATTTACAACAGTGCATAACTCGTATTTATTTTATCCTTTCCCTATCAAATTAATAAAGATATCAAAGTGGCGGAGCCTCGGTTGTTACTGGTCAAACCGTGAACCTAAATATGTTTTCGGGCTATCAAAACTAGCTAATCCGTGAAGAATATGGGGTTCGGATTGTCCCAATATCCTCGAGAATAAACGTAAGGGAATGAAATGTTCATCTAAATGTTTTCTTCCTGTTACTGAAACCATTTGTGATGCGGCAACGCCGCCATTCCCCAGCATAACAGCTGTTTAACTTTATGTACGTCAAGTAAACGACGAAACTGCAGAAATAAACAAAACAACCAAAAGTTTTATGTGATTTTCCCGAAACCTGTGATCCTAAATTCCAATTACGATGTCCAGATAATGCGATGTGCGTAGTGTCCACAGTAATTCGATGGAATGCCTCCTTTTAAGGTAACTTCCTAGACCCTATATAACCTCCAAACCTAGCTCTATAAAATACCCTTACTTTGTGCACAGAAAGACGAATCAAAGAGCCTTGATTATTTACCTAAATAAACAAATATGTAACGTTGTCTTAAACGTAAAAATGACACGTTACATAACTAAAAGTGCTTTATGATTCAAACAAAATTAAACATTATTATTAAAACCCAGCTTACGTCATTAGAAATAGATCGGCTTTAAGTTTTCTCAGCTGTTTTTATTTGAAAACTTGATATTTTTGAGTGTAGGGGTACTCCCAGGTCAAGTTCGTACTTTCTTGAGTATAACTCAATGAATAAAACTGGTAAATTCACACATCTTTTTTGTATCGTGTGATTTTTTTCGCAAAATCTATAGTTTTATTTCTATAAAACGCAAAAAAAAATATGTTAAAGGATATATTTTTTAGACACAGAATCATAAAAATAGAGGAGATTGGTAGTTTAACTAAAAGTGCTTTATGATTCAAACAAAATTAAACATTATTATTAAAACCCAGCTTACGTTATTAGAAATAGATCGGCTTTAAGTTTTCTCAGCTGTTTTTATTTGAAAACTGAATATTTTTGAGTCTAGGGGTACTCCCAGGTCAAGTTCCTACTTTCTTAAGTATAACTCAAGAATGGTCCCATTATGAATAAAACTGGTAAATTCACATATCTTTTTTGTGTCGTGTGATGTTTTTCGCAAAATCTATAGATTTATTCCTATAAAACGCAAAAAAAATATGTTAAAGGATATATTTTTTAGACACAGAATCATAAAATAGAGGGAGATTGATAGTTTAACTAAAAGTGCATTATGAATCAAACCAAATTAAATATTATTCTTAAAACCCAGCTTACGTCATTAGAAATAGATCGGCTTTAAGTTTTCTCAGCTGTTTTTATTTGAAAACTTGATATTTTTGAGTGTAGGGGTACTCCCAGGTCAAGTTCGTACTTTCTTGAGTATAACTCAAGAATGGTCCCATTATGAATAAAACTGGTAAATTCACACATCTTTTTTGTATCGTGTGATTTTTTTCGCAAAATCTAGTTTTATTCCTATAAAACGCAAAAAAAATGTTAAAAGATATATTTTTTAGACACAAAATTATAAAATAGAGGGAGATTGATAGTTTAACTAAAAGTGCATTATGATTCAAACAAAATTAAACATTAATATTAAAACCCAGCTTACGTCATTAGAAATAGATCGGCTTTAAGTTTTCGCAGCTTTTTTTATTTAAAAACCTTCATGAACAGTTGATATTTTTGAGTCTAGGGGTACTGGGAGACCTCGGAGGCCGTACTTTCCTATAAAACGTAAAAAACATGATGTTAAAGGATAGATTTTTTAGATACAGAATCATAGGAAATATCAATCATAAAAAAATAGAAGAGGAGGCTGAAAGTTTAACTAAAAGTGCATTATGATTCAAACCAAATTAAATAAGTTTTAAAAAATTGGTAAATAAAATAAGAAAAAGCTGTGAATTTTCCAAAATTGTCTAGATTTGTATGTTTGTCGGTCGTCATTTTGTATTTGGTATAGGTTTGAAAGATCTCCAATAAGTGGAATTTTAATCTCAAGGGCTTTCAATCTGTCAAATTTGCATTAACATGCAAAAAACAAGAATGCCTCTAAGCGATCAGTAAGAGTATACAATGAGAATGACAGCGTTAGAACAAATATCAGTTGTATATATGTATTGTCAGCAAAACCAAAACGTGGCTTTTTTGTTTATTGATGCAAAATAACTTACGCACAATTTTGTGGTGGCGCTATCTATTATCACTGTGTGAAGCTAACGTTACCCCCCTGTATGTCATAAGAAGAAAAAGTTTAGTTTTGAACTTGTTAAAAAACCTAGTTAGAACCTAGAACTTTATACGTAAGAAACTTTATACATAAAAAGGAAAATATTAAGTTTTTTTATATAAAATAAATAATAAAATTATGTACTGTATATTGTATAAAAGTGTTTAATAAATAGCGAAGACAATTATTAGTTTATTATGATTATTAGTTTTTCGACTTAAGAAGAATACCTGCGCCTTAGGTGTAGTTTTTCTATCTACCGGTAGAGACCTCCCTATAGTCATCATTGAAATTAAGTCCTTTGATTTACAAGTTTTTTTAGTCGTTATCGACCGATTTCTACTATGCAGCCATTATCAAAGGGATAATAAAAAAATTCATTGGAATACCTTAACGTGTAGTTATTCTATCTACCAGTAGAAACGTCCTTAATCATCATTGGAATGAAAACTCGGGATCGCCGAAAAAAAACATAAAACATCTTGTAAAGAATCAAAAAGCTTTTGTTTCTTTACAACCTAAGAAGTTATTTGCAGTTTGTATGGGCTGCTATGATTCTTAGTTTCCAAAAACCCTTAATTTCTTGAATATTTATTAATATGTTTCTAGGTTTTTTCTCTTCAACGAATAAATTTACAAAATAAGTTTTTCATATCAATCATTGCAGGCAACAAAGTTGGGTTAGATATCGATCTTAAATCATACTCTACTTTTTAACGTGCCTATTCATCATAATAGTGCATGGGTTAACCAAAAATAATAAACAAATTTAGAATGAAAAGGAGGGCTAGCCTAGGTGACGATATTGTAATTTTAATTATTAAGTTCAAAATAATTGTTTGTTATTTAGGTATACATAATTTTTGATACTGTCTGTTCAAAAATTAGTGGCGAGAAACTGTTTATGGCATGTGACAAAATTTAAATATGTTTTAATCCACTTGTCACGATTTAATAGCTATATGATATAGCGTTGCCAAAGTCCAACTTTCTGGGAAATAAAATCAGGCAAGCTTTTTAATAAAAATTATCTTATTAAATTAAAATGTATACCTACCTATTTCTTCTTTTTAACCTTAAATTATTACATAAATCAGTCTTTTTTCACTTAATAATAAATCTATTCTCCAAACATATCATCATCACTACTTAATGTCAAATCAACACAATCATTATGTTTTAAACCGATTGTTTGCACATTATTAACAATTTTGATACTTTTAATTTCATGCTCAAACTTCAGTTCATCTGTATTTTCAGTCGTTTTGACCCTCTTAATATCATCATCTGTCAGATCTATAAGAGAATTATTATCACTTTTACTAATTTTAACTTTTTTGGCGAAACTTAGATCATTATTTTTAATAATTTTCTTTTTATAAGTTCGTTTTGTCAATGCTACCGCACCATTTTTAGCCCCTAAAAGTTTTTGTTTTTTGTATTCTTCAAACATTTTTTTGGCAGCTTTCACCTCGTGATTGGTTATTTCCCAAGGCATCACGCTGTGAGGTAGAGAGTATTTGGTGGGATCGAACTGTTGTGAATATTCTGGTATTTCTAGACTAAGTTGCTTCATGACTTTTTCTAATACCGTGTCGACGTATGTGTTGATTATTAGGTCGGCTTTCTTGTCCTACATCAAAAGAAAATGAAAATAGTAATTTTGAACGCGCCCATTTGGCGCCAGGAAAACGCAGCACAGGAATTGCAATTGCATGTATTGACCTGACCTAATTACATAAGTTATATTTTTCTTCTTAGAGGGTGCAGATTGTAAAAAAAACAGGTTAAATCTTTATCGCTCAAAAATATATATAGCTAAACATTTACCGCGCAGCATCATGCATTTCTTTTTATTATCTATCACCATAAAGGAGGGTCCAAGCTATAAATATAAATAAATGATGTACGACATGCTTCAACTTTGAGTCAAAGCGCACTTACAAAATTATACGGTTTTGAATTTTTATGAATCAGGTTATTAGGTAATTTTGTACCCAACTGCGACTAGTAGTTACTCCAAACTATAGGAAAAAATGTAAAAACCCCAAAATTTTAATTTACTTTCCTACTCTATAAATGTAAAGTTATGTAAAATTAACATTGCCTACTTCCAGGAGCACTAGAGAGCTGAGCTTTAAAAGGCTGATACAACCATAAGAAAATATAAAAACACCTCAAAATTTTTAGAATCCCAATTATTTTGACGGAATACCGTACTTGCCTTTTTTTAACATGAAATGTTTTTGTTGATTTAACTTTACAGAGCCTGGCTGACTTTTGATACACTTCTTTTGAACCGATAAGATACGAACATGTGGTTTTCAGATTTATGATTTCATGTGATGACAATACAATCATAACAAAAACTTTTCATGGAAAAAAAGCTGAAACAATTATATTCCGTAAAAAGAATTGAGATAAAAGTAAAGCCAAGTTCTCTATGGAAATGTTTTTTTAACTTTGCTATTACGGCTCCAAATGACTCACAATGCTAAAATGAGAATATTATCAGGGATTTCCAAATGATTTGTGATATGATCATGATTGCCAAAAATGGTTAATTCCCGCCCCCTTTCCTTACTGAACTGAACTCATTCCTTATAATATTTTTGTTCTAGTCTTTATCTTGACTTACATGTTTTGTTGGCTGCAAATTAACAATTACAACTTTTCCACCATATCTTTTACATTTTAAAGGCAAGTTTCCGCTAGGAACTATTTGTAAAGTGGTACCAAGGCAAATGTTGACATCAGCTACGCTAAAATAAAAGCACCATTTAAACATTAAACTTAAATTTGTAATTATACCAAAAAATGTCTTTAAAAAAATACGAACTAAAAAAATAGTTGATAAATTTTGTGTTTTTAAGAAAATAATTAAAACCATTTTGAATTTAGAAGTCACTTTTCCAGAAGACTTTTGGAAAAGGTACCGAAACCGAGAGATTGATCAACCCGTCAGCACCTGTATAAAATCTCAACAGGACCTTTAAGGACCCGTAAGGGCCGGATAGGGATCATAAGGACTTGGCAGGACTTAAAAGGACTTGGTAGACGCATGAGGGCTTGGCAGGACCCATAAGGACTTGGAAGGACCTATAAGGACTGGGCAGGACCTTTAAGGACCGACAGGACCAAGGAAAATATGGATTTCGTCCTAAACGTCAGGATCTGTACATAATTTTTGCTATGGATCAGCCCTCGACCGAAATGGCTGATATGGGAAAAAAATTAAAACCTCACTCCAACATACATCAATTTTAACGTTTTCAATTAGTCATGTCTCTCGTTTGTAAATATTTGTGATTTGTATCGTTTTTATCAAGTTTTAAATACAGTGTACTCCGGGTATAACGTACCTGGGTTATAACGTACTTCTTGTTAATTGTGTTGTTTATAACGTACTTCCGCTTATAAAGTACATATTTTCTGGTCCCTTGAGGGTACGTTATAACCGGAGTACACTGTATATATTTTAACTTGAGACCAGTGTCAGATTAATTGAGGCTTGAGGAAGGTAAAAAACCAATTACCGAAACGTTGATGAAAATCACTTCCTAACTGACAAATAATTTGTCCAAAGCTTGCGATTTCTCTACATCCAAATTATATACACGGTATGTCACCGCGTAATACGTCATGTGGTTATATATTTATAATTTGGCCCACATGTGCGCTTGAGTATGCTTAAGAAGCATGGTCAACTTGTGCCAGATCAGACTAATTAAAATGCCTCACTTTGTGGCTTTTCTGGACTCATGCGGCGCCCCATTATCAACAATGTCATTACTTTAAAACTAGCCTTTCGATTTAAACTAAATTTTAAACAATTGCAGGTCCAAATCGTTCGCTCCATAACCGTCAAATCAGTTTTTAATATTAGTATGTAGTTTTTGAGCTTTGAGGATTTTTCGAAAAATATGCGAAATTTTTACAATTTTGAATAGTGGATGTTTAATGCTGCCAGTTATTTTTGTTTTTGTTTTATCTTGAATTTTTTGGAAAACCTAACCTTAAAGTTTGTTTTGATATTTTTGGGCTTTTAGCAAAAACCTTAAAATAAAACTCCTTGTTTGGGAAAAATTCCGATCAGGTGATAATTTCTCTCTCTGTTGAAAGTTATTTTCTTTTTGATCACCTGATCATTTTGGGCAAAAATCATGCGCGTTACGCACACGCTGGGAGTTTGAAGCGTCACCCTGTGTTGGACAGGGGAATTAAGAAATCACTTCCGACTAAAAACTGAAAGAAGTCACACGTGTTTTTGGGTTGAAGACCGAGATTTCCAACCACAAGAAAAGGAAGCGGCCGGTGAAAGTGTGGAACTGCTACAGAATTAAAGAAGGTAAGCTTCTAGTGTGTTGCCGATTTTTTTCCTTTGTTTTTAGTTTAATAGACTCTGTTTTCCCAGACGGGCGAATTTAACTTTGGGGTTATTTTTTTTGGGATATCTCTAGTTTTCTCCCCTTCAGGGCTCAGTTGTTTATTTGGTCCTTCAGACCCTTATGTATGAAAAAGCCCTTTGGATTTTACAGTTTTTTTTTGTTAAAAAATTGGTAATTTTATAGTTTTTTTTCAGCATCCACATTTTATCGTTTTTTGCCAGATTCGAACATTGTTTTTTGTACCGGTTTTTTTTTGTTCCGCATGAATTTGAAGGTTGGTTGCCCTGAGTTTGGTATATGACCTCGTGCGGCGATAAAAAACGCCCGTTCGACATTTGGGAGCGGCCCCGGGCCCGTTCTTTTTTCTTGCTGGCTGACTGACGTTTCATTGACGTTTGTGTGTTCTAACCTCACAACCTCACGTGTTGTTTTGTTTACCTCCGAGGTTAGAAAATGGTTGATTTTTTCGTCGGGTTTCGAATTTGTTTGTGTGAAATCCGTCGAAATTTACCTTATTTTTGCTTTCGTTAAGCGCGAGATTGTTGCCGCGTTTTTAGCGAACCGTACCCGTGTGTTGATAGGGAATTTGTCGCGAAAATACCTACTTTTTTGTATCTGATAAAACCGCTTTATAATGTCAGAACCAAGAAGTTTAAAACAAAAACAAAAAAGTGTTTTTAATAAATTAAAAACAACTTACAATAGAGCCGTCGAAGCCCAGGGCAATGCAGATAGGGCAAAAAAGTTAAACCTCAGATGGGAAGATGTGCCTTCTCTGGTAAGTCAATTTGATGCTTTGTATTTTGAAATTATAAGCCTAGATAGTAGTGATCAGATACAGGAAAGTCAGGAAACCTTAGTGCAGGAATTTGATGAAATGAAATACACAATTAGATCGATTTGTCGTGAGCTCTATCCGGAGGATTACCAAGATGCCTCACAGACAATTTTGAACCATTCCCTGGTAAATGTGGACAGGGGTCTTGAAATTAAAAGAATAGAGGTACCCCATTTTGACGGTAATCTTAAAAAAAGGCCTACCTTTTTTGATATGATAATGTCACTTGTTCATGATAAAGCTGACATGAGTGAAATAGCTAAATTTCAAGCGTTAAATACCGCTCTGGTGGGAGAGGCCGCATCTGTAATTAGGAACATACCACTAACCTCGGATAATTATCGAGTAGCCTTTGATGCTATGATTAGGCGTTTTAATAATAAAAGACTTTTGGTAACAAATTATTGTACGTCTATTTGTCAAGCCCCTTCTGCAAAATCGAGCAACCCACATGATTTGAGGTTATTGTTGTCCACTTTCCGGAAAAATTTGGAAGTATTGTCAAACTATGATGATGTAGACCTTTTAGATTTTGCTAAAATGATTCTTCTTTTGCAAAAAGTTGATACCCCATTAAAAACTCAGTTTGAGATTGAGTATAGTGCTAACAAAATCCCGTCCTATAACGATTTGTTTAAATTCTTAGAGAAAAATTGTCGGGCTTTGGAAAATAGTTCTCTTTTGAATAAGCCTCTACCCCCTAGGAAGGGTGGCAAACCACCCTATCCTGTGTTATTGACTGGAACAGGCCAGTCTGGTAATAAAGGTTGTGTTTATTGCCAGCAGCAGCCCTACCATCCCCTTGTGAAGTGTGCCAGATTTCTGGAATTAGAAGTAGGTCAACGCCATCAATTTGTTAAGCGTGAACGATTGTGTTTTAACTGCTTTGGCAAACATGGTGTATCTCAATGCCCTACAAATGCCACGTGTCGTCAGTGCCAGGGTCTTCACCATTCCCTGTTGCACTTTGTGAAAAGCTCTCCGAGCCCCCAAGTTGATTGTCCAGGGGAGACCCCCCGTATAACTAATAGTGAAGGTGCCAAACAGGCATTGTGTACCGCTACACACAGTAGCAACCACTTTGAAGCTCGTAAGAGGAGACCTGTGCTTTTTGCAATTGCCGAAGTTTTAGTTGTAGATGCCAACAAGAAGTTTGTGTCTTGTCGGGCAATTTTAGATTCCGCTAGTGAAGCGTCCTTTGTAACCGCCCCTTTGACTGAGAGGTTAGGACTTAAAGTAGCTCCGAATAGAACTCCTATTGAAGGAATAAATGGCATGATTTCTAGTACGTCATATGGCAATGTAACATTGCAAATAGGCTCCTCCAAGTTTCCTGATAGTTTGTTTTCCTGTGATGCCATTCTTATTCCTAAAATTTGTGGAACCATACCTGTGACTGTTGTAGAGTATGATTCTATTCATTGGCCGTACCTAAAAGATTTAGATTTTGCTGATTCTAATTTTGGACAACCTAGTAGTGTAGACCTTTTAATTGGTGTTGATTTGTTTGGTCAGATGCTTGTGCCCGGCTTTAAAAAAGGTGGTAGTATTGATGGTCCTCGTAAAAATCAAAAACCCATTAGTTTGTTGACCTCAGTGTCTTCCCCTATAGAATCTCGATTGGATAGTACCTTACAAAAGTTTTGGGAACGAGAATCGACCCCTCAAAAAATCCCTTTTTCCTCTGATGAGGACTTGTGTGAAAAAATATTTGCTACCACACCACGGCAGATATGTTGTTCGCTTGCCTTTCAGAGAGCCTCGACAAGAACTAGGTAACTCTAAAGGTAAAGCATTGCGTAGATTCAATATGATGGAAAACCGATTGTTGAAAAAGCCTGCTTTGTATAGTGCATACAAAGACTTTGTTCAGGATTACCTAGACCAGGGGCATATGAAATTGGACAATTCTAGCCCTGACTTCCATTCATATTTTATTCCACACCACCCAGTTGTGAAGGCAGATTGTCAAAAATTCGAATTGTTTTTGATGCATCTGCCAAATTCTATTTTATTAGTAGGACCTAAACTCCAGAGAGATATTGTGTCAATATTGCTTACTTTTCGCCTTTATAGTGTTGTATATTCTAGTGACATATGTCAAATGTTCAGACAGATTGATATGCATCAGGCTGATGTGTGTTATCAACAGATATTGTGGCGGTTCGACCCAACCGAGGAGATTCAAGAGTACTCTCTTCAAACAGTGACTTATGGTGTGAATTCGAGCCCATACCTAGCTATTCGTACTCTTCACCAGCTCGTTAAAGATCATGGCAGTGGCTTTCCACTAGCGAGCAAGGTGTTGATGCATACTACTTATGTGGACGATGCCATCGGATTAGCTAATTCTGTAGCTGAAGCTTTAGAAAGCCAGAAACAGCTAATTGCGTTGTTAAAATTGGATTGTTTTGAACTTCGTAAGTGTCAGCTAGTCAATCCTTGGACTAAAGTGGTCTCCAAAATTCGTTTTGTTATGATGTGATGCCCATTGAAAGACGTTGTACCAAGAGAAACATTCTCTCTGAGATTGCAAGGATATATGATCCACTCGGGTTCCTAGCCCCAGTTGTTTTGGTTGCTAAATGTTTAATGCAACGTTTGTGGATCCAAGGTCTTTCATGGGATGATACCCCCTCAAGTAATATTGTTGCAAAGTGGCAACTCTGTGTCACAACTACCATTGTTATCTTCAATATCAATACCTCGTTATGTTGTGAAGCATAATGCTGTCACCACTGAATTGCATGGCTTTTGTGACGCCTTAATGTGTGCATATGGTGGTGCAGAATATATTCGACAAATCTCCCTTTTGTGTGGGAAAAGTAGGGTGTGCCCTTTGAAAAGTATTTCTATTCCACGCTTAGAATTGTGTGCTGCTGTATTGTTGGCAGAGTTATTGGAGTTTGTTGGCAATCATCTTGATTGGATCGTGATTGATAAGATTTTTGCTTGGTCTGACTCCAGCGTTACCCTTGCTTGGATAAAATCGTGTCCATCAAAACGAAAGGTTTTTGTAGCCAATCGTGTAACGACTATTCAAGAGAAAGTTCCCCCCAGCTGTTGGTACCATGTAAATGGTAAGGAGAACCCAGCTGATTGCTTATCCCGGAGCTTACTTCCTGGTCAATTGATAGACCATCCTCTTTGGTTTACTAGACCATCCTGGTTGGCCCAGTCTAGTGAAACATGGCCTATGAACCATAAAATTGATGCGTTTGATGCTGTAGTGAAACTTCTTGAATTCCCCTCGTAAACCCCTTCTGATGTCCCTGGTAATACCACACAAATACCACATAGGTGTCTGTAATGCTTTCCTTTTGGCGGATACGCCGGGGTCGTGCATGTTTGCCATGCTACATATATTAATTTAAAATCTCCCGCTTTGAAATCAAGGAACCATACTCTCATTCTGTCAAGCGTAAAATCGGTCTTTCTTTTTCGGCCATCTTGATCCGCACTTGCTACGCAATTAAATCTGTTTGAGTTATTTATGGTTTTGAACCACTTGTTTTTGGTGTTTAACCTCCTCGAGGTGACCCCACCGGCAGGTCTTTTCCTATTTAGGTATGTACCATTTTTTAAGTAATTAGGCAACACTCATGGGAAAGTTAGGTTAGAATGGGGCATGGGGGGGCATAGCCTTTGTTAATGTTTAGGCATTAATTGTAAACTTTTCCTATTTCTCTCTCTCGACCACATTGTTGATTTTTTCATCACCCTCTGTTGACCCAACCTAACCCCCTAAGAAATTTTCGACTGTCTCAGCACATCGTGGCGCCCAACGTGGGGCAACAGAGCACAGTATGGAAGATCAACAACGCAACCTTCGGCCAAGAAGACTGGTCCTACAGGAACCTTCACAGGTGTGTGGAGGTACCAGATGAGGTCCCGCGGACCATGGCGGGTAGAGGTAGGAGCATTCCAAACTTATCAATCCCCTCTGTCACCCCAGGTAGCAGCCTGTCAAATAATTTTTTGCAAAATAACATAAGGGACTTAAATTACAACTCAGTTCCCATTTCAAGGCTACCAAGGGATGGACAGAGTGGATCCCACACTGTTTCTGGACCATCAACAGTAAGATTTCATCATAATATTGATGATACACCACTCAGCAGCCATGGAACGAGTAGTCAGGGGTGTTTTACATCGGGTTCTCCTAGGGAGAACATGGGGGCACAAACCGAGCCTTCTCGTCAAAGTAATAGGCCTTATACATTCATACCTTCATCGACGAATATGGGGGCACCAGCAGAGGCATGTTCCCGTGCAAATAATTTTTTAAATCCAATTTCAAATTCTGTTTTAAATAATAATCCTCAAATATCATTGTGTGATGTTCAATGTATAGTAGATAGAGCTATTGAAACAGCATTAAGTAGGCTTAATTGAAACAATACTTCTGGGAGTAGTGTAGGGAAACCTCGGGTAAATTTAGTAGGGCAAAATAACCTCACTTTTGTACCAACAGGCTCAAGGGGTCACCCACAAAATGAAATACCAAATGCACTGGTTCAAAACGAAAACATCCATCTTTCTTTATCTGAGGCTATTAAGTTTGTACCATTCTTTGATGGGGAGGGGGAACTTCAACCCATGGAGTTTTTGGAAGAACTCTACTCATGTGCCAATATTGACACACTTCCGTTTGAACAAATTAAACGTCTTTTAAATAAAGCTTTCAAGGGTTCCGCTAGAAAATGGTGGAAAGCCCTTAATCAAACTTTTTATAGTTTTCGGGATTTTAGGGTCGAATTTATAAATCATTTTTGGGGTAGAGAACAACAAAATAAAATCAAGTTATCTTTAGAAAATGATGAATTCCATTCTGGTCTTTTTGTAGATCATTTTAACACATACGTAGCAATGGCAAGGCATCTTCAACATCCGTATTCAACCAAAGAACTCATTGAAATCCTTGCATGCCATTTTCCCCCTGCGGTGTGTGGGTCCTTGATAAAAGTTACAACCTTGTCAGAGGCTGTTGCTTGTCTGCGTCAAGCAGACCGGCATTTTAAAAATAAAAAAATGTCCTGTTTTTAGTCCTAACTCAAGTTATAGGGAATCTCAGCAAAGGGTTAAACCAAATTTTCAAAGGAATGTAACAGATAAGCGAATTTCTTTATTGGAAACTCATGATGAGGCGGGTTTATCGGAAAACGAGAATCCCCCCTCCTCCTAAGACCAGAGGTGGGGGTACTATCATTAAAAAATCTAGTAAAAACAAATATAGCTTGCAATAATAACCCATTGCAAGATCTTGAAGAAGTCATGTGATTTTGAGCATATTCCTCCTGAATCAAAGTGTCCTCAAATCTTGATAAAAATGTATGGGTTTGAGTTCCCTGCAATTATTGACTCTGGGAGCCAGGTTTCGGCGCTATCATCAGCTGTCTGGTCCCAAATAAATTGTGAAGAAAGTGTTACATTTTTTCCTGTGACGTCCGTTCGCGTCGTGGGAGCTTTTAAATCTAAACCTCAAAGGGTGTCTAAGCAGGCACAAATCGATTTTTTAATAAAAAATAAATCCTTTTACTTTTGAGTTTCTTATAATTTGTGATTTGTCGTGTCCAGTGTTAATCGGTTGTGATTTTTTAAGGTGTTATAGTTCTGTGATAGATTTACATAAAAGTGAGATTTTAATTAAAAATAAGGGTAGTTACATTAGAGTACCTGAAATTTCATATTCAAATATTCATGAGAGTGGTGACGGAGTGCAATTGAGAAAATTGGTTTGCACATCTAGCCCTCTTTATTCTGAGTCCCAGCAACCATCACATGA
The DNA here is from genome assembly GCA_963576565.1 of Aspidapion aeneum. NCBI lineage: Eukaryota > Metazoa > Arthropoda > Insecta > Coleoptera > Brentidae > Aspidapion > Aspidapion aeneum. The sequence goes on from OY755047.1 coordinate 48,592,341, forward strand.
TGGTGGGATAGACTTTTATCGATTTTTCGAGTCTTTATACCCGGGCGCACAACAGCGTATTTTCATAGCATAAAATTAAAAGATAAAACTGAGTTTTTTGTTAAGCAATATCCTGTCCCAGTTGCTTATCGCAAAGAGGTTGACAAAGTAATAGACCAAATGCTTAACTGGGGGGTCATTGAGCGGGCAAATACAAAGTACATTTCGCCCCTAGTGACAATTAAGAAAGATAAATCGACAAGGGTATGTTTCGACGCTCGTGTCGCTAACAAAAATATGGAGCCTGATTTTGAACAGCCAAAACCAATAAACGAAATCCTACAGCTAATGCATGGCAAGACAGTCATGAGCTCGTTAGATATTACTCACTGATACTCCCAACTAACAATTATAGTAGCGGCTACATGCTCCAAAGGCTTTCCTACTTTCTTATGGTAGAAATGTGGTGATCTCAACCAAAATTCGTTACTTTTTTGTTCTGACTACTGTTTAGTATCACGAAAACGTAGAAGTTTCGTAAAAACGACCCTTTAAACTACCTGATAGGATTGTTTCTTGATAGTCTAATCTGATAGTCTACTCTACCACAATAGCACGTTGCCAAAGTTTTACTTTCTTTTTAGTCGTTAATTCGTAGTCACCCCGACATTTATATGTTACTTAATTACCACTACAAGGTTGGGCTTAATTGAAGTCACAAACTGGTGTATCCGACAACTACCATATAACTTTATATTGTTACGGGTTCACAACGACAAATTAAAACTCGCAATTGTTGAAAACGATACGTCAATTTATTTCGACAAATTATGTACAAAAATACGCACTTAAACTTACTAATAACTTGCGAATAATTCACTACTTTAATCCGCTTATTAACTTCGCGATCACTACCATGCCATTTATCTTATCTCTGACTGACTGCCTGGTGCGCGACCCCGGCCCTATATATATAGGATCGTCCATCTCTCTCGAACTTTCCGGCAGCCTTCGACGTCCGGAAAGTTCTCGTATTATTACGACCGCAAGTCACAGATAACGCAACTAAAACCTAGACTAAGAATACAACCTTAAGATAAATCAACCTAATACTACACTAAACCTAAATAAATTCCAATTATAAAATTTAAATAACTTAAATTTGTAACACTATCCTCCTCTTCAGGTTTGATCGTCTCGATCAACATTTCCCAGGTAAGGTTTTAGTCTGTCTAGATGAACAACTTTCATCTTGGACTTCGGGCTTCTCTGGATTCGGTAGACTACATCATTAATTCTCTTAACAACTTTATAAGGCCCTTCCCATGGTGGTGTCAACTTAGGTGACCTTCCTTTCTTGCGTTGAGGATTGTATAGCCAGACTTGATCATTCTCTTTGAACCCTGAAGAGTTTGCTTTCAGGTCATATCTCGCTTTCATGCGGTCACTGGCTATTTCTATTCGCTCTCTAACCACTTCATGGATATAGTGCAGCTTTTGCCTTAAACGTTCGACATAGTCATTAACCTCTAAGTGTTCTTCTTCAGGTGAACCAAACATGATATCACATGGTAAACGCAGTTCTCTACCAAACAGGATACTAGATGGAGTAGCTCCTGTCGTATTGTGAATGGCGGTTCTATAGGCCATCAAAAACAATGGAATATATTGGTCCCAATCTGTTTGGTGCTCATCAACAACTTTGCACAGATGTTCTTCTATTGTTTTATTAAATCTTTCAACCATGCCATCTGACTGCGGATGTAAAGCCGTAGTCCGTGTTTTATGTATTCCTAAAAGGTCACAGAGATTCTGGAAGAGCTTTGATTCAAAGTTTCTTTCTTGATCTGAATGTAGTTCCAAAGGAATGCCAAATCGGCTGAAAACATCATTTACCAGAACTTCTGCAACTGTAGCGGCCCCTTGGTTAGGCAAAGCAAAAACTTCTGGCCATTTGCTAAAGTAATCCATGACAACAAGGATGTATTTGTTGCCCTTTTTAGTTTCTGGAAATGGTCCGGCCACATCAATAGCAATGCGTTCGAATGGCAGACCTAAGTTATATTGTTTCATTTGACCTCTGGACCTTGTTTTGGGACCTTGGCTGGCTGCACAAGTCGAACATCGGCGGCACCAGTTTTTCACATCTTGAAAGTAATTGACTACCTACATCTTTGTCGTTAAGTTGTGTGGTTCTAATCGAAGCCGACATCCATTCTTCATCTGGTTCTAACTTTATCTGGCGCACGTAGGTAATTCCTTCTTTCTGGTCAATTTTCCTGCAATGTTTACAATCCTCAGGGCAAGGTCTTCTGGACAATGCATCCGCATTATTATGCACCCTTCCCGCTCGGTGCTTAATTTGATAATGTTATTGTTGTAGCTTTTCTATCCATCTCGCGACTTGCCCCTCAGGTTTTTTCATTTTCATGAGCCACTGTAACGCAGCATGATCCGTTCTAATCAGAAACTCTTGTCCATAGAGATATTTGTGAAAGTGATCTACGGATTTAATGATGGCTAGGAGCTCCTTTCTGGTAACACAATAATTTCTCTCTGGTTTGGATAGCTTTTTGCTGAAAAATTCGATGACCCGTTCTTCTCCATCTTGTACTTGGGAGAGTACTGCAACCAATCGTTGCTCGCATCAGTATCTAATATGAATTTACCTTTGGGAATGGGATATGCAAGAATCGGACTAGAACATAATGCTGCCTTTAGTCTTCTAAATGCTTGGTCACATTCAGTATTCCATCTGTAAGAAGCTTTATCTTCTGTAAGTCTATGTAATGGAGACGCTATTTTGGCGAATCCTTCTACAAATCGTCTGTAGTATATACACAGACCCAAAAAGCTTCTCAATTCATGTTTGTCACGAGGTTGAGGCCATTCTTTTATTGCTTGTAACTTCTTTTCGTCGGTATGGATGCCTTCTCGGGAAACGACGTGACCCAGGAACTCAACTTTTTCTTGGAACAGAAAACATTTCTTTGAGTTCAATTTAAGATTTGCGTTCCTGATTCTTGAGAATACTTCTCGTAAATTATCTAGATGATCTTGAAATGATTTCCCCATTACTATGACATCATCCAAATAGACTAGGCAGGTTTTCCAAGTAAGGCCTCGTAGAACGACTTCCATTAGTCTTTCAAATGTAGCTGGGGCATTGCACAGGCCAAATGGCATCACATTAAACTGATAAAGTCCACTTCCAGCAGAGAATGCAGTCTTCTCTTTATCTCCTTCAAAGATTCCTACTTGCCAATACCCACTTTTCAGGTCAAGAGTAGAAAACCAATATGATCCTGCCAACGTTGTTAATGTGTCGTCTATTCTTGGCAGTGGGTAACTATCTTTCTTGGTCACATCGTTAAGTTTCCTGTAGTCGACACAAAATCTAGTACTTCCATCCTTTTTAGTGACCAACACCACAGGAGATGACCAAGGACTTGATGACTCTTCAATAACACCGTCGCTGAGCATTTTATTAATGAGATTGTGAACTTCTTCTTGCTTGGCCATTGGTAGTCTTCTTGGGGGCTGTCTTATCGGTTGGGCATCGCCAGTGTTGATAGCATGTTGAATAAGGTTTGTGCGTCCCGAACTACTCCTAGTTTCGAAGATATTACTTTGTTCTTCTATAAACTCTCTCGCTTTACTAAATTCTTCTGGAGTGAGATGTTGCCAAGTTGTCTCAAATTACTGAAGTACCTCCATTGGTAACTTGCTTGTATCCTCGGAAGTTGGCTCTTCACATCTTGTTACTTTCTGTACTGGTTCAAATAATGCTACCACCTCCCCCTTATTAATTTTGACACTATTTGGGAAAATATTGGCGACTCTAATCGGGATGTCTTTATCGGTTTTAACTAGTGATTTTGCAACGAGGTAGGTGTTGGGTGTGTTTTGTTGGCTTATGAGTCCGACGCAGCTTGATGTTTTACTTTCTAGCCTCCCAAAAATTATGGTCTCACTGTTACCGACTAGTCTTGTTGTGCATACTGCCACCACCTTTATTGGTTCTTTATTGATGTGACTATTTGACAAAATGAACTCTTCGTTCCCAAATCTTAGGGTATTAAGTTTATTATCAAACGCAAATCCATGTTTACTTATCAGGTCCATTCCCAAGATAAATTCGTCTTCTATGTCTGCAACTAATACCGAGTGGCGAATCTTCAACCTCCCCAGCTGTAGGTCTATGTCTGTCTGCCCCAACACGTCGGCGGATTCTCCAGTCACAGTCTTAAGTGTTATTTTCTTTTCTGTTGGTCGAATTTTATATCTCGTTGCAATTTTGAACTTAAGCAATGATATGGCAGCAACAGTGTCTACTGTTATATTAACTTTTCTTCCATTAATAAGTCCGTCGATGTTAAGACTGTCAGCAGTATGTTTTAAGCTCTTGATAGAGTAAATTTTGGGGGCTAAATTCCCATTAGCCAACACCCGCCCCTCTGCGTTGACTAGTTTTAGTTTTCCTGATCTCTTCTTCGGTACTCTGTCCCGCTAGATGGCGAGCGAGACCTTATTAGGACGCGACAATCGCGTTGAATATGCCCTGTACGTCCGCATCTGAAACACTTTACATTTGGAGGGGATCGTCTGCTTTCTTTCAAAGAATCAATCTTCTCTATCAGTGACTGAGACAGTTGGTTTAGCGTTTTTAAGTTGACCTCCTCTCCAGTGCTCATTTCTTCTCCCTCCTGAATTGAAACAGCTCTTACTTTTGGCCTGGACATATTATTTGATGATTCAATTTCAAGGGCTCGAATCAACACTTCACTGCTGTTATGGAAGCGTTCTCGACGAAGTAACTTTGCTAAGTCCGTGTCTCGCAAGCCGTTAATAAAGCGATCTACCGTAAAGGGATCTCTGTAATTTTCTGGCATTTCTGGGTAAGCCAAGTACATCAGCCTCCTGATATCCGCTTCATACTCTTGTAATGACTCCCCTGCTCTTTGTTGGCGAATATTTAATTCTGACCAATGCAAATTTCGTAAATGTTCATCTCCATATCTTCTTTCTAACGCTGCCACTAAAGCGTTATAATTCTGTTTTTGTTCGACTGGAATGGACCGTAAAAGTCCCAGAGCAGGTTCTCGTAGAGCTACTAACAATGCTCTAGCTTTTTCCTCATCATCCCAACCATTTGCAGCGGCGGCAGCTTCAAACTGTTGTTTGTAGGTAGACCAGGAAGACGTACCATCAAAATTTGGAGGCTTAATGTTTTGGTTGGAATTCACAACACATCCCTGAGCTTTCATTTTGTTGTGTTCTTTTTGGAGCTGTATAAGCTGTTTTGACACGTCCTGGAATTTTTCTTCCATGGTTTGAAAAACTTCTTCTCTAACATTCTGTAGTTTGGTCTCCACTTTTTCTTCTACATTCTGCATTCTATGAGTTATGTCTTCCTTAAGGTCTTCGGTTGCTATCTTGAACTCCTCTCTCAGCTGTTCAGAGTTGCTCTTTATTTGATCGAAGTTTTCTTGAAAGCCATCTAATCTTTGCTGAAATGTCTGTTTCATGTCGTTCTGGTTTTGTTCCATGGTCTGCTTCATGTCGTCCATGGTCCGTTTCATATCGCCCTGGTTTTGTTCAATGGTCTGTCTCATATTGTCCTGATTTTGCTCAATGGTCTGTCTTATATCGTTCTGGTTTTGAGCCATTTGAGCTGCTAGAGCCTGCATCATTTTAGTTAGATCTTCCATCTTTGCCGATCCTTGTCTAGTAAGCATCAACTTCCTGATAAATCACTTAAAACGTCTATTTTAGGGCTATAAAGCGAATGTCGAAGTCGGTTTTTCAATATCTCTTCCAATTCTTAAATAGAACCTAATGGAATGTTCTGGAATATACTGGTAAATGCTACTCTTTCTGCTACTAGGCAAATGTAGAAGTCACTTTTTGATTATCTCTTTTGGTTCTCGAATAGACCGTCGTAGAATGTTATGGAATATTCTAGAAATAACTTCTAATTCTTACTTTTAAAATAACTAAGCTACTGTCGAAGTCGGTATTTGTATATCTCTTCTAGTTTTTGAATAGAACGTCGTAGAATGTTATGGAATCTTCTAGAAATTCTTTTTAGTTCTTACTTTTAAAATTACTAAGCTAATGTCGAAGTCTCTTTTTGGATATTTCTTCTGGTTTTCGAATAGAGCGTCGTAGAAAGTGATGGAATGTTCTAGAAATTCTTTCTGATTCTTACTTTTAAAATTACTAATCTAATGTCGAAGTCGGTATTTGTATATCTCTTCTAGTTTTTGAATAGAACGTCGTAGAATGTTATAGAATATTCTAGAAAATCTCTCTAATTATCAATTTTTGGACTGTAAAGTTAATGTCGAAGTCGGTTCTTAAATATCTCTTTTAGTTTTTGAATAAAACAATATCGAACTTCTTCGAATATTCTGGAAAAATCACTTACTGTTTTTCTGTCCAATTGTCCTATCCGGTGGTAATATGTAAGGGTAGTCTTTGCACTATTCAGTTCCGAATATTCTGGCAAAATCACTTACTGTTCTTCTTTTTAATTGCCCTAGCCAGTGGTACTGTGTAAGGATAGTCTTTGCACTATTTATTTCTTTTAATCCCACTTCTGACACCAATTGTTACGGGTTCACAACGACAAATTAAAACTCGCAATTGTTGAAAACGATACGTCAATTTATTTCGACAAATTATGTACAAAAATACGCACTTAAACTTACTAATAACTTGCGAATAATTCACTACTTTAATCCGCCTATTAACTTCGCGATCACTACCATTGGTTATCTCTGACTGACTGCCTGGTGCGCGACCCCGGCCCTATATATATAGGATCGTCCATCTCTCTCGAACTTTCCGGCAGCCTTCGACGTCCGGAAAGTTCTCGTATTATTACGACCGCAAGTCACAGATAACGCAACTAAAACCTAGACTAAGAATACAACCTTAAGATAAATCAACCTAATACTACACTAAACCTAAATAAATTCCAATTATAAAATTTAAATAACTTAAATTTGTAACAATATTTTACTACATAGGTTTGGGTCATCATAGTAATATCTAATGTAATAATGTAGAGAAAATTACTTTTGAGGACAACCTAAATGTCACAAAATTTTTGATTTTGTTTGTATGTCAATCCTTCAAAGTAGAGACTACTTCCTATTTCTACTTTAAAAACGTAAACATCTTAAAGTCGCCTGTTGGTCGCGACTAATGTTAACCTTACTTTTTGTGGCTCCTTAAATTATTGCGAATTTGTTATAATTTATAATCAATTAAAGCAAGTAACGTTTATAATAAATTCTTAGCAAAGTACGACTTGTAAGCAGAATTTTAAGTTGTGACTTAAGTGCAACTAATACAAGTGGTATAAATAGATCGAAAATGCTCCTTGGTTGTCATTGCGTTTTCATGCGAATTGAGTTCGGTTTAATCTTATTGGAATAAAGCCATAATAACACTATTATTGCAGTATTTTGACAGATTTACATTACAGGCTAATAGTTGATCTTTCAAAATTGACATACCAAAGTCAAATACCGAACCGAACCAATACGTGTACTAGAGACCCAGAGAGAGAGATGTCTCAAAAATTTGGTTCTGTTGTCGCGAAAAACAAATATCTAAATTTGGCAACCCTAGTTAAGTTAGATGCTAGGTCAATTTTTGGTTTTTATTGGTAGGGTTGCCAGATCTGTTTTAGGTTTTGACGGGTCCAAAGTTAAAAAAGAAGCCAAAATATGGGACAAAGAAGAAAAAAACATAAAAATACATATAGAAAGTTTAAGAACGTTTGTGAGCCACTCCTTAATAATTATGTCCGTAATATGCATTTGTACGCAAGCATATGTTAAAAAATAGTTTTATCATTTTTGTGTTGCAGTTGACTTCTTAAAATAAAATAATTCATGTGAGATAAATTGGTAAAAGTTTAAAATTTTGTGCCAAGTTCGAAAAATGGGACAAAGGACGTCCCGTTAATACCTTGTCTGCCTTGATTTTTTATTGTAACAATGACAAAAATATAACGTTTTAACCCAAGCACATTGTACAACAGCATTCCCCAAATTATGCTAAATTGATGTACGCTACTTATATATTCAATTAAAATTTCTTTACTGCTTTAATGTAATATTTAATACCAACAATCAATTCAGCGTTGACAAACTGTTCGAAGTTGCGATGCGATAGAAAGACCTAGTACCACACCTTCTGACACTTTCAATAAAAAACATTTTAATATTTTATGTATCTGTTCCCCAAATGATGACTTTCTAGTCGGACAACTTTCTTAATAAGTAAAATTAACGTTTACTTAAAATTTATTGTAAACCATGTAGGAACTCATAAACCTTACTGATTCTAATTAGAGTTTGAAATAAAGATTGGAAAATTTAATTGATTTTAATATGTTTTGTGCCCATTTGAACTATCCTTATTGAGTTATGGACGCGTTCCCCAAGTAATTTTTCGAGTATAAAGAGAACAAAATTAAATTAGGGACGTTTTTATTAAAAATGTTTCTGAAATGTGGAGATGAGTTTGAAGTAAAACAATCTGACAATTTTTTGAAAACTGTAATTTACTACAGCTTTAACTAAGAAAATCCTCTCCAATTGAAATTCTCCACCTCCATGATTTTTACCCATATGTTTTGGTATATTATTAAAAACTTTTTAAAATTTACTTTTTTTATTTATTTATTGGATACTTTACAAACATCACTAATTATGGTAATAACATATAGAGAAAAATTTAATGAAAAAAAGTAAATATTTATAACTTAACCTACTGCCTACCTACAAAAGATAAAAAGATGAAATATTACATAATGCGTAATGAATAGTTATTGTCAAATTAATTAAATCATAAATAATAAAACAAACTGAGTTGAAACCTGGTTGAAACGCCATGGAAACGCAGCAACCGACGGACAGTACGGATTTATGTGTGTGTGTGTAAGAGAGAGAGCGCGAGACACAGAGTAAATTTACTGAGAAGAAAAGAGACAGTGCCATAGCAAAAGGGAATTTCTATTTCACCGACCATCATTTTAACGACCAACGTATTTTCGATAAAAAACTGCCTAGTTTGTGGTAAAAACAAATATTAACTTTTAAGTTAACAGGTGTTAGTGAAGTACCACTTCTAAACAGCTCTACTGACCTATCACTTAACTACAATTCAGTTTTATCCCAAAAAACACCTTCACTTAGCTTCTACCACCCTCGCTTAGGCTTAGCTTCTACCATCAAAAAATCAACTACTACCACCTACCGTAGTAGAACCTAAGGGAAGGTGGAAGTACTTGATTTTTTTGTGGTGAAAGCTAGGAGAAGTTGGTGTTAGAAGCTAAGCAAAGGTGGTAGTAGTTGGTTTTTTAGGGGTAGAATCTAAGCGAAGGTGGTAGTAGTTGGTTTTTTGTAATAGAAGCTAAGCGAAGGTGGTATAAAGTTGGTGTAGAATCTAATAATTAAAGGTATTTTTGCTATAAACCTGAGCTGTTACTAAATAATAGATAAATAGGTAACTGTATGGCAGTGGTAGAAGCTTTTATTTATTAGTTATGATTTGTTTCGACCCTATACAATTTAGTCTGACGTGAAATAGTATAAAAAATCGTTGGTCAGTAATATCCAAGTCAGTAAAATTCGAGTCAGTATAATAGGCAGACCTCAAAAAGTGTTTCGATTTATAAACAAATGAAAAATGGCTTTGGTCTTCTGTTTTTTACTAATCTTATCCAACCTAATCTGTGCTTCTGTAAAAATGACTTTTTGATTAATGATGCCACAAAACAACAAAGCCTTCAAGTTTATTACAGTGCAAATAATCTGCAATCAAGTACAATCTACATAGAGAAATGATGAAGGCACGTAAACCAAAGGAAAATAGGTAAGGGAGAGGCTATGACCCATGGGGAATACGCCTTTTTATTGGCTTTCATTATTCAGAATAATGATATCTGTAGGCAAATATTTTAAATACTATATCTTTAAACACATCGCAGACGCCCCATGTATCAAAATTTCCTTTTTTTGTTACACATGTGGTATTACACACCTGAGCAAAAAAATAAGGTTTTATAACTAGATAGATAGGTTAACTTATTACAATAATTGATTAAAACATTAAAAGCCATACTAAATATATTGATAATGACAAAGGCTGACCTGAAATCAACCAGGGAAGAAGTCAACTTAAAATTTGTCTGGATCATCTCAGCAAATCCTTGGTTCAGTAGGGCAATGAATGATACCCCAAGTCCCTTTGCTATCTTTTTTTATTTTTCTGCTATAAATAGGACAGAAAATAGCATCAAAAATCATTGTTGGCCCCCAGTGGCGGCGCATGGTAAAAAGTTTTGGGGGTGCACACCAAAAAAAAATAAAAAATTGCGGCGCAGGTATAAATTTTTTTTTGAGTGCCACGCTACCTTTTTGGGCCATCGAGTGGGTCGTCATATTATATAATTTAGAGCAAATAATTAAAAAATGATATATTTAGTTAGATATTAGTTACTTACCTATTATTATATTATATGGTAATTATAAATAAATAATAAATGTATCATACCTAGTTAACATATATTTTCTCTTTTAATGGCAAAGATGAAAATTTAATTGCCTTTAAATATTGCACGCTAATGCTATCAGAATTACAAACTTCCGCCATTGTCGTAAATACCAAATCGTCGAAATTAAAACAAACCGCCGGCGCCCGACCTATAATAGGAAGTTGTCTAAGCGCGCACTACTGAAAAGTGCGCGTGAAGTGCTCTAAAATGCAACACGAACCGTGGACGTGGGAGGCATCACGGGGGTGCGGGCGGCATCGAGGCTAGTTTTTGTATAAGCGCGGTGCCGAAGGAAGGTTCAGATTCTATGTACTGTAAAATTATTTTGGGACACGTCGTCCTCTCTTTCTATATTTCGTAATTAGCATGCGACATAACATCCACGGTGCATAGAATTTGGTTCCAGTAAATTACCGTAAAGAATTAGGTTCGAGCTTGGTTTGAACACGAATACAAACAGATACATACCGGGTATTAATTTCTAGATAATATTCCAGTCTTTAGTGAATTCCTTTTGGGGTGATTATTAATTAGGCACCGGTTCAAAAGAGCGATATTTAAAACGGCGACATTTAAAAAAGCGACATTCAAAAAAGCGACATATCAAAACGGCGACATTGAAAAGGGCGACATATCAAAACAGCGATATTCAAAAGAGCGACATCTAACAAAAACAGCGAGATATCAAAACAGCGACATTCAAAACAGCGACATTCAAAAGAGCGACATATCAAGAGCGACATATCAAAACAGCGACATTTAAAAGAGCGACAATTCAAAAATCAATATTAAGCAACCTTTAAAATAAGCGTCTTATGACTTATAGTAACCACGATACACTAATGCCGTATTCCATTGGGAAAATGAGTGCAGCACTGGTGGTGCACTGACACTGAAACGGTGCTGTCAAAAATTTGCACCGAGTGCAGTTTCAATGGAACACGCGGAAAATGAAAAATCGCACTCGTGTGGTATAAGGTAACTATATCACGAAGTTCCTAACATCGTGATATAGTGACCTTAGTGTGGTATGCCATTATGAGCTGTAGAACTTCTTTTTTATTCTTGCTTTAAGCAACGTTAATATAACATTTTCTTGCAAATAATTTTTTATAGTATATCCATTATGAATAGGGCAAATTGATTATGCAAAAATCTCATTTTTGGAAAAAATGTCACACAACCTGTAGTTTTATCAGGCCAACGACGATATCCATTTTTATTTGTTTCAAAGTTAGACGCCGATAAATATAATCCTAAGATAAATAAAATTCGTCAAATAAATAAATAATGATTTTATTTAAAAAAAGTTAATAAGAATATTTTAAAAATGCCCACGTCCTTGTTGAATGCAGGCTTGTGCTCGTATACCAACAGATAGAGTAGTTATCTATATTTCGCGCTTGTTTTTCAAAAAACCCTAACCAGAAGTGTACTTTATGCTCCCAAAATTTGAACATAAGTATTCTAAACACCTTGTATACATATATAATTTTTCACAAGTTTCTTTCAACTAAACCTAACTTTCCTGCCTTGTGGAATTTGGTCAAAAACATGTTGTTCAAAATCCATTTGTTCGAAAGTAATATTAATACTTCAATAACATTTTCTTAAAAGAAAAATTATTTAAAAACATTTCCTTCAAACAAAAAATTGTTTGAAAACATTTTATTAAAATTTTTTTGTTCAAAAACATTTTCTTTGAAAGTCTTTTTTTTTCATAAGGAAAATTGTTCAAAAAAGTTTTTGAAGAAAATATCTTTGAACAAATTTCCATTCAACAAGAACATAACCTAACCTAACAGCTAAACGTAAGGGTGTTTTAACATACCATAAAAATGGCAAGACATGTGCCTCAGCGCTAATGGGATTTCGTCCCCCTTGTTCTTTTTTTGGACAAAATTGAGGCTACTTGAATTTATTTATGAGAAATTCTGCAGTGCTCATCTCGAGCCGAAAGTGTTTCTTGAACTAAAAAATACATTTATTTTTACTTATAATCATAGCTGCCAGAAAACCCCAACTGTCAGAAAATTAGCCCCAGGGCCCCAGTCAACCAAATCCATACAAATCTACTTACCTGTTTGTTGTTAAATCGGTAAACCACATTTTCAATACAGTTTTTTATTTTTGGGGTTTCCGTTCTCATTGTTTTTATTGCACAGAACTGTTCTTCTTCATCTTCATCGCTGCTACTACTTAGCAGCGAAGAAAATAATAAAAAATCGCTAACAACTTTATTTTCACTCATTTTTACGTCCCACGACAATAATAAGCGTTTAAAATTAATGGCGGGAAAAAGTTTTCGGTGCGGCACGAGCCCTCAGAGCCGGTGTCAAAAAAGCCGCACTCAGTGCAAAACTGAATTCATAAATTCCTCAATGGAATACGAAAACTGAAAAAGTGCATGTCAATGGAATGCAAACACCGAGCCAGTTGTGCACTAGTGCTGCACTCATTTCCCCAATGGAATACGGCATAAGACAACATCAAAAATCGTCAAATTAAGCCACCGCCAGTCACTTTTAATCTACGTTAAAATGAAAAGTTCTTCGCAAAAGAACAAAACGATTCTATACCACGAGGGCAATATGTTCTCTTTAGTTTGGTTCGGTTCGGTTTGGTTCGGTTCGGTTCGGTTCGATTCGGTTTGAATTGGTTCGGTTCGGTTCGGTTTGGTTCAGCTCACACCCTCTAGGATCCCGGGCAAGAAGTCAGGAAAGTTTTTTTTGGATAAATATGTGGAAGGGCGAAAAAATATCGAAACACAAAATATCGAAAACACAAAATATCGAAAATACAAAATATCGAAAGCATACAAAATATCGAAACTACAAAATATCAAAACCACAAAATATCGAAACTACATTTTATCGAATTACAAAATATCGAAACTACAAAATATCGAAACTACAAAATATCAAAACCACAAAATATCGAAACTACAAAATATCGAAACTACAAAATATCAAAACCACAAAATATCGAAACTTCATTTTATCGAATTACAAAATATCGAAACTACAAAATATCGAAACTACAAAATATCAAAACCACAAAATATCGAAAATACAAAATATCGAAAATACAAAATATCGAAAATACAAAATACCGAATCACAAAATATCGAACATACAAAATATCAAAATTAACAAATATCGAAAATCAAAACTAGAAAATTTCGAAACCTTAACCTAACCCGGCCCTGACGTAACCTACCCTATTCTAACTAAACCTTATCTAACGTAACCACATGAAACTAGATAGAGAGGTTACCTAACCTGACGAAAGCTAATCAATTCTAGCCGAACCGAACCAAACTGAACCAACAATTTTTTTCAAAAAAAAAACTTTCCTGACTTCTTTCCCGGGATCCTAGAGGGTGTGAATCCGAACAGAACCGAACCGAACCAAACCAACCCGAACCGAACCTAACTGAATTAGGTTTGGTTGGGTATGGTTAGGTTTGGTTGGGTATGGTTAGGTTTGGATAGGTTCGGTTCGGTCCGGTCCGGTTTGGTTCGGTTCGAATTCACACCTTCTGGGATCCCGGAAAAGAAGTCAGGAAAGTTTTTTTTTGAAAAAAATTGTTGGTTTTGTTTGCTTTGGTTCGGTTTGATTCGGTTCGGTTTGGTTAGATTTGATGAGGTTTCGTTAGGTTAGGTTTTTGAAACTATCTATTTTCGTGTGGTCATGTCAGATTAGGTTGAGTTAGATTAGGTCAGGGTCAGGTTAGGTGAAGGTTCCGAAATTTTCTGTTTTTGATTTTCGATATTTTGTTGTTTCAATAATATTGTATTTTCGATATATTGTATTTTCTATACTTTGTATTTTCGATATTTTGTATTTTCGATATTTTGTTATTCGATATTTTGTATTTTCGATATTTTGTAGTTTCGATATTATGTACTATCGATATTTTAATTCGATATTTTGTTTTTCGATATTTTGTGTTTTGATATTTTTTCGCCCTTCCAAATATGTTAGGATAGAGACCCGTTAGTCGAACTGTTGCTATTTTTTAAGACGCTTTTTTAATGTCGCTGTTTTTATTAGATGTCGCTCTTTTGAATATCGCCGTTTTGATGTGTCGCTGTTTTGATATGTCGCTGTTTTAAATGTCGCTGTTTTAATATGTCGCTTTTTTAATCTGTCGCCCTTTTCATATGTCGCTGTTTTAACATGACGCTGTTTTAAATGTCGCTGTTTTAATATGTCGCTCTTTTAAATGTCGCTCAAATGAGACCGCTGTTTTGAATGTCGCCGTTTTACGTATCGCTTTTTTGAACCGGAGCCTATTAATTAAATTAAGGAATGATCAATGCTTAATATTTTTTAAAGTATAATTTGGGAGTGCACATGTGCACTTATGGAGAAACCGCCACTGTTGGCCCCAGATTACAGTTGGCAGTTGCAAGCCTGTCTGTCTATTAGAACTAACATTTTTATTCCCAGAGTTGAGAGGTCGCTCAGTCAGAGGATGTTCTTTTATTTAGGTGCAAGGATTTTTAATTTGCATACCAGAGGAACAGAAAAGAAACTAACTATAAGAATATTTAACAAAAAAATTAAAACATTTTTCTTACAAAACAATTTGGTCAATACTATTCTAGCCAGATCATTTGATGTACCTGTATTTTGATCTTTTCTAAAAATTATCTCTTGCCTTAAAAATAGAATGCTGTTATAGAATTAGTAACTAAATGTACCTGTTTACAAAAGTACCTGTTTAAAATATTAGAATATATGTACTTTGAAATAACATTAGTTATTACATAATATATTTTTGTACCTACATATGTTTAAATTTTATTTAAGATTGGTGTTTTTACTTTAAACTATAAATTTTTAACTCGGATCTATCTGTATTCATATTAACTTAATTAAATCTGTCTTATCTACTTATATTTATTGTAGTTTAAAAACATATTGCATACCTACTGTTATTTGTTGAAGAAATAGTTTAATTATTTAGGTCAATACTATTTATTTATCTGTTCCTATTGTAATAATGTCTTACAATATCTGACTGGTAAAGAAAATTATTATTAGATACTTTTAGTTTTAGCTTACCGATTTTGTTTTATTAGTTTATAGTTTTTCTTAAATACTTAATTTCATGCAATACTAAATTAATGAGGCACTCAGGGTTCATTTCCTTGCTTTGTTATTTTGATAAACATTAGTATTAATAATAGGAATATAAGTTTTTGTAAAATGTAAAAGACTGTATTTAAATAAAATAAATTCAATTCAAATTCAATTCAAAAAATTCTATTAAAGTTAAAATTGACAATGAAAGTAAACAAAAAATTTCTGACAAGTAGTCAAAATATTTTTTAAAGTAGATGTTTAAGAATAGGATCAATATATTCTCAGAAAAATGGTAATGAAAATTTGCGATAGAGATACAATGTTATCGGCTTTGGTAACTGCAGAACGGAATTTCAAGAAAAACCGTAATAATGACAAAAAATATGAAGACTCTCTCATGCGATTCAAAACAACGCCTTTAGAAAACTTACTTCAAAAAGTGTGTAAAACCATTCTTCAAAAAGATAAAACATGTTAATTTTGGAAGACTGAGAAAATGAAACAGCTATTGATGTCGTTCCTCTCGTCATAACTGACTATAGCAGTTCATGAGATAAAGTTTTTTCAAAAATAAGAATAACTGATTTTTGCGTAGTTTGTTTTTTTTTAAGTTTTTTTAGTTAGATTTTAGATTTATTTTATTTCATTAAAATAGGTTTAGAGAACCAAATAATCAATTATGCTTAAATACTAATGTAAGAATTTTAATGATTCGATTTGAACTTAATCCTATTAGCTGTTCAAGTTCTAGAGCAACCTTTTAAACTCAGTAATTAGTAATAGCCTCTATATGGCTCTTTATAATTTATAATATATTATTTATAATTTTTTTTAAAGAGTCTGTATGTCTTTTGTTCTTAATAGAGTTTTTGTTGAAATTTTGTATACACTTTTTAAAAGATCTATGTGTCAACCATAAAAAGTGTGGGATTTTAGTATGAACATCTTTTTTATTAAAAAACATAATAAAATAAAGTGTTTTATTTTACTTTAAACTAAAAATATAAATGCTCATATACTATTATTATAACAAAGAAATAAGTAAGTACTTAAATTAATATGAGTTGAGTTTAGGCATTAATATTTAAAACTTTAATTTACGAAAAAAAAATTGTCTAACCCTATTTGAATTATAGTTTTTAACAAAACAAATTGCGAAGCTTATAATAACATTTTTATTTCAAATTAAATCATCAAGTTTATGGTTTTTTTATGGTTTCTGCCGGTCGCATTGAAAATCTTCCAGTGTAGAAATCTTGCTGGCAGTGCACCCCAGGTGATTAATAAATGCATGCCAGTAAAGCACACTCGCTGTACATTTTTCACTATTTAAAATCATTTTGAGACGGAAACTTTTATTAAAAAACTATTCCAAATAGCAATTTAAATAAAAAATAAGCGCTAATCTTTCAAACACCCTTCAAAGTCAGAAATTTCGAAACGATTGACAGTTTAAACATCGATCCACTACCCTTTTTATAGAGGGTGGTGACCGGTCGTGTTAATTTTAAGGTAACTAATAATAAGTTTTGCAGTACCCATTATCAGTTACCTTGGGAATCTGTGGTATAAAACTAAATTAAGAATTCACGTGCATTTTGTTACCAGAATTACGGGGTGATTAAGCAAAAGGACTAGCCTTATTGCAAAGACTATACACATGTTGTCGGGTGATCTATTTATAGGAATACATGGTAATTGGGCATTCGTTGCAGTCCCTATCATGTACCCCAATGGTGATAAAGAGACCTCATTGGCCTTTAGCAGCTAGTCATAACTCATAGAGTTAGTTCAATTGCAATACTTCTTTAGCATTTCTGGTTACTACAAGCAGTGATCTAAAATTTTAAAAAAACAATGAGATAAATAACTCAGATTTTATAGTTAAAATTATTTGTTTTGATTCCAATTAATAACTTTTCAACTAGGTTAGACGAGGCCATAAGTCCATGAATACATCCTTGATGAGAACATAAACTAGGCCTTATTGTAAAAGCGTAAAATTTAGCTATGTGTTTTCTTGTATCTTTGTTAATAAATATTAATCTATCACTATCATTTTTAAAGTTTTTTTACCTGAGTTTGTTGATAATATTGTAAAACAAAATAATTTGTTTAAAACTTTTTTGTTGTTGATCCTCCTTAAATGACAAGTGACGTCTGTTGCTGACGGTCCGATCGGCCATATAACTTGAACGTCGTGATTTGCTTACCCGCGCGGTTGCTGACACTCTCTAGTACTTTTTTAGTTGCGGAGAAAAGTCGGTAACGCGTTCCCGTAACGGATGGGGTAGAAATTGTGCTATCTAGAACTATAAGGGAATGGACACACAAAAGTAGTAAGTGATACATAGCCGTAACTTAGGCTCACTTTCAAGTCGCTCTCCCCTCTATGAAGGAATAATTTTTGTACAGGGTGTCCCAAATTGGGGACTTTTGGGGGGTTTAAGGTACTTCTAGGGAAGACAGAGAAAAACTGACCACGCATTACGAGGCTCAAATTTCAAGAGAAGACTTATAGTGAAAACCGCATTTTGAAATATCGTCTCGTCTTTGAGCTACGGGGGCTTTTTGAAAAGCCTGCATTTTGGAGGGGGGTCTATAACTTCGTTATTATTGGAAATATTGATTTAGAGTAAATTGCAATTTTATAGACTTTGTCACGAGGAATTCACCCGCTAAATTATATTTTAACTGTCACTTTTAGTTTTTGAGATATGACATAAAGTTGCATTTTTTCTTATGGAATGGCCTATATTTTAATTAATTTTCGAATTCGTCATTGAATTCTTTTCAAAATGATGTATCATATGTCATAGTTTGATTGAGCGGTTTAGGAGATATTCAGTTTTTCACTTATTTCTAGTGCGCTATGATTATTTGCTGAGGCAGGTAAAGGCACTCCAGTATTTTTATTATTTTACACAGTCACAAATATAGTAAGGCTGGTTTGGAAAAATTATAATTCAGCTGACGGCCCTCAAAGCCTAGCTATAAAAAGTTTTAAAAAAAATATACATATTTCAAAATAAAATTAAAACGCTTTTGTGAAAAATAATTTCATATCAAAGCGTAATGTCAAATTGTTTAAACAATTGAAAACAATGAACTTGATTTGCAATGCGTGGTCAGTTTTTCTCTGTCTCCCCCAGAAGTACCTTAAACCCCCTAAAAGTGCCCAATTTGGGACACCGTGTACGCCATGTTTTTTTTGGACAGAAAAATTGTTTTTCTTATTTTAGTTTTGGAGCCATTTTACAGAGATATAGTTTTTCGTACACAAATTAATAAAAGCTTTATCAAATATCCATATTAAAAACCATTTGGTCGGATTATCTGCCAATTATAAAAACATAACCTCAAAAACCACAACGAAAATATACCATCAGCTACCAGAAAACGGCTAAATTTTGCAGGCGCGCCTATTTTTTGCAATAACCATAATGCATGTTGCACATAAAAATTTGCATCGCAGTTGAATTTTGACCTCTGCTCGTTAAATCTCGTAATTTTAGATAACATAGTACATATTACAGACATGACCAAACTAAAAAACTTTGTTTGTTTACTGTTGTGTTCCATATTGTATTATAAGAATTCTACCAAAAAGAAACGATTATATTATTTGCAACTACATCGCTACTTTTATGCCATTACGGAAAAAAAACAGCCTCTACGACGTAGTAGATACCTCGCTGCGACGTAGTAGTGTAGTTGTTACTACAGTGTTTAAACACTTGGCCTAGTAGTCATAACCAGAAATTGGTTCCCCACTTAGGGAATTAACACGTCGCTGTATGGTATACTGAGACGTAGCGGAAATACGTTGCGGTTACCTTTAAGAAATTCTTTCTAGTTGGGGTTTCGTCGTGACAACTTTAAATGTTTGTTGGGCTGGCAGATTCCTCTTGAGGAGAGCTCGAAACAATATACTGGCTTCATGTATGGCACCCAGACTTTCCAACTTGCCTATATGCCATTTGGGATTAAAAATGCAACAAGTGGTTTCACTCGTGCAATGAGGGCAGTTTTTGGCAGAGAGTTCGACTCGTTTCTTGCAAATCACATTGATGATATTTTGGTATTCAGTACGTCATACGAAGAGCATTTAGAACATTTATACAGGGTGTTCGAAAAGATACAAAGTTCAGGGTTCACATTGCGTCTGAATAAATCCCATTTTTTCTGTCAGGAAATGCCATATTTAGGGTTTATACTGAGCCCAACATCAATAAGGCCCAATCCAGATCGGATCCAGGCTATTCTGGATTATTCCAGACCAAAATCCCCCAAGGAATTACAAAAATTCCTCGGTCTTTGTCAATATGACCGTTCATTTACACATAGATTCTCACAGATTGTGACACCTTTAACCTCTCTTTTAAGGAAAAGGAATTCCTGGAAATGGAGTAATATTGAGGAGAGTGCTTTCCAGGCTATAAAAAATCAATTATAGGAGGCAACGTTGCTATACCACCCAAATCCACAGCTACCATGGTACGTAGAAACGGATGCTTGTGATGTTGGGATGGCTGGAATACTCTTCCAGATCGATGATGATGAGCGCAAAGTGGTGGCATATGCATCTAGACAACTTTTGGATCGTGAAAGAGCATATTGTACCTTTGAAAAGGAAACCTTAGCTGCATTATGGTGCATGCAAAAGTGGCGAACATTTCTCCTAGGTGCCACTTTTACCCTCAGAACTGATTGTAGGGCACTCACCTACATAAACACGTGCAGACTTCTCTCGCCCCGTGTTACCAGGTGGGCGTTAGCTCTGCAAGAGTTCGACTTTAAAGTTGAACTCTTATCTGGGAAAAAGAATATCCAGGCTGATGCCCTTTCCAGGCATGCATGCACAAGGCTTTTTTCTAGTCTTCAACTTCCTTCCACTCCTAAAATTACACTTAAGAATATTGCAGTTTCAGCAAAATGATCAAAAACTCTCTAGTATTATTGCCTTAATAAATACTAGTGAGAAGTTACAACGGCAATTTTCCGTCTATAATAACATTTTATATGGGGTACGGGGTAGACCTCATCAGATGTCTAGGGGAAATGAATCGACCCTTGCCCTCCGTAGATTCCAGGTACTCTCTGACCCGGAGAGTGAGCACCTGTTTAGGGTCCCATTCCCAGGGTTACGGGAGAAGACCACATCAGTATGAAAGGCGGAGAGGATGAACCTCGGTACGGTGATCATAGCGCAGGTGGCAACCCTTTCTTTTAGGGATAGTATAAAAGAAGAAGATGCTGCCCTGTAGTACCGGCGTTGGAATCGTCAAAGGCTAGGGGAAGAAAACCTCGATCAAAAATCACCTGGTCCTCCAGGTTGGGGGTTGGGGCATTAGACTAACCCTCTGATACCCGGAAAAAACGTACACTGTTAAAAAACCCAATCAAACGCCTCGGAAAGAAATGTAAAACCTAAGACGAACCAAGCAAAGAAACAGGAATATGATTTTTGGTACATGGAACGTACAAGGAATGAGTCGAAAAGTGAATGAAATAGTACATGAGTGCAGCAGAATGAAGGTTGACCTTGCTGTACTAACAGAAACGAAGAAGAAAGGAAAAGGATCTGAAAACCTAGGACAGTATGACCATTTCTATAGCGGAGTGGCAAAAGAAAAACATGCTCAACAAGGAGTATCTATTTTGGTCAACAAAAGATTTAGAAAATTTATCACCAACTGGGAAGCAGTAAATGAACGGCTAATAAGAATGAATATAACAATAAAAGGAATGAGACTTACGATTTTTGGAATCTATGCATATAATGACGATGCAAATGTAGCCGTGAAAGACAATTTTTTTGAAGAAATCCACAATGGAATATCAGCAGTAAGTACATCCAGAGAAATTGTAATATTGGGAGATTTAAATAGTAGAACAGGTAACAGAGTAAATGATCTGACAGTTGGCCAATATGGAGAAGATGTTGTTAATGACAATGGAAACCGGCTTATCACAGTATGAGACCTAAAAATCCAAAACGGTTTTTTCCAACATAAGAAAATACACAAATATACCTGGACCAAACCCTCACAAAACCTGAAATCCATCATTGACTATCTTATCGCTAAACAAAAGACAAAACTAAAAATTCAAGATGTCAGAACAAAGCGTGGATCAACATGCGGAAGTGATCACTATTTTCTGGAGACCAAAATTCTCTTTCCTTATCAAGGCCTCCATCAACAAAATCTTGATGATACAGTGAATGAGGAAATTGATCACTGTCAATATAATCTACTAAACCTAGAAAACGAAAAACTTAATTCAAGTTCAGGTGAAACCCCAGATGAGGAATACGAATGTATCACATTAAGCATCCTCCATCAAGCTGCAAAAGAAGCACTATGATTAGTGGAAGAAACTCCTAAAAGAACAAAACCATACTGGTGGGATGCTGCGATTGAAAGTGAAATAAAGGAAAAAAGGAAATTATATCACACATACTTATCCCAAAAGACAGATAGAAGCAGAGAAGAATACAAAATCGCGCAATCAAAGGTGAGAAGAATGATCAGTGATAAGAAAAATCAATCATGGATGCAAAAGTGCCAGAAAATAGATTCTTACTTAGGAGGTAGGAGAAGTACCGAAATCTGAAAAACTATACCAGACAAAGAATGGGATGAGCATTTTAAAAAACTTTTAACTGAAGATAGAGCAGAATTCAAGGAAGACGAAAGAAAAACGTGTGCACAACCTTAAAAAGCGGTAAGTCTGCCGGACCCGGAAATACCCCAGCTGAACTTATTAAATATGGCACTGAAGAACTGTTTTGGAGATTACGGAATCTTTTCCAAAAATATTTAAATGGAGCTGTAGTACCAACTGAGTGGAAAACGTCATATATATCTATAATACACAAAAAAGGAAGGAAAGATATATGTGAAAATTATAGAGGTGTATCTGTAACTAGTACGCTAAGCAGAATATATGGCAAAATAATAAGAAATAAAGTGGAGAGCGAATATAAAGATATGGAGGCAGAAGAACAAGCTGGTTTCAGGGCGGGTAGATCGACTTCAGATCATCTCTTTTGTATAACCCAAGTTATTGAAAAGAAAATGGCATACGGACAAGAGCTCCATCTGCTTTACGTAGATTTGCAGAAGGCATATGATAGTATACCACTAAATCTACTTTGGAAAGCGTTGGAAAAGACAAACATAAGCGTACAACTAATTAAGGCCATCAAAAAGTTATACCGCAATAGTAAGGCAAAAGTTAAAATAAAAGCAAAACTAACCAAAGGCTTTCAAGTAAATAAAGGTCTTAAACAAGGTTGCTGTATCTCGCCTACGCTCTTCAAGATATATTTGGAACAGGTCCTTAAAGTCTGGAAGAGAAAATGCCAAAACATGGGAATTCCGTTGGATGAAACCACCTTGTATACTTTATGTTTCGCCGATGATCAGATAGTGGTGGCTCAGGATTATGACGACCTCGAATATATGACACGAAAACTAATAGAAGAGTACAATAAGTGGGGACTAGAGGTTAATATCAATAAGACAGAGTATATGTGTATTGGTGGAACGAAACAGGATCTAATCTTAAATACTGGGCAGCGAATTCAGTCCTGTGATGAGTATAAAAACTTGGGTCTAAAAATTACAGCTGACGGAACACTAGACAAAGCTATAAAAAATAGAAACGTACAAGGAAGAAAAGCAATAACTTTATTAAATGGAATAATTTTGGACCAGAGTATATCAAAACATCACAAAAAGCTTATATATAACACCATTGTTAAAAGTATTATTACATACGGCTCAGAAGATAGAACAGAAAAAATGCTTTCCGCTACGGAGATGGACTATTGGAGAAGAGCAGCAGGGAAATCAAAAAGAGAAAGAGTTACCAATCAAAGAATAAGAGAAATTATGACAGTGGGTGAACGTACTCTAGTGGATGATATAAGAACAAAACAACTGGTGTGGTACGGACATGTACAAAGAATGGATGATGGAAGACTACCTAAACAAATATTACAATGGAAACCAACTGGCCGAAGAAAACGAGGAAGGCCGAGGAGAAGCTGGAGAGAAGGAATAGATAGTGAAATAAGAATAAGAGGCCTAGATGATGAATTATGGGCAAACAGAAACGAGTGGAGATTGGGTATCGGAAGACGTAGAACGTTGTGAAACCGATAAATCTATATATATATATATATATATATATATATATATCATGAAACCCTAGGCCACTATGGTGTCAGCAAAACATGGAAATGCATGAGGGAAGAATTATGGTGGTCAAATATGTCCAGGAAAATAAAGCAATACATTCGGCAGTGCGACATATGTCAAAGAGCAAAGTCATGTCCACTCCCACATCCTCCTCAAATTCAGATTATACCTAAAGACAAGAGTAACATTGCAATGGATGTGTATGGTCCTTTAGTAAGAAGCCGAGGCGGTGTGCAATACATCTTTGTAGTGGTAAATTTATTTACAAAGTATGTCACCCTGTAAGCACTAAAAAAGGCAACAACTCGGGCGATGTTAAATCGTTTGCTACAAGATTATTTTCCAACTCATAACCAGCCTCAACGTATACTCCATGATAATGGCTCTCAATTTACTTCCAAGCTATGGAAGAAAACCATGGAAGAAGCTGATATTCGAGTAGTTTACTGCTCAGTTAGACATCCGTGCGCTAACCCCTCAGAACGGATTATGAAGGAGTTAGGCCGACTGTTTCGGACTTTCTGCAATGAAGCACACACTAAATGGGCTTATGAAGTTCCAAAATTTGCAGAGTTACTGAACACAATTATCCATGAATCCACCGGATTCGCCCCAGTGGAATAGCAGTTGGGCAAAGAGCAACCCACTCTTCTCCCCAAAGATGTCGTCTATCCTACAGGAAAATATCCCTCCACGTCAGTAGAAAAGAAACTTATCTTAGCAGAAGCTAACTTACGTAGGAAGGCAGCACGTAGAGCTGAAAGAAATTTTGGGAAAACAGTTAACTTCAATGTTGGAGAATCCGTGCTACTTTTAGCAAACAACTTTTCTTCTTCCATTAAAGCGGAAATGAAGAAATTCCTTCTTCTTTTTGAGGGTCCATATAGGAACAAAAAGGAAATTGCAGAGTCGACGTACCTGTTAGAACATTTTAATGGTATAGAGCGAGGTACCTTCCATGCTTCTCACCTTAAGAAGTACCACCCTCCTCTTGAACCACCATGAGTCATTAAATAAATGGACATGTTAGATAGTGATATCATAAAAATAAGTGCATATGTGAAGTGCTTTGTGTAGAATTATATTCACTATACATCTTGAATGTGGTGATCCTGGATAGTCACTTCCTTCAAGCTGTGGGGGCAGATGTAGTGAAACTTCTTGAATTCCCCTCGTAAACCCCTTCTTTTCTGATGTCCCGGGTAATACCACACAAATACCACATAGGCGTCTGTAATGCTTTCCTTTTGGCGGATACGCCGGGGTCGTGCATGTTTGCCATGCTACATATATTAATTTAAAATCTCCCGCTTTGAAATCAAGGAACCATACTCTCATTCTGTCAAGCGTAAAATCGGTCTTTCTTTTTCGGCCATCTTGATCCGCACTTGCTTCGCAATTAAATCTGTTTGAGTTATTTACGGTTTTGAACCAATTGTTTTTGGTGTTTAACCTCCTCGAGGTGACCCCACCGGCAGATCTTTTCCTATTTAGGTATGTACCATTTTTTAAGTAATTAGGCAACACTCATGGGAAAGTTAGGTTAGAATGGGGCATGGGGGGGGGGGGCATAGCCTTTGTTAATGTTTAGGCATTAATTGTAAACTTTTCCTATTTAGCTCAAGCTCAGACAATAAAGCAACTCTCCTCGACCACATTGTTGATTTTTTCATCACCCTCTGTTGACCCAACCTAACCGCCTAAGAAATTTTCGACTGTCTCAGCACAATGCTGACCTACCCCCTAAGGAAAATCGTTTTGTTTTTGTGACAGAAATACCCCTTGATAAAGTACAGCTGTTACTCACTAAGTACTCCTCTTTGCGTAAAATCTTGGGCATTATTGCCTTTTGTTTGAGACCTTTTCGAGTAAAAAAGATCCTTCTTTATCTTTTCCTACTAAAGCCCTCAATGAGTTGTACAATAAGTTTTTTTTGAAAATTTGAAAAGGATACGTAAGGGTGAGAGTTGTGCTAAGCCTCTTCGAAAGTTAGCTCTTTTTCTTGATTACCATGGTGTTCTCAGGGTGGGCGGTAGATTACGTCACACTGATTTAGCATATGAGGTGAAACACCCTATGTTGTTGCCTCGTAGTCACAGGCTTACCACTTTAATTATTGAAAAATTCCATAATGAGCATGGACATTCAGGTCCTCGCTTATTGGAGTACCTCCTAAATCAACAGTTTTTGATTTTGTCGGTGAAAAGTGCCATTCACAGTGTTGTTTCCAAGTGTTTTTGTTGTATCAGGGTAAATCCCAAACCATTGCATTCATTCATGAGTGACCTTCCTAAATTTAGAGTGTCCCAGGTGGAGCATTTTTCCCATGTTAGTGTAAATTTTATGGGTCCATTCTCCATCACGTTAACCAAGCGTCGTGGTGTAAAAAGTCAAAAGGCTTATGGGTGTATTTTTGTTTGTTTCCCAACAAAGGCCATTCATTTTTGAAACTCGTAGACAATGATTGTGTAGAAATAAAATTTCGGACTTCCATTGTCTTTATTTATTTTAAAACACGACGTTTCGGTTAGTAAGTATCTCTAACCGTTATCAAGTGTAAACTAAACAATCTAGTCTCTAGGCTACTACTTATACTACTTGGTGTGCAGTCAGGTGTGACGGCCCGCCCCCTTTTTTAATCCTAAGACGCCTGTTTTCCTTAAGGAGTGGTTTCCATATGTTTGGTATGTCCGTGCTTGGTTGACTGAAAACTTCTTTATTCTGCATTATATACGCAGCTTCAATAAACTTTCGTTTTCGCCAATGCGACTCCTTATGTAAAACTTTAGCTTCTGACCACTGAATCCTGTGATCATTTGACCATGCATGATCTGCTAAACCGGATTTTTCAATATCCCCTAATTGGGTACTTTTTAGATGTTCATTTACTCTAACCTGAAGAGGGCGTTTCGTTTCACCTACATATGATTTACCACACTCACATGGGATTTGGTAAATACATTCCTTATTATTGAGGGATTGTCTGGTTTTTTTTAGTTACAAAACTTCTTATCGTATTTCCCGAAGAAAATACTGTTTTTATATTATAGTGTTTAGCTATTCGTCTTATGTTTTCTGAAATCCCTTGAACATATGGAATGTTAATAACACCTAACGGATTATTATTTTGAGAATTTGGTACATCTAGTTTGTTTTTAATTTTAAATATCGTTGAGTTTATTAATTTCTCGGAATAACCATTCTGTTGTAAGTCCTTTTTAATGTTGTTAATTTCTGTGGTTAATTCTTCATTATTACTACAAGTATTTATGGCTCTTAAATACAAACTTCTTATAACTCCTTGTTTTGTTGCAACAGAATGATTAGACTTAAAATTTAGGTACTGTCCCGTGTGTGTAGGTTTCCTATATACAGTGGTTTGAATGTTTCTGTCTAATCGTTTGACAAGAACATCCAAAAAAGGTAAGGCCGAATCTTTTTCAATTTCCATGGTGCACTTGATTGTTGGTCGAATACCGTTTAAATGGTGTAGAAAATTTTGTAGTTCGTCATCATTTTCCGGCCATATAATAAATGTGTCATCCATGTAACGTAGCCATAGTTTTGGTTTGAATCTTGCTGTGTTGATCGCATGGCCCTCGAACCACTCCATGTAGATGTTTGCTACCATTGGCGAAAGAGATGAACCCATTGTGAGTCCATCATTTTGCGCGTAAAACTTATCTTTCACTTGAAAGTAAGAGTTACGGAGACAGAGCTCCAAAAGATCCATCACCCCCTCCACCGATAGAGTTGTTCTCTCGTGAAGTGTATCATCCGTTTGTAATTTGTTTTTAATTATACTGAGTGACTCATTTATTGGCACGTTGGTGTAGAGACTTTCTACATCAAAACTTACAAATCTATCGCCGGGATCTAATTCGATACCTTTTAAAACCTCCACAAAATGTTCCGAGTTTTTGACAAAAGATTCGGACTTACCCTGTAGTGGTTGAATTATGTCCAACAAAAACCTCGACAAAGTGCTGGTCGGTGAGTCCCTGGAGCTGGTAATTGGTCGCAGTGGTATATCCTTCTTATGGATCTTTGGTAATCCATAAAAATGTGGTGCCTTACTGTGGTGTGGAGTCAGGCGGGATCTAGCAGCGTCCGGGATATTTTCAGCATAATTCTTCAAAGTCCTGTAGATGCGTCCTTCTATGGTGGTGGTTGGGTCTTTGGGTAGTTGCTTGTAGTCTCCTTTCTCCAGAACTCCTTGGATCTTTTTGTCGTAAGTCTCGACATCCATGATCACCGTTGCGTTTCCTTTGTCGGCCGGTAGAATCTTGATTGATTTGTCAGCCTGCAGCTTCTTGATTGCCCGTTGTTCTTGACTGGTGATGTTTGTCTTTTGAAAGAAGCAAGCAAATCCTAACCTTTGAAGAGTTGATGACTGTATTGGTTCAGATTGAGGCTATTTTAAATAGTCGACCATTGTGTAGTATGAGCCCTGATCCTCATGACTTTCAAAGTTTTACTCCTGGACATTTCCTCACTTTGGAACCCTTGACAGCCCCTCCCGATGAAGACCTAACCAATGTTAAGTTGAACCGTCTCCATCGCTGGCAGCTTGTTCAGCAGATCCAGCAGCATTTTTGGCGCCGCTGGCATATGGAGTAATTACAGTCGTTGCAACAAGGCAAAAGTTGGAATACCCCCGATAACCCTCCAAAAGTTGGAACATTAGTAGCGTTGAAAGACGAAAACCTACCCCCATTGAAGTGGTCACTCGGTAGAATTGAAAAAATTCACTCGAGTCCAGATAAAATCCCCCGTGTCGTGCAAGTAAAAACCGCGAAAGGATTACTTGACCGTAGTTTGGTGAAGGTATGTCCGTTACCCAGCCAGTAACCAACCTTCAAAGCCTTGTGTAGCGTGAATCATGCTTATTTGAATTAACTTAAGTATGACGTTTATAGTTATTGCGATAAAATTATTGTTGCAAAAATGCTAATTTATTGTTTAGACCCTTTGGGTAATTGAATAACCTTTTTTCTTGATTTTTTAGTTTTTGGGTTTTTCTAAAAAAATTGGGAATTTTTATGGTGGGCGGAATGTTTAATGCTGCCAGTTATTTTTTTTTCGTTTTATCTTTTTGGAAAACCTAACCTTAAAGTTTGTTTTGATATTTTTGGGCTTTTAGCAAAAACCTTCAAAAATAAAACTCCTTGTTTGGGAAAAATTCCGATCAGGTGATAATTTCTCTCTTTGTTGAAAGTTATTTTCTTTTTGATCACCTGATCATTTTGGGCAAAAATCATGCGCGTTACGCACGCGCTGGAAGTTTGAAGCGCCACCCTGTGTTTGACAGGGGAATGAAGAAATCACTTCCGACAAAAAAACTGAAAGAAGTCACACGTGTTTTTGGGTTGAAGACCGAAATTTCCAACCACAAGAAAAGGCCGCGGCCGGTGAAAGTGTGGAACTGCTACAGAATTAAAGAAGGTAAGCTTCCAGCGTGTTGCCGATTTTTTTCCTTTGTTTTTAGTTTAATAGACTCTATTTTCCCAGACGGGGCGAATTTAACTTTGGGGTTATTTTTTTGGGATATCTCTAGTTTTCTGCCCTTCAGGGCTCTGTTGTTTAGTGGATGGAACAAAATTTAAATTAGTTATCGAGCAAACGTCTTGGCATTTTACGTTATTGAAAATGAGACTAAGTTAAAAAAAGCCCAGAAATGAGAGACACTTGCATTTTTCTGATCTGGCCCAATTTTACCAAACTTCAATATAGTCAAGCACTTCTGCAAAATTCTAAATTGATATATTTATTTCTTGGACACTTATCTTTTATTCCGGAAGGAGCATTTAACATTAGCTGCATGCCAATTTCTCTTGTGATCTACATGACGTAACACGAGAAGTGACAATCGAGCGTCATCCCCGGTATACTTGAAATTTTTGTAGCCTGAACCCCCTTCGAGGGGTATACTTTACCCCTATATTTTGAATAGGGAAAGTGGGTCTAGTGATACCTTCCCCCTCAGGAAGCAAAATCGACGTATCTCGGCATTTTTAAAAATTTTCAGCAGTTCTCGAGAAATCCCAGGTGGAAAGTTTTAAACGAGACACAGTGTATATGGATGCGCGCTGACATACTGTGGTTTAGTTTATCGGGCACTGGACGTGTAACCATCGTGAAACTCTGTATAAGAACCTTGACTGTCAAAAAAATTGTAAGGACACTCACCTAGAATGATAGATTGACATATCGAGGTCTTTTTCGGGTAAGCCGGCTTCCCAATCTAGGATTGTGTCGTTGAGTTTGCCGCGACAGAAGCGCCCTCTAACGCCTCTTTTACACGGTTGCCCCAAACATTTCTGACCCACAGTTGTGGAGGCTTCCTTTAGTATAAATTGACTAAAATATTAAAAAAATACTTTGTGAATTATTGGATGGAATTTACAAACTATTGTTTGGCTTTCGCTATTATCAAACAAAAATTGCACTTTAGCCTAAAGTTTGAAACTAACTTTATCTGCAAATTTTGAACCTGATAATACATAAGGTATCCTGCTGTTATTATAAGATATAGCAAAAAAGTGTAACTGCAAAACTTGTAGCATTTATTCTAAACCGCCTGTTACCCAACACAACAAATGAATATCGCAGTTATAAAAAATAAGTTATAAAAAATACAATCATGCTAAATCTCTTACGAAACACCCTATATTTTAAACTAAAAAATATATGATACATTAACATTTGGCCGTTTTTGAAATACTTGCATTTTAAAATCTAATTTTATTGAATAAAAAAATAGCACATGACAACGTCCTTATTTTTTATTCAGTTATTTAAAATGCAAATATCTAAAAAACCGCTGGAGAAAATATATTATATATTTTTGGCTTCAGGAAAAAAGGTCTATTTATTTTAAGTTTAATATAAGGGTGTAAGAGTTTTACCATGTTTGTCTTGTTCGATAACTTTGCGATATTCATTTGTTTTGAAGGATATCATTTCCTGGCAGTTTGAGATAAACCATACAACTTTTTATTTTAATTGTTTTTTGTAAAAAAAATTAGGTTGACCTCAAACCAACCTTCAAATGATACGTCAGTGTCAAATTTAGGGTGACACTTTGGGTAATAATTAAAAAACCTTAAAGTTTTGCTTGAAACATGTTCGAGATATTTAGGTGTTACACTACTTATTGAACACCCTGTATTATGATTGTGTTTTCTCACAAGAAACGTAAGATAAGAGACAAAACCGTATACTTAGCAATGGTGTGATATCGACCAATTGTTCTGAGGAGTCCCATAAGAACGAAACAGTGAACTGTCAACACTTATTAGGTGGCCATTAGCTTGTCTAACGAACTGTCACGATCAGCTGTTTTTCGATCCAAGATGGTTGCGATAGGACAAACAAAGCGTTTTCCCATAAGCCGCAATGTTAACAAAAACGTAGTTGAAACGATTTAATTTACAACAAAGATGCTGTTTTAAGTATTGACCCTTTGTACACATGGGAAAAATGCGTTTTTCTTAAAAAAAATCAATTAAAGCCAGTAAATCTCAAATAACAGGGACAGTGTTTTGTTCAAAAAGTCAGGTTATGTTTTTATTTACTTTTGTTTTTTTTAACTTTTTTCTAGTTTTTTACTCAGTTTGAATCATTATTATCAGTTTCTGTGCTGTTATGAATTGTGGCAGCTGGGGAGATCTTGATAATGTTAATTTTGATGGAATGCCAAGTATTTTGACCTTAAAAAATCATCTTGATTTAAATGAACTAGGTATCAGCTCAAAGAAGGGAAAAGAAAGTGGATAAGTGCTTTATTACCTGACTTAACAGAGGATAAATTGAAATATTCGAAATTTTTTTGTTTGTTTTGGATAAATATGTAACTGCCATTTTGGCAACATTTTGTATTGGGATCTTTTTTTGTGCTCGAGTGGACCTTTTGCAGAAGTGTAACATAGAATTGTGTTAAACTGTAAGAAATACTTCACTATGATTTTTTACTATTCTAGGCAAGCAACTTTCAAAACTAGAATACAGCAATGATCCTGACTGGGTCTCTCCTGAATGGATTATTGTTTCAAAATGGTTGAACAATTAAAAAATGATGGTTGAAAAAAGGGTCTAGAGAAGAAAGAAAAGGAAAACAATATGAGGTTAAAGTGTGGGTAATGAGCTGAACCAAATTTGTACACCATCCTACAGAACTCTTTAATAAACTTTTGGTAGTGTAGCGTCCTGTATAGTGTCGAGTGAAGTCCTGTATCGTCAAAGTTTCTTTTTCTTTAATAAATATTTATTTTCCAGACTTCAAAACAGTTTAGAATAAACTGGTGAATTTGACAATCTCCCTAACTCAAACCTCTTTTTATCTTAAACTATTTTGGTGCAAATTTTCCTTTATTTCCATGCTTTTTGACACCTGAAACTTGTACACCGTAAAATTTGTATAGCATCTGACTGGACCTACTACAAGTCCTGTTGTGAAATTTCTATGGTACTGTTCTGAGCTTATTACCAAAAAAAATTTTTTATGGCATCAAAAAATAGATGGAAAAAAATCATCTTTGTTGACTTTGATGACCATAAGAAAAACAAATAAGTTCTCTCAGATTTTTTTTTCAATTTCTCTCAAAAAAACTTGGGTCCTAATGGGTCATATGCTGTTACGCCCAATTGTAGAGTAGAGTATATATTTATTTGCATAAACTTTTAGATACATAATTGAGCAAATATTGTTACAAAAAAACAGTAATAAAAGTCATAGTAACAGTAGTAATACAACAGCGAATATTGTACATTGTACTGTTGTAAAATTTGAACAGTACTGTTGTAAGCTGATGAACCTTAGGTTTGACTGTACTTAAGCCCTATGTAATATAGTTCATGGAAAATCATATGGTGATGTAGGTACAGTGTGTGAGGCCAATGACAAAGAAAAACTATTTTAATTTTGCAAGTTTTTTTTTATATAATGTTAACTTATATTTTTTTAAATAAACATATTTTGTAAAGTACTTATTAGAAGTTTGCTTGACCAACCTCGGTTGGAACTCATATGTGCATATTGATCTGTTGGACTGACTTACCTATAAGTTGTGCCTCTTTTTCATGTCACTACTGGAGGGTTAACACAATTAAACTTTGTCTAAACCTAAAAATCATAGTGAAATATTTTTCACAGTTTAACGCTATAGAATGCCTATTACTTAGCAAAAGGTTTAGTCAAGTACAACAAAAGATCCTAATAGAAAATTTTCATTGATTCAAAAAACTTCAAATTCAATGAAAACTAACATTATCATTACTTCCTCCGCTGCCACAATTCACAACAAAAAAAAAACCTTGACATAATAATCAGTGGTGCACCCAGAAATATGTTTTGGGGGGACCCGAAACCTTTGGGGGCCCGATACCTTTGGGAAGCCCCCAGAGGTCTCATGATGTTGTACTATATGCTATTTTTTCTCTTTATTCATGAAATATATGGAAAATATCTAAAAAAAATATGTGGTTTGGGGGGGTCTGGGCCGCTAGCCCCCCGCCCCCTTGGTGCGCTCATGTAATAATTCAAAATAAGTAAAAAAACTAGACAAAAAGTAAAAAAAAAACAAAATAAACAAAAACATAACCTACTTTTTTGAAGAAAACATGGTCCCTTTTATTTTAGATTTTCTCGCTTTAGTTTAATATTTTTAAGAAAAATGCATTTTTCCCATATGCACAAAGGATCCGTTCTTAAAACTGATTGATTTTTGAGACTAAAGCTCTTGTCGTTTTTGTAAAATTTACATTTTTGTTAACATTACGGCTTATGGAAAATCGGTTTGTTTGTTCTATGGAAGACATCTTGAATTTGATCATATGTTTTGTTAGACAGCCCTATTAGATCCTAGACCCTCGTGAGGTTAATTTCGAGCTACCCCCGGCAAAATACGGGAGAAACAAAAACCATATTCTACCTACCGAATTAACGGGTACTAAAATTTACGTTTGTGAGAAGGGTTGCAAACTTTAGAGAAATTTCCCTATTTTAGGAAAATTTGGGCAGCTTTAGGGATTTAGAGAAACTGCAGTGAGTTTTAGGGAAATTTTTGCTCACCCAGGACCTCCGATTTTAAAATTTAGGAAAACTGTAGTGAGTTTTAGGGAAATTTTGGCTCACCCAGGACAGCCGATTTTAAAATTTAGGAAAAATCTATTAAAATTTCAAGGTGCAATTTTTCACAAACATTGTTGGCAACATCTAATGCGCTCAACTTCATGAAAAAAAAATTAAATTAATTTAATTATTTGGTATTAAAAAATATATATTATTGTTGTCATGTTTATACTGTTTTAACCTGCCCCTTCTATGGGGTAGGTTGAAATAACATACATCTAAAATTTTTGAGATTAATCATCTCAAAAATTTACAAAATATAAATTACTTAGTTATACTATCAACTTTTAAAATTTGAAGAATGTTCACGAGGTAAAGTCTTAACGAAAAAGTTTCACGGGCAAAAATCCAGGGCTCAGAAGGTTTAATGGGAGCAGATTATATCTGTCTCAGTCGCGACGTCAAAACTAGCCTTAAAACCGACGCACAAAGGGGCCAATCGGGTGTAAAAGTGGAAGAAACTAAAAAATTACAAATAGACGTATTTTCACTTGTTTTTTAGTATGACGTGAGTTTGACACTTTAAAAAGCGTCTGTTAAATTTTTATGATAATTACATACAAATTATTAAATAATTATGTATTATTTTCTCTAATTATATGAAGTGTTATATTTAAAACATAAAAAATTAAAGAAATATTAAAAATATAATTTAGTGTGTGATAAAATTTTGTTAAGCAAAAGTATTGTCACTTTTTTGTTAATTGAATGTTTCTTAACAAAATGAAAAAAAAAATGGCTGCGCTTTCTTGCGCCTTTTTGAGAGTTTTAATATTAAAAATAAAGTGCCTACATACGACCCAAGTAAAAGAAATTAAACTATACATCTTAAATATATAAAACTTGTTTGTTTATTAACGAATTTTTATTAAATATAAAGTGTTTAATTGACTAAAAATTTGATTGATAGTTTTTTAACATAAATTTGATTAACTCATTAAATTTAAAAGATGGCGGACGCGTAAAAATTGGGAAAAGCTTCGTTCGAAAAATTTTAAAATAAAAGATTTTAATCAAATTGATATAAACAACTTTTTAGGCCTGTAAAAAGCCAAAGAAATTATAGTAGCGGTTACAGTTACTTTAGTTAAAAGGAGTGGGGGGAGGGTAAATCTTCGAAAGTCAAATTTTGAACCAAAACTTTTACAAACTTGCCGTTTTCGTATTTTTAACTGAGGAAAGGTGCCCGAAAATTTTTCAAAAATATCATTTTGACAGATCTTTGTTTTGGAAAGGGTTAAGTGGATTATTATTATTAGGACCACGCACTAGTTTACACAGGCCTTATGGGGAATTTTTGTCTCGGTTGAACTGGCTATAATTTTAGTATGTTATAGTGGGGTATGTAACAAAAAAAAATGTAAGAAAAGTTAAGTTTTTCTATGTACAGTTTTTGAGATATAAACGGTCAAAATTCGTGAAATGGTCGTTTTTTTGTATGTTTTAATAATATTAACTCTTACATCTTGACCGATAAAAATTAATTTACCATAAAAATGGCTTAGTAAACGCCTAAAGACAAAGTCACTTGTAATGCATGCATATGTCTTATTAAGGACACTCTGTACAATATAGTATTTTTAGGTGACTCCTCTTCCTATTTCAAAATTGACGTGACCATGATTTCATCTCCAAGTTTAAAAAAAAAAGGTGATTCCAGACTTTTGGGACATACTGTATATTATGAGCCAGGTTAAATAACTTAAACAGAAATATTATAAAATGTAGAATTTTTAAACTCATTTTTAATAAATGTAATGTCATAAGTCTTAATTACTTTTTTGTGTAAAAGTACTTAAATTTCTTTAAAAAAAATCTATTTTTAAATCACCCTGTAAAAAAAAACAAATATTAAACAGGTGTATTTTAACCTATATCACAATAACAATACACATTATTTTTGTTTCTAATATTTTGGGTGTTTAAATAATTATTTCCGACATTAGCTCCATTTGGCCCCTCTGTGCGACGCAACCCCAACCGAAGCTGCAAATTGATAGTTGATCTCTCCTCAGTAAACACCATATTTTATAATTCTCTTTCAGATTTCCAGATCATCATTTAATTTTCCTCCATTTTATGGTTATGCTCGAGCTGAATGAGGCCTAATGAAGCCGTAACGCAGCGTCCCCAAGCTACCTATATTTTGAAGACATGCCCGTGAAACTTTTTCGTTAAAACTTTTCTTTTATTATAAAGAAATTAATCAGGTTAAAGTTTGTAAACAGAACAGATAAAAAATATTTAAACTTTCTTATTGCATGGTGGTAGTAAATTGAGTTCATTGTCTACTAGTAGGTACTAGATAATAATACCTTCTCTAGTCATTGCTGCGCGGGCTAGGAAGGTAAAAAATGGACATTAAAAAACTGTTTTATCTCTTGGTGCTTTTCAAATCGCATGGTGGTAGTAAATTTAGTTTATTGTCTACTAGTAGGTATTATGCCTTTACTTACTTAATTTAATTATTTTGTTTCAACCTGCCCCACCCCCGTTTTTTTCTTAGTTAATCAAATTATCTTGAACCAGTGACAGGAATCATTTTTACACTGACCCATTTCTATAGTCAAATTAATACAGAAATATTTTATAACCAGTCCAAACCCATCAAACAAAACATGTTTGCTTTAATCAAAAAATAAGATTAAACATTTACTTTTCTTGCCTTAAAACACATATTTCGTTGCTCAGATGATAAAAGCTCGTATCTCAAAAAGCACAATTTTCAGGAAATGAGGAATATCAGGTTTTAACATCTGTCTTATTCCGGTCGCGAGATACGAGAAATTAACATTTAGAGCAGCGCATGCTCTTTGTTACCTAATCAAGTTACTAGGTTTTGAAATCGATGCATTTATATACTTAATGAAACTCATATTGAGATACGAGGTTTTGGCATCTGGGCGACGATTTGTACATGTAATACAGTGGTGTGTACAGTGGCTATGAGATTAACGTGGCTATTGGAACAGCTCAGCTGCTTACTAAAATATGAATCACACCTTTAAAATTGTTTATGTGGAGCAAGAAATTTGAACTGTTTCAACGTGGCCCGCGTTTCAACCTGCCCCACTTTTCCCTAATAATGTACCTTTCACAAGTATCACATTGTCCAATAAACATATTCCCATGTAGCTCGGCCAAATAGTCTCTTTTGAGGCCTGTTCTCAAATGCAGGCCATCAATGTTCTGACTGATGACATAATGTACATATTTTTTTTCGACTAACTGTTTTATAGCCATGTGCGTTTTGGTGGGGACAGCCTCGTTGAACGAGATGTTAATGTTTGGTTTTATCCCTTTTTTCTCTAAAGTCCACACACCGTTGGGACCTAAAAACATTTTAAGTAACAAACCGTATTTCAAATAAAATATTTTATATTCGACCCACACGGTATTATTAGTATTAGTATTTATTAACCAACAAATTTTTACATACATTTTACGATTATTATTTTAATACATTTTTTTTCTTAAAAATATTAAATAAATTAAGTATGGAATATTATTACAGCTCTTTTGACCTTCTAGCCCGCGTAGCAATGGCTAAATTATTAGTAAAATTTTTTGAGATAACGCCGAAAATGTGTTATTTGGATGTATTTTGACCTATCTTAGCAATATCGTCGTGATGTCTGTCTGTGTGTGTGTGTATATTATTTCTGTCCGTAACACGATACTAAACCGTTAAACCGATTTTCATAAAATTTTCAGGAAAAATAGTCTTTGATACGAGCTGATTAGATTTTGGTCAAAATCCATTAATGCTAATAACAGGTTTTTGACAATTTAAGAATTAAAAAAATTCTAACTTGTTAATGAAGCGTCGTATCAATATACGGGTTTCGGAATATAGTAGACTACATTTTGCTCAATAATTTGTGTTATAACCAAAAACTTCGTAAGAGCTTTATTTTCTGAGATATTTACAAAAAACTGTTTTCAAGGCTGATATATCATGGCTTCACTTGAAGTGTGCTAATAGGCTAGCTAGGTAGGTATCAGATCCGTCATGGATCCATTTATTTTTAACATAGAATAAGTATTTACTGTTGTTACAATTTTCATAAACATGTGTGGTGATTAAAACTAACTAAGAATATTATTGCAAAAACTTTGAGGAAAAGAATGTACCTACCAAATTTGTCCAAAACGAAAATACAATTAAATTTAAAAAAAAATCCATTAACCTAAATTAAAACTTAAACTTGACAATTTGAAAAATTATTAAATAGTTTTTTCAAACGCTTTTTGTTATTTTTTTTTCTTATTGAATTAAGTAATAGGTTATATAATTTTGCTCCAATTTAAGTTACGAAATAATGGCCCTGATTGCTTCTATAAAAAGTGGAATTTAAAAGATTTTTTGTACTTATATGGAAATTTATTTATTTTTAATTCTTTGACATACAAGCTTTTAAGATTTGAAATTTCTTTGATTATAGTTATTGTATTATTCAACTAGTGATGTAATAAGATCATTGCATTACCACCATGTAATAACGTCATTACGTAACTCTTTTTTATTAATTAGTTTCATGTTATTTTATTTTTGTTCAGTCAGTGTCATTTTTTGTGTAACGTTAAAGCATAACGTGTTGTGAAAAATAAAGACCAGTTTAAATACATAAAAAAAATCTCATAAATCTGGATCGTTGGTAAATCTTTGTACTCGTATATTACCTACGGTAAGGCCTATTACAACACTCGTGTAGTAACCACAATATTCCCCACTCGTTCCTGTAATCATATAAATAAGGTAGTTAGCCGAAGGACCGACCGAGGGTGTTCAGAGGCTCGAGCCTTTGATTTGACGCCCCGAAGCGCTCGACAGCTCTTCCTCTTTTTTTTATATAATGGGTTGCATTGAAGAGCATGCTGTATTACTGTATTTCTCCCCTCTCTTGAATCCATTCGAGTGGTACAGACAAATGAATAATTAAAAATTGTTTATAGGCAAGTTTTCTACACTTATATAGGTAAAGGTACCCTCTAGAGTAGGTATCCGAGCGTTTGAGCCATATTGGGAACACCGAGTACGAGCGAGTGTATTCAATATGGTTTCTAAAAAAAATGTGTTTTATTCCTTCTGCAGTGAAAAAAGTCATATACCTATATTATTTCTGGTTTTTCTAAAGGCTGACTTATACATGCCTTGTAGCTGCCACCAGTCTCACTGGCACGCTGGTGGGCGCATGGTAGTGGTCCTGTATAATAGCAGAGACCCTGTATGTATGAGATATTGTAATTTAAAATAAGTCAAAATTTTTAATTTTGAAAAATTTTCCTAAACTTTTAAACATCTTTATTTCGGTAATAATTGTTGAAGATTTTTAACTAAATTTTCTTCTAACGCTTTACTTTATTTGTTAGAATATGATAAAAATTTATGGTTAACGTCTATATAAACTTTATTATTATCCCCTAGAAGTAAGGGGGCATTACAATCATGTTAAGACACTCACTAAACTAGTATTATTGGTTAAGCAATGAGACTGGCCACAGCTACTTGATGCATATAAAACAAACTACTAGCCCTTACAGTAAATAATGCTAAGAAGCAATATTTGTTAACATACTTTTATTCATATTGTTATTATACACATAGGTACATGGTACCGTGTCTCCATTTGAAAATGCAACCGGCTGGCGAGCAAAGCCCGGCCTAGAACTTAGAGATGAACCTTGACAAACCAGTATTCGTTTTGCATTCATAGGGTATGCCCTTGGACCAATCAGTGCCGTGAGAGGGGGCGCAAAGGTGCCAAATTTTAGGTATTTGGTAAAATTGTGCACTCTCCAGTTGCATTTTTAAATAAACACACTGTACGTAGACATTCTTAACTAACACAACATTTTTTAACAAAAATTATTTTATTATCTTCTCTTAGACGGGTTTTAAAATTTGATTCTTGCGGAAAATATCTTCAACAAAGGCAAAAATCTAAAAAAAAGAATTAAAAAAACTTATTAAAATGTATGTGTGTATTAAAAAACACTTAAAATAATGGTGTGTGTGTCTTGTTTGTGTGTTTATAATATAGCAAACATTTATATATGGCAAATACAGTTTATATCATTATTTTTGAGACAACTTTTTTTCCTTGGCCTATGTTATTTGTTATGGTAAACAGCTGATAACTGTCAAAAAGTTATCTTAAAAATTATGATATGGAGTTTAACTCTACTATTCTTGGATTTTTTTACTTTGTATGGAAGAAACTTGAAGCAGAGGGCCTTATTTTATTATCTTCTCTTAGACGGTGACAGGTTTTAAAATTTGATTCTTGCGGAAAATATCTTCAACAAAGGCAAAAATCTAAAAAAAAGAATTAAAAAACTTATTAAAACGTATGTGTGTATTAAAAAACACTTAAAATAATGGTATGTGTGTCTGTTTGTGTGTTTATAATATAGCAAACATTTATATTTGGCAAATACAGTTTATATCATTATTTTTGAGACAACTTTTTTTCCTTGGCCTATGTTATTTGTTATGGTAAACAGCTGATAACTGTCAAAAAGTTATCTTAAAAAGTATGATATGGAGTTTAACTCTACTATTGTAGGATTTTTTTACTTTGTATGGAAGAAACTTGAAGCAGAGGGGCGATCGACTGCTCCAAATTTTTTCCACAGTCTACAGTATTTATTTGATTATTTCATCTTATCAAAGTCTGTGGTGTTATAGAGTTTTCTAAAAAAATCCTATGCCACAGCCCCCTTTTAAGGGGTATGTCCCTATACCTAAAAAAAAAATGTCAGCCCGTGGGTGACAGGGAGCATGTGATACAAACATCAAAATGTACCTCATTTATTTACTATGCAATAAATTAGGTGCCCCTTGATGGCACTAGTATGGTACCACTCTCGAGACTGCTTTATTTACGCTACTTTTTCCGGTATGTACTCACATCCCACTCACCGTGATAAGGCTTTTGCACTCAGCTAAACTGTAAACATTTTAACCTTCAACATTTCTCACTAAAACTATTTCAAACCTTCACTTCACCACAAGATTATCATAAACACCAAAAATAACTAACCACGGTGAAAAAATCTCTAATGTATGCCACAAGTGTCAAAAAACTTAAACAAAAAGGACACCAATATGTGCTTAGTGAATTTCATCTGAAAGGGCGCGTTTATCAACGTGAATACCAATTTCGATCGGTCAGCGCAAATGCGAGAAGGGTGCTGTGCGTTTCGCTTAGCGTGTTCAAAACGTAACGTTTTTAAGCCAATTTATGAGAGTCCACAATTTTGATCTATTTAACCTAACAAAACCTAAAATAGAATCATTTAAATTACACTTTTGTATAGGTTGTAGTCTTAAAATGTATTTTTCTTAGATGATTTTTCTTTTGTGTTTAGAACATTTTTTGTCTTGTAATTGGGAAAAACCTGTTGGACAATAAAGATTAATTTAATTTAACTCCTTTATTTACCTCTAAAGTCTGGAATACCAGCTGCTGTACTTATGCCGGCTCCTGTATGAACTACCACATGCTTTGAATTTAAAATCCAGGTGGTGAGTTGGTTGCATTTTTCTTGGATTTTTCTGTCATTGTCAAATTTCTGAAATAAAATGTGGTTTTTAGGGTCAAAAAATCTACTAATAGACATATTTAGTTTTGTATTGTATTCAAGTAGTGGTAAGCCCTACTGGACCTCCATGCACCTAAACCCTAATGGGTCTATTGTGCCCGCGTACCTACTGAGTTTTAATAAGGTGGCATTTTTTCGATCAGTATATAGAAAAATTCTGCAGACTACAACAAAAAATTATTTAGGCGTAATCTTAGAGTAAGAAAAAATGTTCTTACTCTAAGGGCGTAACACTTTAGCTTAAAGATATACCTAAAGCCTATACATTAGTAGCTATATAGAAACACTACATGGGAACTTCGGAAACGGTACAAAATACAGGTTTGGATAAATGACAAAAAAGTTATCCTGTTCTAATTTCAATCCGATGCTGTAACAAAATTCAAAATATCTACAGGAGTTTTCAAAATATCGAGCAAAAACTAAAAATTGAAATATCTTGACCACGACCAATCATATGACGTTAGAATTTTTTATGGGCCTTCTAATTTAATTAATAAAGACCATAGCCAACTTTTCAATTTTTTAGGGCCGCCATATTAGATTTATACGTCATTAAACTTTTTAACCATAGAACTGCTGTAATGTTGAGTTTAAATAATACATGAAGCATCAGATCAGTGGCACTCTCTAATATCAATAATCAGACATCAAAATTGGTTCCCCATATAATTGATTATGGTTAATAACGAAACGTGACGATACCCAAAATAAGGACAGCGGAGTCAGCAGTTTTCCACGAATAATGTGTGTTTATGTATACACGGTGTCCCGTAAGTAGCGGAACACCTATAGTTCATATCATTATTCTTGAGACAACTTTTTTTCGTTGGCCTATGCTATTTGTTATGGTAAACAACTGACAATTGTCAAAAAGTTATCTTAAACATTATTTATTGGAGTTTAAATAACACGAAAACTAGTAGTTTTTCGAAAAAATGTTTTAAGCAAAACTTGTAGGGCTTAGAATTATCTACCTAAGCGTAGGTTATTATGGGGTCGAACAACTTTTTTGAAAGGGACACAATTTATTTTTCTTGACGTTCAAATACGTCAAAATTATCTTGCCAGAAATGTATGCACGTCATGGAATTATTTAATTATTTTTTATTAATTTTTCATTAAAAAAAAAGTAGGTTAACCTCAAACTAACCTCCAACTGATACGTCAATGTCAAATTTTAGATGACACTTTGGTTAATAATTTATTTTTTGTGACCGTCTTATTGGATTTATACGTTATTAAATAGAGCATAACATATTCGAGATATTTAGGTGTTCCGCTAGTTATAGGACACCCTGTATACTAATTAAGTATAAATACCTGTACAAAGTAGTAATAAAATCAGTAATAAACGTATCTCTGGTCTTCCTACTTGACTATAATACTACATAAAATAATAAAAATTCTAAGTACCACACAAAAAAAGGTAAATCTTTCAGGGACTATTTTGTCAGGTTTCAAATAATCTCAATTTATAGACGCCAATAGGGTGCTAACCAGGGTGCTCACTGGCTAAATATGAACTTGAGCTAATAAATTATAAATTGATTTCCTAAAATAAAATTTTATTTACGTACTTATGTTTTTTCTAAAAAGCTTAGTTTTTGAAAATTAAATAAAGATAATTCGTTTCGCCCGCTGTCAGCTTAAATTTATATCATTCATTTTCTAGTAAAAAAGGAAGGCATAATTTTAGATATAACTGGTATTCTAGGTGCATCAATAGACGAACACCAAACGAGGGTTTTAAATAATTAGTTTCACCCGCGGTCGGCTTAAAACTTTTGTATAAGACTTATGTTTAAGTAAATAAGAAAATGAGGCGTACATTTAGATATAAAACTGGTATTGAAGGTGAAACAATCGATGAATAGAAAACATATATATATATATATATATATATATATATATATATATATATATATATTTATCGGTTTCACAACGTTCTACGTCTTCCGATACCCAATCTCCACTCGTTTCTGTTTGCCCATAATTCATCATCTAGGCCTCTTATTCTTGTTTCACTATCTATTCCTTCTCTCCAGCTTCTCCTTGGTCTTCCTCGTTTTCTTCGGCTAGTTGGTTTCCATTGTAATATTTGTTTAGGTAGTCTTCCATCATCCATTATTTGTACATGTCCGTACCACACCAGTTGTTTTGTTCTTATATCATCCACTAGAGTACGTTCACCCACTGTCATAATTTCTCTTATTCTTTGATTGGTAACTCTTTCTCTTTTTGATTTCCCTGCTGCTCTTCT
Source organism: Aspidapion aeneum (assembly GCA_963576565.1). Taxonomy (NCBI): domain Eukaryota; kingdom Metazoa; phylum Arthropoda; class Insecta; order Coleoptera; family Brentidae; genus Aspidapion; species Aspidapion aeneum. The sequence goes on from OY755047.1 coordinate 48,636,203, forward strand.
CCAATAGTCCATCTCCGTAGCGGAAAGCATTTTTTCTGTTCTATCTTTGATTGGCCATACTTCTGAGCCGTATGTAATAATACTTTTTACAATGGTGTTATATATAAGCTTTTTGTTATGTTTTGATATACTTTGGTCCCAAATTATTCCATTTAATAAAGTTATTGCTTTTCTTCCTTGTACGTTTCTATCTTTTATAGCTTTGTCTAGTGTTCCGTCAGCTGTAATTTTTAGACCTAAGTATTTATACTCATCACAGGACTGAATTCGCTGCCCAGTATTTAAGATTAGATCCTGTTTCGTTCCACCAATACACATATACTCTGTCTTATTGATATTAACCTCTAGTCCCCACTTATTCCCAACAAACAATTAAAGTTGTAACGACGAAACCCCAACTAGAAAGAATTTCTTAAAAGTAACCGCAACGTACTCCCGCTACGTCTCAGTATACCATACAGCGACGTTATAATTCCCTAAGTGGGGAACCAATTTCTGGTTATAACTACTTGGCCAAGTGTTTAAAGTCACTGTAGTAACAACTACACTACTACGTCGTAGCCAGGTATCTACTACGTCGTAGAGGCTGTTTTTTTTCTGTAATGGCATAAAAGTTGCGATGTAGTTGCAAATAATATAATCGTTTCTTTTTGGTAGAATTGTTACACAATATGGTGGACACAACAGTAAACAGACTCGTTTAGTTTTTTTGTTTGGTTATGGTTATAATATGTACTATGTTATCCAAAAGTGTGAGAATTTACGAGCAGAGAATCAAAATTCGAGTGCGACGCAAAGTTTTTTGTATAACATGCATGATATATATTGCAAAAAACCGGTGCGCCCGTAAAATTGAGCCGTTTTCTGGTAGCTGATGGAATTTTTGTGTTGTGATTTTGGAGGTTATGTTTTTATAATCGACAGTTAACTCCAACAAATGGTGCTTAAGAAGAGCATTTTTGGTAAGCTTCAACTAATTTGTTTATAAAATAGTATGGCTCTTTAATATGAGCTTATAAAACGACAACAAAAATATTAAATTTTCTTTCTTACATAAAAACATGGCGTCCCAAACGATATTCCCTGATAGTCGAAAAGGTTACTTGAAAGTAGTTGCGGCTTTAAAGTTGATCCAAAAAGTTATTTTGTCTACATTGTTACATCAGATGTTACTATGATGACACAAACTTTTGTGGTAAAAATTAAAGTTATAATGTAGTTGTCGGATACACTTGTTTGGGACTCCAATGAAGCTTAACTTTCTAGTGATAATTAAGTAGGATATAAAAGTCAGGGCGACTACGAAATAACGACTAAAAAGAAAGTAAAACTTTAGCAACGTCCTATTGTGGTAGAGAAGACTATCAGAATCGACTATCAAGAAACAATCCTATGAAGTAGTTTAGAGGGTCATTTTTACGAAACATCTACTATTTCCTGATACTAAATAGTTGTTAGAACTAAAAAGTAACAAATTTTGGTTGGGATCACCACATTTCTACTATAAGAAAGTAGCAAAGCCTTTAGAACATGTAGCCGCTACTATAAATGTTAGTTGGGTTGTACTCTTCTATTAGTTTTCGTGTCATATATTCGAGGTCGTCATAATCCTGAGCCACCACTATCTGATCATCGGCGAAACATAAAGTATACAAGGTGGTTTCATTCAACGGAATTCCCATGTTTTGGCATTTTCTCTTCCAGACTTTAAGGACCTGTTCCAAATATATCTTGAGGAGCGTAGGCGAGATACAGCAACCTTGTTTAAGACCTTTATTTACTTGAAAGCCCTTGGTTAGTTTTGCTTTTATTTTAACTTTTGCCTTACTATTGCGGTATAACTCTTTGATGGCCTTAATTAGTTGTACGCTTATGTTTGTCTTTTCCAACGCTTTCCAAAGTAGATTTAGTGGTATACTATCATATGCCTTCTGCAAATCTACGTAAAGCAGATGGAGCTCTTGTCCGTATGCCATTTTCTTTTCAATAACTTGGGTTATACAAAAGAGATGATCTGAAGTCGATCTACCCGCCCTGAAACCAGCTTGTTCTTCTGCCTCCATATCTTTATATTCGCTCTCCACTTTATTTCTTAATATTTTGCCATATATTCTGCTTAGCGTACTAGTTACAGATATACCTCTATAATTGTCACATATATCTTTCCTTCCTTTTTTATGTATTGTGGATATATATGACGTTTTCCACTCAGTTGGTACTAGTAAACATATAGAATATAAAAAAACATATAGAATATAAAAAAACCAAGGAATTTTTATTGGATGAAAATAAGAAACCTATATATATATATATATATATATATATATATATATAGGCGGTTTAAATTTACATATATATATATATATATATATATATATATATATTGATAAAGGGTACTTAGCCACCTCAAAACAAAGTATATAAACTACGGTGTCACCTCATATATAACTTTCGTACCTCACTTTTTTGAGGTGACATTTTTGAGGTGACAACGTTTTTCAATAAAAATTTCGGGGACGATTCCTAACACACTCAGCAAGCTGTGTGCAAAATTTTGTTCTGAGGTCACAAAATGGTATATATAGCTACTTTTTGGCCGTGTAGTTCACGTATCTACCGGTGGCGCTAGCGTCGCTTTTACTGTAACTAAACGGTCCACTGAGTCACCTCGGTGGTATAACACGTATTCTGCGTATTAAAACCGCGTCGCAGCGGCCTCAGAAATTTGGCAACATTGCAGATTAGATTTTAGACGCTACGGGTTTCTATGTTATATGTAATTTGTACCTGCTTTTTTTACCCTTGGAATATCTAATAGAATTCTCAGAAACGAGTGCCTGAGTCTGATATTTTAAGAGGGGCTTTGTAAAGGATATTTATTGTATTTTTTATCTTATTGAAATCATTTGACTAATTTTGCTAGTCTTCTTACATTTTTTGCTTATTCTGGCTGGTAGTTTTTAACGGTTTTATTTAACTTGACTTGATTGATTTTGTAATATAATAAATTTTTGCGACAGCTATTCAGACACTTTCCTATGGGCAAGACTTGAAATTAGTTAAGTAGTTTAACCAAATAAACGTTTTGGTGCAAAAGGTCCGAAGCTTGGCACAATTATAGAGCGATTTTTTTAAAATAACTTGGTTTTTGTACAAAGTTTGAAACAAAAATTATAGCCAACAAAATTTTATACGAAAATGCTAAACTGTGTTTTTTGTTAGACTAAACTAAGTACCTAAGACTTCATGGGCTATTTTGAAAAAAAACCTGTATTATTTTTATAGGTTTCGTTTATTAGGTTCGCGCGCCGTATACCATCTTTTCTTGAAACATTTCAGCCGATATTTGACCTATCTAAAACTCTACTTTGAACTACGAATCTCAAACTTTGCACAGTCGTAGATCTTCATGAAGTTAACAACCCCTCCAAGTTTCATGGAATTCCATAAAGTAGTAAAGTAGTTACGAAATTTCAAAAAACGTCGAAATTGCCACTCACTCACTCACTCATGTATAGATCATCAATATTCTACTGTACTTCTAGACATGCTAGAAAGCTGAAATTTGGCAGACTTATAGAAATTATGACCAAACCCCTGGCAAAAATCAAAAAACGCCAAAATTCTAATTTACTCCCCTCCCCCACACATGTAAAGTTATGTAAAAGTAACATAGCCTACTTCCAGAAATGGCACACTGATAGGAACTATGATAAAACTATAGAAAAAAAAATTAAAAACCTCAAAATTATAATTTACTTTCCTCCCCTATAAATGTAAAGTAATGTAAAAGTAACATTGCCCACTTCCGGACACGCTAGAGAGCTGAGCTTTGGAAGGCCGATAGTAATTTTGACACCCCAAAATTCTAATTTACTTCCCTCCCCTATAAATGTAAAAGTGTGTTAAAGGAACAATGCCCACTTCCAGACAGCTCGAGAGCTGAGCATTGGAAGGCTGATAGGAACTATGATAAAACTATAAAAGAAAATTAAAAAACCCCAAAGTTTAATTAACTTCCCTCCCCTATAAATGTAAAGTTATGTAAATTAGCATTGACCACTTCTAGAAACGCTAGAGAGCTGAGCTTTGGAAGACTATAGGAAAAAATTTAAAAACACCAAAATTTTAATTTACTTTCCTCCCCTATAAATGTAAAGTTATGTAAAATTAACTTTGCCTACTTCCAGGGACACTAGAGAGCTGAGCTTTAGAAGGGTGATAGGAACTATGATAAAACCATAGGAAAATATAAAAAACCTCAACATTTTTAATATGCATTTCAAAAGTTTTGTACAATATCCCGCATATTTTACTACTTTAAAACTTAAATATTATCCAAATCCTTTAAACAAGCAGTAATCATTTAAAAAAAGGTATGTTGAAAATATGAGATATACTTTTTGTATCTCTTTTTTGGTCCAGAACACACATTTTAAAATGAATGTTTAATATAACGTCCTATAAAATTTTTAAAAACCAGAAGGATCTTTTAACAATAATTCTGCATATTTGCAACCAATTTCTTGCATGAAGTACAAAAGCGCTAAAATTGAAAAAACAACTTTTTCAAAAAAATTTACAAGAAAAAGCACATTTCAAATATTGATCGAAGGAGTCTTTTACATTTCAGTGTATGCAAGTAAAATAAATGGATCCATGACGGATCTGATACCTTCCTAGCTAGCCTATTAGCACACTTTAAGTGAAGCCATGATATATCAGCCCTGAAAACAGTTTTTTGTAAATAACTCAGAAACTAAAGCTCCTATGAAGTTTTTGGTTATTAAACAAATTATTAAGCAAAATGTCGCCTACTATAAACCGCATATTGATACGACGCTCCATTAGAAAGTTTTTAAATTTTTTAATTGTCAAAAAACTATCTAGCATTAATGGATTTTGACCAAAAACTAATCAGCTCTTTAGAGTGGCGAACACTATTTTATCTGAAAATTATATGAAAATCAGTTCAGCGGTTTGGGAGCTATCGCGTTACGGACAGAAATAATATACACATACACACCCACACACACACACACCTACACACACACACACACACACACACACACACACACACACAGACAGACATCACGACGATATTGCTAAGATAGGTCAAAATACACCCAAATATATTTTCGGCGTTATTGAAATTTTTTTTTTCGTTGAAAATAATACTTTCTCTAGCCATTGCTTTGCGGGCTAGGAAGGTAAAAATACTTAAATATGGATAAAAATGATTTTCATGTGTCAAATTACGTATGTTTTGCTTTACATCATAATAGCACCCATTTAAAAAAAAATTTATATTTCAAAGAAATGAATCCGGTTTTACCGTTTTACTTAGAAGTATGAATGGGCGTACCCAGAGGGGGGGAGGGTCTCGGGGGCCGGGCCCCCCCATGCCTAAGATTTTTTTAGAGATTTTCCACATATTTCCTGAATAAAAAGATTAAAGAGTATAAAATTCGCCATCATGAGGCTTCTGGTCCACCCCAGAGGCCTCGCGCCCCTCCCCCCAAGAACTATCACTGCGTGCGCCACTGGAGTAGGTAAGTAAAAGTAAGTCGTCGAAAATATTGCTTGGTACTATTACTGCCTTGCAAGCGCCAATTTTGACCTAAATTCAGGGGGGGTAATGGTCGACGGAAAAAATATTTATGCATTTATTTTTTTAGAGGGGGTATTACCCCGTTATCCTTCTCAAATTCGCGCTTTCTGCATTGCTTTACTCCAATAAGTCACTAATGTATTTTGTGACAAATTTAAACATGACTTGTACAGGTTGGGCCAATTTCGATGTTTTTTGGGGATTTTAGGTATTTCTAGCAGAGATAGATAAAAGCAAGTGGACTGAGCTTGATTTTCGAGACGTTTTCAAATATCAAAGCCGGTTTTTAATACATATGGCCGCGTTTGAACTACGAGGGTTTAACTTTTAATTTACGAAGATTTAAATTTAACACGCTATAAAGCTGAAATTTGGCATACTGATAGAAATTGTGACCAAACCATTGGAAAAAATCAAAAAACCCGAAAATTCTAATTCACTCCTCTCCCCCATACATGTAAAGTTATGTAAAAGTAACACTGCCCACTTCCAGAGGCGCTAGAGAGCTGAGCTATGTCAGACTGATAGGAAATATGACAAAACTATAGGAAAAAACTTAAAACCCCAAAATTTTAATTTACTTCCCTACCCTATAAATGTAAAGTTATGTAAAAGTAACATTGCCCACTTCCAGATACGCTAGAGAGCTGAGCTTCGGAAGGCCGATAGGAACTATGATAAAACTATAAAATAAAATTAAAAAACCCCAAATTATAATTAACTTCCCTCCCCTTTAAATGTAAAGTTATGTAAAAGTAACATTCTCCTCTTCCAGAAACGCTAGAGAGCTGAGCTTTGGAAGACTGATAGGAACTATGATAAAACTAAGTATAGTAAAAAATTTAAAAGCACCAAAATTTTAATTTACTTTCCTCCCCTATAAATGTAAAGTTATGTAAAATTAGCATTGCCTATTTCGAGGAACACTAGAGAGCTGAGCTTTAGAAGGCTGATAGGAACTATGATAAAACCATAGGAAAATATAAAAAAAACCTCAAACTTTTTAATAAGGCATTGCAAAACTTTTGAATAATATTCCTTACATTTTACTACTTTAAAACTTAAATATTATCCAAATCCTTTAAAAAAGGAGTGAAATCATAACAAAAACATTTTATGTAAAAAAAGCCAAGTACGCGAGAGTGGTGTTCCGTTAAAAGAATTGATATAAAACTAAAGCCAAGTTCTCCAATACAAATTTTAAAATTAAAGATTCTCACTAGTTTGGAAATGTTTTTGTAAACTTGGCTATTACGGCTGCAAATGACTCCTAGGCACAGTGCTAAATTGAACATAAAGATATTATAATTTTGATATGACTTGGAAATTAAATAATAAATAATGTCAAAGCTGCAAATTGACAGTTGGTCTCTCCTCAGTAAACACCATATTTCCTATTTCTTTTTCAGATACCGACATGATCATTTCATTTCATGTTTATGCTCGGGCTGAATGAGGCATAATGAGGCCGAAACGCTTCCCCGAGCTACCTTTACCTCTGAGGACTTGCCCGTAAAACTTTTTTGTTAAGACTTTTTACCTCGTGAAATTCCTTCAAATTTAAAAAAATCCAGGGCTTAGGCTGTCTTCTGGGAGCCGAAACGCGTCCCCAAGCTAATTTACCTCTGAGGATTCGCCCGTGAAACTTTTTTGATAAAGAATGTCATTTACAAATTCTGACATCACGTCAACATTTGAGCCTTGTGATTGCTGGTGGTTATTCTTAGATTAAGAATATTCGCGTTGGGCTGTGTCGTGGGCAAACACATCATTCCTCTATATGGTTTTCCTGTTTTAAACGGCTTAACTAATTATCACAATTTATTTTTTATTAATTTTTTTGTTACGGATAAATAATTTTTTTAAAAAATTCTGTCATATCAATCATGTCATAAACATTGCAAACCCAAAAATATATAAATTAAGATAATGTACTAATTTTTTTTGCATTCCATAGAGTGTATTTTTGACAATTTCCTTTTAATGTTTATCGGATCTATGTGTAGAATTTTTGACAGTAAGTAAACCATTTTTCAACAAAAATTGTATTTAGGACTTTCAAGCTATGCAACTTTTCAGAGGTCAAAAGTAAAACGTTGTTACCTTATATTTAATATTTAAATTTAGTTAGATAAAGCTATTGTTGCTTATAGACTTACGCCATACGTTATCACCTTAATAAAACCGGCAACAGTGCCTGAGGTGGCAGAAAATAGCACATATCCAAAGGTTGTATATCGGTCTGAGGTCCGAACGTATTCCACGTATTTATCAAATATTTGAAAAAAAATTATTTACCCCTCTTTTGAAATTCTGGTAAAGGAACTTCCCCTCATGTCATATATGTACCTATATATGGGCTAACACCACTAGAAATAGGTGAGGTCCGGTCGTCATATCCTTAACGCCGAGGTGACAACGCCGAGTGCATCAATATATATATATATATATATATATATATATATATATATATATATATATATATATATATATATATATATATATATATGTATATATATGTAAATTTAAACCGCCTGCGCCTGTCTCAAAGTAATTCTTAAAGTGCGAGAAAGAAATCCGAAATATAGATGTATCGGAGATGGCTAGCATCGTCGCGCGTCGTCTTTAAAAGACTCCGCGCCGGACCTCGTAAAGAATCAAGGGTCGAACTAAAATGAGTGCTCTCGCAGCTGCATGACTTACATAAAGTCCCATTTGCTTGCTTTACTGTTAGATGCGAAACGGGGCGCGGTTCTGTATTCAATAGAATCTATTAAATGGGGTACAACTTTGGCTTTTAAGAATCATCTCTTTTTATTTGCCCCTATCAGTATCAGTATCGAACTGCGCATCTGCAGAATCGTTACGGGACTTGCAATACCATACGTGAATTTGTCAGCTGCGGCACCCATAGGGTATGGCTGCCTCTAACGCATCCAAACCAATGTCTGTGTTCTTTGGTTTTAGAAGATCATAAGTTCTGTGTCATTCAAAACGAAATGGTTGTAACTGCGATTAAATGCAACAATAAACAGATAATATATCTGTACGGTATTAGAGTCTTGAGGAGACAAATTAGTCCAATAAATGCCATTAACTCAATTATCAATTTTTTGCAGTTACACCCATTTCGCTTTAGGTGCCAGAGTTGGTTGCCGGTCTTCGATCTGTAACGTTTATACCTTTCCTTTTTTTTAAACTTTTATTACCTAATAACCTATTAGAACTTGTTACAGATAATGATAAGTCTGCAAAAGTGTGGTGCGGCTTTTTTACCTTAATTTTTACAATTTCGACGAAAAAAAATTGAGATAACGCCGATAATGTGTTATTTGGGTGTATTTTGAAGTTTGACCTATTTTAGCAATAGAGGAAGGTCGCCTAATTTTGGATAGTTTTTTTATTTTAACTTTTTTTGTGTAACAAAAACATATTTTGTTAATTCTTCTGTTCCTAAAATATGTATATAAAAACAGGGTACGCTCACAAAAATATGTATTTTAACCATAAAGAATACAAAAATTCGACCAAAGTAAAACAAAGCAATTTTTCAAATTTAAAAATAGGGTTCCCAAAATTGAATACCCTATATTAGCAACGCAACTACATGGGTTCCTAATTTTCGATATCCAAATTTATAGGTATACCTTCATATCCAAAATTAAGCAACCTTTATATTCTAGGTTATGTGACTAATATCAAAAAGTCCACGAGAGAAATTCTTATTTCAAATACACAGTCTTGTTCTACAACTATTCTTGTATATCCTTGCCAAATTACACTATCCTAGGCTAAGTACTTACCTTTTAATTAACGGTTTACACGTGAAGCAACAAAAAACTCGTTTTCACAATTAAACACATAAGCTTATGGCACCACCCAGTGGTAAACACTCGAACGATGCGCTTCACAGAGAATCATTTAATGTTAGAGACGCATCGTTTTGTGCTTTGAATTGAAGGAAACTGTACACAGATTTTGAGATAATGCGGTATCCAAAATTAGGCAACTATCCTAAATTAGGCAGTCGTCGTCCTCTATCGTCGTGATATGTATCCGTGTGTGTGTGTGTGGTTTCATGAAATTTTCAGGTAAAATAGTATACAATACTGTAAAGAGCTAATTAGATTTTGGTCAAAATCCATTGATACTAAGACAGTTTTTTGACAGTTTAAAAATTGAGAGTCATCGATGAACTCGATCAGGTTTCTCCACCAAAACTCACCAACTCTGGCAGCCTGTGAGCAATTCCTGATGAATGTCATTTGTCATTCGAATCAGCTGTATATTTTTATATACGAAAATTTGATTCTCGCCCTCTCCCTTGATGCCCATGAGAATAGTTTCCTCCGTTTCTTCCATGCCCACCTTTGTTGTGTAAAGCCGGCTGTCCATGGAGCGTACTATCTATTCTTATGCAAATCCAATATGGCCGCGGCTATTCGATTGCTGATTGGTTGAAAGCCCTATGCTACCCGGTCTATGCATTTTTGTGTGTGATGGGCTTAACTAAATACAGCAGACCCATCTACCGCTGCTGTTATGGGCGGGGCTCGGCATCTGTATTTTGGGTTGCCTATCTAGTTCTCCATTCTGAAAATGCTGAATTTAATTTCCACCACAATATCAAAAAATCTCAAACTGGGCAAAAGAGATTTACTGTGTTTTTCAATATGAATAAAGTAGTTGTTTTTCTTTTAATTTTGTTAATTAATTAATTTATTTAATTTTAGAATATTTCACAACCTTGTAATTGTTTTTGCTTATAAAATATCTAGTAATATTTAAAAAATTTTAATAAAAAAAATTACGATTGGGAAAGGAGGTGAAGAAAAGTCATTTCTGACATAATGTTTTTAATTGTTTTCTATTGTATCAATTTAACAACAGATTAAGGACATTCTTTTTAATGCAACAAGGAGTAAAGAACTGGCAGCATTGGGCATTATCTCCGTGTTTCTTTGACCCACACAAATTTTTTGTCTGTCTATACTCAAATACATGGCCTTTCCTATGCAAGATTTAGGTTTGGGAACCCTGTATACTGAAAGGGATATTCCAGGCAAGCATAGCTTTGGCCTATGTCCCACAAATGTGGAGGAAAGCCAGGGTAGTATTCATACCCAAAGCAGGGAAGAAAGATTACACCACCGCAAAATCATTCCGGCCCATAAGTTTGACATCATTTTTGATGAAGGCATTGGAGAAAATGGTTGACAGGTACCTCATAGAGGTACCACTCAAAGCATCCCCTCTCCATAAAGAACAGCATGCATACTGGAAGGGTAGATCTACGGATACAGCCCTCCATACAACCGTGCAAAGGATAGAAAAAGCTCTCGTAAACAAGGAATATGCACTGTCAGTTTTCTTTGACGTCGAAGGAGCCTTTGATAAGGCAAGAACAAGCTCAATAAGTCGAGCAATGCAGAAAAAGGGCATCAACCCGGTCCTCATATCATGGACCGAGATGGCCTTGCAGGAGAGAGAAGTGGAGGCAAGTATGAAGGACGTCCAGGACAAGAGGAGGGTAAATGGAGGCTGCCCCCAGGGCAGCTGCCTATCCCCACACCTCTGGTGCCTTATAATGGATAGTCTACTTCACAAACTGGAAGAACAAGGATTTGACGGCAAAGCGTACGCCGACGACGGACTGGTTATAGTACCAGGGAAGTTCCTAGGCGTAATTTGCGAAAGGATGCAAAGGGCGTGCAAACTAATAGAGAACTGGTGCCAAGAGAACGGCCTCTCCGTCAACCCCAGCAAGACGGAAATGGTTCTCTTTACAAAGAAGAGGAAGATAGTAGGCTTCAAAGCACCACAAATGTACGGAAGACCACTTGCACTATCGCAAGAGGTTAAGTACTGGGGATGGTGCTAGACAGTAAACTAAGCTGGAAACAACATATAGACCGACTCACAACAAAGACGATAAAAACATTCTGGCAAGTAAGAAGGGTGGTAGGAAGAAAGTGGGGACTCAGCCCAAGGATCATGCACTGGATCTACACGGCCATCATAAGACCGAGGATCCAATACGGATCCGTGGTTTGGTGGCCGGGGGCAATGAAAACCACTAACGCCAAAAAGCTCGAAAGCATGCAGAGGCTGGCGACCTTGAGCATCACCGGGGCTCTAAGGTCTACTCCTAACATAGCCCTGAATACCATCCTGGGTCTCCCATCGCTGTCCACCTGGATAAAGAAGGAAGCGATGGCAGCATACCTTAGGATAAGGGACGCGGGCGTGTGGAGAAGGAGCGGTGGACAAAAAGGACATTCGGAGATCGCGACTGTGACGGAAAAGGAGATTCCTTTATCGACGTACAGGCTAGCGATGCCAGAAAAGCGGTTAAGGGAGAAAAGGAGATACCGTGTAACCATACCACCAAGGGATGCATGGAAGGAGGACGGAGTTGACTCCTTAGCGACGCCACGGTCTGCTATACAGACGGATCAAGGCTGACAGACCGGAATTCGACCGGTGCAGGAGTGTACGTGGAAAGCAAGAGCATTGGAAAAAGCTACCCACTGGGATCCAATGCAACAGTCTTCCAGGCAGAGGTTTACGCTATACTGGCGTTAACATGGGAGGAAGAAATTAGGAACAAAACAGGAAAACGCCTCTGCATCTGTTCAGACAGTCACGCTGCGCTGAAAGCACTGTATAAAACAACCATGTCCGCAGGTTTGGTGCAGGAGTGTGCGGATGCACTTCAGGAATTGGCCGGCGTAAGAGGTAGAGCTCGTATGGGTAGAGAGGTAGAGCTCGTATGGGTCCCAGGTAAGAGAGGTAGAGCTCGTATGGGTCCCAGGTCACGTGGTAGTCCCCGGAAACGAGAAAGCGGACAGACTCGCCAGGGGAGGATCCCAGCAGAAATGCGTCGGGCCAGAACCGTTCCTGGGGCTCACAAGAGGGCAAATGAAGTCGGCCCTAACAGAGTGGACCCAGAAAGAGATACAAAGGGAGTGGACCAACACAGGAAACGCCAGACAGGCGAAGGAGTATGTGACAGGCTACAGCAAATCCCGTAGGGACTGGCTGCTCCGTAGAACACGAAGAGAGGTGGGAGCCATAGTGGGAGTCCTGACCGGACACTGCGTCCTACAAGGACACCTGGCAAAGATGAGAGTGAAGGAGGACGCGACGTGCGAGCGATGTTGGGCCGAGGACGAGACCTCGGCGCATTTTCTCTCATCATGTGAAGCATACAAGGAGGCAAGAAGAGAGGTATTCGAAGAGGAGGCCTTTGAGACGGAGGACCTTCTGAATCTGAGGAGGCCCGATATTCTGGCCTTTGTACAGAAGACGGGCAGATTCCTTAGCGAGGGAAGGACGCAGTAGGGGGGATGCCCGGGGGTTGGCGAAAATGGCGCTTCATGTGCCTAGTCGCCAGGCCTAGAGCCTACCCCACACTACTACTACTACTACTACTACTACTAACCCTGTATACATAATGTGAAAATACACAAAAAATGTATCATCACATTTCAGCAAGCCAGCAGGTATACCACACAGGCAATTCACAGATATCTCATTTTATAGACATTCTGTCTGTCTTTAGCTTTTTATTTCCCACATTTTCTTAATAATGAGTTTTTTCTAACAATGTCCACAAAGGAAAAAAAATTTAAACAAAAATGGCAGCAAAAGGTTTAACCTTGTAACTTAAAATCTTAGGTGTGACAAAACAGCACCAGTCTTGGTATTAGCCATAGTGGTAGAGTTGGGGACTTTTTAAATTGCCATTGTATTTTTTTCTGTTAAAATTAATAACTTAAAGAAATCAAAAAAAAAATAAATGTTTAAATATGTATGTTAACAGACAGAGGTAAGGTTCACAATTTTTTTGTTTTGGTTTAAACTACTTTTCTGAATATCAAATAGGAATATTTTTTATTTTCGAGGGTGACAATTTAAGAAGTCCCTGACTCTACAAGAAAAAAAAGGCCAACCCTCAGTAGGTAGGTGTACAAAATTTTTGTACAGAACCCCACAGGATAGACAAGACTGTAAAATGTACTTCAGAACACAGTCTTCATTTTAAACTCCTGTAGAATATTGTACAAATTTTGTTTACCTGATCACCCCTTGTATTAACCATTAATAACCCTGCTCTGTAGGATGTTATCTTTGGTTAAAAGCTATCTTCTGTTAGATTTTCACATGCATTTAAAGGAAGAGTACAATAATAATCAAACTCTCCTTCAATAATAATTGCCTTAAATTAAGCCTAAAGGTCAGTGCAGGCTCACAAATTAAGTAACTACCTCACAATAAATTAATTTAACTTATCCTGAAACTAACTTAGACTAGGTAACTTAAAAAAAATATATATTTTAAAATTTGTTTCCAAGATTTTTACATGAATTTTATGTAAAGATCATATTCCAAGCCTTTAAGAACATTCTGAGGGGTGAACAGCTAACCCAAAATGTGTACACTGATTGTGAAAATCCACAATCTTTTGCTAAGATTGTGTAAAGATTGTGAGGGATTGTGGCAAGATTGTGAGAGATTGTGCTGCGGCGTAGCGTGCCTGAAGGGGCGGGGGGGGGGGGGGGGGGGGGGGTCCCATTAAAAAATCTTGCGACCAAAAAAAAAAAAAGTCATCAAGCCTACAGTTTTCTTTGCCGCCCTCTTAATTTACCGTTCCCGGCCCTGCTACTTAATACCCGAGGGGTGACCTGCTAACCCCAAAATGTGCACGCCGATTGTGAAAATCCACAATCTTTTGCTAACATTGTGAGGGATTGTGTAAAGATTGTGAGGGATTGTGTAAAGATTGTGAGGGATTGTGTAAAGATTGTGAGGGATTGTGGTAAGATTGTGAGGGATTGTGGTAAGATTGTGGGTGATTGAGAGGGATTGTGTAAAGATTGTGAGAAATGTGTACACCGATTGTGAGAGCTGTTCACACCTCGGAACATTCCTAAATTAAAAAAACCTAGGGGTGATCAGCTGAGCCAAATTTGTACACCATCCTACAGGACTTTAAAATAAAATCTTGATCTTGTAGTGTATTTTAAGGTCCAGTATGGTCCTGTAGACAAAATTTATACACCTACTGTGGGCAGCTGATCACCCTTTGAAAAAAACACAGAAAAACTTCTCTTAAGTTATTCTAATGCTTCTAATTTTGGGGTACAAATCTAGTGTTGGTATAGCACCATTCTTAAATTAAGTAACACACACAGGGAGGGTGGTTTTAACTTTCTGTTACACCCAATAAAAATATATTTATATATATATATATATATATATATATATATATTTATATATATATATATATATATATATATATATATATATATATTTTTTTTTTTTTTTTTTTTTTTTATAATTCACACATACGTGGTTTTGGCTAACAGTGTCCGGGCGCTCATTGTCGCCAAGGACACTGCTAGTGTCAATACGGCGAGACAGTCCGTCGAATAATTCCAACGGTCCCAAGTACAACGGCTTTCTGCATCCATGTGATAGCACTATTTGGCATGCTAAGCTCTGTTATATGTTGCATGGTTTTTCTGTGTACCAAGCCGTTGGCGCTGATGACTATTGGCATTATTGTCACCTTTTGTAAGTTCCAGATGATTTTTACTTCCTGAGCCAATGCTTGATATTTCGTTATTTTTTCTCCATAGGCTTTAGCCAAGTTATAATCTTGCGGAACAGTAAAATCAATTATAATTGCCGTTTTTCCCGCTTTGTTCCACACAACCATATCCGGTCGGTTGTGCTCCACTGCTCTATCTGTTTCTACGGTAACGTCCCAGTAGATCTTCGTGGTATTATTTTCAAGCAGTGGCTGTGGACTGTACATATGGTGAGGAGTGAATTTCTCCAGCAAACCCTTACTTAGACTGACCATCTGATGAACCACTTTACCCATGTTATTGTGTCTTTCCAGATATTTGGTGTTAGCAATGGCAGAGCAACCCGATGCCAAGTGTTGTACGGTTTCCTCAGCTATATTACAAAGTCTGCACTTGGTTGTTTCTACCTCCTGCTTGAGGATATGTCGGGTATATGTTCTCGTTTTAACGACCTGATCTTGGATCGCGAGGAGAGCTCCTTCGGTCTCTGGGAAAGGGTACCCTGTTGTTAGGTAGGAGTTAGATGCGGCAATATCTACTTCAGGTTGATGCAGACTTGTGTAGAACCTCCCGTGCAACACTTTTCTTTGCCAGTTGATTTTAAGCTGCTCAGAAAGATTATCTTCCTCTGGCTCCTCCGGATTTGCCAGGTTCAGTGGAGTGATCTTTTTATCCCAGTTTCGTATACTTCTGTGTACTGGCTGATTGTGTTTATTAAAGTATTTTCTGAGCATTTTTCTTTCTTTGATATTTGAGGCTTGCAGACTGCTCAGTCCACGCCCTCCTTCCCTACGAGATACGTACAGTCGTTCGATTGCTGAGTTAGGGTGCAGTAATCCGTTCTTAGTGAGGAGTTTTCTGATCCTCTGATCTAATCTTTCCAGGTCAGTCTTTGACCATGAAAGTACCCCGGCGGTGTATGTAAAAGCTGGTACTGCCCAGGTATTTATTGCTGCTATCTTGTTTTTAGCATTTAATTCCGTTTTTAGTATCTTCTGTACCCTCCGGATCAGTTCGCGCTCTGCCCCTTCCTTGTTTTCCTTTTGTCGTATCTCGTAGGTTTGTTGGATACCCAAATACCTGTAAGTGGCTTCTGTCCCTAGTTCCTTGATCCGACCTCCATCCCTCAGTGTGATATCGCCTTGCTCCACCAGTTTACCTCTCCTTACATGGACGACCGCACACTTGTCAAGTCCAAATTTCATTTGTATGCCTTCACTGAAGCTTCTAACAAGCTCCAGCTCTCCCTCTAACTGTTGTTGTCCTCTTCCGTACAGTTTGAGGTCGTCCATATAAAAGACGTGCGATATTTTTGCATGGTCATCAATTGTGTATGCGTATGAACTTCTGTTAAGCATGTTGCTTAGTGGGTTAAGGGCTAGGCAAAACCACAGTGGGCTAAAGCTGTCGCCTTGGAATATTCCTCGGCGAATAGATATCTCTTCCGTGCTGTATGAGTTGGTCCCCCCCCTGACTGTCAGAGTCGTCCTCCATGTCGACATTAAATGCTGTAGTAAACCTATCAGATTTTGGTCAACCTTGTAAATTTTAAGGACTTCTATCAGCCATGAGTGTGGTACCGAGTCATACGCCTTTTGGTAATCGATCCATGCCATGGAAACATTTTTTTGGCGTCTTTTTGCCTGTTTGGTTATGACGTTGTCGATCACCAAGAGTTCCTTGCATCCTCTAGCTTTTTGCTTACATCCGTTCTGTTCCCATGCTAGGATTTTGTTCACTTTAAGGTGACCATTAAGCTTGTGCCCTAAGATGGAAGTCAGTATCTTGTAAGCCGACGGAAGACACGTTATTGGTCTATAGTTTTTGGCCTGTTGTAAATTTCCTTTCTTAGGCAGCATGTGTGTCTGCCCTTGCGTGAGATATGTGGGGATTTCGAGTGGATTCCTTAATGCGTTTTGAATCAGGCTCGTATATATATATATATATATATATATATATATATATATATATATATATATATTTATAGCTTAGTGGTATAACTTTGAGCCAAAAGTGTTAAGCCTAAATCATTTATTGTTGTAATCTGCTAAGTTTTTTTAAGTGGAAAAAAAATAGCCACTTTAGTCAAACTAAGTATGTAGGTAGGTGGGCACCGAGGGGTGAACAGCTAACCCAAAATGTGTACACCGATTGTGAAAATCCACAATCTTTTGGTAAGATTGTGAGGGATTGTGGCAAGATTGTGAGGGATTGTGGCAAGATTGTGAGGGATTGTGAAGGCTTGTGGTAAGATTGTGAAGGATTGTGGTTAGATTGTGAAGGATTGTGAGAGATTGTGACAGATTCTGGGTGATTGGGAGGGATTGTGAGAGATGGTGGAGGACTGTACAGCGGCGTAGCGTGCCTGAAGGGGCGGGGTGGGCACCGTCCCATCAAAAATTTTGCGACCAAAAAAAAAAAGACAAGTCATCATGTCTATAGTTTCCTTTGCCGCCCTCTTCATTTACCGTTATCGGCCCTGCTGCTTAATAACCGAGGGGTGACCAGCTGACCCCAAAATGTGTACGCCGATTGCAAAAATCCACAATCTTTTGCTAAGATTGTGAGGGAACCCCAAAATGTCTACGCCGATTGCGAAAATCCACAATCATTTGCTAAGATTGTGAGGGATTAGTTTAGTTTAGTTTATTTATTGGTAATATTACACAGAAAATAGTGTTTTTACAAGTCAACAGATAAGATATCTTACAAAATTCTACTTAAAAAGATTATTGCATAATTATGATTAATTAAAAAACCTATTTTATTGACTACATGAATATTTAAAATATGTATAAAAACACGTTCATTTAAAAAAATAAATTTCAACAAACAAGTTTAAAAGTTTAAAAAAACACACAAGTTCAAAACATAAAATTACTACTCAGGTACTCCTCGAAGGAATAAAATGCATTCTGGATTAGATGGTTTTTCACCTTCCCAATAAACTGTTTAATTTCCAGAGATTTTATTTCTGGTGGAAGTGCATTAAAAAAT
This sequence comes from Aspidapion aeneum, assembly GCA_963576565.1. Classification (NCBI taxonomy): domain Eukaryota; kingdom Metazoa; phylum Arthropoda; class Insecta; order Coleoptera; family Brentidae; genus Aspidapion; species Aspidapion aeneum. The sequence continues at coordinate 48,654,407 of OY755047.1, forward strand.
TTGATTGCATAATAATCTGTGCCTCTACGAGTTCTTTCTAGCCTGTGATAGCTAGGTATGAGATTATCTCTATTCCTAGTATCCACAGAATGTACATCTCTATGAGTTTTAAACATCTCTTGATTTTTTCTGATATATGTCAGACAGTTCAAAATAAAAATGCATGGAAATGTTAGGATTTTTAATTTTTTAAAGCAGTTTTTACAACACTCTTGATACCTTAAGCCTCCGATTATTCTTACACAGCGACGCTGCAATTTAAAAACTTGCCTGGCCTGAGGGGCATGGCCCCAGTTTAATACTGCATAGGACATGTTTGAGCAGAAATATCCATGGTATGCAGTTAATAAGGTAGAGATGGACACATTTTTAGACAGATTTCTCATAAGAAAAATGATTTGGGACAGCTTGGAGCTCAATTTGTCAACATGTACCTCCCAAGTTAGACCTGAATCCAGGTACACACCTAGAAATTTGACATCCTCATCACTAGGTAGATCTGACTGAGTACTTCTGAGAGTGAAATTCAAGTTTTGTGTCTTGCTGTGGTTAAGACTAAGTCTATTGGCCAAAAACCAGTCCTCAGTTTTATTCTTGTTGTCAGGTACAGTGTCGCTAATTGGCTGTGATGGATGATGATGTTGCAAGGTGGTAGTATCATCAGCAAACAGCAGCAGTAACAGCTCGACAATATCACAAAAATTTGGGAGATCATTGATATATATTGGGAAAAGCAGGGGACCCAGCATGGAGCCCTGAGGTACCCCATGCTGGACCCTCTGCTTCTCGGAGTTAGTGTTGTTAAAAAAGACAAACTGTTCACGCTCTTCCATATAGGATCTAACCAGGGCAATACTGCTTGGGTTAAAGTTGTAGTACTCAAGTTTTTTAAAAAGTATTTCAAAAGAAATACAGTCAAATGCCTTGGTTAGATCAAGGAATGAAGCATAGGTGTCAAGCCTATCTTCAAACCCCTTTGCTACAAATTCGGTCAATTGATTTATAGCTAATGTTGTTGATTTTTTATTTCTAAAGCCAAACTGGCTCTGTGTAAAAATGTTATTGCTTTCAAAATAGTAACTAATCTGATCTTTCATCAGCGATTCAAAGATTTTAGAAATTATTGGCAAAAGAGAGATGGGACGATAGTTATTGTAGTCATCAGAAGTTCCTTTGTTTTTAAAAATAGGCACTATCTTTGCTATTTTAAGGAAGCTTGGGAAACAACTACCTGAATGCATAAATTGATAAGATTGGTAAGGGGATCAGATAAAATATCTTTTAAATATTTAATAATTTTTGTGTTTAGATCAAAACAATCCTTACTATTGCTATTTTTTAAGTTTGAAATCTTCTCATTTACCATTTTGGAAGTAATCTCTTTAAATTTAAAATTAATGTTATCAAAATTACCAGTTAGGTAATGATTAAAGGATTTAGGAGAGTCTGGCAGATTTTTGATGACTTCCTCAGCAATATCAACAAAAAAATCATTAAAACCCTTAGCATTAAGATTAACAGCATTAGCAGTTGTGGTTGTATTTGAATGAGTTTTAATTACATTCCACATGGCTTGTGACTTATTGCTGGCACTACCAATATACTCATCATGAGCAGTTTTTTTTGCTTTGGATACTTCTGCTCTGTAACACTTTCTGTAATCATTAACAATGTGTCTGGGAACTAAGACAGAATTTTGCTTGTTAAGAATACCTAGTGTTCGAAGTCTTTCTCTCATATCCCTCAGGGTTTCATTAAACCAATTGATGTTAAGCTGTGGTTTTTTGTTATTAACCATCTTTGATTTTACCGGTAAACAATTGTCCATTGCATTGGAGATAACATTAAGGAATTGACAAAAATTTTTTTCAATGTGTTCATTAGAAATTACAATTGAATACCAATCATATATTTTCAGCTCATTATACAAATGTAAAAGACCCTGATCCGTGATGGGTCTAAAGTTAATAGGTACTATGGCTGGGTAATAATTCAATGGGTGTATCAAAAATGATCCCTGAGTGATCTGAGAGACCCTCCAGACAATAAGTTTTTATTTTTAAATTGTGTAAAGATTGTGAGAGATTGTAAGGGATTGTGAAGGATTGTGGTAAGATTGTGAAGGATTGTGAGAGATTGTGAGAGATTGTGACAGATTGTGGGTGATTGGGAGGGATTGTGAAGGATTGTGAGAAATGTGTACACCGATTGTGAGAGCTGTTCACCCCTCGGTGGGCACAATAGATCCATATGTGGTCACGGTGCATGTTGCTCCAGTAGGGCCTGCCATGACTTTTGAATACATACAATACATACATGCAATATGGTTTTAATGTGTTTTTTCTTCAAAAAAGGGGGAGGGTCAAAAATCTTAAATTTTGTTTAAGGATGTTCCCAATCTCTTTGTTTTAATATTTTAGTAAGAAGGAATAAGCAGAAAACACATACCTAAAAAATTAAAGCTAAATTTAGGCTTAAAAGATGTAGTAGGGAAATGAGGCGCAAGTTGACTTAAAGCCTTTTTCCTCGAGGTTACAAGTCACTCATTTAAGTTACTCGAAATGATGTCACGGTTACTCTGAGTAACCGCTGTAAGATGTCAGTTCAGTTCAGTTCAACAGTCAACAAAGCTTAAATACCTATATAGAAAAAAAAAAACTTAAAAATAAATGTAGCATGTAAGATAAGGTCATTATGATACTTAAAAAAAATATAGAGCACTTAACCTAGAGGAAAAATTGAAAACTTAATATTAATTTTAGTTCAACTTGATAGGTATTCTTAAGTTAAAGGCATAAGGCTAAAGTTAAAAAAAAAACAGACAAACAAACAAAATAATTTTTAAAAAAAGTAATAATAATAGTAAAAAAGTTTAAAAAAAGTATTGGCATGAGTAAACCAACCTAGAATATAAAGAGATACATTCAATATAAAAAATATAGCAGGTACAGTTATGGTTACATATGAAGGTAATACAAGATGTTAATATAAAATATAATATAATATAGAAGCAATTTAAATAAAATCTATTAAAACACATGGGACATCAAATTGTAAAGATAAAAAAGGAATAGTCAATGTAATTAAAAAAAAAAAATAAAAATAAGGATAATAATAATTAAAACAGAAAACATAAATAAATGTACTAATTAAAATGATATATAAAATAGATATGTTGCAGCTATGTAAGTAACATGTTATTTGACTAGAGTCATTAGAAAAAAATAAAATAAAATAAATAAAGATAAGGTGAGCTATTATTGTAGGGGAAACAGCATAAATACAGTTAGAGTAGAGGGAATAGTAATGGTAGCAAAGAATTTAGAACAGAGACAATATTTGGGGTTACAATTATCGTTTTAGAAAGAATGAGAGAAGAATTTGTTGACAGTGTAGAATGCGTGTTTAATTAGTAGGTTTTTAAATTGTTTTCTTGTTGTCAGACAGTCAGCTGTGGATGACATTTCCAATTGTTTGTTTTTGTTTTTACCAGCAATTTCCAAAATGCAGAAAATAATTCATTGTTTCCACCAATGCATGCCCACCCCGATTCAAAAAACGTATCACGGGCCATGAATTTGCACCAGTTTTAAATGCAGTGTTACCTGATGCGTTTTTTGAATTGGGTTGGAAACAGGGTGCTCCTTTGGTATTCTGTGGTAAGGCCGCAGTACCACAGAACACCAAAGGCAGTACATTTTAAGACTAGTTGCAGTTGAATTAATATAGTACCAACTTCAAGGGATGTGCTTCATTTTCTACCGTTACCAAACATAATTCGTTGTTAATATATATCTATATATATTAAAATCAAACATTTAAAAAAAACAAAAAAAAAATGATCTTAACCTCAAAATATTTCAGCAACCACGTCTGCTAGGCTGGTTACACTGTGTGGTTACTCGTGATGTCATAGTTAGTGTTACTCAGCGAAGAGAAACAGAAAATGAGTAACCAGGTTACCTGGTAACTTGTAGTTACTGCGAGGAAAAAGGCTTTTAGGGTGAGTTAAGTATTGTTCATACTCGTCTTAGTCTTTTGTTTTTGATTAGTCTCTGTCCTTTGATTAGTCTTAGCTGTCTTAAACAAAATCGGCTGTTCATACTCGTCTTTTGTTTTTGATTAGTCTTAGTCATAACTCACTGAAAAAAAAATTCAATTTCAATAAAAAGGCCCTCCTCAAAAGTTATTTTCTACACAAAATGATCTGATTTAACTTAATCTGTGCACGAAACACAGACACGAAAGAACAAACGCGAAAAGGAGAAAAAAGCAAATAAAATTTTGAGATTATGTTGAGATTTTCTGTTAAAGACATGATTAATGGCGGTAAATTCAAAATTTCAACCGCGCGCTTGCGCTCTTCGGACACCCTGTAAAACAAAACAACAAACATCAGCTGATGTCTGTCACTCGTCTTAGTCGTTGTCCTAAGGATTGAAAGTTGGCAACTCTTAAGACAAAGACTAATCAAAAACAAAAGCAAAAGCATTGTATGAACACTCCCATACGAAACAGTGGTTTTAACTTTCTTATGACAGGACATATGACTAAACCAAGACAAAACACTAGACAAAAGACGAGTATGAACGATCCATTAAATTTTCAGTTAAGTAAATGTAAGGTGATTTGTGATGCTCAATTGACCTTAAATGATGCACTCTTAAGCTTAAAGCAGATGATATACAAAATATTTTACCGGACCGACCTACCCGCCTCTCGGATCCCACATCAATAAAGTACGCACAGCTTCTGGCTTGAAGCGACTAAAAGAGGTATTTTTCAGCTACATCTAGTCTTAAAAGAAACTCACCTCAGGCACTCCCAACACCCCCTTATGCTCGTAAGGGGACAAACCGTCAGCGTAATTGCACGACATTTTTATTGAGAATTGTTAATTTAACATTATCTAGATTTTAGAATTTATTTTTATTTTTGATTTCGAAAATTAACCAATAAAATATTTTTACACTTAAGTTATCAAATTACCCGAGACCATTCGGCCAAGTATTCAATACCAACGTTGCCGTTAATTCTTTTGGTTTCTGCAAAGTTTGGCTGCACAGTGGGAATTCTATTTCAACAAAAAAAGTCGTTTTTGAAAATGTATTTTTTATTTGTGATTTATTTCAACACTTTTAAAACACATGGTTTTATTTACTGTTTACAAACAAAAAGACATTCACAATGTAGGTAAATCAATTTTTTAAGTAAACTTATTTTACATAATTTAAACTTTAAAAAATATTTTATTATAGCATTAACAATAAGGAACGTTCATAAATAAAGTACCGTAAAATTTCCCGTCCACCCTAGCCATCCGTCCATCGCATTTTCAAAAAAAAAGAAAAAAATACATAAGAAAAACATTGAGTGTGACGCCCCCTTCTTTACGTAATTTAAGAATGTATATGTAGTCTAAACTTGTACTCATTTACAAAAAACTTCCTTTGATGCATACACAATGATAGCTTGCTATCTATAAACACATATTTCACTCTCTTAATTTACTGGATATAGATAAGTTGTTATGTTTAAATATCTGTAAAATTATCAATATGCATTTCAATGACAATATAACAAACGTTACTTTAAATCACAATTAAAAAAAATATGTTTCCTCCCAAGAGTGAAATTATCAAATACTCAAAGAATGTTTATTTATAAACAGCCAAAAATATAAAATGAGCAACCAAGAAAACTAAAAAACAGGCCTACTAAAATTTTCTTAAAACAAATTAAGCAAACAATATGTCTAATTTAAAAATCGTGGCGCGGAACATCTTCATTTTTAATATTCGCACCACGATTTTATATCGAACCTTAAAATATATATATATTATAGGTCATTAACGCTAATGTAAAATAGACTGTAGTAAACTTGAAATCTGCCAAATTATTTTTTCAAATAACTTAAACAAAAATATTTATTTTATTTTTTACTTTTTGATCTTAATCAAATATAAATAAAATGCAGGATGCACAATTAGGAAAACCTTTTTAAATCTAACAATGCCTCATTACAAGGTTACTTTTCTGTCAATTCTGTAAGTCCATCAAGTGGTACTCCCATTTTATTCATAAAATTGTATTCTCACCGGAACAAATCATAAATCGGAAAACCGCATGTTCGTATCTGTTTGGATTTCAAAGTTTGGAATTTACCTCATTTAGACTTCTCACCCTCCCTTTACTTTCGACTTTTGTTCATAAAATGTTATTCTTACCAGATCAAATTATAATTCTAAAAACCACATGTTTGTATCTGTTTTGGTTCCAAAGTTCTGAATTTTCGCCTTTTTACCCTCACCCACCCCCGTATTTTTTACCCCCTTTACACACCTCATTTACCCCCCACCATCGTTTTTTTCATAAAATTATATTGTGACCAGATGAAATCATAAATCTGTTTGAATTTACCCCCTTTACACCACTCACCTACGCCCTACCACCGATTTTTGTTAATAACATTCTATTGTTACCAGATGAAATTATAAATCTCAAAACCGCATGTTTGTATCTGGTTTCTTCACATTTCGGTTTATGCGTTCATTATTTTTTAAATAAAACAAAAATTATAAGCTTTATTTCAAGAATAAGGGGGCGTGCCCCTTTGGCCCTCCCTCGTGGATCCACCACTTTGAGTCATATAGTCATTTCTCGCATAATTTCTACGACTCTTTTGTCTTCTGACAATTTTTGTAGAAACACTTCGTTACCAAACTAGAGGTTAACGTTTTACAGATTTTTAGTCTTAACTTACTTACTTACTCCGTGGCTCACAACCCTGGGTGGGTCTTAGCCGACAGCACAACACGTCTCATTTTGTTCGGTCAGTCATGAGTTCCTGATCCACATTTATTGTTCTGAGGTCTTTGCCAATGTTGTCCCTCCATCGTAATCTGGGGCGACCCAGTGGTCCCTTTCCCCTGGGCGCATCTTCGAAGGCCAACTTTACCACCCGAGAGTCAGGAAGTCATCTTACGTGGCCGGCCCACTGTAGTCTTCTCGACTTGATTTCTGCAGTTCTACTAAGGCTCCCGTATACTTCTTCCAGTTCTCTATTAGTTCTCCAACGATTTGCTGCCTGCTCGAAAATGGGCCCGTATATTTTTCTTAGGACTTTTCGTTTAAAAATGCACAACCTTTCTTCATTTGCTATAGTTAAAATCCACGTCTCGCAGCTATACATCACTACCGGTCTTATTCTGGTTTTATATATAGAGATTTTAGTCGGTCTCGTTAGTATCTTTGATGTCAGAAGATCATACAAAGAAAAAATACATCTATTTCCTGCTTGTATTCTGCAGTTTGCTTCCTGTGAATTGTCTGCGTTTTCCATAGTGCGTTGATTCCAGGTATTTTGCTCTATTCTATTCCTGTTTCCTCGATTTCTGGCTATAAACATATACTTTGTCTTGTCTTCGTTAACTCTCAGTCCCATGGTCACATCTTTTATATCTAGTGTGGTGTTGCTAACTGTATCCACATCATCCGCAAACGCTTACACACACGGACCATTGTTTGTAAAGAGACTACGGCAATTATGGATCTCAGCTTTTCTTGTAACAAATTCCAATCCAATATTGAAGAGAGTTGGGGATAGAGCATCTCCTTGCTTCAAGCCAATATTAATTTTAAATGTATGTGAGTATTCGCTGTCTATTCTCACCTTACTTTGAGCTCCGTTGATGCAGGCTTGAGTCATTCTAACCAGTTTCTTCGGGATACCCAGTTCCTCCATCGCTGTTTACAGTTGAATTCTCCCAGCGCTGTCGTAGGCTTGCTTAAAATCTACAAATAGTTGGTGTAAATTTTGGTCAAATTTCTAGCTCTTTTCCATTAGCTGCTTAACAGTAAATAGCTGGTCGATGGTAGAACGCCCCTGCCTAAGCCCGCATTGGTATTCTCCTACCATTTCTTCGGCATACGGTTTTAGTCTTCCTAGTAAGATGTTGGCTAACACTTTGTAAGCTGTATTAAGTAGTGTTATTCCCCTGAAATTTTCACAGATCGAGTTGTCGCCCTTTTTATGCAGTGGGACTATTATTCCTTCTCTCAAATCATGGGGGCTACTGTATTCCATATCTTTACGACTAGCTTATGTATGGCTAAGTGTAGTGCCTCTCCGCCATATTTTTTAATAAGTCCGCAACGAATAATCTCCATTATAATATGCCACTATTAAATATTTGTTTTGCTTCCTCCGTTACCTATTTTATTCAAGATATGTAAAGGCAGCCTTGTTGGTTTTGTTTTTTTTTCATTGTGAATTTTGTGTTTACGATATAATTTGTGGTCTCCTTTGCAGTATTACGTCAACTCAACCACCACTTTTTTTTGTTTGTTTAGTGCCGTCTTTCACAATGTTGTGGCCCCTGGCACTTGTGATCTTAGAGGTCCTATTCTTGAGTATTTTGATTTAAAAAATCATCAAAATTCGCGGTTTATCAAAAGCAAAACAAAAAAACTTTTAAACTATAAACAAGACCTGTAGAAATTTGCTGTACAATTTTTGTGGCGCTCAATGCTTTTTGACTTTTTAAAAATTCCCATAGAATATAACCTTGGTGCGAGCTACTACCCAGACCAATTGAGTCAAAATTTCTAAATTTAGACCAAACATTAAAGAGGTCAGGTCTAATATTATCCAAAAAAAATTGCCCTACCTGTCATTGTTTCCAAGATTAACATATTTTATTTTTTCCAATTTAGCACAAAACAAATTTTGACTAATGGACATTAGATCCTTAATGTCATATAACTGCAAAACTTTTTAAAAAATTGATATAGACTTGCCCTTGTTTGACCTTGATTAAAATCATCTTATAATGAAAAAGTATATTTTCGTGTTTTTAAAAAAAATTTCACTGCGCGTACATTTAAGAAACTCTTTTAAAAAAGAATACTTAGCAGGAGGCTTAAGGAAGCCCTGAGGCACACCTCCCCGGTTTTTTTTATTTAGCGCTTTTAGTCCAGGAGCTATGTTTAAGTTTTTTTGCTTTGCTTTAATAAATCTCGAATTTCTTTTATTTTCTTAAATCAAAATTTTTTCGAATAAATCTTAACTTTTCAGGTCGCATATTGTCAAATGACCTTGAAAACATTTTTTTAAATCACTGAATACAAGTTAAAGTCCATATCATAATTATTGAGATAACTTTTTGACAGTTATCAGCTGTTTACCATAACAAATAGCATAGGCCAACGAAAAAAAGTTGTAAAAAGTTGGCTCATATAATAATGATATAGGTTTTATATAAAAACGAGTAGAAGCTTGACTAAATGGGTATAACCTAATTTTTGACAATTTTTTTCCGCAATTTTTTTAAATTTCCTCTACCCCTTCCACAGTGAAACAATATCAAGTGTGCTGTAGGTTAAAATGTTGTATTTTTTCACTGAATATGTGTACAAATTTTCATGCTTTTACCCCCATTTCCCACGTGTCTAGGCTGTAGAGCTCGGACTATACCCACATTTCTTTTTAACGGATACTTTTATTTCTGTTATTGTCTTGAAAAGTGCATGAAATTTTAAAGCTTTTGCTATAATTAAAATAAAAATTAATGAAAAAGGGCATATAAGTTTTAGTGAATCACAAAACATCAAAATTAATATACATGTATTCAGTGGCGGATCCATGAAGAGAGGGCGGCAGCAGGGATTGGCGTCCCCCTCTCTAACATAAATATAATGTTTAGTTCTGGAGCGCCATCGTATTATAATATAATAATTATTTAAAATTTGTTACAAATCTACTTCATCTTTTAAAAAAAATTGATAAAAAACAGCAAAGAAACAATTTTTCCACCCGAACCGAACCTCGCGAAAATCTAAATACTACGACGTTCTCGTGGGTGCCCGCTCACGCGTCACATGATCTCAATAAGAAATGTTGTGACAGTCATGTGATGCGTGCGCGGGCACGCACTTAGAAAAAGAAGGGTCCTTCAATTTCATTGGGCACGCACGAGAAAGTCGTAGGTGGGCACCGGGCTTTACCCTGTTTCCACCAATGCATGCCCACCCCGATTCAAAAAACGCATCGGTGACGCTGCATTTAAAACCGGTGGAATTCCATGGCCCATCACGTGATGCGTTTTCTGAATCGGTGTGGGCATGCATTGGTGGAAACCAACGATTATAAACACACAGGATTGCTTATTTCCATTTAACTCTATGTTAGCGCCGCTCAGCGAGACGAACATTGTCTGCTTACGTCACCAGCGAACCAGTTGCTTTGTATTGAGAGTTCGTGTGATTTTAAGGTGTTTTTGACGTTTTTACACGGATCACCTAATGATCCATGGTTTTTACCTCCGTTTTTTTGCGTTTTTTCATTTATTTGACGGTGTGGTTGACTATTTAGGAGGTAAATCTGAGGGCACGGCAGTGCCTCGCCAAGTTCACGCACCGTACCATCTATTCTAGAAACATTTTAGCCGATATTTGACCTATCTAAAACTCTACTTCGGAATGAGCTACGAATCTCAAAGTTTGCACAGTCGTAGATCTCCATGGAGTTAACAATCCCTTCATATTTAGTTTCATAGAGTTCCCAAAAGTACTGAAGCAGTTACGAAATTTCAAAAAACGTCGAAATTGTCACTCACTCACTCACTCATGTATAGATCATCAAAATTCTACTGTACTTCCAGACATGCTACAAAGCTGAAATTTGGTAGACTGATAGAAATTATGACCAAACCCCTAAAAAATATCAAAAAACCCCAAAATTCTAATTTACTTCCCTCCCCTATACATGTAAAGTTATGTAAGAGTAACATTGCCCACTTCCAGATATGGCAGACTGATAGGAACGATGATAAAACTATAGAAAAAATTAAAAAACCACAAAATTATAATTTGCTTTCCTCCCCTATAAATGTAAAGTAATGTAAAAGTAACATTGCCCACTTCCGGACACGCTAGAGAGCTGAGTTTTGGAAGGCCGATAGTAACTATGATAAAACTATAGGAAAAAATTAAAACACCTCAAAATTCTAATTTACTTCCCTCCCCTATAAATGTAAAGTCGTGTAAAAGTAACATTGTCCACTTCCAGAAACGCTCGAGAGCTGAGATTTGGAAGGCCGATAGGAACTGTGATAAAACCATAAAAAAAAATTAAAAAACTCCAAAGTTTAATTAACTTCCCTCCCCTATAAATGTAAAGTTATGCAAATTAGCATTGTCCACTTCCAGAAACGCTAGAGAGCTGAGCTTTGGAAGACTGATAGGAACTATGATAAAACTATAGGGAAAAATTTAAAAACACTAAGATTTTAATTTACTTTCCTTCCCTAAAAATGTAAAGTTATGTAAAATTAACATTGCCTACTTCCAGGAACACTAGAGAGCTGAGCTTTAGAAGGCTGATAAGAACTATGATAAAACCATAGGAAAATATAAAAAAACACAACATTTATAATAAGGCATTGCAAAAGTTTTGAACAATATCCCATATATTTTACTACTTTAAAACTTAAATATTATCCAAATCCTTTAAAAAAGCAGTGAAATCATAACAAAAACATTTCATGTAAAAAAGCTAAGTACGCGAAAGTGGTATTCCGTAAAAAGAATTGAGATAAAAGTAAAGCTAAGTTCTACAATACAAATTTCAAAATCAATGGTTCTTACTAGTTTGGAAATGTTTTTCTTATTACTATTACGGCTGCAAATGACTCTCAGGAAATTGAACGTAAAGAAGTTTGGCTGGAATAGCAAAGTTTAAAAAAACATTTCCAAACTAGTAAGAACCATTCATTTTGAAATTTGTATTGTAGAACTTGGCTTTACTTTTATCTTAATTCTTTTTACGGAATACCACTTTCGCGTACTTGGCTTTTTTTTTACATGAAATATTTTTGTTATGATAAACCTTTAGAAATGTGAATTAAGTGAATTGATATAAAGAAAGCACATTAATTTATTGTTGAAATAAAAGCTTTGTATTCCCTCTTTCAGTGTAGAAATATAAATATATATACTTTTATATTATTATGTTTATATAAACTTTTATTTTTTTTTTGATTTTTGGAGACTCCTTGCTCATTAAATTAATCACATTAAAGAAAATTGGTAATTATGCCGCAAACGTACTTCTTTTATTAAACTGATTATTGGATAGTTTATTTTGTAGACAGTTTCTCCAAGTTTAGTTTCAGTTTTTTTCTTAAGTTTTTTTAGTCTCTTTATAGAAATTTTCATCAGATACATGTTACAGGAGAAGGAGTGAAAACGGGCGCTGGGTGGGATAAAAACAACTCGTAACACAAACAATGTAAATCATTTGACAAAAAAACTTATAAAAATCTATTGATTTAAAGCATAAGAAGTTGAAAAACACATCTTATTTTGGCTGTTTTCTCCAAAAACTGACTAGTATTTGATATAATAATATAATAAATATTGCAATTTTAGATCTGAAATATCAAATAAATCCTTTTTGTTACTACATAATAAAGTGTATTTTATTATATCCGCAACAAAAACAATAAATTATACATCTAGTGATTTAAATTGAGTAAACTTTTAGAAAAAATCCTACTTCTATTCTAAAACCTTCAACTATTTAAAAAAGAAACTCCAACATATCGTCTGGTAGGAAAATTCAGCTCTCAGAGCAAACTCTTGATTTATCAAATCATTTGATTTAAATTAATGAAATTATTAAATATATTTACTATCACGATTAAAAAATTTGTTTGCAAATAAGCAAGAAAAAAGCGGGAGAAACTCACGATTGCAATATGTATTAAATGAAGCGCGCTGAGCAGAGGTCCACTAGTGAAGTAAGCAAGGCGCCGCCTACCGCTGAAAGATTCGAGCTAATGAGCAATCCTGTGTGTTTATAATCGTTGGGTGGAAACAGGGTTTTCCACCCCCGTGAAAATGACATACGGAATATAACAGCGCGAACAGCGCCTGCGATCTGGACAAGGGACTAAATTGGAACTAGACATAATGACGTTTGACAGTGTCATCCTGTTCTGTGGTTTGACTGCTGTTGTGGGAAAGAGAGAGAGCCCACCAGAACAGACAGAAAGAGAGACATGCGACACACCTGAATTTATTATGTGGTGAATGTCATTTTTGTCGGGTGTTCCCCTCAATCTGATTTTTGATAAAAAAACTAAAATCAAATCATTGTGTACTAGATCGGCATATTTTGTGATTCTAACAAGCAGTAGCAGTGTAAAAAAGAAGCAGCAGCAGTATAAAAAACAAGGAGCAGCATATAAAAAGCAGTCAATTCAACGACCCCATACCAGTGAGTTTTAAGGTGGATTTATTGTTCGTTAAAGTAAGGTAAGGGGTAAGTTCATTTATTTAGGCTTACTTCATACTTTCCACTATGAACAATGGAAATTTCTATTTTAAGTAAGGCCGCCTTGTTTATGATAAAAACAAATAGGTTCTAACTTATAAGTCTAAGCTGTTACTACTTCTGAAGTGTTACAGTGATCTATCACTCAGCTGCGACACAGTTTTATGCCAAAAACCACCTTCGCTTAGTTTCTACCACCAAGAAACCAACTACTACCACCTTCTGTGGCTTCTATCCCCAAAAAACCAACTACTACCACCTTCCCCTACTTCTAACCCCAAAAACAAACTACTACTACCTTCGCTGAGCTTCTACCCCTAAAAAACCAACTACTGCCATCTTCTCCTAGTCTCTGCCACCAAAAAACCAACTTCTACCAACGCTTATCTTCTACCACTAAAAAACCAACTACTACCTCCTTTGATTATGATTGTAGTATTTGGTTTTTTGGTGGTAGAAGCTAGGGGAACTTGGTAGTAGTTGGTTTTTTGCTGGTAGAAGCTAGGGGAAGGTGGAAGTAGTTACTTTATTGCTGGTAGAAGGTAGCAAAAGTTGGTAGTTGTTTTTTGGTGGTAGAAGGTAATCCAAGGGGATAGTAGTTGGTTTTTAGTGTAAACCTGATCTGTACCTAAGTGATAGATAGATAGGTAACTGTTTGGGAGTGGTAGCAGCTGTGATTTTTTAGTTAGGGTTTGTTTTAACCTCAAACAATACACTGCAATATCGAAAAGTATAAAAAGGTCATTAAAATTTTGATCTGTAAAATATAGGTAGGGGGGGGGGGGGTCGTACCCCATGAGGCCATATTTTATGTTTGTATTCATGAAATATGTGGAAAATATTAGAAAAACCTTAGCTTTTGGGGGGGGGGGGGCTGCCCCTGACATATATGCCACTGTGTAGACCCATGTTTGTAGGATAATACATTTTTTTGTTGCATCTTACTGCTTACTTTATGGCAATATGGCTTTGTTTGTTATTGGTATTGCTATATAGCTTTAAAATTCCTGCCTCCCTGCTTAATAAGTTTGACTTAAGCCCTGTTCTGACTACATCAAACCCATGTCACTATATCCGATGATGGCACTTGGAATGAGATGGTTGCATGCATTTTAGAGAAACTTTCATAGTGACAAACCAGCTTTACAGCCCCAACTATAAACTCAACTTTACTGTATCAATTTGATCATGGCACATACCTGTTCTTTTCTGGGGAGAAAGAGATGTGTCAATATGGAACTGAAACAGTATCCTTGAGTTTTATAAATAGCATTTTTTATTGCTTAATACCCTGTTCGGACTGTGCAACTTTTCCATGCATGCAACTTTTGTGTCCTCTCTCTCACTCAGATGATGTTACTTAAAGAGAGACAGAACAAACAAGTTGCATGCTTTGTTTGGAAATGAATGAAAATTTGTTTTATTTTTAAGTAAAACAAACACTGTTTTTTTAATTTTGCAAAGGCAGCTTTGTGTTCCCCTCAGATAGTACTAACCAAGTGGTAACAGCTAACCTGTAATTTGTACTGTTTTACTAATAATGCCATGTAAATCTTGGGCTAATGTCTTGGGCGCAGCCAGGGGGGGGGGCAAACCCAAGATTTTTTTTATATTTTTTCCACATATTTCATGAATAAACACAAAAAATAGCATGAAATACGACATCATGAAGCCTCGTTCCCCCCCCCCCCCCCCCGAACCGAACCGAACCGAACCGAACCGAACCCCCCCCCCCCGAATGAGTGAACCGAACCGAACCCCCCAAGACATATTCCTGGGTGCGCCACTGCATAAGCTGTAAAATAATATTTTATTCTGCATAATTACCGGACAATGTAATCTCAGAGCTAAATTTGTATTCAGGGTAGTAATGCTATGTTTTTTGAACAGGTGTCAATTGGAGCTTCAGCAGTCATGTTTTTTAAGGTGTTTTATAAAGTTTCACTGAGTTTTATTTTAAGAAATCTAAATTTTTTAACAATCTTAGTGGAAAGTTTGGTTTGGTGAAGTAAAAAAATAATAATAATTTCTTATGGTAGTGATAGTAGTAATTATTTATTTTTCGCAATTTTTACTGTAAAATCTTTTAAAATAAAAATTTTACAAAGTTTTTTTTTGTTTTATTTATTTTTATTTAATTATTTTAGACAGGTTTTCTTTCTAACATAAAAATTTTTGTTGGTCCCCCAAAAGAGGATTCTATTCACAAACAATATTTTATAGCTTGTGAAAAAAGAAAACAACTAAATAATTTTTTTTACATGTCAATTGTAATGTCAAAAAATGTTTTTTTCACTTGTTGACACATGTAAAAAAAATATATATTTTTTAAACTTTTGAATATGGTGTGGGGTGTGACTGTTCTATCTGAAAAAGGTAGTTGTTATTTTGTCTGCAAATTCTATTACATGTCAAAACTTCAGAAATCTTTAAACTAGAACAGGTCATTATTCACATAACTTATATTATCATGGCATTTTTCTAAGTAAGGCCTGGTTTACCCAAAAACTTAATGCACAATGAACAAACTCATTGCTTAATTTTAATATCTCTGTTTCCATTTCCTTAGTATTGTAGACATAAAGTATAAACACTAAATCTTTCCATTGTGCATTATGTTATGGGTAAATTAGGCATAAAATAGAAAGTTCACATTACTTTGTTAAGTAATCTTATCTACAGTTTGACTAATGGTATCCGACCCTCGGAACCGAAATCAAAAAATATATTTTTACACAAAACATAAAGCCCAATTGTGTAAAATTCAAAACTATACAATATCAGGACATCCACAAAATCATATAAATTCATAAAATTTGACTTGTGTATTGTGTAAAAACATAGTTTTTGATTTCCGTGCTGAGGATCAGATACAATAAGTCAAACTGTATATACAAGTGGCCCATTTTGTCTTATTTTTATTACATATAATAGTGAGTTCATATTGCTCCAATGAAAGCTCCTAATTGTATTGTATTTAACATTTGGGGATATAGTGTGCCTATATTACCTAATGAGTTTGACTACATTCTTGAAATATGTAATGCTCAAGGGGGAGAGGATTTAGCCTTGCATTATATTCAATGTGCTTGTTTTTTAATGGGGGAAGCAGGCATATTTTTGTCAACCGCTACAAAAAACTGCAGACTACAACAAAAAAATAAATAGGATTTGTATTATAGCACTAGTGCAATATTGAAACATTATTTGTAATGCATGTAAGCCAAAATGGGTTATATAGGGTGTTGTAAAATTCAATAAAATATTTTTAAAGATAATTTCCTAGAGTGATTTCAATACAAAAAGTTTATATAAACAAAGGTCTACAAACACTTAGTAGTAGAGATACAGGGTGTTTAAATTTACTTTTTTTATATAGCTTTTACAGTTTTTGTGATATTTAGCTCAAATTTGGCTCGTATATTTACTTATAAATAAGCACTACAAGTTAAGGCATGTCAAATAGGTTTTAATTAATTTGTTTATTTTGATATACTCGCCATACCATACTGGAGCATTTTTTATTTTATGATAGCAGCCTTTGGTGCAACAGCGATTTTCTCTAAAATGGTTAAAGATGCAAAAAAATTTCAGAAAAACAAAAAAGTTTGCAAATGAAACAAAGATTTTATTTCTTGTTTTAAAATCCCTACTTCTTCCTACCAGTGGCTTAAAACAAAAAAATTCTGGGGGAAAAGGCGACATGACCCCTGAAAAAGAGTCACTCTGTACATGTTTACTATTATTTGGCATGTCTAAAAGTGTAGTGCCTATAACTTAATATGCCAAATTTGAACTAAATATCTCGAAAAGTACAAGAGCTATAAAAAACTAAATAAAAGAAACTTTAAAACAAGGCGTTTAACGTTATATAAAAATTTTGCCTTGAAACCACTTAAGGAATTCAACACTAAAATTTTGTTATTGAATAATGAAACACCCTGTATAATGTGTATTTTATAAAAACTTATTTCAATATGTAAATAAACAGTGGCAGAACTACAATGCAGCAAGGCACAGGGTTGCACAGTGATAAGTAAAAAATGATTTCAGCGAAATTAAAAAGGTTTACCTTACCTCTGCCCTGCAGAAGGTCTTGCTGTATGGTGGTTCTATCACTGCTTGTCTTGCAATTCATTGCAGGGAGAAAGGCTGATCAATAGCAAAAATTTTGTACAAATCTTTACATAATCCATGTTTTTGTTGGTCCTGTAAGTCCTTCTTGGTCTTATTTAGGTATAAAGTGATGAAAAAAAATGCCTAACGAATAATACCAAACCAAAGGTCCTGCCAGGACCTAATTTTTACTGATTTTTATTAGTTCGAAGCGCATTGATCAGCCCCTCGGCGCAGGATCTGTCCTGGGAAGGATTTTAGTTGAGTGAACTCTCTATCCGGAAAAGTGTTTATTCTATAGTGTTTTAGTTCAATAAACTGTGTCTATCCCGGAAAGTGTTTTAGTTTACTATCTACTCAACACTGAAATCACAGTTCATATAAATGTATCTTTAGCAGTAAAAAAGCTGGTAAGTACTATAATATGTTTATTAATTAATTTTTAAATATTAATATAATACTGTTCATTGAATATCAGCTGCTGATGGTACAAAAAGTTTGTTTTTGTTTAAAATGAATTTTTTCAGAACCATTTCATATAAAGTTTTGGTATTTTCCATAAATTTTGTAAAAAAAATTATTGTCCACAAAGTTTTACTATTTGACGATATTTTTATGCAAATTTGATGGAAAAAGTATGCGAAAAGATTTAAATGGGATGGTTCTGAAAAAATACATTGTAACAAAAACAAACGTTTTTCCCATCAACAGCTGATTTTCACTGACCAGCAGATTTATTTTAACAAATATCAGCTCAGCTGGTGTTATGAGATATCAGCTGATTTATTTTGACAAAAATCAGCTGTGTCCCGACATGTTTGATCTAGACAGAGAGCTGTAGTCTTCTCTCTTTCTGGACCGTGTTAAGGTTATTCTCGTGTTACCAACGGTTTAACACGTAGTTTGCATTTCTTCCCCTTTGGTGTTCTGTGGGGTTTTCCCTTTGTTATAAATTTTTTTTTGTTTGTTGAAATAGGCTTTGAGGCCAACTGTGGCAGTGCAAAATGGCAACATTGGGAAAGGCAAGACACTGGTAATCTGTCAACTGTCTGTCAATTTTAAAACACACGTGCAATGTTTTGACATAAAATTTTTGGAAAATTTTAAATTTCAAAACTATTTGTTTTTTAGATTTAATTATTAAAAACTTTTAAATTCTTGAAATAATGAAGACGCGCAGCGCCGAAACCTTGGCCCTTGATACCGCCCAGCAAAAACAGGTGGCCAAACAGACTAAAAGGGTAAAGAAGCAATTGAAGGTTAGTTTTTTGTTTTTCACATTTATATTTTTAATTTTTAGCACAAACTACAATAGTTTATCATCTGTTCAATTTATGTACTCGGGGCCAAGACATATGTTTGCCTTCATGTTTACTTACTGGCTCTGTCCTCTTTATTGCAGACAGCAAGTTCATTCAGTTGAATAGTAACTGGTTGGTGTTCTGTGAGACCTGTGTATAAATCTGATGAAAGTCAAACTGTACATGCTATCTCACTTGATTTCTGCATCTCTAAGGGCCAATTTATCAAAAGTGGGTTAGCCCAGACCCGTGGGTTAAAAAAAAAGATGACTGACATATTTACCACATGCCAAAAAAAGACAGCTATCTAAGATAACCCTTGGGTCAGGGCTAACACTCTATTGATAAACCTTTCTTATTTGAGTTTAGTTTAGTTTACTTTATTTACAGATACCTACACCATTTTTAAAGGTTGAATAGAATACAATTTTTTTAATATAAAATAGTAACATAGAAAAAATAAATTTAGGAATATAGCACCTCATAACAAAAAAACTTATAAAATTAAATTAAAACAAGACAGAGATTCAAGCACATCAATCCCTCACAGCTAGAACAGATAGTGACCTATTTTATTTTAAATTTGTTAAAAGATAGGCCAAACAGATCAATAGCACTATTAGTGCAGGCACTGGAGGTAGTTGAGTATGCAAAAAATGAGGACTGCAGTTTGACAATGGATTTTAGCTGACAAAAGGTCACAGATTAACAATCTGGATGTTGCCAAGCCAGGTTTTGGTCCAATTTTTTTTAACCCTCCTTCTCTTATAGCTGTTTACGAATTTCTGAAGTTGACACCTTAAAGCCACAATGACAGAGAAATTAATCAAAAATGTGTAAAAGCCAACCTAAATATAAAATTTTATCAGTTTGTTAAATGTTAGCTGCAAAAACTCCCCAGACCTCCAAAACCTGAGATTTTGCAGTTTTCTGCAAATTTTCTCGAAAACTAAGCTTCTTAGGGAAAAATATGTAATTACCTTTATTATAGACAATAAATTTTCCTTTTCAACAGTGTATTAGTCAGTGAGGTATGACCAATGACAAACTCTTCAGCGGCGTCTGTATATTGAGGTCTACTTCTAAATTCCTTGGTGTTTACATAGATAGCCAACTTAAGTTCGAAATTCACATTGAGTAGCTCACAAAAAAATTAGCAAGTTCTTGTTATATCATAAGAACTATTGAGCTGGAACTTGATAAAAAAATAGCAAAACAGGCA
The DNA here is from genome assembly GCA_963576565.1 of Aspidapion aeneum. Lineage (NCBI taxonomy): Eukaryota > Metazoa > Arthropoda > Insecta > Coleoptera > Brentidae > Aspidapion > Aspidapion aeneum. The sequence goes on from OY755047.1 coordinate 48,674,382, forward strand.
TACCATTCACTTATGGAATCACATATAAGATATGGCATCGCTTTTTGAGGCTACTCAACTCAAAAGTCATTACAATCAGTCTTTATTTTGCAAAAAAGAGCTATCTGATATTTATGTAAAAAAGGTTCCCGGGAATCTTGCAGGGTATTATTTAAACAGGAAGAAATATTGACAGTACCTTGTATATTTATTTGAGAGTCAGTATGTCTAATATTTGAATTGTCTAAAAATTTCTAGTCACCAAGGCTTTTTATAGTTTAAGAGAGTTTTACGAAAGTCTATAGAGATGTATAAGAGTATTGTTTTTTTTTTTAAGTATGTTGTCTGTTTTGGTTTTTACCAAATGATTTTTATCTGTTGCCTTCAATTTTTAACACATTAACGTTTTAATTTTAATTAAGTACCAACTTGTTTTTAAATTGTAAGAGCACATAGTTTTATATATTTTATTTTGTGTAGTACTGCAGTCTGTGATTACTTGTGTGTAAACTCATTTTAAATTATGCATTAATGTTAAATTTTTTAAAATATTTTTTATTTTTTTACCTATATATATTTTTATTATTATTATTTTTCTAATATCTGTTTACGCGACATTACTTTTAGCATAAGTACCAAATAATTTTTATAAGTTGACAGACTGTGTTTAAATAGGTTGAATTTCATTTAAGTTTTAATATATTTAATTGTGATTTATTTTTAATTAGTACTATACAAATTGCCGCCATGATTTTAGTTACTTATTTTGAAAATTTAGGGCATTTAGCAGTAGAAACTTAGTTTATAAAAATAGCTTTGTCAATGAAATGTTTACATTCAGACAATAAAGTTTATTTTGAATTGAATTGAATTGAATTGAGGTGATGTAAAAAAACTTAAAAAAGAAACATGTGTTTATTACATGATTTACCCGATTTTCTTGAAAACTAAGCTCTTTATCAATAATTGTGTCCTATAGTCAATTGTAGACAATAAAATTTTCTTCAAAATAATGTGTAACTAAGTAAGATTACTTTTATTTATAACAATTTAGGGTTGGCTGTAAATTACATCAATTTTGAAAAATCACTAAACTTACCAATTTTTTTACAAGTTTTGTCCGATTTTATCAAAAACTAAGTTTTTGCGGTCAGACTAATACCAAACTTCCCAGCGGCGTCCGTTTATTGAGAAAATGTTAAAAAAATTAAAAAACTGTTTTACATGTTTTAAACTTTATTGTAGAAAATAAAATTCCCTTTTTACCGATATATAAGTCAGTGAGGTTTGGTTAATGACAAACTCTCCAGCGACGTTCGTATATAGTGGTCATATAAAACAAAAAAAAAACATTTTTGTCACATGTTTTACCTGATTTTCCAAAAAAACTAAAGCTTTTGATAAGAAATATGTTTATTTTTAGAAAATAAAATTTCCATTTAAATGATGTATAACTTGGTAAGATTAATTTCATTTTTAAAACTTCGTCGTCTGTAAATAAAATAAATTTTGTAAATTGAAGAAATAGTCTGAAAAATTATCATCATTATCACACACTATAGCCGCCATCTGCATTGATAGTCTTTGCACCCCTCGTACATCCCCACCCTCCCTCCCATCCCTCCTCCACAAAAAAAAAAGATGAAACTCCCCCCGAAAAAAGATTCTAGGTACGGCTCTAGCAGCAAAGGGGATCCCTCCTACTCACCTTTTCTCTGCATCCTGCGCCATAATTTTGTAGGTACGGTTAGATATGTGATGGGGGGCCTACTATCGCGACTGATTCAAATTTAAAGGATATTAAAAAAAATCAAACCAAAATTAATTTGTTTGGTGATTTTTAAACTGTTTTAAACATTTTAAGTTACGGACGTCCCCAACTTTTCTTACCTTGTTATACATCGTTTAAAAGTAAATTTTATTTTCTACAATCAAGTATGAGAGACATTTTTTGATAAAGATCAGATGAAACATGTGACAAAAATGTTTTTATTTATTTATTTTTAAATGACCCCCATTTACGGACGTCGCTCGAGAGTTTCTCATTAATCAAACCCTACTAACTTATACATCGTTAGAAAGGTAATTTTATTTTCTACAATAAAGTTTAGAATACATTTTTTTTTATTCAGCTTAGTTTCTAAGAAAATTGGGTAAAACCTGTAACAAAATTAATTAGTTTGATGATTTGTAAAAATTGATTTTATTTACGGACGCCTGTGAAGTTTTATTCTTAAGATAAATCTTACCTTGTGGTACAGCGTTTAAAAGGAATTTTTATTGGCTGTAATCGACTGTAGGACACAATTTTTGATAGAGGGCTTGGTTTTTAAGATAGTCAGGCAGAACTTGTGAAAAACATTTTCTCAAAAAACGGACGCCGCTGGAGAGTTTGCTGTTAATCTCATTGCACTAACTTATACACTGTTAAAAAGGAAAATTTTATTTTCTACAATAAAGTGTATTATATTTTTTTTCCTAAAAAGCTTAGTTTTTGAGAAAATTAGATAAAACTTTTAAAATAATTGGTTAGTTTAGTGTAGGTAAAGTTTAGTGATTTTTCAAAATTTATGTAATTTACGGAGGCTCCTAAATAAATAAAGAAATAAAGGTAATAACATATTTTTTTCTAAGAAGCTTAGTTTTTAAGAAAATTTTAAGAAAACGTAAAAATTTTAGGTTTGGTTCATTGCAAAATTAGTTTTTTCAAATAGAAGTTAAAACAGTCTCTGCTTTTTTCAATTATAGCAGATTTCAAATAGCTGCTATTTAGTAGCAGTTTTTGCAACTGAAGCATTGGAAATTTAATGACTAAAAATATTATTTGATGACCAAAAAAAATGCCCTCTGTGATTTTTTAAATAATATTTTAAGTAAACTACACAGTACATACACAGATCAGATAAAATTAAGTTAGATTAGATGAGGTTGGGTTAACTTAGGTTAGATAAGGATTAAGTTAGGTTAGGTTAGTTTGGTGTATGTGTAAGAAGTGTATGACAGAAATATTTTTTTCAGTTTCCTTCACCTAAATTGACTCAAAATAGCCCAAAAAACCATTTAAAAAAACCTTTATAATATAGGGGAGAGTGCTCCACAGTGAAACAATGTTTTTATACTGCATTCTTATGGCTAGGGTAGAATTTGTCTCAGTGTCTACTATCTTCTTCTCTTTAGATAAGCAAGGCTTTGTCAATGTATACCTATTATTATGACTAATAAAGCTAGATTTTGAATTTGAATTTGAGATATTACAATTTTTAGAAAAACACAAGTTTTAGTTTTTGCTCGATTTAACCAAAATTGTGTCTTTTGCTGTTACCGAAATCCTCATGTAGTTACTTTTATCTGGGACACCCTGTAAAAAAAACACGTTTTGTTTTGGTTTTATCTATTTTGGCAACGTCGGGGTCGCGTTGTTGCATTCCTACGTACGTTTCTTTATCTAAAACAGAGTGTACATACACACAGTGTGTACACTCTCGAACTTTTATATTGGCTAAGAAAATAGGTCTTACAGTATTTTCTTAAAAAAAAAATGTATTTAACTTTAAAAAATATCATGGAAAAAAATAAAAACTGGTATCCTTTGCGATCACACCAGATAACATCTATGGTAAAGGGGATGGGTTAATCTGGTTATTCTCTGAATGGATTCGGTGGCCTGGTCATTCAGCAAATCACCACATGGGACAGGGTATATGGAGTGCCTATTTGGAGCTAGCAGCTAGTGCAGGCTCTCTGTACCCTGTTGATTATGTCAAAAAGGTTTATTACCCATCAGTGGTCTAAGGCTACTACCATGACATTATGTGGTATATCATGATGACTAAGTTTCTGGCCTAAAATATAATTTGAAGTCTACTGGGTTTTATACACTAGATAGTATTTAAATTATTATCTGAGTCGAACACAACAGGTACGTGGTGCACAACGGGCCCAGAAAGGCGGCCTAGGTGCCAGGGTAGATTCTTTAAGGGTGCTAATCGCCACTACCGTACATTCATACATTCATGTCAAAATTAGCGAACAACATCGCATCACGCACGTGAAAGGACCTGTGACGGGGAAACCACTACCGCCAGTTTAGTTTATCAGGTCAGTCAGAAGAAGCTTGGTAAAACTGGGCTGGATCAGGAAAATGCAAGTGCCTCATTTTGGGGCTTTTCGGAACTTGTCTCATTTGGCATCTAGATATTTAAAAATGAATAAAATCCACAGGAAATAAACCGCAAAAATAGGGTGGGGGTAGATTTCAAAAATTAGAGTTCTGCTAAAAATATGACTTGTGTACTATATGCAATGTAACTGTGCATGAAGATCAGAAAAATACATTATCGTTTTTATATTCAGTGGTTTTTCACTGGGGGGGAATCTCTCAACATTATACATTATTCCTCTGAGCTTAGGTGCCCATAATTTGGTAGAGTATTTTAGGAAGGAACCCTAACCATTCATGAAAACCGCAAAGAAGCAAAACAGCGCGCCGAAAAGAATCGAGGTCTCATTTACATTGGACACATCCCTCATGGCTTCTATGAAGACGAAATGCGACAGTATTTTGAAGAGTTTGGAAAAGTGACTAATGTCAAAGTGTGTCGCTCCAGAAAAACTGGCAACAGCAAGGGATACGGCTATGTCGAGTTTAGTGATCCCGAGGTTGCCAAAATCGCTGCTGATACCATGAACAACTATTTGATGTTTAAAAAGAGAATAGTTAGTAAGTTAAAATTCAATTCAGTTGTTTATCCTCTAGGGGAGACCAAGGCTAGTTGGGTATAGGGGGTGAGCGAGCTACCGCATACACCGGTAGATGATAGTGCAAAACACGTGGTGAGTTCTTAATAAATATATTTTGCAACGAATTATGTAAAGCTGTCAAACACTCTCTTGGCTCATTATTTACCCCACGTCGCCATTTTTACGGTTTTATAAAAATACTTGATGACCAAAACTCTCTTAAATAACCCTTATAAGTGCTGGCCAAAGTCCCACCACGCTGCGAAGAAAACAAGAACAGCCTGACAAACAGCGTTGCCACATCCACTGGTTTTCTACTTTTTCGCTAGTTTTGAAAATTTTTTGAGAAAATTTTAGTAGGCAGATTTTCTAGTGGATTTTATTTAATTTTAATATATATTTTTCAGTAATGTAAAAAGGGAATTACCAATAGTCATTGTAAAAATTATTTTAACATAACACAAAAAATTCTTCAGGATTCCTAACCCTCCCCCACCCCTTTAAAACGGACTTTCAAGAAAAACAACATTTAAAAAACATTGAGTAACACGCATGGGTAAACCCTCTGTCTCCCCTTGAGCGTATGTAATTTAAAAATGGCCCTTAATATATTTTTTACAATAATTCTATTGTTGATGGCATTTTTACATTACTGTAAGTTATAAATTAGAATTTACCAAAATCTACTAAGGAAAATCTGACTTTGTAACGAAATAGCGCGTATCACAATAGCGCGGTTTGGTTTGGTTTAGTTTGGTTTGGTTTGGGTTGTTTTAGTACAAGGGTTAATATTGGTCGGGTGGCGCACGGAGGAGTATCTGTATAATAAAACCAGTTAAAAGTAAAAATTACCAAGATACTCAAAACTACCTTCTAACCATTTTTTGTTCTAGTCTAGTAAATGAACCATTTTTTGTTATAGTCTAGTCTAGTGGAATCACAAGCCTTTGTTTTTGACCTGTGTTGTGTTAGTTAGTTCTTATTGTGTTTTCGTATGGCTCATATTAGAAAAACCAATTCCTGAAAATGGAAATTGAAGGTATGTACCATATTTTAAAATGAAATTTTATTCCTTTGTTGTTTACATTGTACGGTTATTTTCCGCCATTTTGGCTTATATGCATTCAAAAGAGTGATATGTGTGTAAAAAAAAAGATGTGACTTATGATTTTTTTACATATATGGTGGTTTTAGGTATTTCTAGGAGAGATAGAAAAAACCTAATCCCACTTGCATGCCTCATTTTTCAAAAGATGATTAAAGGTGAAAATTGCATCTTGATATAGCAAGCTGTTTTGAAGCTACAGCGGGCTTTTGATAAGTCTGCATTTTGGGAGGGGGCCTATAACTTTTTTATTTATGAAAATTTCATATTGATGTACAGTGATTTTTTATAGTTTTTTTTTTAACAAAGAATCCAACTGGGACAATAATTTTTATCTGTCACTTTTAGTTTTTGGCTAGGCTTCCAATAAAAGTTAGTTCTTAAAATTATTTACTTATAGAACATTATAAGGGACATAATTAAATGCAATGACTAATTCTCTAACCATTTTTTGGTTCAGCAAAAAATTTTGTGTACGCCAATAAAATAAAATTGCCTAAAACGGTGAACAATAATTTTAAAAAGGAGTATCATATCAAAAAATTAACAACATGAACAAGGGAGGATCTAGGAATTTTATTAGGGGGGTGATATCAATGGCTAGGCTTCAAAAAACTTATGCATATTGGTTCGTCCCGCCTTCCTTTTTGTAAATATGTTCTTTTTACTATAATTTACCAAATTGGTTCGAATTAGGCTATTTGGTGATTCACTAGAGCATTTTCTATTTTTTGTTTATTTAGTATTAATTAACTAATTAAGTACTTAAAATTACTGGGTTATTTGCATTTGAAACTCCCGCGGTTTTAAAGGCAAATATTACAATTTGCTATAATTAATTTACTTTACATAAAATGCATTTTGAATTACTAAGGTTCCTAGTTCCTTTAATATGGACCTTCGTAATCTCATTCCTTCCTACTTATTCCTTTTCTCCTACGCCTATGGATTAACGACGCCACTGGGCGCCATGTGGGAGAATGAACGCAGCAGCGATACCTGCTGCCGCATCATAGAGAACCGTTTCGCCTTCGAACGATAATACACGCGTGTTAGCGACTCTCCTACCACATGAATGTGGGTGCAAAAAGCACGGTTTAACAGCGTGTCCTCCCATGAGTTCCGCTTCCTGTATAAAAATGGTAAGTGAAAATGCATTATTTTTACCTTACATACATTTGTTTATTGCTACACTAACCTAGAAGGTAAACTAGACCATTTCAGAATCCCTTGTACCAGCTTAGCCTATGACCTTATTCCCTTAAAATTACAGTCCACATCTGACACCGTTAAATTCCAGACAACTCTCCTATCTGGACCACCAGGGAGCCCCATTTTTGATCCTTAGCGACCCGGATTTCTGGAATCGTTTTTTTGCCTTTTTAGGTTAGTTTTTTTTACTGGTTTCAAATGCAAGAAAAACCCTTGTTTTTCCTAAATGCCTTTTTTACTGGTTTCAAATGCAAGAAAAACCCTTGTTTTTCTTACATGCCTACTTTAGAAAACCCCTAGGTTTCTAAAATACATTTTGCGATTTTTTTTGTGTAAAAATTAAATATTTTTAACAATAAATTTAGCCTTTTCATGCGAAAAACCAAACACAGATAAAATCTGTAAACTACTATGCTTTTTTTTGTTTCGAATAAATCAAGTTTTTTCGTTTCTTTTTTGTAAAAAAAAAACCGTATGGAATTTGGGTGTTTTTTTGTTTGTCACTGGAAATAGTTTAAAATAGTGTCTGCAAAGTGCTATTATTTTAGCCGTTGTGCCTTCACATTTGTGGATTGCTATAATTATATCCAATTTGCTCGAAAAAAATCTCCAAATTGCCATATTCATTTTTGCTTATTGCAAATTGCTATGACTATATCCGATTGCGGATGCTTTACTATATTCGTTTTTGCGTAAAAATTGCTATGAATATATCTATTTCTAATTTACTATTATAATATCTGTCTGCAAATGGCTATGATTGTATCCATTTTTTGCGTGCATAATAAATTTTGAAGGAAATTTAATTCTTAACTTGAGAATTTGTTTTCGTGTAAAGGCAGATAAATAGTTTTACCAAATTAAATGCTTTTGATTTGTAGGTATTTATTTTTAAATTTAATACATAGTAGGTACCTACTTATTTGAATTCGCGAGGCGAAGATAAAAAAACTTATACACAAGTTTTTTTGTTATCATTAGTTTGCATCGGGTATTTTCTTTACTTTTGTGCGCTTATAGTTTGATTATTGTAATTAAACGTAGGACATTAATATTTATACAGGGTGTCCAAATTTTGATTTTTTTTTCAGTTTACCTAATTTTTGTCAATTATTTTTTGGATTTTTTTTTAAATCATGTCTAGTTCGGATAAAATTTTAAAGGCTAAAGCCTTGCGCTATAGTGCGATTTCACAGCTAAATTTGATCATTGAATCCGCGACCCTCGCAAAAAATGACCCTGCCTATCACAGCGGCTTTAAAGTCAAATTTCGGACATTGTCAAAAATCAAAAAAGATTTTGAAAAGCACCATAATACTTTGTTGACGTTGGTAGCCTCTGATGAGGATCGCTTAGTAGTAGAAAACAAAGTGTTTATGGACTTTTGCAAACGCTGTGACGAGATTTCCACTATATTTTACGAACTTTTCGAACTACCCTTTGAAGATGGAGGGCTTTTGAGCAGTACGATAAATCCCATGGGCAGTCCCTGTGCCTCCACAGACCAGCATGGTTTACTGCCTAGGATAAAAATACCTCTTTTTCAAGGGGAATTTAAGGAGTTTCCAACCTTTTTGCAAGCCTTTAATGCTACCGTGCACAATAATAGGTCGCTGGGAAACTTTGAAAAATTCAATTTGCTTTTTTCTAATTTAAAGGGCCCTGCCCTGGATGTCATTTCTGACATTCCTATCCTTGCTGAAAATTATTTAAATGCCTACCACACCTTGGTGGATAGGTATACAAATAAACGATTACAAGCTTACCTTCACTGGAAGGCAATTGAAGGCTTCTCTCCTCTTACTAAAGAGAATGCTACGAATTTGAGGAATTTGCTTGATTGTTTTTCGAAAAACTTAAGTGCTTTAAAAGTCATGGGTTTTAAAACGGAGTTTTGGGATTATATTATGGCACAAATGCTCTTGGATAGGGTGGACCTAACCACGCGCAAGGCATTTGAGCAAAATTATTGCTCCAATGAGATCCCCTCTTATGATAAAATTCGTGCTTTTGTTTCTAGCCATTGCATTGCGTTGGAACAAATACAACAAACTCAAGATTACTTAAAAAATAAAGATTTGTCAATTTCAAGTCAGAAAAATCAAGCAAAGTTTCAAAATCGATCTGCTTTGTTTGCTAATACTCAGAGAGCCTCCAAAAATGCCTCCCAGTCTCCAAATGGCCAAAGTGGCTTAAATAATACTCCAAACCCTCAAAATTTTTGTTTTCTCTGTAAAAGTGGCGATCATATAATATACAGATGTCCTAATTTTTTGGCGAAAACTCCCCAGCAACGTTTTGAGATTGTTAAACAACATAAAGCGTGTGTCAACTGTTTGGCCTCAAAGCATAATTTACCCCAGCAATGCAAATCAGAAAAAAGATGTTTACATTGTGGCCAATTTCATCACAGTCTCTTACATTTTTTTCCTATTAATTCTACACCTAGTTCTGCGAGTAGCCCCTCTACTTCTGCAGTGCAACCCCCGAGGAGCCCCGTGGCTACCGAATTTAATAGAACCACTAACACCATTGTTACTGGTATGTCTTTAAATGATCGCGAAGTACTTCTCTGTACCGCTTTAATACAAATACAGGATGTTTTTCAAAATTGGCACACAGTGCGCGCCATCTGTGACTCTGGTGCTCAATCTTCATTTATATCTAAGTCATGTGCTGATAGTTTGGGCCTTCCTAAATTTAATATCGCCAGGACTCTACAAAGCTTAGATCGAATGACAACTTCGGCAAAATCTGGAATTAATTGCAATATATCCTCTTTGCGTGATAATAATTTTGTTTTTAATTTTGATGCGATAATACTCGATAAAATTTGTAGTGATTTACCTCATTCCTCATTTTCGATTAAAAGTTTTCCTTTTCTCGCCAACTTAGCACTAGCTGACCCAGGCTTTAATAAAAGCGATAAAATTGATTTATTGTTGGGCGGCGATGTGTACCCTTACATTTTGCTAGATGGTCGTTTGTCTACGGGACCCAACAACCCCGTCTGCATTAATACTATTTTTGGTTGGGGAATAATGGGCAATCTTTCACTTTCACCTTCAACTACAAATCAAATTAAAACATTTTTTACTACGTCAATGAACGATTCTTTTGTCAATTTAGATAAAAATCTACAACGATTTTGGCAAATAGATGACATACCTAATGTCAAGGCCATTGACCCCGAAGATGAGTTTTGCGAAAATTATTTTTTGAAAACTACCTCAAAAAATGAGGAGGGGAGATATATTGTATCTTTACCATTTAAAGTTACTGCTCCAGATTTTGGCGACACTCGATCCATTGCCGTACGTCGTTTTTTCTCCCTTGAGAAGAAATTGCTACAAAACCCTGATTTTTATGCTGCCTACAGCTCTGTTTTACAAGATTATTTAGATAATAATCATATGCAACCGGTTTCTGCACCTTTGCCGACCGAAATTTCAAATCATTTTTATATTGCACACCATGCGGTGTTTAAAAAAGATTCTACTAGCACCCCCCTGAGGGTGGTTTTTGATGCGAGCATGCACGCCCCTGGCAAAATCTCGCTCAACAACGCTGTTTATACTGGGCCCCCTTTACAAAGGGACTTACAAAAAATTTTATTACTTTATCGTTTGCATAAATTTTGCTTTTGTTGCGACATCCGTCAAATGTACAGGATGATTTTAGTTGACCCTAGTCAAACTAATTTTCAAAGAATAGTTTGGAGGTTTGATCCTAACCAGCCTATTCAAGACTTCGAAATAAATAGAGTTTTATTCGGGGTCTCTTGTAGCCCCTTTTTGGCTATCAGAACTTTGCTGCAACTTGCTAGAGAGCATGAGGACCTTCCTCTTGCCTCAAAGATCATTGAGGAGGCAGTTTTTGTCGATGATGTGATTTCGGGAAGTGATGACTTTTTTAAGGCCACTGAGATGAAAAATCAATTAATCGAGCTACTTAGCCGAGGTGGATTCGAATTGCGTAAATGGGCGAGCAATTGTCCCGAGTTACTATCCGATCTTCCTGAGTCACACATTTCGATGAAGGCTCTTTCTCTCGATTTAGATGCTGAAAATTCAACTTTGAAAATTCTCGGTTTAAATTGGAACCCTCATACTGATGAATTTTTTTATACTTTCGACTGTTCTCTCCAAACATGCACTAAAAGAACAATTTTAAGTAATTTGGCCCGCATTTACGACCCTCTGTCTTTTTTGGCGCCAATAGTTTTAATTTTAAAATTAATTGTTCAATACTGCTGGGCAGAAGACTTAAACTGGGACGACCCTGTCAGTCCGGAAATTGTTTTTAAATGGGAAAAATTTAAAAATGAATTAAAGTTTTTGCATTCTGTTAAAATTCCTCGTCAAATAATTTTGCCTAATGCTAGTCAAATCCAGCTAGTAGGATTTTGCGATAGTTCAGAACGGGCCTATTGTGCTGTCGCTTATATTCGAATTTTTTATTCTGATGGAAACATTAAAGTTTTTTTTGTTTGTAGTAAATCTAGAGTCGCACCGTTGCGTCGTAAACTAACTTTACCAAGACTAGAGCTTTTAGGAGCTGTTTTGTTGGCTAAATTAATGGATTTTTTACTAGAAACGTTCTCGGAAAAAATTAAATTTGATAAAATTCTTGCTTTTACTGATAGCACAGTGACCTTATCTTGGATTCAGGGATCTCCTCACAAATTTAAAACATTTGTTTCGAATAGAACTGCCTATATACAAGGAAGAATTAGCCCTGAGTTTTGGCATTATGTTCCTACTGAACAAAATCCTGCTGACTGCGGTACTAGGGAAATGTATCCCTCTGATTTACAAAGATTTTATTTTTGGTTAGAAGGGCCTTCTTTTCTAAACCAACCTACAAATACTTGGGATTTTATGACAGTTACTTACGATGGGAATGCAGTTTTGGAAGAACAGCGAAAAAATATTTTTAACGTTTTTAATTGCGAACAAACAGTTGAATATTATGTAAACAACTTGTTTGAAAAATACAGTTCTCTTTTTAAAATTAAGAGAATAGTTGCTTACTTTTTGCGAGGGTTACAAAAGTTTAAAAATCCCTCATACAATTTTGCTACTGATTACCTTACAAATCAGGATTACTACAAAAGCTTACTTTTTATTTCGAAATGCGTACAATCTTTTTCTTTCCAAAAAGAAATTGAATTACTAAAAGATAAGAAACAGCTTCCAAAAGCTTTTCAAAAATTATGTCCATTTTTGCATAATGAAAGCTACGATTTGCTTCGTGTTGGAGGCCGTTTATGCCATTCAAATTTATCATACGATAAAAAATTTCCAATTCTTTTGCCTTCTAGTGCAAAATTCACTGAATTACTGATTTTAGATTTGCATCGCAGCAATCTTCATTGTGGTATACAGACCACAACTTTTTTACTAATGCAAAACTTCTGGGTATTGTCTGCTAAAAAGGTAGTGAGAAAAGTTTTAAGTTCTTGCCATACTTGCTGGAAAACTAAACCTAACTCCCTTCAACCCCCTATGGGTAACCTACCGAAATTTAGAGTTTCCGAAGCAAAGGTGTTCGAAAATGTAGGTATAGATTTTTGTGGTCCGTTCACGATTACTCTTGGTCGGACCAGAGGTGCAAAAACCATGAAAGCATATGTCTGTTTATTTATCTGTTGCGCTGTTAAAGCCGTGCATTTAGAGTTAGTCTCTGATATGACATCAGAAGCCTTTCTGGCTGCTCTGCGCCGCTTCATAGCTAGAAGAGGACTATGCTCAAAGATCTCTTCAGACTGCGGGACCAACTTCGTGGCCTCTGAAAAATACTTGCGACAAATTTTTTCTGATTGCGTGAAGGGGGAAGGTATAGTTTGGTCTTTTAACCCACCTGCTGCTCCCCACATGGGAGGCATTTGGGAATCAAACATTAAATCTTTAAAGACTCATCTTCACAGGGTAGTTGGAAATCAAATACTCACCTATGAGGAATTAAATACGGTTTTAACCCAAGTTGAAGCCATAATGAACTCACGTCCTTTATGTGCCTTAAGCACCGATCCTACTGATCTGGCGGTCTTGACTCCTAATAATTTTTTAAATTTGAGGCCTCCAGGTACAATACCCGATCCAAACTACTGCGATATTGCGTTAAACAGGCTGTCCAGGTGGCAACTGTTGCAAAGAATGCACCGCGATTTTTGGATTCGCTGGCATCGCGAATATTTGCACACTTTGCAACAGCGAGCCAAATGGCACCAACCTCTTGCTTCCATTGATATTGGTACTATGGTACTGATCAAAGATGAAAATTCCACTCCATTGGATTGGCCCCTAGGCCGCATTGAAGACCTTATTAAAGGTTCTGATAATGTTCCACGGGTTGCTATTGTAAAGACTACTAAAGGTACCTACAAACGGCCTTTGGTAAAACTATGCGCCCTGCCTACAAATTAAACTCTCTGAAATGCCCCTGGGCATTCTCAGGGGGGTGGGAAATGGTTCGTCCCGCCTTCCTTTTTGTAAATATGTTCTTTTTACTATAATTTACCAAATTGGTTCGAATTAGGCTATTTGGTGATTCACTAGAGCATTTTCTATTTTTTGTTTATTTAGTATTAATTAACTAATTAAGTACTTAAAATTACTGGGTTATTTGCATTTGAAACTCCCGCGGTTTTAGAGGCAAATATTACAATTTGCTATAATTAATTTACTTTACATAAAATGCATTTTGAATTACTAAGGTTCCTAGTTCCTTTAATATGGACCTTCGTAATCTCATTCCTTCCTACTTATTCCTTTTCTCCTACGCCTATGGATTAACGACGCCACTGGGCGACATGTGGGAGAACGAACGCAGTAGCGATATCTGCTGCAGCACAGAGAACCGTTTCGCCTTCGAACGATAATACACGCGTGTTAGCGACTCTCCTACCACATTCATGTGGGGTGCAAAAAGCACGGTTTAACAGCGTGTCCTCCCATGAGTTCCGCTTCCTGTATAAAAATGGTAAGTGAAAATGCATTATTTTTACCTTACATACATTTGTTTATTGCTACACTAACCTAGAAGGTAAACTAGACCATTTCAGAATCCCTTGTACCAGCTTAGCCTATGACCTTATTCCCTTAAAATTACAGTCCACATCTGACACCGTTAAATTCCAGACAACTCTCCTATCTGGACCACCAGGGAGCCCCACATATGAACCAGAAAGGGGTGTCTGTGTATCAAAAGTGAATATAATTTTAAATTTAGGAGGAAAAATTCCCCTTTTCCACCTCCCCGTAGACCCGCGACTCTCATAAATAACAGTAAATAACTTGTAAGCTATTAATAACCGGATTACAATATCGTTATTTTTATCACCTCAACCCCATCAACTCAATCCGTTTGATTCATAACATGTGGGACAGTTTATTTATTTTGTCCCGTTTTATGATATGAATACTCCTATGTGTGGCGGGTTCCTTGCGAGTTTTAACAGTGACGTTTAGTAATAGCAATATTTTGATACACGCTATTTTGAACATGCCCTAATTTAACCCGCGCTATTGTGATACAAGTCATTTTGAACATGCGTCATTTTGATATAAGCTATTATTACAAACACGTCTTTTTTTATGACACACTGTTTTAAAGAATCTGCTTTGATTCGTGCTGTTTTTAAAAGCGCCGTTTTGATACGCGCTATTTTGATAGGAGCTATTTCGTTACCGAGCAGGAAAATGCGCCAATACAATTATCTGATAAAACGTAAAAATCAACCAAAAAAGTAAAAATTTAATAGATGTGGCAACGCTGCAACTTCCGTGTTTCTACTCCTGATGGTGTGAGATACTGATGGTGACTACAAAATATATAATGACACTCTTATAAATATATAAATATTATCAACTTAAGGTTTTATAAGGGGCCTTTTATAAAAACGCACGGTGGTTATATAATACAGCCAAAGGGATCCTGTTCTTCCGGTTATATTACAGAACTTTTATAAAACCACTTTTGGTAAGTTTATATAACTTTTGTTCCCCAGATTCTCCAAATTACCTTTATATAACTTATCGTTACTTTCAGCTATTTTATAAAACCAGGAGAGCTTGTTACAAAATGTGAACACCCTTATAAGAACTGGGAACCAAATTTATGAAACCTTAGGTAATTAAAAATGTTACTTAGCATGGTCAACAGGTTAGGAGTCGGAAAACGGATTTTTCTTATTAAATCTTTCTTATTTGAGAAATGTTAGTAAGGAAACTTTGCGGAAATGCAGCGTTTTAGGGAAAAGTAATAACTGGTTAAAAAAATCTTAAGAAAATTTGACGGAAATGCTTCGTTTTTCATAAAAGTCGGAAAAACTGGTTCGAAACCTAAAATATATATGGGTAGTGATGTTCCATGGAAATGGAAATATTGGAAATTTCCGAACGTGTCTCGGGAATATTGGAAATATTGGGAATAATGGAAATATTTAAAAAATACTTAACTCTTGTCATTAACGATTCAAACGTGATGTTTATTAATATATCTTTCATATTTTGTAACCTTTTAAGCATTAAATTTACTATAGATCAATTTTTATTTCCGATACTATTAAAGATTTTGAGGAAGTAGACTGGCAAAAGGATGTTATTGAGTGTGATGCTGATGACAGCGATCAAGATATGCCTCTTGCACGACTAGCGAATAGTGTAGTAAGCCAAGAAGGAGATTTTTTTGTACAAATTTTGCCTTATTTCTGTTTATTTGTTTGAAGAATAACTCTTTATTTGTGTTCATGTATAAGCCTTCTGTGTTTTCCGGTATTTTGTTATTATTTTTATAAAATATATTTCCAATATTTCCATATATTTCCAATGTTTCAGGAAATATTTCCGGAAATATTTCCGAAAATATATTTCTGAAAATTTTACACTATATATGGGGCTTTCATGTCAATTCGGCCACCTTTTGCACTTAAAAATTTTGATTTTAATAAAAATTTATTTTTTGGTTCCGATTACAACACGATAAAAAATTTGAAAAAATGTTGCGTTTCCTTAAATCTACAGGGTGTTTTATCTTCTTAATTGGCCAAAACATATCTATGGTTTGTGATTTTTTCTGAAAAAATACGAAATTTAAAAAAAAAATTCCTACTACAAGAAGTTTTTTAAAAAATAATTGAAAATTACAAATCATCGCATCACTGACCTTAGTACAAGACAATAAATTTAAAAAATCGCCATTTTGAAAGTGAGCCCTTCGATTTTTTATATTTTTTTGAAAAATGATGCTCCAATATTTTGTCTATTGCCTGCCAAATTCTTGTGTAAGTGCGCTCTGGCCTTGGCCGTACTTATATGTATATGGGCAAGCAAGCAGTCTTATTGAGGCGCCCGGGTTATGAATCAATATCCATTTTATTAAAAAAAGTTGTTTTGCTTTAAGGAAAAAATCTTTTTTTTCCATTCTGACCCCCCCCCCTGCATATGACATCAGCGGCGTCACATTGAAGGGCCAAGACGGGCCTTGGCCTTCCACTGTTTAAAACCTTATCGGCTACCAACATTGTGGCACATTTTTCTAATAATCGTAACCGTAACCTGACATAGGTAACCTAACCTAAACTGCGAAAATTCTATAACGCTCTTAAGGGCTTGCAACTGCTTCGCGTCGTTCTTGCAACTGCCATTGCATGCGGTAAAGGACCACTTCGCACCATCAATCAAATTACCGTAATTTAAGTGGCGGTTAGAACTCTATGTGACACTTCATATTTTTTTAGCCGAGTTTGTTCCATACGAAAAAAGACCGAAGCACCTGTTCCATGGAAAAAGCAGCACCGTTTCTCACACTTCTGTCAAAAGTAGGCGAGGTAAAGAAAAACACAGTAGAAATCAAGTCTTGGATGAAAAAACTCTGGCTAAAAAGAATCGAAACACATTAAAAAAACTTAAATTAAAAATGAAAAAATTAAAAGACTTGGGGATACAATGCAAGGTGTCTCCTATTGGGTTAGATGAAGATAATAAAAATATAAAGAAACCAGAAAAGTTGCTTGTGCGAAAATTCGAAGCATCCAAAAGCGTGATAGATCAAGATTCTGAGGATTCATTTACGTTATCTCTTAAAAAAATAAGAAAAAGTAGAACTTCCTCAGAAAAATTAATATCAGACCTGTCAGATAAAGATTCAAAAGATTCTTTACCTGTTCGAAAAGTAGCAAATAGTAGAACTAGGAATGGGAAGACCTCTTCGGGCCTGTTAGATCAAGATTCTTCATTTACAGTATCACCATCAGACTTATCAACCAAAGGTTCTAAAAGTTCTCTTAAAATAACAAAAAGTAAAACGAAAAATGGAAAGAATGCTTTAGAAAAATCGTGGCTTAACATGAAGTCGAAAAAAGCAAAGTCTTTGGATAGCATTAATACTTTAACATTTTCAAAAAAAGGTTTAAACCAAATCAGTGAAGTGACTCAAACTATGCCGGTAGTTGAGTTGAAATCAAAATCTAAACTAACCAAGAAAAGCGGCGTTAAAAAAGCCAAGGCGGCGAAAAAAGAGAACAAATTAAGCCTGAATTCGGAGACTGTCAGGAAAATTGCACGGGAATTGATTAGAAAAAAAGGTAATCCTTTAGTAAATGTTGTTTCTAATAAATCTAAAAACAGCCCTGCAAAAAAATCATTTAAAAAATTCAAAAAATGATTAGTGTATATCTTGTTTAATAAACGGTTACATTCAAGCTTTTAATATCAAATAGTTTCATTTAGAGGTCTTCAATTCATTGTTTTTATGCCATAGGTGAGCAACTCTCTCTGATAGTTGTTAGGAAGGGGGCGAAACTAAAGATCAAAAAATGTTAAAAAAGTTTTCTGCTCGGCCTGAATCGAACCCGGAACCTCTGGCTTTACGAGCCTACGCCCTACCAATTAGGCCACCGAACTGAACTATATTTTTTTGGAACTTCTCCCTTACGACACTAACAGTTGTTAGAAGTTTTAAAATATAATTTACTAAATTATTTTTATCAATTAATATTTTTAATAAGGTGACGGTTTTTTTTTAATTACTGGCAGCTCTACAAAAGTTCTATACAAGTGGTCATCCGGAATAAACCGTTTTTTCATAAATGACGTCTTTACTTTTAAGCGGATAATACTAGGTCTCGAGCTATTTTCTCATTGCAGTTCGGTTTGGTTTGCATGTTCTAAAAGCAAAAACTAGAACTTGGTATGATCTAGGGATTCATTTATAGTATCACCATCGGACTTAACAGCTAAAATTTCTCTGGAAATAATAAAAAACAGATCCAAAAATGTAAAGAACGCTTTAGAAAAATCTTTGCTTAACATATGAAATCAAAAAAGCAAAGCCTTCGGATAGCATTAATACTTTAACGTGTTTAAAAAAGGCTTTAAATCAACCCAGTCAAGTGACTCCAACTATGCTAGTGGTTGCGTTGAAATCAAAATCGACGAAGAAAAGCGGTGGTAAAAAAGCTAAGGCGGCCATAAAAGAGGAAAAATGCACGGAAATTAATGAGAAAAAGAGGTAGTCCCTCAGTAAATGTTGTTTTTAATAAATCTAAAATCATTAAAAAAATTCGAAAAATGGTTAGTTTTGTTTTGACAGTTGTTTTACGCCACAGGTGAGGAACTCTCTTTGACAATTCTTAGGAAAGGGGTGAAATTAAATATTGAAAAATGTTAAAAATGTTTTCTGATCGACCGGGAATCGAACCAGGGACCTCTGGCTTTAGGCGTTAACTCCCTACCAATTAGGTCACCGAACTGTCACAATACACGGACAGTATTTAGAAGTTTCAAAAAGTTAGTTAATAAATTATTATATTGTTTATCAATTAATACCTTTATATAGGGTTTACTTTTCTTTAAATTACAGGTTTATTTCTGGCTTCTCTAAAATTATAAGGCACAATTTTTCTAAAAACCTAAAACTTAAGCAATACAAAAGTGCCAAACTTAAATAAGTAAGCTGCTATGCACTAGAGGCCCTGTATGTATGACATATTTTAAAGAATAGAGACGCGACAAACTTATCAAAGTCAAATTTGTATAAGTCAAAATTAAAAGAGGGAAATATTGGTCCTTCATACTCTAGCCTTGTTTCGAGAGAGATGCACCTTCCGTCCATGTTAATTCATAAGCCTCAGAAAATAAAACGACAGAATTTTTGACTAACATTTACAGGGGAAGAAGGACAAACGTGCTTGTTTATATGTTGCATGCATGACTATTGATACCACTCACCGCTGACAACATAAATTATTTTATTGAAACGCTAATAAACTTGGCAAGAAAATAATAACCAAAAGATGAGATTGAGTGACTTTGATGGGTTTGTCGCGTCTCTATGTCTTTAAAAGATGTCAAACATACTCTGCACTACCATATACATAGGTATTTCTTACATTACAAAACCTTACAAGAAAAAAAAATGTCGAGAACTGTAAGACAGACCATAATATTCCTATGTATTTTTTGACGCTAAGTTCGAATCCGGGGTCAAAAAAACTCTAGGCGTCTGGAATTTTTCCCATAGGAAATCAATGGAGGTTTAATGATTTTTGATACATTCTACTGTTCAAGGGGATAAAGAAACTTATTTTTTTTTATTGTGAGGTTGTGTTATGGTTCGTCCTTAATAGTAAAAATAAATAGATAATATTTAAAAATCACAGCTAGGATATAAAGTTTTAACTCAATACCATTACTCAAATTCTGGTATATCGTCAAATGAGTACCCAGGTACCTCTTTGTATGCATAGTACGCGATTCTAACATGATAGGCACCAGGTATGAACATTAGAATTCCCAAAACAATCATTGGCCACATTCTAAGTGGAAACTCCATTTGAATACGTCCGCTGAGGGCTAGTGAGCCGAAGACTAGAAGGGTTGTTCCTGAAAAAAGCGAAACAAATTTTATTGTCCTTTCTTGGTTTTGTTCGTTAAAATGGAAAAATACTGATATAAGATTAGTATGTGATAATAACGCTTTATCACGTACTAGGCTTGGTCTTATGAATTAGGTGAGGGTATAAGGCCCACCTTATTTTTATGACCGAATTAAGTTAAAACAAAAGTACAAGCGAAGATTTATCTGGTAATATATTATAATATTACGAAAAATCCGGTTCGACCTAAATTCGGTTCGGTTCGGATTCAAACCCTCTAGGATTCCGGAAAAATTTTGATAGTCGCGATTTTGTTACATTGCTATTTTGTGACATCGCTATTTCCTACAATCGCGACTTTATTACATCGCTATTTTGATAGTCGCTCTTTCATTACATGGCTATTTTGATTGTCGCTATTTCGATACCGCTATTTTAATACTCGCTATTTTGTACATCGCTATTTCGTTCCGGAGCCGTATCTAGTGGGGGCCCCATTTTTTTTTCAATAACATGCTGCAAGCGTGTGGACATCGCTTAACTCTTCAGCATTTTGTGGTCTCGAGTTCCTTTGGTAAATAATTTTGACAAGTTGGTCCCATATATTTTCTATTGGGTGGAGATCAGGGCTGTTGAGTATTAGTCTCAATATTGGTTTGAAACCACTGGCGAACAACATTAGCAGTGTGCATGGGACAGTTGTCCTGCTGATAAACGAAGTAGTTGATTTCATAAAACATCTGCAAGATGATAACATAAAATCTCAACATGTCGTTCACTGTAGAATCTTCCTTCGATTTGCCAAAACACACCCAAGCTTCTAGCCGTAAACCAACCCCACATATTCATGGAGAAATGTCTAGCTTTTTTAATTTGGTTGTTGGATTCTGGATTAAATCTAGAATTTGGTGGACGATACACCAAAATTCTTCTGCTATTCGAAGATAACTGAAATATATTTTCATTTGTGAAAACCACCCTCTCCCAGGAGTCATTACCTTGAAGAACATTATTTAGTGCATAAATAACCGTGGTCTGTTCTTGTTCTTCCCTCAAAAAAGGTTTTTTAGCAGCATCTTGACAGGAAACTTCAGATTTTTTAATCCTTTTGTTAGTAGTTGATAAGGAACCTGGAAACACCGGGGTTGCAAAATAAGCCTTTCATCTTGTAACTCGGAACTTACAGTCTTTTGTCCTGATCTATGATTTCTATCCGTCCAATTATGCGCTTTTTCCATCGTATTATCATTTTATCAATCACAAAATGAGTGCCCCCCTTATAGACCGGCCTTGTAAATTTTCGGAATTATTGTGAAAATCAGTTTGACGCAAAACGTCAGTTATTTTTAATTGGTGAATGCATTGCAAACACAATTGGAAATCTAAATTTTACGTGCTAAAGAAAATGCATGTATGTGTTTTTATGAAAGGAAGAGTATACTTTACACACGGCATGTGTTTTGTGTATAAACCTCTAGTTTCTAATGCAGTCTTATAAAAAAAGGTTTTTTTAGTATTTTAATGTTTTTGATAATGTCCGGTTATTAACAATTCCCTTTTTTAAATTGGATTTTTATACCGTTTTTCTTTAAGATTTTGGACGAGATTTTTTGTCCTTTATAATAAACTGTGGGGACCCGAAAATAACCATAACGACTGTCAAAGTTGTTAAAATTTTAAGCGTTCCAAAATTTCCCTAATATTTAGACTTACCCAGTACCATCAAAAGTGAAGCTAAGGTAATTGCTTTCCATGGAATGGTCTGAGCCGGAGCCTCAAACTGAGCGTCGACAAATTCATTATCTCTGGATGGTAATTTTAGGTAATCCTGATTTTTGGGGCGTTTGCGAGAAGCTGTTGTCACGATATCATCCAGATAACCTTTGAGAGAAAAGTAGGGCTAGAGTTACTAAAATATTCGTTTAAATGTCAACAAAAAAATAAATAGATCCATGACGGATCTGACACCTGCCTAGCTAGCCTATTATCTTTAAGTGAAGCCATGATAATATATTAGCCTTGAAAACAGTTTTTGCAAATATCTCAAAAACTAAAGCTTCTACGAAGTTTTTGGTTATAACACGAATTATTGAGCAAGATATAGTCTACTATATTCCGAAAACAGTGTTATACGATGCTCCGTTAAAAAGTTTTTTTTTGTCGAAACTAATACCTTCTCTAGCCATTGCTACGCGGGCTAGGAAGGTAATAAATACTGGCTCCGAGCTTGGAAAAATTAAATGGAAACGTTTTAAAATTGTTAATTCACTTATACTAGCCACCATAACATTTCCTATCCAAATATACAACGTGGAAAATTAAAAAGGATTCACCTGGATTTTCTCGAAAACTATCTGGAAATTAAAAAAACGCCGAAACACGCCGATTTTGTTTGCAAGGGGGATACTTTTTGACTTTCTTTAAAATTTTTGTAGCACGAACCCCCTTCGAGGGGTATACTTTACCCTTATATATACCTTGTTTTGAATGTCCTTAGAACCGTGTAAAAATTGTAAAAATCTATCCATTAGTTTTTGAGATATTTGCCTTCAAACTTTCAAATTCAACATGGGCTGATAAAATAAAAATTTAACTAGAATTTTATATTTTTCGAGTTTAACTTTGATTTTATCATTCCTTGTTAAATTTGAAAGCAAATATCTCAAAAACTAATCAATGGATTTTTGAAATTTTTACACGGTTGTAAAGATATTCAAGAGAGCTTCAAAACAAGGTATTACTAGACCCACTTTTTCTATTCAAAATATAGGGGTAAAGTATACCCCTCGAAGGGGGTTCGTGCTACAAAAATTTGAAGAAGCTAAAAAGTGTCCCCCTTGCAAACAAAATCGACGTGTTTCGGCGTTTTTTTAATTTCCTGATAATTTTCGAGAAAATCCAGGTGGATCCTTTTTAATTTTCCACCTTGTATATAAAAAAAAATAGGAATAAGACCTTCATAACTAGAGTCCCTGTATGTTGACATATTTGGATATTATATTAATATATCAAAATATGTCAACATACATAACCCATACTCTACCCATAACTCAAAGATTATAGATTATAATATATATTCCATAACTGTCCTCGTGGTTTTCTTCTCTATCCATATTTAAAAACCACTTAATGGGTATTAGTTCAGTGGCTTAGGCTCAAACATCGTGTTTCGTGGGATAGTAAATGTAGAATATTTTTTAAAAAAACTACCCTCAATCGATTGGTAATGGAGCACACAGTTTTAAGTTACCGGACGTTTGTCTTAAATTTGAGTAAGAGGGCTTGTGTGACGTCATTAATCCAGGATGACGGCTCATTTATGTTTTTGGGCTTATAACTTTTGCGTCTAAATAGATTTACCTTCCTTTCTCGCTCTTTCCTTTCTCACGCACCCCACCAAAGCTAATCTATGTCTTAAGATGAGAGCGGCCTATGTAATTAAAAACAGGTATTTTTTAAATAATATTCATGATAAAAAAAATTACTACGCCGCAAAGTGTGGAGAACTGTGGCTGATAACACATCTCCACAAAACAATTAGTTGGGAAACCCACAGGGTAGACCCCCCTATTCCTGCTAATTTTTGGTTGCTATAACAGAATTAAGAAAAAACATCTCTAGAGGGTGGGGGGGGGGGGGTAAACTTTCATTTTTAAAAATTGTAAACCCCTTTTTTACCCCCTATATATATATATATATATATATATATATATATATATATATATATATATATATATATATATATGTAGTTATTAGACGGCTGAATGCCTGAAGGGGAGAAGACTAGAGATTTCACAAAAAGTATCCCAAAGTTAAATTCACCCCGTCTGGGAAAACAGACGTTTATTGGACTAAAACAAGGGAAAAAAATCGCCAACACGCTAGAAGCTTACCTTCTTTCATTTAACAGCAGTTCCACATTTTCACTCGCGGCGCCGTGGACTTTCTTGTGGGTGGAATTTTGGTCTTAATCTTAAAACACGTGTGACTTCTTTCAGTGTCTTTTCGGAAGTGGTTCTTGATTCCCCTGTCAAATACAGGGGGGCGCCTCAAACTCCCAGCGTGTGCAAAACGCGCATGAATTTAGCAAAATGATCAGGTGTTCAGAAAAGGAAATAACTTTCAACAAAGAGATAAATGATCACCTGATCGGAATTTCCCCAAACAAGGAGGTTCTCTTTTAAAGGTTTGGCTAAAGAGCCCAAAAAATATCAAAACAAAATTTAGATTTTCCCAAAAATTCAAATAAAAACAAAAACAAAAAATAACTTGCAGCATTAAACAGTTATTAAAACTTCACTCTTATATGGACATGCAAATTTCATTTATTAGGTATTTCCATTTGTTAAATCCATCCCGGGCAATTAAGACTGTTTCTGTTTACTGAGTTAACCCCTACGTTACCTTAGGACCCCCTTTAGAATAGAATTGAATAGAATCATTTTTCCAAAGAAAATTTACAATTGTGTGAGAATAGTAAAAAGAAACAATAAAAAAAAACTAACAAGATAAAATACATATTATTTAAAAATGTAAAGAGACATGCACCACAGAAACATGAGTGACCTACAAGAATTACCATTCAGCACAATTGAAAAATGCATCGAAGTCATAAAAGGTTTTACCTACTGGCGTGCGGTAAAGTAATTACTTTACCGCACACTGTGCGGTAAAGTTACTTTTTATACGACTGTCTTGTAAAAGGTGGTTTTGCGCACGGAGAACACGATCTGAAAATGGCATTTTGCGCACGCTGTGTGCAAAGCGTTTTGCTCACGCTTATGTCATTTTTGCGCACGCCTATGTCATTTCTGCATACGGGTCTCCCGTCATTGTGATTTTTGTTGTTGTTACCCATCAATATAAGTTGGCTTAGTTCCGAAGCAACCGTCACTGCTCGTATGTTTTGTTGATTAGATACGTCAAAAAATTGTTGAATTTTTAAAGTTTTGTTGTAAAAATGTCGGAAAAAAAAAGTTAAATTAAAATTTGATTTTTCTTTCTTTATTAGCAGTCGTATAAAAATATTGTAAAAAACTCGTTTGAAAACCTCTTTGCACACTCCCTCGACTTGTAGACCTCGCCTTCGGCTCGGTCTA
The DNA here is from genome assembly GCA_963576565.1 of Aspidapion aeneum. NCBI lineage: Eukaryota > Metazoa > Arthropoda > Insecta > Coleoptera > Brentidae > Aspidapion > Aspidapion aeneum. The sequence continues at coordinate 48,699,397 of OY755047.1, forward strand.
CCAAACTGTCTCGATCGTGTGCAAAGAGTCGTTTTCAAACCTTGTTGTTTAAATAACTATTACCGCACGCGCACCACTTAGAAACCTTAGCAACGCATCAATAAGACAGCTTCAATATTTGTTTACATTTCAATTCCATCTAATTTGACATGTTGATTTATAAATTATATTGAATTTTTTGAAAAAAAAAGGTACTCATAGGTAAAATATTGTACCTAACACATGCGGAAAGTGTCTTTACCACCCCGCCGCGTGCGGTAAAATATCACTTTCCGCATTTGTTAGGTAAATAACTATTACCTAGTCGCGTGCGGTAAAGTAATTACTTTACCGCACGCGCACCACTTAAAAACCTTAGCAACGCATCAATAAGACAGCTTCAATATTGGTTTACATTTCAATTCCATCTAATTTGACAGGTTTATTTATAAATTATATTCAATTTTTTGAAAAAAAAAAGGTACTCATAGGTAAAATATTGACGAGCGGCTAGTTCACAACTTGCATTCCATTTGCTATTGGTTGACATAGCCAGGCGGGATTTTTAAAATTAAAACTCTCCTGTCCTCGTTTTGGGAGGTTGAAATCGGTGTTAAACCAAACTGAAACAAAACCTAACCGTGGTCAATTGATGGGAAACGTATCCTAACCGGGGCGTGTCTGGACAGGTTAGGATACGAATAATTTATCAGGGTTAGGTTAACACCGATTTCGACAGGAAAACAGGATAGGGAAGCTAATTTAAACTATATATCATAATTTTTGAGATAACTTTTTGACAGTTATCGGTTGTTTACCATAACAAAAAGCATAGGCAAACAAAAAAATGTTGTAAAAAGTTGTCCCAAAAATAATGACATGAACCGTAAAAGAATATAATATGTTTTTAAAAAACAATTAAAAAAAAAGTAATCGGCATAGATTTAGTTAAATTCAATAGGTATGTACTGCACAAACCACTACACTTTTTAATCACGTACAACTAGTATATATTCGTATTTTACGCCGGAAGCTTAAACATAATGTTTGTTAAATGCTTGACTGGTGGCACCATCTCTTAATATAATATAATAATAATCATTGACTTCTATACAGGGCGTTATACAACTCAATGATAATAATCCAGGGCTATCAAAATGGACGGGCCACGATCCTCCACTTTGTTGACGTCACATCCGGGGCTGATTTTTTTTTGATGGTCACGTTACGACACAGCTGATTGTCTTTAAAATATTGAAGTTGGAATGACGGTTCATGGATATTTGATTTTTTTTTAAATAAAGCCGTTTTTGAGATTGTTTTTACTTTATTCTGGCAGAACAATTTTTTTAAATGTATAGTAAGCCCTAATTTTTCATAGCCGCTTCATTAGCTCACACCAAAATTAAGTTTAAAGCAGAAGCGAATGTGACAATCACATATGACAAAGTCAAATACATGTCAAATATAACAGTTGGCATTTGGTACATGGCGGGTAATTTGAATTCAAAATAAGGAATGCTAAATCTTGAAGATTTTAACCTTTTAATCATGTTGCTTCCTTACAAACCTTTGGTGGAATATCGGGATGGTGTCTGAGAATATTCCACTGAAATTTTGCGGAAATCTGTAGTGCCATTTTGAAAATATCATAAAAAAACGTCTGAACTCCCATAAGACCCAATGTAAAATTCAGCCCCGGGAGAACAGCTGATTTTTTCAGGGTCGTGGCCTCTATTTTTGTGTTGGCCTTGAATAATCTTAAACGGCAACGTTCAACATCAAAAAGTCAGCTGACTATTTCGACCAATAGCAAACGGAATGCAAGTTGTGAACTAGCCGCTCATAAATATTGTACCTAACACATGCGGAAAGTGCAACCCAGTATTTCTGGAGCTGTTGAGGTTAAATTGAGCCTATGGGGTGATGTGTAAATATTATTTTTTTGTCTAGTATTTACATTATGTTTGTTACAAACAAGTTGTTAGTTTTTAGATTTATTTTTTAAGACAGAAGTAGCCATTTCCAGAATAAAAATCCCGGCCCCTGTATGGGGCAGCTGTAGAGGTTGAAATTAAAATTTGCACACACAAAATGTTAAAAAAGCGGCAGAGAGACAGTAATAAATAATTATTGTTATCCCTTTAAATGACCTTATTTTATAATATTATTTTGTACCACCGGTCACATTCAGGTAACGCCGGTCACGTTTTTCCTTGAATATTTGACCGGCATTACAATATTCAGGTTTTTTGAATCTGGCTGTTTTATCTGTGCAGTGTTTAAACACTTTATAATAAAATAAGTTTATGGTACTCCTTGAGAGAATTTTACATTTTTTTTTAAATTTAAAGTTTGATATTTCTTAAAATAACTCATGTGACGGGTGCTACGACACAAAAACATACACGGGAACTGATTTTGTGCTAACGTCAGAAAAATTTAAATAAACATAATAAAAACTTACCAACCTGTTAAATGCAAAATCACGAGCAACAATGTTTTCGTAGCCCGAGATATAAAAAATACTGATATTACTACCTCTGGCGCCAAAAATGTGACCAAATACGGGGTTCTACCGCGGCGTTACACACTTTCTTAGGGACGCACGTTTAAGGAACTACAGTAACTTTGATATAGTCAATACGGGTATGGGAAAAGTTTATTAGAATACTACGACGTAACTGTTTCTATATCGTAAAATTTTTATTTATATATTTTCAATCCTACACAGTAAAGTACAACAGATTTACCATAAGGAACAGGCAACAGGGCCATGTTACCGGCGTTACAACTTTTTATTTGTTCATACAAAAGCTTGTAACTTGTTTTTAAGTAAAACATATGTACTTTTACACAAAAAGAATAAGTGTTATCAGGCAATGCTTGAAAAACTTAATTTTTTTGGCCAGGGACTGGAATAATTGGCATGCAAATAAATTTGCGATGCGATGCACGCTAGACCAAAAATGGTCTCCCCACCACTACTACTACTACTAAATCGTAGTAATAATTGTACTTTTTTGCCCAAATGGGGAAAAGGGCGTACTAGGGTAACTTCGGGGGTAGCTGACCCAGATAGCACACTTTGTCCCAGGGACGTACATTTTATGTCCATTTTACGTCGGTACGTCCCGGGACCAATTAAGTACGTACTATGTAGTATGTTCACTGGCTACGTACATTTTACGTCGGTACTTCTCGGGACCAATAAGGTACGTACTGTGGACGTACGAGTACGTGTGTATACGTATATAGTACGTACATTTTACGTTCATTTTAGAGAGGCGCTTCCGCACCTTTAACAAAGGATTTTGCTAATAGATGGCGTAGACTATAGTTAACATTTAACGGCATTGTGAGAGATATATTACTTAAATAATTAAATCAAGCACTTCAAACCTAGCGAGACTTCGAGCCTCGAGGTAAAACTGTGCGATCCACTCTAAAGTAGGAATGTTCAGAAAGCCGGAATTGTTTTAAATTGTATCTAATCCTAATCCCTCACTTTCTTCTTCTTTTCTTTCTATTTTAATTTGATGTCCTATGGATACGTACCTTGGACTTCTAGGGTACGTACATTTTAGGTACTACATACGTACCATGTACGTCTGGAGTACGTAAATTTTACGTTTACTTGGACGTACCATGTACGTACCTAGTACGAGTTTTTTACGTACATAGTACGTACATTCGTCCAAAATACGTCGGATGTACGTACAAATGGAAATAATGGCTAAAGTTACGTCCCCACGACGTAAGTCCAAAAATGTACGTACACTGCGTCCCAGAGTTACGTACTATGTTCGTTGTTGTTGCGCCAACATCTCGATAAATAGACGGACGGACAGACAGAGCGACGTAAAACGGAAATTAGATTTCCTATAATCAAAACGCATTGAAAATGACTTTTAAAATTTGACATATCATTTTTGCAAGAATACTCTACGAGGCGAGGAAAGTAAAAATGTCGAGATCCCTATGAGAGACAATGATATTTCTGTGTGTGTGAAAAATATATCGATACCCTAATTCTGATACTAACGTGAAAATTCATATTTTTGCGTCAAAGGTTAGTATATATGCATAGTTATATGCTGCTAAATCCGCGCAACCAATAAACCGGTCATTCCCGCGATTTCTAAGAAGTCGCATAATGCTTACTCTATGTAATTTGCTTCTAACTTTTCTTAATCCTGTAAAATTTTGTTGGGTTTTAGAATTAGGGCGACGATATAGGAATATCAAGCATAACATATTGACCTGTAAGCGAACCGAACCGAACTATTTTGTTCCCTATATGTTGACATATTTGGATATATCTAAATATGTCAACATATAGGGACTCTAGTGTAAGGTATTTCCGACACAATAAATTATACAAGCTATTTTATTCACAATGACAATGTAAAAATTGGATATGTGCGAAATCGAATTTATTATAGGGGTGGTGATTGACGTCACACATACATAAAATGGAGTTTCCCATCCTAATGATGGAAATCTTGCTACAAAAAACCACCTTGTACAGTCGGGGACTTTTTAAATTACCGTTTTATTTTTTCTGTCAAAATTAATCAATAAAGAAATCAAAAAAAAAAGTCTGTATGTATACAGAGGTAAGTTTCACAATTTTTTTGTGTGCTTTCAAACTACTTTTCCGAATTTCAAATAGGATTTTTTTTTTCCAGGGCGGCAATTTAAAAAGTCCCCGACTGTACTTATGGTATACCGCTAATGACAGAATAATGGTTTTTGATCTGTTTTCGTCACCAATAAGTAGATTTGAACAACATCAGAAAATTTTGAAAACAATACTTATGTTAATTATTAACAAAAAAATTAAAAATAGGAATTTATAGTGACGCATGAATGACTAAACCTATATAAGATATTTTAAGGTGCTAAGTAATTTAAGGAAAAGTTTTTCGATTTAAATTTGTTAGCTGATATAAGTAGGTAGGTACAGCGTAATTTCCTGTAAATTAGCCCCCTCTTAACTCGATCAATGTAACAGCTAAGTCGTTTTCACGCGAATAACTAGTAATTACCTCTGGTTATCCCTTGGTTGACATTTAAAATCAGCTGTTCAGGCCCTTAGCCTATTACCATAGAAACACCGCTTGAATAGCTTTTTTTATAACCGGTTATTGTTTGTATACTTTATGTTTCACCGATGATCAGATAGTGGTGGCTCAGGATTATGACGACCTCGAATATATGACACGAAAACTAATAGAAGAGTACAATAAGTGGGGACTAGAGGTTAATATCAATAAGACAGAGTATATGTGTATTGGTGGAACGAATCAGGATCTAATCTTAAATACTGTGCAGCGAATTCAGTCCTGTGATGAGTATAAATAAATACTTAGGTCTAAAAATTACAGAACACTAGACAAAGCTATAAAAGATAGAAACGTACAAGGAAGAAAAGCAAAACTTTATTAAATGGAATAAAATTTGGGACCAAAGTATATCAAAACATAACAAAAAGCTTATACCATTGTAAAAAGTATTATTACATACGGCTCAGAAGTATGGCCAATCAAAGATAGAACAGAAAAAATGCTTTCCGCTACGGAGATGGACTTTTGGAGAAGAGCAGCAGGGAAATCAAAAAGAGAAAGAGTTACAAATCAAAGAAGAAGAGAAATTATGACAGTGGGTGAACGTACTTTAGTGGATGATATAAGAACAAAACAACTGGTGTGGTACGGACATGTACAAATAATGGATGATGGAAGACTACCTAAACAAATATTACAATGGAAACCAACTGGCCGAAGAAAACGAGGAAGGCCGAGGAAAAGCTGAAGAGAAGGAATAGGCAGTGAAATAAGAATAAGAGGCCTAGATGATAAATTATGGGCAAACAGAAACGAGTGGAGATTGGGTGTCGGAAGACGTAGAACGTTGTGAAACCGATAAATATATATATATATATATATATATATATATATATATATATATATATATATATATGGTTTGTTGTTGCTTTTTTATGTTTTTTTAAAGAAGTTTAGTTTAATTTGGAAAAAAAGTTTAAATATAATAAACAGTGGTTAGACGAGTACAATGATACTGTTTTTTTTTTAAATAATATTTCGTGTATCATAGGGTGACCATATTGGTTTCGCGTAAAAGGAGGAAGCGAAAAAAATTACACAGCAGAAAAATGATGTATATTTCATAAAACCACAGAAGAAAATTTTTGAGTAAAACAAAAAAAAGATGATGCAGCAAGCGAAAATTAAAAAAAAATTAAATAATTTAAAAAATAAATTGTGCCAAAAATTTTTAAGTGACTTGAATAGTTCGTTCCTGAGGTTCGTCATAAATTGTGCTCATTTCGTTTAGGGGAACAAATTTTAAGCTTGGAGCTCTAAATCCCCTAGATTCCTCCCTTCTAAGGTCTCAATTGGATTGCCGGCCGGACATTTTCATTTTGCCCAAAAAGCAGGACTTGTCCGGCTTTATCCGGACGTATGGTCACCCTATGATTAAAATCTACATTAGAGAAAGCCAAGGGTTGATGAAACTGAAAAAAATTTGGCAAGCCAATAAAGACGAGGCAATTTTCCTTCACAATTGAGGCACACACGATAAATTCCACTAATTGCAAAAACTCACGCAAAAGAAACAAAACAAATGATTGTGAGGTTAGAAAACCCAATAACCTTCCTCAAAAGTGTGGTAATTATCGGTAATAAACGATGACGAACAAAGGGCTTATTAATGACGTCACTCTTCAAGGTGTGGTATATACTAGTTATTCGCTTGAAAACGGCACTAGATAAAATAAGAAAAACATAAAAATAGAATCAATCACGTGACTTTCGACACATTATCGTCATATGAAGGCGGTAAAAAACAAACCCGGGGGGCGCCCTCATGGCTGTGGAAATCCTAATTTAATTTAAAACTGTATATATGTTATTTTATCATTACCACTCCAGTGGTGGGAGTCTTTAATTTAAAGTAATTTTTAAAAATTACCAAACCAATCACTAACTAACCTTACTACAAAATGTGTTTCTTGGGGCGGGTCTGCACTATGCGTATTCAGCAGATGCGTATTTTCTGCAAGAGAGTTGTGGCGTATACATTGTGCAGATTTCGGATGCGTATTTTCAGCAAGAGAGTTAAGACAGGGACAAGCATGCGGAGGTACGTATTTTCGGCGGTATTCTGCGTGATTGTGGATTCTACGCATATATGTGAACGTTCCAATTTAAAACAATGTGTTGTCATCTTGACGAAAATACGCAGCTGAAATACGTATTTGCTGAATAGGCTTAGTGTAGATTCGCCCTTACTTCACGGTGGATAGTGAAATTCCCTTAGAGTAATAATAATGTTATTACTCTGAGGAAATTCCCTTTTAATCGGTGTATCACAGAGTGATCAATGTTATGGCTAACTCTACAGAGACGTCCGTAATTTGGGTCAATTTCAAAAATTACCGTTGTAATTCTTTTCCAAAAAACTAAGGTGAGTGGGATATATAGAATAAGCTTACTTTAAAAAATAAGATATGTAACGGAAATTATTATTTTGGTTATTTCTGAAGTCTTAAATGTGACTTAATCCCCATAATAATACAGCGTTAAAAGAAAACCTAATTTTCCCCAATAAAGTAATTTTTTAAAGTGTAGTTTTTGTGAAAATTTTATAAAAATTTTTTTTTTCTAAATAATAGTCCCAATTTACGGACGCCTCTGCAGGTCTACTTTCTTCTCCTAACCTTATCAAAGAGTACGAAAGAGAATTTTGTTCTCCACAAAAAAGTGTTCTTTGCAATTTTTGCTGAAAGGTTAGTTTTAATTAATTATTGTTTGGGGGGGTTTACGGGGGGTTTTTTCAGTCCTAGTCCCTGTTAACATTTCGGAGCAGGAGCCGCAACCGGCATATTCAGATTTAGTGGGGTCGAAATAGGAGAAAATCAACGCACCGGCGTGCTTTATATTAATAAGTTTGATGGGGAGAGTGGGGGCGAAAAGTTTGGTTGGGTCAGGAAGTACACTATAAATAAAAACAATAGCCTGGTACCCAAAAAGTGGGAGACCCGGACCCTCGTCGCTTGGCGGATGCGCCCCCGCAGTGAGAAATATACATTTTATAAGTGCCTCCTTAAATCTTCCAATATCGTCCATAACATTTGAAAGAAGCCTTGTGCATATAAGGCGGCCAACTTTATAAAACGTCAATGCGGGACTTTTCTTTGAATAAGGTGGGGGGAAGAAAAGGGGGTAGGGTACCGTGCCAAGGAATGAGTCTGAACCCTACGTTTATTTTATAAAATTAACAAACATAGTATACAGTGAAGTCCGAATATACCGAACTCCGTTCAAAATACCCAAAAAAAATTTATGTATACAAGATGTCCCATAACTTAGGGGCCATAGGCCAACAGGTGATAGAGGAGGCCAAAAAAGTTTTTATAATGCATGGATCAAAACTCTTTCTTTGTCGAGATACAGAATCAAAGCTGGCGATTTTTTATACTCTTTTGATTATAACTTTTTAAAAAAACGCAGTAAAAATATGAAATTGGGTAAAGTCATGTACTAGAACAAGAGCAATAACTTGAAATAAGAATTATTTTAAAAAAATAGTCGGTCAATTTTTTTTAGAAAAAACTTCTACTTGTAATTTTATCAAAAAAAGAAATACCACATTTTTGAATCACAATTAGCTGAGGATTCAGCTGGCTGTGACAGATTTTCTTTTTTTTGTAAAACCCTTTTTCCTCCACTCCTCTAAATTAAAAAATTCTATATCTTAAAAAAAGATGTGTGCTGACCCCCATGTTATATAAACTTTTTTCTCGTAAATAAACTCCTCTATCACCTGCTGCACTATGGCCCCTAAGTTATGGGACACCCTGTATATCTATACTTGGGTATACAATAGTCTATATGTCTTCTTATAGTAAACCTGGGATATAGCGAACCAGTTTCCGTGCAATCTTCGAGTTCACCATATCCAGACTTCACTGTATTTTTAAAACTATATTTCCAAACATAGTTTATTTTTAAAGTTATATTTTGTTTGCTATTCTCGTGTTATATTTCAACGAAGTGATATTTGTTAACCAAATTATTAAATTTCACAAGCATTAATTTGTTTATGGGGATAGAATAATGCCAAGAAGAGCCTTAAATGCAGGATAAAAACTGTCATTTTGGAACCGTGTCGCAGAACGCAGGACGGTTGGTCCCCTTACCGTTAATATGAAAAATTATTAATAATGTTTTTTCTATTCCTAGGTACGCGTGTTTGACGGTAAATCGGGTATATAAATAAGTTACTTACCCGATAATGAATGCAAACTCATAGCTTCAACTTTTTACGTAAAATTAAGCCCAAAGAGCACCAAAACTAAACCTGTATATAGGATATGCTGAATTCTAACAAATTTCCTGCGGAAAATCAATAATTTCTAAGGTTAGGAGTGTTTCATATCGAGGTCACAGCTGATGAATTGTAAACACTGCTATAAATATTATTTAGTAATACTTAGTTACCTATAAGATAAATAATAATTTTAATTTGTCTTTTAGGAATGATGATGATGAATGAAAATCTAAATAATAATTAAATTATTAAAATATAGGTACCTACTATAATTATTACCAAGTTTTCAGGACTCGCCCTGTAGGTCCCGTCGGAGCGTACCGGAGCCAAATATCGTTCTAGGTTCCCAGCAGGGTTTTGAAAACCTTATCACTCTAACTTAAAAATGTATTTTAAACATTTTTCAAGTTGATTCTCTATTTTGATACAGGGAATAAAAAGTTTCAGTTTTTTTGATCTAAAGCATTCATTTAACCGGGGCCCGTGCCTCCCCCAAAAAAACGAAAACGGTTAGAACTATGGAAAAACGGCTTACATGTCCCTATCCTTATTTTTAATTATCTATCGATTGACATCAACCACGTCCGGTCTTACTGGAAAATCGGAAATTCCGATTAAACCGGAAGTGTTCGTGTTTGGTGTCAATCGATAGATAATTAAAAATAAGGATAGGGACATGTAAGCCGTTTTTCCATAGTTCTAACAGTTTTCGAAATATTCCGCCTCAAAATTGGAAATTGTCGTTTTTGAACTGTCAATATTTCAAAAATGGTTAGACTTGTACATGAATTATATTTAAAATTCTCTGAAAAATCCAAAAAATAAATAATATACAGGGGGTTGCTTTTAAAATAAGAAAGTTGGTATTGGCCACTGTCACATATGACACACCCTATAGGTATATATTTAAAAAAAAACGCATTTAAAAATACAACTCGACGCCGACTTTCATTTGCTACAATAATCGTTTAATCGGTGTATCTGCTATTGAACCTTAGAGTAAGCTCTGAGTATTGAACATAGTTCGAAAAATATCTTCAATTGCTTTTAGTTTTTGTACAGGGTCGCTCAAATACAGCAAGTACATTTCGCATAAAAGGCAAGCAACGACTACAACAAGAATAACCCATCAACGTTTTACAGAACTTTCCGATCGAAACATTCCATACTACGGGCACAAAGCTGGACCAAAATAGTACATTCCAGGAACGTTTCGAGGAGCGGTACAGGGAATGTTCCAATCGGAAATTCTTACATGCGGATTTTGCTACAATGCGGCATTTTAAGAGACGTGAATATATAAAATAAATTTCCTAAATATTAATTTTAAGACATTCGACATAAAACATTCTAGAAACGGACAATCCACTTTATATTAGGGATGTATTAGGGATGTGCATTTAGAATTTAATAACTTTGGATTTTGATACAAATTGACCTTCTACTTAAAAACTATTGATGATATGGAAGAAGTCAGTAAGGAAAATGAAAGGTATGAAGAAAAAAGTGTTGAAGAGCTGCTGCTACTAAGACCATCATTTCAGGGTTTTATGGGTTTAAAAATGAAAAATTAGGAGAGAAGGAGCAGATCTAAAAGTGAAACTAAACAACCAGTAAGTTACAAGAAAGCGATGCAGTGTAATAATTTAAAAATAAATGCTATCGCATAAAGAAAGTGGAACATGGTTTTTAGAAAAACTGCCCCCCCCCAAGAATGGGTTTATAAAATAAAAAAAAAACCATAATACCTAGTTTTCAAAGTTGTTTTGCAAAGATTATACAAAGACTATAAAATTGGCTGTCAAATAGAATTTTTGAGGGGTGAATAGGGTGGGTTCGCCGGTTCGCCGACCGTCGCCGGTTTTCGACCACTTTAGCAGTTCTTTGGCTGTACTAAGAATTGTATTAAATTATCTCTCCCAACAAATTCCCTGATATATACATTAATCTTCTCCCCCCCCCTTACACAACGCATCAGAGAAATCGCGCGCAAAATTTAGTCAGTCTAAATCAATATTTCAAGGCGTGCAGAAGTATCGATAGAATTTCAAGTTTTTCTAGTTTTTCGCTAGTGAAGGATGTGTTGGAAACAAGCTGGTAAGTCACTGATTTTACTATATCCTCTGAATTTTCTGTATACTTTTGATAGGTAAGAGATTTCTGGACATGATTAGCCTAATTATTTTTGTTGTTTTTATTTTTTTCTCAATAAAATGTGGTGGTCGGATAACTGGGTATGAAAAAACACTAAAATCGGGTTGTCGACCGGGCGGTCGAAAAATGGTTGATGAGCAGTTAATTTATTTTGCTTTGTCATGCTCTTAAAAGTCAGAATAATAATCTTTTATTTAAATAAAATTGGGCTTACGATTTACTGAAATCTGGTGTCCAGTTTTCGACCGCCTTTTTTTCTTTAAAAATATTTTAAAAACAGCTGTAAAATACAGAAAGATTTTGGCGGTCGACAAATGGCCGGTTTGTCGACCATATTCAAATTATAAAAATATTTGTGTGGTCGAGAAAACGGTCCATCTATCGACCCCATTAGAAGTAATAAATTGTAAAGATTTTGGCATTTTTCTCCTACAGATTTCATTGTGGATAGGACGGTACTGGGGGTAATAGCACCCAAACGAAAAATTACTGTTAGGAAAAAAGACTCCAGGAAAGAAGAAAGCAAAGACGTTTTTTGAAAAATTAAAAATAATTATACAATAGATTGGAAGTTTGAAGATTTTCCTAGTTTTGATCAAAATGCGAATGTAAATGATGTTAAATTTGAAGATAAGACTTTAAAAAACAAGTCAGTATTAATTAAAGACAATTACGAAAAAAATGAGCTTGCGATGAGTTCTGATGATGCCAAAAATGATAACGCTAAAGAGAAAGACGCTATAAAAGAAGCTAATAATAAGGAAACACAGGTAGAAAAGATGAAAACTGATGTGATTAAAAACGCAATAATAGACGATATAAGTTTAGTAGCAATTGAAATGAGGCATGTCGAAAATAAAGGAAAAAGCCTAAAGTTGGGCCAATAATATTAAAAGAAAATAATATTTAAAAAAATTACAAACACCCAGACAAACTTTAACAGTGAAAAATATGAAGTACCTTTACTAACAAAGAGACTGATGTAGAAAACAAAAAACCTGAAGAGCATAACACAGATATTGAGCCTATATTATCAAACCAAAAGACTGATAAAACTATTGAACCTGAAGAGCACAGGACAAACTTCGAGAATAAAAACTCAGATGATATATCTGTAGAATTAAAGGAAAAGACTGATGTAAACGTTATTGAATCTGAGGAAAATTACAAAAAAAAATGACAAAGAGTTCTTGGATTTAATATCAACTGAATTAGGCAAAGAAAAAAACTGTAATAATAGTTTTAGACAATGTGGATGTTCATCAAAATTCAGAAACAAGCTTATTAGACCCTGTTGAAACACCTCGAAAGGAAATAAATATAGTATCGGATGTTGTCCTAAAACCAGCTCTTGAACAATATATCCACAGGTAATAAACAAAAGTGGTGTCAATAAAAAAGCAGAGCAAATGCCTAGCGCAATATCTTCGGCTAAGTGGCGACGGTACTATAAAAAGGCAGAAGAAATTAAATCTAAAAAAGCAGAGGACATTCAAAAACGAAAAGAAATAAGAAAAAAGGCCAAAGAAAATAAAGTCAATAAAAAGGATGTTAAATCAAAAAAAACCTCAAAAAAATAAAGACTTCTAAGCCTATGCAAAAGCCTTTGTCACCTCGAAACGAAAAAAAAATTCAATGTGCAGCATGCGAAGAAGAATTAATAAATGATACAGATGAGGAAGATGAAATGAATATTGGATGCGATCATTGTCAAAATTGGTTCCACATGAAATGTACAGAGTTTTATGGTATACAATATGGAGAGGCGTCAGCAAAAGCATATAGCTCTTTTAAATGTTCATAATTATTCTTTATGGGTACTATATGTGATTTACTTAGGTTCACGTAGGTTTTAGGTTTTGTAGGTATAAAAAATGTAGTTTTGTTTTTGTTTTTATAATATACTTACCTAAAAAGTTTAAATACAATAATTTTAAGTGCTTTATTTCCCATACTTGTATACTTATAGTACCAACAGAAAAGTGTTTCGCACAATTCCAGAAAAGCCGTTCAATAAACAGGTCTATTTCTCGACCCCCCGGTCGAAAACTGGGATGTCAAAGGTCGGCTTGAGGAATCTTGCGGTCGAAAACCGGCAAAAAGGACATTTTTCTCTTTTTTATTTTTTATAAAATAAGGTACGGCCTCACCAATTCGATAAAAATACTTTTTTTATACTTAAGTGTGCAACGAATAAAACGTTACTCCTCTTAATATTCAAAACGGTAGAAAAAACGTCAAAATTAGAGTTTGAAATTGAAAATTTTGTTAAGTGGTCGAAAACCGGCGAACTTACCCTAAGTTGTCTTTGATTATAAAGTTTTCACAAGTTTATTGCTGTTATTCTTCTTATTTCAAGATGTATTAAACAACACATCACTGTTGCAGATATATATCAGTGGTGGATCCAGGGTTGAGGGGCACTTGCCCCCCCCCAAATTTTTTGAATATACAAAAAATGAGTAAAAAGTAAGGTTTTTGCTAATAAAAATTCAAAGTAAATATTGTAATTTTTAGTTCTGACTAATTTAATAAAATACTGCTTAAAAAAATATATACCGTTTTTTACCAACAGAGAATTTCACCTAAAGTGCCCCCCGAGAAGCACCTCTGGATCCGCCCTTGATATATATAGGTACTTTATTTACGATATTTACTTTGACAGTTTTACAACCAGCCACTTGATACTACCCTTACGACTAGGCGGCATTTCGCCGGTGCCGGCTGGCGGCCATCCGTCACAACCACCCTTGCATTTGTTGAGTTTTGTTGATACCCGCTTCAGATTTCTAAGGCCGCGCTGGCGCCGGAGCATACATTATTGTTATCTTTGGCACAACTTTATTTAGAGACTAATGTGGTAGGTGTATTCTAGGGGAGAGAAAAACTCCCCAATTGCAAGACTCAAGAGAAGCTTAAATTACTTCCTGTATTATTAAAACGTTTGTTGATTTGTTAGTTTTTTATGGTTCTTTGAAAGAAATTTGTTTACTATATCCCAAATGTTGTTTGCTAATATCCCAAATGTTGTTTGCTAATTCTTAAACATTTATATTGTGTCATTGTACACTCTCGAAAAACAAAACATATAAACAAAACAAAAATGTGCAGAATAAATGATTGATTGTAAAACTAGACCAAGATCTTACCAAGGTTAAATTGTCGTATTTACTTAGTTTGCAAAATTCAATTGAAGTTAGTGTTCAAAATTTTAGGTAACTTGCATGTTATAAGATAGATAAAAACATAAATAGACAGCTAATGTATGCTGTCTATTTATGGTTTTATCTATCTTATATATTTGAATTTGTTTTTTAATTGCTTTAATTATTATTAACTTTGTTACTGTGTGAAGACGCCGCCACTTTTTCCGTTTTTTCAAGAAATTGTTATCTATAGCACGAAATTTTCTAAAATCGCTACTTAATTTTTCCAAAATTTTGGGCTTACAGCGCAATTTTCTTAAATTTTATAAGAGTTTCTTAAATATTACAATTTAAAAAAAAACGTTAAGAACATAATAATATGGTCTAATAGGTGATTTTAACAGTTTTAAAAACAACGTGAAAAAACGACCCATTAAACTTAAAAAAGTGTGTGTTTTTTACCTTTTTTTTTGCTTTGGCTATATGGGGGTTTCCTATATTGCAATGTTAATAGTCATCTCACACCCTCGTCCCCACTCTCCTGTAGTCGTATTTTGCGCAATATTAAGCCTGGGAATCAAGCCCATAGGGGGGCCCCCCTAAACGAACCGGTTAGTTGCGCCCCTGATCGGTGTAGCCCTCTCTGCTCCACGACTTCTTATAGTACTGTCACAAATCGCAATCGATTTGGAAGTTCGAGAGATGTATCAAATTAAAACTACCTACGAGGGCTGTCTTCTATATTTTGCCTGTAGAAACATAGAGGGCAACACTGATGGAATGTTGTTACTAGAACTTAACCTCAGTCTTTACCTAACCTAAATTCAAAACGTCAGTGCGATACATATGCGTTTTATAGCTACAATGAATTTTTTAAGTTGACAAATCAGTCAAAAAATTGAATTAAACCGAGAACATTTTTGGGCTATAATTTTTTACAACTTTCGAAAGAAATTATCTCACTAAAATGCTTTGCCGAGTTGATTTCTGTTAATGAAGCACCATATGAGTCGACAGTTTCTCGTTGGTATGGAAAATTCAAGCGTGGTGGGATTAGCCTTGTGACGATCCAAGGCCAGGTGCACAAAAATAGCTGTTACCCAGGAAAACATCGATACTGTGCGCATTTTATTGGGGATTTCAAAGACTGCAGAAAATGCATGAAGAATTAAAGGTAGGAAAATTAGTTTCCAGCTGAAAATCACCTCTGTTAACCGAAGAACAGAAAGAAGCTACGTTTAGTGGTGTCAGAAAACTCTAGACCGCTTTGAAGCAGGAAACTCGAAAAATGTTTACAACATTGTCAACCCGAAAATAAATATCAGTAGTCTGTTTCGGGGTTCCAAGATAAAGAAAAGCCAACAAAAGTCATCCGTTCTCGAAGAATCCAAAAAGATGGTCGCGACATTTGTCTCAAATGCAGGTCATGCGTAGCAACAATTCCTCTGGAAGATCAAAGTACTGGTTCGGTACAAAGTACTGTAATCACTATTTTTTAGCTTAGAAAAACGAACCCCAAAAGACGAATCATGCTCCACCAAGACAATGCAAGTTCGGACAAAGCGCAAAAAACCAGCGTTGAATTGTGTGACCATCCTCTATACAGTCCCGACTTAAGTCCCAACGCACAATGGGTTATATGGCGGAGCTAGCACGACATTAGCCCTGTATATGTTTTTTAAATTATGATAACCAAACCCACCCAAATGTATTGCAGATAGTCCAGTTAATAAAAAAATGCAACTGATAAAAAAAGTCTTAATGTATTTCTCTGTAACAGAGCCCCAAAGTTGAAAAATATTTTGGGAGAAAAATTTATCTATCTATTTTTAAATAAAAAAAATGACAACACAAACAGCATTTTTTGGTTATATGGGTATAAAGTGGACATAAGCAGTAACTGCACTTTTAAAAACGACTGGTAATTTCCTAATTCCAAACCCCTTTTTATGGTTAAAATTTTTTGAAATATATTACATTTATTTTCGTCTCTATTTTTCTTTGTAAAGCCTGCAGAAACAAGCTTAGCAAGGCTTAGTAAAATCTCCACCAGAATATTAGAGAGAGGGGTCTTGACTAAAAAAACAAAAAATTTGCTGCCCCTCGCTGCCCCTGTTTTTTGGGGGTAGCCCTAAACACTGCCATGTACGTGGTGTTTATACAATCAGTGTACCAGCCAAATGGAATAAATTCGACAGCGGATTGAATTTAGATTATTCTGAAAAATCCAAAAGTACTTCGACTAAGATTTTTAACGAGCAATATTTCTGTTCTAAATTTTAATGTATAGACCCCCTGCAAAAGGGTTTACTCGCATAAAACTTTTTTTTCAAATTAGGTGATCCCACTTGTGGCTCCTTGTGTATCAAAAAAGAAAAACGATAAACTACTTTTTTTTGACACCTGTCAAATATTAAAAAAGCTAATCTTTACTTTTTTGCCATTTTTAAACAATAAAAAATATCCTTTTAAGTAAAATTTATAATTTAATTAAAAACTTAAGTAAAAAGTTAGTAACATCCAACCTCTTTTACCCAACTTGTGAAAGCTTGTTCGAAACGAAAGCTTATTAAATAAGAAAAAATATGGTGCGTGATCCTAAACCCCGAAAGCCCCTCCACTATCCTTAAAGGTGGAGAGTTTCCAACTTTAGAGCTTTATAATATTGTATCGTCGCTGTAACTACAAGTTCATACCAAATTTGATGTTGATCGGATATGTACAAGTTGGTCAAAATTGACTTACAAGAGGGACAAGGGCGGCGTCAATTTCACAATTTTAAAAATATAATTAATAATTCGTGATCCCTATCCCCAAAAGTCCCTACATACCAATTTTGAACAAAATCGGATATACTCAGATGGTCCCCTTCCACCCTCTTCAAAGGGGTGAGAGGTTGCCAACTTTAAAACATTATAATATTGTATTGTATTGGCACTGTAACTTATAGGAACTATAAGTCCACAACAATTTTATGCTGATCGGATATGTACAAGTTGGTCAACATTGTCCAAGGGGGAGGCGGGCGAATTTCACAATTTTAAAAATCTAATGAAAAATTCTTGATCCCCATCCCCAAAAGTCCCTGCATATCAATTTTGAACGACTAAAATTATGGACAACTTAGATAGTAGCTGTGAACTTTATAATATCAGTATATTGTATTGTCATCGGAACTTTAAGGTGTACCAAATTTGAAGTTGATCCGATGTCTAGAAGTGGGTTAAAAATGAGTTAAAATTGAGTGTCGCGCTAGTCCTCTCATATAACCCATTGTGCAACGTGCTCACGCACCTTTAAATGTTAATACATTTCCAAAAAAAAGTAATAATTTAGTTCTATTTTTGCCTCCCCCCCTCAATTTTCGGTGCAATGAACTGCGAAGGAACACTATGTTGTACAGTAGAACCCCGATTATCCGTGCGCGGATTATCTGGGCTGCGGATTGATCCGTTTTTGAAGTTCTATCGAAATAGCGTTACCGGAAATCACTCGACCAAAACCTTATGTAGAATTATATTTTTTGTTCTGTTATCTTTTTATGCAATACATACATATAAACTTAGTTTGAACTTATGGGATCTTTTTTCTGTCATATTTTGAGTATATATACACATAATATGTATGTAACATGTAATAAATGAATGTTTGGATTATTCGTGCTTTTCACTTATCCGTGCCTCGTCCGGTCCCGTGGAGCACGGATAATCGGAGTTCTACTGTATTAGAAATCCTGAGAAACGCTTTTAAACACTAATATCTCTCGCATTATAAGAATGCGGCCGGCGGAAAATTACCAAAAATATTTTTTTATACCATCTTGATAGGAAGAATTCGTTCCCGCATTAATTTTTTTTTGTTTTGTTCGGATCATCGGCATTCTCCGGCGCCCACGGTTTTATTTTTTGTCTCTTGTTTTGATGTGGCAAACTCCCGAAAGTTCTTAATTTATTGGCGTATACATTTTAAAATTGTAAAGGAAAGTTTTAGCCATAGAAAATACTTTAATAAATAAATTAGCAAAAACACAATACCAAAATCAAATAAACCATATTTGAATAGTGAATAGTAATTATATTGACATTATTGAAAAAAATTTCATTTAAAAATATTGAACGAAAAAAATATAGAGGAAAGTCGCCTAATATGGGGAGGTTTCCTAATTTGGGGAGATCCAAAATCTCAGAGAATGAGGGTATACGACCAATCGCACGTACTGTATTTTGTATTGTATGTTCGGTTGCCTATATTGCAGCAATGATAACCTGTTTTATTAAAAACATGAAAGTATGGGCTTATCTGAATAGAAATATTTAGAAAGTTTATTTGTTTTATCCGTTTTAATTAATGGCTACGATAATGTTAGTAATGAATGACTTGTTTTTTTATTAAAAGAAACTTTGCACTCAATAACACAAATATGATATTTATTTTTTGAAGCTATGAACCTTAGAGGACTGGGTCTCCTATTATGGGGAGAGTTTCTAAAACCAAAAAAAAGTAATTTTTTTTTAGTAAAGTGGAAAAAAAATATGTTTAACAGAAGTGGGATAGTTGTGGAAGATTGTTTTAAACTACGCCAGATCGATTGGCAATAGATCACAGAATTTTAAATTACCGGGTGTTTGCCTCCAATTTGAGTGAGAGGGCCGGTATGACATCATAAATTCAATATAGCGGCTTTTTTCATGTTTTTTTTACAATCTTTGGCTAATAACTTTTGCAAAATTAGTTTTGAGTGGGAGGCCGGTGTGGCGTCATAAATCCAAGATTGCAGTTTTTTCGATGTTTTTCCACCAACTTTTGTTGTATGTAAAAATTGTATTGGTTATGATTTATTTGCAATAGAACAATGGTTTAATTAACGTTTCAATAAGTTTTGTATATCAAGAACTAAAAAAGATATTGTTATTTTTTTAAATATTAAAAAAATATATAAAAATTCATAATTGATTCAGAAAATTTCAGACTACACTCGGTCGATTGGGGATGGATCACTTAATTTCAAGTCACCGGGTGTTTGCTTCAAATTTAAGTAGGAGGGCCTATATGACGTCGTAAATCAAATATGGCGTGATTTGCAATTTTTAATTTTTTTACAAACTTTGACTTATAACTTTTGCTAACTTAGTTTTACAGAAAAATTATTCATTTGTTTTTTTTTGTAAGAGAACACCAATAATACAGGTAAGGAATTAGGTTTATATCTCCAAAACTAACAAAGAATTTAATTTTTTTAAAAACACTAAAAACTAGTAACTTTTTTACACAAAAAAAAAATTAAAAATTAAAGAAGGAACTTTTAGACTACCCGTGCATACCTTTTTTTAGGTTTTGTATAAATAATAATTTAAAACAAAAATGTAAAATAAATTAATGGTTTTTATTAATTTCTCTTTGAAAATAATTGTTTTTTTATTAACTTTTTTGAAAAAACCATCCAAGGAAGGACCGCAGTGGGTAATTTTTTTCTTTTTCAACTGTGGTATTTTTAAATCTTTTGTTGTAGAATTGGGTTCTGCACCTGTGGGAACGTTTTGTTTAGAAAAAAAATACTGACTGAACTTTCTGAAAATCAGATTTTTTACAGATCCGGAATTTGGTTTTGCACAAAAATATTTTTAAAAATCATAATCGAAAAAGTAACGTTAGAAATCAACTTTCGACGGTAGAAAACAACTTTCGACGGTGGAAAACATCTCGATTCACCGAATTAGTGTGGCTCGAATTAATTCGGTTAGCTTACACAGACAGCACACTTCGTCCCAGGGACGTACATTTAATGTCTATTTTACATCGGTACGTCCCGGGACCAATAAAGTACGTACTATGTACGTACAATTGTGTACGTACATAGTACGTCATTAGGTATGTACATTTTACATCGGTCCTTCTCGAGACCAGTAAAGTACGTACAAGTATGTACGTACATCAGCTACGTACATAGTACGTACATCAGCTACGTACATAGTACGTACATCAGCTACGTACATAGTACGTTAATTTTACGTTAATTTTAGAGATGCGCTTCCAAAAATTTAACAAAAGAATTTGGTAATAGATGGCGTACACTAGTTAACATTTAACGGCATTGATAGAGATATATTTCTTAAATATTAAATCAAGCAAAACAAACTTAATCAAACCTGTGGAGACTTCGAGTCTCGAGGTAAAACTGGAAGTGGCAACTAAAGTAGGAATGTTCAGGTAGCTGGAATATTTTTAATGATACCTAGTCCTAATCCTAAACTTTCTTTGTTTTAATTTGACGACCTATGTACGTACCATGTACGTCTAGGGTACGTACATTTTAGATACTATGTACGTAAAATGTACGCCTGAAGTAAGCAAAGCAAAGATGGCGATACCCTTAAAAAAACTGTACTTTAACTATTTGTCAAATTAAGAACATTGGACTTGCTTTTTAATGCACCCGAAGTATCTATATATCTGTTATTCCGCACCCGCATACACCTATATACTTTGTTTCTCTTTGGATTTTATGAAACTCATGAGCGTGCGGTCCATGTAAGCAAGGGAAGGATTGCTTCCCTTAAGAGATCATATATATAATAGGATAAAACCTGACCTAATTAGCGCCACTCGTGTAGGAGTGGTAAGACGGTATCAGAAGCATCTTATGTTATATACCTATTTGTATATAATAAAAGGGCGTGTAAGAAAAGACAACTATGTAAGCAGTTGTCTTTGTCGGACGCGTATAAAACGAATAAGAATTCATTGACTGTTGGTCTTGATTTGACCCGAGATCAACATCGCTTTCGCGACAACCGCCGGCTTCGTCCACTCTACGCGGCGGATAACATGCATGCAAGCCCAATGCGAGAATTCAGTTCGCGCTCTTTATCCTTGAAATAAACAGTCTGTTCGATTACATACATACGCGTTTCACATGGCGTGCTAGCAAGAGGTTTCGGTGCAGGATATTGCAAAGGCGGTTAACAGTTGTGTGATTGTATAGTGTGGTTTTTAATTAACAAAAAGTTTTCTTGCCAAAGTTTTATTAAAAAGATAAATAGGTATCATAAATAACTGTAGGCCAAAGTCAGAAATTAACGTTTACCGAAAACTAAAAAGGATAGAAATATAAAAATAAGCAAGTTTACAAAAATTACTTCCCTTGTCTTAAATGTCACCGCACGCCCCTGATGAAGCACCTATTTCTAGATCCCACATTGGGAACCCTATTAATATCAACGGCGGTTCTGGAATTAAAGGCTGGGGGTAATGGTCAAACGCTGAACGTAAATAACCGAAAAGGAAATAGTCGCCACAGGACAAAAACGCAGACCAAAACCAAAAAAGCGTGCAAAGAAAAAGCGCACATAGTAAAACAGCGCACAAGTGGTAGAGAAAATTTGTTCGAAAATATTTTTGTAAAGGAAAATTATGCGAAAACATTTTCTTCGAACCGAAAATTGTTTGAAAACATTTTCTTCAAATGGAAATTTTTTCGAAAACATTTTATTCGAACGGAAATTTGTTCGAAAACGTTTTCTTCAAACGGAAACTTTTTCGAAAACTTTTTCTTTAACCGGAAATTTGTTAAAATTTTTTTCGAAACAAAAATATATAAAATGTGAAATTAGCTCGCCGAGCCAACATTTGGTAGGTTGCGATGCGCGTCTGGACAGGTTAGTATACGTTTACAATCAGTTGACAAAAAATAGGAAAACACCGATTTCGACCTCTCAAAAGGAGGACAAAATATTGTTTTTGAACAAATTTCCGTTTAAGGAAAATATTTTCAAACAAATTTCCCTTCGAAAAAACTATTTTCGAGCAATTTTCCATTAAAAAAAACAATATTCCATTCAAACAATAAAGTTTAAACACAAAGAAAACTTTTTGAAGAAAAAAGCATAGTAATTATAATAATAAAGTCTTTACAATTAGAATGCTCCATTAAAAAAATTAACAGGTTAATTTACTTGATCATCTCAATTATGCCCACAAATTATATATTATACAGGGTGTCCCATAACCTAGTGCAGCAGGTGATAGAGGAGGTTATTTCCGAGAAAAAAGTTTATATATTTTTTATTTTTATTTTTTTAAAATTTATACTGGGACTTTCCATCCACTCAGGATCAATCGCCCAGTTTCGCAAAGTTCTAGCAAGTGAAAGCATTTTTAGCAAAAAGTTTATATAACATGGGGGTCAACACACATCTGTTTTTAAGATATAGGATTTTTAAAGTCAGAGGGGGGAAAAAGGGTTTTAACAAAAAAAGAAAATCTGTCTCAGCCAGCTAAATACTGTGACTCAAAAATGTCGTATTAACTTTTTTTGATAAAATTACAAGTTGAGGAGATACAGGTTGTCAAAATAACCTCCAAAAATTTATAAAAAATAATATATTTTTTGAAATATTAATTTTCGCTTACTTATTGTTTTAAAAAATATCAATAATATTTTAATATTATGTCTCGCTATGTTGCGTTTATTATGGCATTTATAAAAGTTTATACCAAAAAAGTTGTTTAAATTAAAACAAAAGAATTGACCGACTAATTTTTTTCTTAATAATTTTTATTTTAATTTATTGCTCTTATTCTAATACATGACTTTACCCAATTTCATATTTTTACTGCGTTTTTTTTTTTTAAAGGTTTTATTAAAAAAGTTAAAGAAATTTCCAAATTTGATGCTCTGTATGTCTACAAAGAAAGAGTTTTGACACATGAATTATAGGAACTTTTTATCAGACATGACCTCCTCTATTACCTGTTGGCCTATGGCCCCTAAGTTATGGGACACTTTGTATATTAAACATTTAGTGATTACGAAATTTCAAAAAACGTCGAAATTGCCATTCACTCACTCATGTATAGATCATCAAAATTCTACTGTACTTCCAGACATGCTACAAAGCTGAAATTTGTCAGAGTGATAGAAATTATGGCCAAACCCTTGGAAAAAACCAGAAAATTCTAATTTACTGCCCTGCCCTATACATGTAAAGTTAGGTAAAAGTAACATTGCCCACTTCCAGAAACGCTAGAGAGCTGAGCTTTGGCAGACTAATAGGAACTATGAGAAAACTGTAGGAAAAAATTTAAAAAGCCCAAAGTGTTTATTTACCTCCCCCCCCCCCCCGTGAAATCTAAAGTTATGTAAAATTAGCATTGCCCACTTCCAGAAACGCTAGAGTAGAGAGCGGAGCTTTGGAAGACTAATAGGAACTATGATAAAACTATTAGAAAAAAATTAAAAACATCAAAATTTTAATTTACTTCCCTCCCCTATAAATGTAAAGTTATGTAAAAGTAATATTGCCGACTTCCAGAAATACTAGAGAGCTGAGCTTTGGAAAGCTGATAGGAATTATAAAACCATGGGAAAAAAAAACCTCAAAATTTTAACTAAGGCATTACAAAAGTTTTGAAGAATCTTTTGCATGAATTACTACTTTAAAACTTAAATATTATCCAATTCCTTTAAAAAAGAAGTGAAATCATAAAAAAAACCAAGGGAAGTTCTCCAATACAAATTTCAAAATGAAAGGTTCTTACTAGTTTTAAGCGTTAAAATTATATAAAAAAAATTGGTACCTTCTCAGAATTATTATTATTATCTTATTTTTTTTTAAATATATTTTTACCTTACTAGCGCGCACAGCAATGTGTAGCAGATTTCATTTAGTGAATTTTGCAGAACTAAATCGTTTTCTTATTCTAATAGTGTTTATTCCCGTCGGTTTGGTTTTACAAGACTATGAAACATTCAGGGTGTTTTAACAAGGATATAATCGTAAAGCTTCTATTAAAAATTTATGGTGCTTGTCCGCCCGTTTCCAAAAATCTGTTTTGTTAAATAAATTGTTTGGTTATAAAAAAGGGTTTCGTGAGAAAACAGCTTTTGGGATATTTTGTGATCATAAAGTTTTGTCGACATAACCACATGTTGTATTCTCCTAAGATACAGTTATGTTCAAATGTATTGTTTAACCTGTCAAATAATCAGATTATGGTTTGCACCATTGAAACGTACGAAATTTTGAAAAAAAAACTGATACCTAACAAGACAGAGTTTTAACTAATTAGCATATATGCGTATCTACCTTCTTCCTTGAACTCACTGACCACGCTGAATTATATGGAGAAAATTTATCTATTTTCAATCTAGCCACTGTTGACGGCGAAAAATGTATCTTCCATATGATCAGAATGTGTAACTACATTTTTCTTCTTGTGTGGAAAAACTTGTTCATTTATAATATAGACTAGCATTTGTCTTTTGATGATGTTAATTAGTTCTATCGAAACACGGGAACTAAGTCGGCAAAATTAAAAGAAATCTGCAACTTTGTACTTTAAGAAATTAGGAACGATTGGCGTCTAGATTTAATATGTTTTATAATATAGGTTCAACGTCATTTTTTTGGCTCTGGAACGAAATAGCGATGTACAAAATAGCGACGTTCAAAATAGCGAGTAACGAAATAGCGACTATCAAAATAGCGATGTAACGAAACAGCGACTATCAAAATAGCGATGTATCAAAATAGCGTTTGTAACAAAACAGCGACATATCAAAATAGCGATGTAACAAAATAGCGATGTAACAAAATAGCGATGTATCAAAATAGCGACAATCAAAATAGCGACAATCAAAATAGCGATGTATCAAAATAGCGTTTGTAACAAAACAGCGATGTATCAAAATAGCGACAATCAAAATAGCGATGTATCAAAATAGCGATGTATCAAAATAGCGATATTAAAAATGCAAATTTGGACGAGACTTTATCTAATTTCTAATCAATTCAAGAAAAACAATAAAAAAATCAATTCTTTAACATAACGTAACCCAACCCAGCATACATAACCCAACCCCACTCATTGGGCTTAAGCGATGCCTAAAAAAGGGCTCTGCTACAGAATAGCGCCTTACAAAATAGCGCTGCTTCAAAATGGCGCTGCCACAAAATAGCGCTGCTACAAAATAGCGCTGCTACAAAATAGCGTGCATCAAAATAGCGCTGCTACAAAATAGCGCGCATCAAAATAGCGCTGCTACAAAATAGCGCTGCTACAAAATCGCGTGCATCAAAATGGCGCTGCCTCAAAATAGCGCTGCTATAAAATAGCGCTGCTACAAAGTAGCGCGCATCAAAATAGCGCGTTTCAAAATAGCGCTGCTTCAAAATAGCGTCTTATAACTTACCACTCCCGGTAACCTCATTCTAACAAATATTTAAAAAAAAAACTTCCCTGACTTTTTCCCGGGATCCTAGAGGGTGTGAAACCAAACCGAACCGGCATCCTAGAGGTTGTGAAACCAAACCGAACTAAGCCGATACTTCGATTCGGTTCAGTTCGGTTCGGTTCAGTTTTGTTTCACACCCGCTAGGATCCCGCGAAAGAAGTCAGGGAAGTTTTTTTTTGAAAACATATGTTAGAAAGAGATTCCTTAGTCAAACAGTTGCTGTTTTTAATGATGCTTTTTGAGCGCGTTTTTGATGCGCGCTATTCTCCCGGTAACCTCATTCTAACATATATTTTCAAAAAAAAAACTTCCCTCATTTTTTCCCGGGATCCTAGAGGGTGTGAAACCAAACCGAACTAAACCGATACTTCGATTCGGTTCAGTTCGTTTCGGTTCAGTTTTGTTTCACACCCGCTAGGATCCCGCGAAAGAAGACCGGGAAGTTTTTTTTTGAAAAAATATGTTAGAAAGAGATTCCTTAGTCAAACAGTTGCTGTATTTAATAATGCTCTTTGAGCGCGTTTTTGATGCGTGCTATTTTGTAGCAGCGCTATTTTGATGACATTTTTATTAAAAACAATTTTAACGAAAACACCTTTATTGAATTAAATTTTTATCACAAATCCTATCCTTGTTCCCTAGTCCACCTCGGCTGAACAGGACTTTTTTATTTTATTATTTTATTTTTATGGTTTTTAGGTTTTGTTGGCAGTCTTACAAAATAGCGCAGGTCAAAATCGCGCAGACCAAAATAGCTTAAGCCAAAAAGCGTAGGTCAAAATAGCGCTTCACTTCTTTCCCGGAATCCTAGAGGGTGTGCATCCGAGCCGAACCGAACCAAAACGAATCAAAGTAAGCCGAACCAGCATATTTTTGCAAAAAAAAACTTTCCGGACTTTTTTCACGGGATCCTAGAAGGCGTGAATCCGAACCGAATCAAATTAAACCGAACCAGCATATTTTTTCAAAAAAAAAACCTCCCTGACTTTTTTCACGGGATCCTAGAGGGTGTGAATCCGAACCGAACCAAACCAAATTTGGTTCGGTTCGGTTCGGTTTGGATTCACACCTTCACACCCCCTAGGATCCCGTGAAAAAAGTCAGGAAAGTTTTTTTTTGAAAAATATGCTTGTTCGGTTCGGTTCGAATTTACACCCTCTAGGTTGATGTGAAAAAAGTCAGGGAAGTTTTTTTTTTTTTAAAAATATGCTGGTTCGGTTCAATTTGATTCGGTTCGGTTCGGATTCACACCCTCTAGAATCTCGTGAAAAAAGTCAGGAAAGTTTTTTTTTTGCAAAAATATGCTGGTTCAGTTTACTTTGATTCGTTTTGGTTCGGTTCGGTTCATATTCACACCCTTCAGGATCCCGGGAAAAATAGCGTTTGTCCAATGATATTTGGTGTTTTCGATTTTTTGGGTTTCGATATTTATTTTGCCGACCTGTTCTATTTTGCACTTTACTATTTTAGTAATACGCTATTTTGACCTGCGTTAATTTGGCCATGTGCTATTTTGGCCATGCGTTATTTAGAACTGCGCTAATATGACCTGCGCTATTATGACCTGCGCTATTATGGAGTGCGCGACTTAATCCATGCTATTTTGATACATCGCTATTTTGATAGTCGCTATTTTAATATATATCGCCGTATACATCGATGTTTCAGTCCCCTTAGAGATCGTCCACTACTACTTTGTTCAAAAATCAATTTATTGAGTCTTTGACCAAAAATTTTCTTTCATAGTCGCTATTTAGTTACATCGCTATTTTGATAGTCGCTATTTTGTTACATCGCTATTTTGTTACATCGCTATTTTGATAGTCGCTATTTTGTTACATCGCTATTTTGTTACATCGCTATTTTGATAGTCGCTATTTTGTTACATCGCTATTTTGTTACATCGCTATTTTGATAGTCGCTATTTTGTTACATCGCTATTTTGTTACAATCGCTATTTTGTTACATCGCTATTTTGTTACATCGCTATTTTGATAGTCGCTCTTTCATTACATCGCTATTTTGATTGTCGCTATTTCGATACCGCTATTTTAATACTCGCTATTTTGTACATCGCTATTTCGTTCCAGAGCCCATTTTTTTAGTCTAAGGAAGTCTTTAAAAAATAATTTTCTGGTTTATAATTTTGACAAAGCCAATCCATTTTTAGATCTCAAAGGCCTATATATAAAGGCATTTTCAAAATATATTTTAATTGGCAAGGCAATTTTCTTTTGTAATTAAGTAAATTTTGTTTGGCCATTCGTTTAAGATTCTTTCCTTTAGAGAGTAATATTGGGTGACTTTTGGTTTTTCTATCCTTCTCTTGTAAAATTTTTAAGATAAGTTCATTTTCTATCACTTTCTAGGACCATTTTAAGTAAAGATGTACAGATACCAATGCTGATCTAAGCCTCTCCATTTTGATGGGTTTAAGAGATCTTGCTGATCAAGGGTCAATGGTACCCGCCCTTTTTGTTTAAGCTAAGCCTATTCATTTAAGGGCCATTTTAAAGAAGGGTGGGAAAAAAGTTTATTTTTTGGAATACGAAATATCAAAGATTAGTTTCGATTTTGACACGACAAAAGTGAGTTTTGGTAAAAAAGTCACATTTTCGCGTTGCGAGAATTTTAACCCCATTTTTGAATGTAAGTTTTTCTTCCGGCAAAGAAATGCTTGTCCTTTCTTTGTCATCCATCTTCTTTAAAATGGCTAAAACAATTACAACAACTTTGTATATTTCCTTAATAAACTTATACATGAAAGGTTTTTTTTTGTTTATTAAAAAAAAAAAAATCTTTACTTTTGTTTTTAAAATTTTGTCTAGTTTATTACAAATTTATCAAAGTTAGTTCAAAGAAAAATAATTTTGTTTTTAATTAATAATCAGATTTTAAATTAGAAAAATTAAATGCATACAGAATAATGTAAATTTTCAAAGTTGTAATTAACAATAACTATCAAATTTATGTAAAATTAACAATATATTCTTTGTAAATCAATGTATAACTCATAAAATTTAATGTAATACGATTATTGCATCGTTTACAAAATCATTTGTAACCTTTGAAATTGTAATGAAATTCGTCATTTTTTTTAAATAAAATATAAACCTTGTGTAAACCAGAAACAATCTCTTTTTATTAAAACAAAAACAGGAAAGGCTATAAACCAACATAAAAACCAAGTTAAGTTGTGTCAAGAAGTCTCTTTAGCTAACTTTGGGTATTAATTAGTTTTGTTCATTTAATATAGTTGCAATTTACAACTTAGCTTGGTTAAACTTGGAAAACTTTAATTCAGCATCTAAATGAAACTATAAAAGTAAATAAATAATTCTAAATGACTCTAAAATAAAAACCTTATCTTTAAAAAGATAACTGTTATATTTTCTTATTGTTCAAAATAGTAAACTTTAACATTTCTACATTCCATAAATAAAATTAAAAAAAAAAACAAAATAATTCAAGTAAAAAAAACTTTACATACACGATATGTGCGAGAAAATACATGAAAGATGATTTATTTGGTAAGTGATATATTTAGTTTACTAATAAGGTGATCCAGCGAAGAAAGAATCAACGTTCCTGAGATACTTCTGCAGTTGTCGTTCTGTATCCACTTTTGTTGTCTACCAGTTCCACTTGAGATCTTAATTAGGTAGTTCAAACAAATTTCACCTAATTATGCTTAGCAGAAGTCAGCCTTATATCATTAGTATATCCGCTCGCCACGTTACAAATGGCTAGAGAAGGTATTGTTTTCGAAGAAATTTTTTGTTTGAGATAACGCCGAAAATGTGTTATTTGGGTGTATTTTGACTTACCCTAAAAGTATCGTCGTGATGTCTGTGTGTGCGTGTGTATGTAACTCTGTCTCTAACGCCATAGCTCCTAAACCGCCGAACTAATTTTCATGAAATTTTTGAGTAAAATAGTATTCGATACTGTAACGAGCTGATTAGATTTTGGTTGAAATTCATTAATGTTAATGACAGTTTTTTGAGGAGCTTTTGTTTCGGAGATATTTACTAAAAACTGTTTTTAAGGTATTATAGCATGGAGTTTACTTGGAGTGTGCTAATGGGTTAGGAAGGTATCAGATCCGGCATGGATCCATTTATTTTATTAAATGTGGTGCCAATACTATTTTCTATGATTATCACCTTCAGACATGTACAAAAATCTACCTGAATTTTTTTAGAAATAAATTTAATAACTCATAAAAAATTAATTCTTAAAATAATAAAATTTTTAAATCTATAGCTATTGCAAATGTGACTTGGCCGCACAGTATCTCCATTTATATTATTTTGGAAAAAAGGAATAGAATGTTTTTTGATTACAATCAGTCACAGAATTATTTCACTTTGTCAAATTTGTCACTTTTCAAATTCACAGTTTTTTCGCACCCTTCAAAGTTGACAAATGCTATAACTTCGAAACAAAAAACTTTTGGCCAAAAGTTATTTAAGCTTTTTTTTTACCTTTGACCTTCCCCAGCATCCTTTAAAGATCACACAAAGATATTACACCCTGTATCCTATGGCCAAAATCTAGTAGGGGGTAATGGTCGACGGGAACCCTATTTATGTAATTATAATTTTTTCTTATTATGCGATTAGTGCATATATATTTTGTCTAGAAGGGAGGGGGGGATTACTTAATATTGGAACCATTCACTGTATGAAGTTGACCGTTTAATTTATTTTTTTTGAATCTTCGTTTTGGTGACCTTGCCTGCCAGGCCCATAGCGAACCATTGGCGAAATGGTTTTGGCAGTCAAGGACACCTCAAAGACTAATGGCGGATCTATGCCCGAAAAATTAAATTTAACTAAAAAAAGCTGAAGTTCACCTGCGTCCCGGCCCCAGTGTAGATCCGCCCCCGCCAGCGAGGTTCATAAATCAAAGAAATAAAGCAGTTAACTCCTAAAAGTTGTTGCCTCGCACCGACGTTTAAGATTTCCTTTCTTAACTATGTATTGCTTTAATTTTAAGCATGCCTTATTGTTAAATTTGTTGCACCCAGCAAAAATCTCCTCTCCTTTGTAACGCCGCTGTTTGAACCAACCAAATTTTTAAACTATGGAAAAACAACAACATCCATACTCCCAAAATAGTTTTGTCAAAAGCCAACAATCTCTCTGTGTCCATTAAAAAATTACTAAAAAAAATGAAAGTTCTTGAATTTTTGGAAGAATATTTGGAAAATGATAAAATCGAGATGGTGATAATCGATTTGTGTGGAAAAAATATAATGAAATTAGGGTAAAGTGTAACGGCAGAAAGGACAATCGTCATGTTACATCATGCAGTGCTGTTTAATTTAAATTCAACGGTTTTCTTACACTCGTCAGTCCTAGCGCTGGACCTACCAGGCTGTGAACAACAGTTAACCCGAAAATCAGACGAAAATACTTTAGTAAAAAGTAGAAGAGAGAAGTTTATTTAAATAATTTTTCTTCCTTACAGTTAGTTTTGTAATCGATACATATAAAAAAAAGAACCAAAATCTAGCCTTATCTTTTGCAGTAAAGTTTTGTGAAATCATTTTTATTTATTTACCGATTTTTATTATACAGTTTTTGTTAAAAAAAAACACACACCTTCACTTTAATCACAACACTCTGCTCATTTGTGGGTATTGTCAGTTGCTATGACAATGCCAGACGGGTAACAGTATGTGACCAGCATCTCATCTTTAAGCAGCTCTTAAGCGGCCCTCACACGATCGGTATTACTGACAGTATTTTTATATATGTCTTTGTTTGTCAAAAGTTATAAACAAAGACATGTATAAAAATACTGTCAGTAATATTGATCGTGTGAGGTCCGCTTTAAGGAACAGTAAAGTCGCGAAAAAAGGTGACTTAATTTTAACAACACTAAGGAAGGAATAAGTCTGTCTTTAATTTCGGTGCAACGAAATTTTACAAAAGAAGGTATTCTTTAGGCTAACAAACTAAAAAAAAAGTCAATGCGAAGGGCCCTTAGGGCCCTCACTTTGGCGTACATGAAAAGTACGTAAGTACGTTTTTAAAACGTCCCGAAAATTACGTTTTAAAAACGCGCTAGGTAGGATGTTCTAAAAACGCGCTAGGCAGGACGTTTCTAAAATGAACTTTTATGGTCCCTCACATTTCTTTCACCAGTATCGTAATTATTATCCACATAGGCTGATCTGAAAAAAGTAAATATTAAACTTTTCTACGATACTTAGATTGGAGTGGAGTCAAGTTTTAAGAGAGACCAATATAAAAAGACTCAATACGTAAGTGCCCAAGTGGGGTCCGATGCCTAAACATTGTATGATTTTCTGGAACGTTTTTAAAACGTAAGAACGTCCCTGTAACGTTTTTAAAACTTCCCCGGTCTGGTTTTAAAACGTCCCCGGAAACGCTTTTTAAACGTCCCCTAAAACAATTTCTAGACGCCCTGGAACGTTTTTTGTACGTCATCGAAACTCCTTGGAACGTTGCCGAACGTTTATTAAACGTTCTAAAAATTTGCAGAGGCCAAAAAAAAAATTGACAAACGTCCGAAAAAGATTTTAAAACATTTTAAAAACTTATTGTGGAACGTTTTAAAAACGTATAAAAGACCCACAAAAACCTCCCAGGGACCTCTATTGGACCCTGAGGGACCTAGGTCGTTTTAAAAAAGTTTTTAAAACGTACCTCTGTTTCTAGGGGTTGCTTGATTCATTTATTTTTACACCTATCCATTTCACAAAAATATCTACCTATAGTCCAGTCAACGAATGGGTTGTAGAGTGCATGGAGGGGGGGAGAATTTTTCTCTCTGGGAATATGTTAAGGGTAGTCAGGACGTTAACATACTAAAAGTCCCCACTCCTAGCCCTCCCGCTTCAGTGGCGTAGGGGGGTGAAAAGGTGCAATTTTTCAGATTTTTGCCTATAACTCAATTACGGTGTGTTGTACAGAAAAAAATGTTCCACTAGAAATTAAAGAGGACTAAATTTCCCATAAAACGGTTATGCTAACCTTACCTTTAGTCATCACAGATTCTGAGACAAAGACGACGAAAATCGGTAATTTTTGAAAAAAACTTTTTGCCACAGCTTTTTTCTCAAATTTGTTAATCTAACACTTTTGTTTTAAATTCTAAAAGATATTCGGTAAAAATAACAATATAAAGCATTCAATTTAAAAACATATATTTATTTATTTACTAATTTGTGCTCATAAATTTAAAGTTACAGGTGTTTTAGTTTAAAGTTCATGTTTGTGATTTTCCACAAAAAAAAGTGTAGTTGCTTTTAGCATCATCTTTCTTTATCATCATCATAAGCCCTCGGACAAACTTTAGATTTTTGATGGTACCTGATGGAAAATAAGAAGTAGATATTAAGGGTTGACATTATTGAACCACCTTAAAAATTGGATAGGTCACTAGACATTTATACTTGGACTATTGATTCAGGACAAGGTTTTACAAAAAAAACTTGTGTTAATTTAAGAAATTAGACTTCTAAAATTAAGTTCGTATATATTGGATTGTACATGCGTACAAATTTACATTTATATTGAATATGGAGCATCCAAAACCTTTACATCTTCAGGCACAGAAAGTGATGGTGATGATGATTATGTTTTTTAATTTAAATTTACAAATAAGCTAATAAACTATACAACTAAGTACACATATGTATAAAGGAAAAGTGCATTTAGGCCGATCGTCTTATATCTACTTACTATTTGACCCAATAAGCTTATAAAATACTCAGGTGTACATACCACATAAATTCCATAATATACAATTCTCTTACTTCATTTATTATACTTAGAATATTTCTGGGTAGATGTTTGGTATCGTCGAATTTTTTTAGCCCTGTAAGTCCATTAATGTACGTAGTAAAATCTTTTAAGTAAAGTTTATCAGATTTGTAAATTTAAGACCATTATTTTGTTTGTCTTGCTTTCTTGGATTGCGAAAGGCCAGCTTCTGGCTCTACTTCCGGAATTTCCTCTCAGTCAATAGTTTCCTATTCGTTGTTAGTTTTAAGCAATGTCGGAAGGCATTCCATGTCTTCGCCGTCTTCATTGTGATTAGTTGAAACGGACACACCATTAAAACAATTTCTTTGACAATTGTGGCATAAATGGGAACAATTTAACGACTTTTTTTTGCAGCTACATTTGATGCTATTGCAGTCAGTTGTGCATCTACAATAAATCATGTCCA
Source organism: Aspidapion aeneum (assembly GCA_963576565.1). Classification (NCBI taxonomy): domain Eukaryota; kingdom Metazoa; phylum Arthropoda; class Insecta; order Coleoptera; family Brentidae; genus Aspidapion; species Aspidapion aeneum. Next base: position 48,733,477 of record OY755047.1, read on the forward strand.
AAATTTCCTTTGGTGTCACAGGATCTTGGGCGAAGACTGGAACTAGACAGTTTACTTTAAATTCCCAACCCCATAGTTCTGGAGGTAGCTAATTTCCTAACCAAAGCTGTACTTGATAATATGTTCTATACGAATGTTGTTTTGTTGCTCCTTCACTTGGGGGAAGTGAGAATAGATCAGATTTAATACTTGCTACCGATTTTAAAAATAACCGAAATCGGTACGCATTTAGGGAATTCTCATTTGTTGGAGAGTTATACCATTTCAACATGCATAAATGTCCAGCATTTTCTACTTCAGCATGCGAGAAGCTGGGATTGTAAAATACTTTTGCCGATTTTTGGATTTCAGGGTGCTTTTGATAAAGCTTTATAAATCCAAGCTTACCCCTTCGAAATGCTGCCGATGTTGAATTGCAACCAGTAAAAGCATGCAGGAACAGTATTTCTTTTAGTCCTAGCTGCTGCATCTTCCCTAATTACAGCTACATTGCATGAATTTTTTTAAGAGTTTTGAATTGCAGTGCTCACAACAGGCACATCAGCATCATCTGATGTTTGCAGCATTGTGATTCCACATTCCTGAAGTTTGGAGCTTAGTAAGACGATCCTTGTTGTTGGTATTTGAAAGGAATTCCTGACTTACATTTATTTGATTATGGAAAGTAAAATACATATCTACTGATTTTTTCATACAATAGCGTCTTTTTTCTTCTGCAGCCTTGGTACTCATTTCTGTTATCTTATATCCATAAAAACCCACAGTACAAAACTTGCCTACATAGTGGGTCTTGATGAATTTGACGTATCCATTACAAATTTCAGTAACTGAGGATCCTCTTTGCCACACAACTTTATGCAATAAAAACCCCCCATCAATAACCACATCATAGTTTGTCAGATCTACCTTCTCGTTTGTTGGTTTAAAAAGATTAAACAAAACAGATTATTTTGTTTTTCTCATACCACTCTCATTGAATAAGGCTATAGGAAATGGAGTCAGTTCATATCGCAAATACACTTTTAAGTCATCATCACTTTTTTTGCTTATAGATATTCTCTGAAAGAGTAACAGCATTGTAATGTTTTCATTATGAATTTCATAAGGTTTTTTTAGAAACTCATTCCTGGAGCAAAACAAGTTTATTTTCTCTAATTATGTTTAATGTTTAATCTTTCTACGATTTATATTGACAGAGTTAATGGGGTGGTGCTTTTTTTTTTTTTTACGGGTATGCGCACTCGCAAGGAGATCCCTATCGCGCTCGAGGAGCGGCAAGTGTGCGAAAATGTTGGTGTGTGTTGGTTTTGAAACGGTTCAGGTTGTAACCTGCAGGGAAAACTGTCGCAGGGAGTTTATTCCACAGCGATGCTGTTCTCCAGAGATATGAATTCTGATATAATGAGGTTCTTGGTGCCTCTATTTTGACAATAAATTGATGGTTACCGTCTGTTTGACGTGCTCGCCTAGTAGGTGCTACTCCCGGGGGGATCATACGTGCCAACTCTTCAGAGCATTTTCCGTGATAATACCTGTAGAAGAGAGATAGATCGCCCACAGTTCTTCGATGTTCGAGACTATCCAAGCTACGGGTAAGTGCGGGGTCATTGATCAGCTTGATAGCTCGTTTTTGCACGGTGTTCAAAAGCATTAAGGTATGTTTGGGTGCCGCACTCCATATATGTGAGCAGTACTCCATAGTCGGTCGAATCTGGGCTTTGTAGAGTGTCAGCAGTTGGCTTGGTGTATACAGATGTCTTGTACGAAATAGCACCCCAAGCTTTTGGGACGCCCTTTAAGCTATATCTGCCACGTGACTGTGCCAAGACATGTTGGTCTCTGCAGTGACTCCTAAGATGTTCAACTGGCTCTACAATGCGACAGCACTTCCAGATAGCATGATGTTTGGTTCACCGGTGCTGGTCTTTTTTGAAAACAGGGCTGCTTGGGTTTTCTGCGCGTTGAACTGTACAAGGTTTTTGTTGCCCCAGTCCTCTATTATCTCCAAGTCGTTATTTATCTGTGATATTTCATCATCATTATAAAAACTCACCCAGTACATTACCCTAACTTTTATCTTTTCTCGCCCCTAGTGTATTACTTATAAATAATGCAAAAAGTAAATAGGAAAGTTTTTGTAATATTTGTGAAAGTTTCAATTTGCTCTATATTTTGATAAGTTGAAGGTAGATTGGTAATAAGTACCATGGGCCCCCCCAAGCCTATGATTTTTGTATATATTTTCCACATATTTCATGAATCAACACAAAAAATAGCATGAAATACCACATTATGAGGCCTCGGGCCCCCCAAGACATATTCCTGGGTGCGTTACTGTAAGTACACATTTTTAAAGAAAATTGATCGGTCTTTAACTTTTATATTAACAAATTTCATCTAAAGTCAAAAACAAAACTGTCAGATGAACAAATTTGATAAAAAATATGGGCCAATAATATGTTTTTCAAAAATTGGTAGCCACTATCTCAGCATGTGTTTCATTAAGGTTAAAGCTAGCATAACGGTTTTGTAGAGAATTTAGTTCTCTTTAATTTCTAATAGAACATTTTTTTTGTACTACTTACCGTAATCGAGTTAAAGGCAAAAAACCGAAAAAGTGCACCTTTTAACCCCCCTCCGCCACTGAAGCGAAGGTGCTAGGGGTGGGGACTTTTAGTATGTTTACCTCCTAACTGCCCCAAATATATTCCTAAAGAGAAAAATTCTCCCCCCCTCCATGCACTCTACAACCCCCTAATGCCCATTCATTGACTGAACTACTATAGTAAGCATTAAATTCAATTTGGAGGTGAAGTTATTTCAGCTCATTTAACCAACTAGAAAATCATATAGTATAGTTGCTTAAAACCAAACTCTATTGCATGCTTCTTCTACTTGAAGTAAAATTACAATTTCTGCTGGATTTTACACTGATTAACCAGAGCCCTCCATTCTGCCCTCCCTAGTACGATTCTTTGCCACCTTCTTTTTCTCATTTTCGTGATGTCATCTTCGACATCGGGTAATGATTTTCGCTTGGGATATGTATTATGTATGTGTACGTATCTATGTAAATATGTATGTTTGTGTCGCGCTAGAGGCTAAACGGCTGAACAAATTTTGACAAAAAAGGTGTCGTTGAATTGCTGGTGATCCCAAAGGTGCTATAGGCTATATTTATTTAAGCAGGAACCAACATGTCGGCCGTCGTCGTCATCACCCATTTCAAATGTCTAATTTGCTGGTATTCCTTTGTAGTCCTCCCTGCTCCCACCCATATCCCCTCCTGTCATTCTCCCCCGCACCCTCTTCAAAAACCATATTTGAATAATTTTATCAAATATAGGGCGATTTAAAAAATGATCTCTGAACACGCATTAGAATTTTTTTCCAGCACCATTTTACTAGTTCGCTCTCCCTTTTCCTCTCTCCTCCCCGCACTCTTTATTAGTAGGTAATAGTTGTAGCTATAACTTTCACACATATAGAGCGAGTTCAAAAATTCTTTCTACAGACGCGTTTAGATTTTTTTCACCACCATTTTACTAGTTCCCTTCCCTCTCCCTCCTCACCATCACTAAATGTTTTTAGAAACGCACCTATCTACCGTTTGGGCCTAGTTCAAGGTTTGATACAAATGCATGATTTAGGTAATAAATAGGTGCCAGTTGGGAGCAAAATACACCAATAACCTGATTCACTAAAATACAAAACTGTATAATTTCGTAAGTGCGCTTTGGGCATCAAAACTAAAAGTTAAAGCATGTCGTACATTATAGGTATACCTATTTTGTACCCAACTACGACTAGTTGGTACAGTCAGGGACTTTTTAAATTGCTGTTGTATTTTTTTCGTCAAAATTAATCAAAAATTTTATTTTTAAATATGTACGTTTACAGACAGCGGTAAGGTTCACAATTTTTTTGTTTTGGTTCAAACTACTTTTCCAAATTTCAAATACAAATATTTTTTATTTACGAGGGCGGCAATTTCCCGACTGTACAAGTGGATTTAGCAGTAGGTGTTTTTTTTTATTTTTATTTTTTTCATTTGTGACCTCCATCATATTTTTTTTTCAGCAGGTTTAATTCAGTTCATAATTTTTCTTGGTGTTCTTGACTTATTCATTCTCTGTGCAGTGTCGCCTTTTGAAAATGCGACTAGACAGCGCAAAATTTTAGGAAATACCTAAAACAGGAATGTTAACTGCCATCTGAGTAAGTTCTGATAGTTTCAAGCCAATAGTTTTTTCATATATAATTTTTATTAAGAAATATATATATATATATATATATATATATATATATATATATATCCTTAAATTACGTAACGCATAAGGAGGGGGGTCAGACGTCGCGTTATGCAGCGTTACAGGGGGTGGGGGGGGGGGGTGGGGGGTGTTCTGTGACGTGTTACGTAACATCTTTTACCTACAAGCACAATTAATATTTTTGGTAAAAAGTTTTTGTTTTAATATATACAAGATGGCTTTTCTAAAGATAAACAAACTTAAGTGCTTTCTAACAAAACAGCGCGTTTTACAATCAGTAATTTCAAAAACATTTTTAAAACGTCCACCTTCGACCTAGGGGACATTTTAAAAACGTACGTAAAGGAACCTCAACGTCGAAAAAAGTCCCTGGAACGTCTTTCGAACGTTTTTGTGGGTGTTTTTTACATTTTTAAAACGTCCCACAGAACATTTTTAAGACGTTTCAAGAACGTTTTTCAAACGTTTGCCAAAATGTTTTCAAAGACGTCTAGAAACGTACTAGCGACGTTTAAAAAATGTACCTGGGGTAATTTAAAAACGTTCCGGGGACGTTTAATATTGTTCCGGGGACATATAAAAAACGTTCCGATGACATTTCAAAAATGTTTCGGAGGCGTTTTCAAAACGTCTATTTTGTACCTAAGGGACATTTTAAAAACGTACGTTTAGGGACTTCAATATCTGAAAATGGTCCGTGGTGCATTTTTGAGTGTTTTACGGACGTTTGTCAAATTTGATTTTTTATGCAAACAAATAGTCTTTATTTATTTTAAACACGACTTGGTTATAGTATGGTTAGTACTCTGATAAAAATATGTGCGCTATTGGGGGCGCGTAATTGTTCGCGCGCAAATGACCCACGCACTATTGACCCAGCGCCTTTACAAACATCCTAAATTACGTATTTTTGAGGTACTCAAAAGTTAGGGCCCTAGAAAAGATCTAAAAATTACGTTTTATCATCATTCATCATCAATCATTCTTTTTGGGACTTTTTAAAGACGTACTTTTTAGGTACGCAAAGGTTGGGGCCTTAAGGGACCTTAAAAATACGTTTTAAAAACCTCCAGGTTTGCGCGTTTTTAGAAGGTTCTTTATGGGACGGTTTAAAAACGTATGTTTTAGGTAATCAAAGGTTAGGTTCTTAGCTATCTTAAAAGTACATTTTAAAAACATCCTTATTTTGTAAGTTTTTAAGTATGCTAAATTTAGGGCTTTTGTAGGTACGGGTAAATTGAGGGCCGAAAGGTGGTATGGGACAGTTCGCTGCTGCCGATACGTCGTGGGCCGGACCGCCGCGGGGACAATTTACCGCCGGCCGATTCGCCGCGAGAATTTTTGTTTAATTTTTATTTTAATTTAACTTTTTTTTCCTAAATCATAGCTTTCCTGTCCTCTTGTTGGGAGATCAAAATCTGTGTTAAACCTAACAGTGGTCGATTCCTAACCGGTGTGTGGACCGCCATTTTGTAAAAAAAATGACACACACAAAAAAAATCACTCGATTTTTAAGAGAAGCTACTTAAGATAAAAACCGCATTTTGATTTAGCAAATAGTTTTTAAGCTACAAGGAGTTATTGAAAAGTCTGTATTTTAGTTTTCTATTAACAAACATTTCATTTTGAAGTATAGCTTTTTATATTTTTATAGATTTAGTTCAATAGAATCAAATTAAATATTATTTTTTGAGAATATCATATATCATCATCATTTTTTATTTCTTGGAACAACCTTTTTATATCTTTACACTTTTGTGTTTTTCTTATATTGTGTTTTTATATTTTAATTTATTCAATATACTATAAAAAACATTTGAAAAAATAATATAGAAATATATTGAGTGTGATAAGTAAATTTAAGTTCCGTCTCACAAAGGGCAGATGATACACGACGGATGATCCACAATGGTTTAAACTGTGTCTTCAGATATTCGCGTATCATCGGCCGACCGATACCATGAAAAGCAATGGCCCCTCCGGATCATCCGTCGCAGATCATGCGCCCTTCGTAAAACGGAGTCAAAAGGAAATTTTACAAAAAAAACAAATTTAAAAAAAACACCCAACTGCTAAATTTACTTGTAAGTACTAGTCACATGTGAGTACAAAATTGATGGGTTCATAGTTTTAATGCCCAAAGCGCACTTACGAAATTATACAGTTTTGTATTTTCATCAATCAGGTTATTGGGTAATTTTGTACCCAACTGTGCTAGTAGTTACAAGTAAATTTTGCAGTTGGGTGTTTTTTTAATTTGTTATTTTTTTATTTCCAACTTTTAGGTTTAGTTCCTATTCAGCCTTATAAAAACCACCATGCGTGTAGATTTTCTACAGGCGTGAACAGTGTTACCTTCCACTGAGTGAAGGTGGGGGAGGAGAGAGGGAGGAGGGAACTAGTAAAATGGTTTTGAAAAAATCTTAAAGCGTGTACTGAAATAATTTTTGAAATCGCTCTAAATTTGTGAAAGGTATAGCTACAACAATTACTAATAAGGAGGGTGGGGAGAAGAAAGAGAGGGGGAAACTAGTAAAATGATGTTGGAAAAAAAGTCTTAAAGCGTGTGCAGAAAGAATTTTTGAAAACGCTCTATATTTGTGAAAGGTATAGCTACAACTATTACTAATAAGGAGGGAGGGGAGAAGAGATGGAGGGGGAGACTAGTAAAATGATGTTGGAAAAAAGTCCTTAAGCGTGTGCAGAAAGAACTTTTGAAATAGCTGTATATTTGTGAAAGTTATAGCTATAAATATTACTAATAAGGATGGTGGGGAGGAGATAGGGAGAGGCGGGGGGACTAGTAAAAATGGTGGAAAAAAATCTAAAAGCGTATGCAGAAAAAAAAATTGAAATCTGAAGGATATTTTTGATTATTATTAATTATGCGAATATGGTTTTTGAATAGGGTGGGGGGAATGACAGGAGGGGAGGAGAGTGGTAGCAGGGAGGACTACAAAGTAACTACAGCAAACTAAAGGACATTTGCATTGGGTAATCAAAGGAATTTCAGAAAATTGCCTAAAGTTTAGATAATTTTTATGCCTTAAAGCCTACATCATGTGACGAAATGGCATCTGAAGACCGCCATGTTGACTCCTGTTTAAAAAAATATAGTATATAGCACATTCAGGATCAGTAGCAATTCAGCGACACCTTTTTTGTCAAAATCGGTTCAGCCGCTTAGCCTCTAGCGTAACACAAACATAATTACTTACATACATACAACAATCGAAAAACATTACCCTTCCATTCCCCGTCCTGCAGTTGTGTAAAAATACGAACTGACAGATAAAGTTTAATTTGGCAGTTGAATTCATTATAAAAAACACCTATAAAAAAGCAAATTACTGCAGACTTTGTATTTAAAATATATGATATATTTTCTAACAAGTGCAGAAAGTGTCACTTTTCCGCATGCGATTACGGTTGGCCGACTGACGCATAGTGAAGTTCGGCAATCAAGTGTGGAAAACATAAAAACACAATAATTATAAAAAAACGTTTATTAAATTCATAGGTTTTGTTTTTGTATGCTTAAACATCTACACCACATCAAAACTTATAAATGGATGCTTTACTTGCCAGTTCGTTGCGATGCGGATATAGTTATTTACCTAACTAGTGCGGAAACTGATACATTTACGCACGCGACTTAGCGGAGTTCGGGCATGCCGTCAAAGCGGAAAAGGCACTTTCCACAAGAGTTAGGTACAAAATTTTTCCTAGTTGCATAAAAAGTTTGGTTTCACACTTAAATATATTTGGTATTTTTACATTAAAACAGCAACAAACGAATTTTGTTTTCATTGTTAATTTATTTAAGTTTATAAATGCGTCAATAAGTCTGATTACGCCTAAAACTCAATTTGAAATTTAGCGTGCGTAAAAGTTATTTTTAGGCACGCTAATTTATAATTAAAGTTTTATATAAATTGCAGTCACTATACAGGGTGTCTCAAATAAAAGCAAGGGGATTTCGGAAACGGTAAGAGATACGAGTTTCTTTAAATAAGAAAAAAGTTGCGCTATTCTAAGCTCAATCAGATGCCGTATCAAAATTAAAAATATCTACAGAGGTTTTTAAGATATCGAGCAAAAACTAAAAATTGTGTTTTTTGAAAAATTGAAACATCGCCGCCATCTTGCAAACAAATTTAATGAAATTTGGTAGTTTTGTATAAGCAACTACGATTAATTGAATGACGTTAACAATTTTTTTCTAGGCCTTCTAGTTTTTTTGAACTCATAGCCAACTCTGTTATTTCTTATGACCACCATATTGGATTTATACTTTAGAGCATAAAAGGATTTTTAACCATGTATAATAAGCCTATCCTTGGATGACGGAAAATGTGAATTTATTAAAAAATAGTTTTTCACTTAGTTGGCTGTGAAACAAATGCCGTAGTTGTGTTTGTTGTCATACCTACGTAACTACATTTCAAAACTTTTCCATTTATTTGATTTATATGCAAATCTTTAAAGCCCTTATTTTTTAATTTTTCTCTGGCTAAGAAATAATACAATTTTTTAAAATCTATCTTTTATTTCTGAAACAAAAGTTTGCATTTATTATTTAATTTAAAATAAAACTAAAAACCGATAACATAGCATTGAATTATATAAGGAAATCTTCGAAATCCACCGTTGTTATTCATGCAAATCCTGCATCGATGAATTAGAGACATGCATGCATCATTAACCATTTGTCCAGGAATTTCTTCTATGGCTTGAACAACGGCTGCCTCAAATTCTTCTATCGTATTATGAGTAGTAGAATAAACTTTATCCTTTAAGTATCGCCAAATACAAAAATCAAGAGGAGTAAGGTCCGGTAAACGTGCAGGCCAGGCAACTGGACCTCGATTTCCGATCCAGTTATTTCCATATTGCTGATTCAAATAGTTGGTTGTGATTCTGACATTATGTGGAGGTGCTTATTATTATTATAAAAAATGTTGTGTCCGTTTATGACTCCTAGCCATACATTCAAACCTCACCTAACTTGCTGGTGCACCTCACGATTTACGAACGGATTTTCATCGGCCCAGTACACGTCTGTTAAACACCTGCTTTCATCGGACCACAACTTATGCTCTACACGGAGCTATCGCCTACATTCACCTGAGGATGGCCCAAAAGGTCGAAACCGGTCCGGTCGTGGATTGGCATGGAACACTTGTTCCTGACTATCAAGACATGTTCCAGACAGGGATCATTCGTATCCTCGTGATCGACGTTCGAGAAAGTGAAAACCAAACAGTTTTAACAAGTTCCCAACGAAAGCCTCAAACCATCAGTATAATTCAATGCCGGTAGGGGTATTTTCCCTCGGAGTAGTTGTTTCTGGTGGTTTCACACAACTTATGCTCTACACGGGGCTATCGCCTACATTCACCTGAGGATGGCCCAAAAGGTCGAAACCGGTCCGGTCGTGGATTGGCATAGAACACTTGTTCCTGACTATCAGGACGTGTTCCAGACGGGGATCATTCGTATCCTCGTGATCGACGTTGGAGAAAGTGAAAACCAAACAGTTTTAACAAGTTTCCAACGAAAGCCTAAAACCATCAGTATAATTCAATGCCGGTAACAAGTATTTTCCCTCGGAGTAGTTGTTTCTGGTGGTTTCACACAAGGTTCTTCTTTCTAAGTCACCATCTCGGAGTGCTTGACTAATATGTGTTGCATATGGATGATACTTAAATTTTTTAAGAATTCTTTGTGCAGTTGATTTGGGTACTTTAACATTATTTTCCAGTTCACGAAGGGATTTTGTTTATTAAAAGAACCATATTCAATTAAATTATTTCTCAGTAATCTGAAGATTGACAAACCTGGTTGTCGTATTTCTGGATATCTTCGAAAGTACATAACTCGAGCTCTTCCAGCATTATTATTACACAAAATATAACATTCATACATATCAACTTTCTCCCAATTTGGAAGCCTTTCCATCTTAAATTTGATTGATAATTTGACTCAAAAAGTCTTAAGTAATTCAGAAACTTTAAAATTCCAACAGATAAATCAAGTAAATGACAAAGTTTTGACAGATAGTTACGTGGGTATGACAACAAACGCAACTACGGCCTTTGTTTCACAGCCAAACAAGTGAAAAACAGTTTTTTAAATAAATTCACATTCAAAGATAGGCCTATTATACATGGTTTAAAAGCTCTTTTAATGCTATATTTATTGACGTATGAATTCAATATGGCGGTCATAACAAATAACAAAGTTGGGTATGGTTTCAAAAAAACTAGAAGGCCCAGAAAATTTTTTTTAACGTCATTCGATTGGCCCTAGTTGCTTATACAAAACCACCAAATTTCATTAAATTTGTTTGCAAGATGGCGGCTATAATTCAATTTTTAAAAAAACACAATTTTTAGTTTTTGTTCGATATTTTTGTAACCCCTGTAGATATCTTTAATATTGATACAGCACCTGATTGGGCTTAGAATAGCGCAAATTTTTTCTCATTTAAACAAACTCTTATATGATGCCGTTTCAGAAATCCCCATGTAGTTGCTTTTATCTGGGACACTCTGTATATTGCTTTTGTGTCATTTGATATAATAGATAACACTGACAAGTTTATTTGATATTTACCGGCAGGCGTCAGGTTTTTAGTTTGATTTGTCTTGGCGGCGTCAAAATGCAGTCTGGAAATTGTGCTGGAAATGAAGATTTTGAACTGCCAACGTTAATAAATTGTTATTTTTACAAAATAATATTATAATGATATATTGTTATAAAACCCAAAAATTCTGGAATTTATACCTATTATAGAAATTAAATTTTTTATTGTTTTTATAATTTCTATTTTACAAAAAGACGGCGTGCGTAAAATTATTTTTTGCTTACGCCATATTAGTTTTTTACGCACGCCGTGCGTGAAAACCAAAGGACCTATGTGTGCCTTATGACTAGTGTCGAAACAACATGGTAGTACCAGAATTTTGAGTCAGTAAAAAGAAATTCGGAGTGTTGCGTCCAGTGGCGGATCCAGGATTTCCGGGGGGAGAGGGGTTTTTGATAGATCTGGCGCAGGGGAATTTTTTTAAAAAATTAGGTAGATTTGGTGACAATTAGCTCACACTACTACTATACTATGTGTGAGCTATGGTGATCCTAATTTTTTCGAGAAAAAAAAGTTGCTCCGATTTCGAAAATTTTTATATATCTTTGCGTTTCAGATGATTTTGAAACTGAACCGCCACTGCCGTATGGCCCTAAAAAATAATTTAATGAAAATGACATATTATCACGAAAATCTAACGTTGCTGCAAATTTAATAAAATTTCGTAGTTTTGTATTCGAAAGATTAGAAACTACGATCAATCGACTGACGCTTTTTCTAGGCCTTCAACACCCAACTTGCTGCCATATCGGATTTATACGTAATTAAATAGAGCATAAAAAGAGCTTTTTAACCGTGTATTACACGCCTATCTTAGAGACCCTGTATGTATGACATATTTATTTAAAATATGTCATACATACAGGGTTTCTAGCCTATCTTTGGTTCACGAAAAATGGGAATAGAGAATGTAGAGAAAAACAGTTTTTCCCTTAGTTGCCTTTGAAACACATGCCGTACTGGTGTTTGTTGTCATGCCTACGTAACTCTCTGTCGCATGCTTGCCAATTACTTGAGTGTTTTAAAGGGTCTCAATTATTTGTGATATTTTTTGAGTTAATAACCAAAGATTATAGATTATAATATTCAATAACCAATAAAATCTAATATGGCAAGATTTCCAAATTGAGAAAAATTGGAGTGTTTCTTTTTGACATAGGAACGCCGGAGGAGCTCAAGATATGTACTTGGTACGATTGGTACCTATGCTGGGTTGGAGCTCTAGTTGACCCCATATATAATAATATGAACGTTTATTTTTTGTCCTTGGTTTTAAGTTTTGGTCTTGTATTGAGTTTAATCTTGTTAGTTTTATTATCATACGAAATTTGCATTTTTGGGCCAAAGGTAAAGATGTTTATTTGAAAAATAAAAGTTTTACCAAATAAATCAAATAATTGGCAATTTTTAGGACATAGGACATTTGTTTCACAAGCAACTAAGCGAAAAACTTTTTTAAGTAAACTCACAGTTTTTGTTAACTAAGAAAAAAATTACAAAGTTGGCTATGGTTTCAACAAAACTAGAAGGCCTAGAAAAAAGTTGTTAACGTTAGTCGATTGGTCGTAGTCCCTAATACAAGACTACCATATTTTAACAAATTTGCAAGATGGCGATAGCATTCCACTTTTGGGAAAACACACTTTTTAGTTTTTGCTCGATATCTTGAAAACCCTGTAGATATTTTTAATTTCAATACAACATCTAATTGGGCTTCGAATGGTGCTACTTTATTCTTATTTAACCAACATTAACTCTTACACCATTATTAACTTAAGACCTTAAGACTTAGCATTGTAGACCGGGTTTAAATATCAAGTGTTTAGACTTGATACCGACCGGTTTACGTATATTTTTTGTGCAATAATGTGCAATATGATAGTAAGCATTTCTCAGTGAGTTTGATCTTATATAAATTCAAATTAACTTTAGAAATAAAGAAAAACCACATAAAAATTTTGTAACGAAATGTCATTTTTTGAAAATTTAGTCCGTGTAGTCGTAGGATTCCCGTTAAAAATAGTCTCAAATTGTAGTACCACCCCTAAGGGGTGGTTTAAAGTTCGAAAAACAATAGAAATAATCCATGATTTATAAAAAAAATTATATAAAAATTTTCAAAGCTAAATAATACATAAATAACTTAAAACTATGTCTGTAGATGCACTACAGTATTAAATACGTATCAATATTTAAATATTGTAAAAAGCACAAGATATATTAGAATCCGTTTTCAATTACACATCCAGCAAAACAATTGAACAACGTTTTAATCATCGCTAACTTGTCCAAAAAATTAACATGTAAAATATAGCGGACACTGACTTACACCGTTTTTATTCGACATCTAGTGACGTTTGGAGGTTTAAATATGACTAGCATTTTTAAACCAAAATATTATATTCTTTTTATTTATTTCTAACCTTTGTGAGAAAATAATGTCTTTGTTAAAACGAAAAAAGATATTTATGAACAATTTACATAAATATTAAAATCTATTGCATTCACGGGAAAAAGAAGTTAAACGATCAACGAAAATCTAGACTTGTAGACCTAGGATTGTAGCACTTAGCACTGTAGACCCTTTAGTAAATACTGGTGTTACTGTTTCCGAAATCCCCATGTAGTGACTTTTATCTGGGAGACCCTGTTTAATGTTTTTCTTAACATTTCGGAAGGGTTAGGTGAAACTCATTATTTTCCTTGCTTGCAGAGGATCGTAAGCTGACTGTACTTATAACAGACCCGACAAGATATCCCCACTCGGCAACCGGAAAATCTCCAAAATGTTTATATAAAAACTCCTTTACGAGTAGTTCAGCAACCTACCTTAACTCGGTTCTTCCACAGTCAACAAGTTCTGCCGACCTCATAAATATACCTATATAGTTTATGTTTGTGTGTGGTACCGTAGTAGTATTAAAGTTGAACCTCATTTGCATACATATACATATTTTAAATTTTAATTTATTTTATAAACAATTAGTTTCAATACATAATGGAATTATTAATTAGTAAACAAATTATTGCGAACTTTTTGGTGAGATGTGCAGTTTTTTGTGTAATATTAATGGTTCCTGGATCTAGGGCGACTGATATTTTGAGGGCTACGCAGCCTCTATATGGTATTTCTTCCATGGTAGAGAATTTGAGTAACAGTTCCTTATGCTTTAAAGAGCTGGAACTGTTAAGGATGGCAGTGGATACGCATAAAAATTGGGGATTGAAAGGTAGGGTGTCTGAAGGGATGGCAAAATATTGATAGAAAGGCAAAAAATTTACATAGCAGAATTATTGTGAAAAAAAATTGGTGGAAAATATATACAGGGTGTAAATTTTATGACTCACAATATTTTATTAGGTGATAGACGAGGTCAAAATTACAAAAAAAAGTTCATATAACATAGCGGTTAACACCCCTGTCTTCAAGATATAGGATTTTTAACGTTTAAGGAGTGGGGAAAAAGGGTTTTAGCAAAAAAGAAAATCTGCCACGGCGAAATGATTATCCAGCTAATAATGTTTAAAAAATTTAAGCATATTTTTTTTTTGATACAATGACAAGTTGAGGAGACAACTTTACCTCCAAAAATAACAAAAACTTTTTCTTTTCGCTTATATAACTTAAGAATATTAATAATATGTTATTCTCATGTCTACCTCTAGGGACTTGTTTCTAAAAACATCAACAAAAATTATTTTGTTCAATATGGCATTTATAAAGGTTTATAACAAAAAAAAACAATTTTCCTTGAAACAGGTCTCCCATAACATTTTTCAAAATCATTTTTATATTTTAAGTGGTTTTTAAAAATGCTACAACCAAAAAAATTAATTAAAAATCGTCAATTTACTCTGTATCTCGAAAACAAAAGACAACCTTTTCTATCAGCCGTTAAAATATTTGAGTTATACCATGATAGAAAGTAACAGTGTCTCATTATATTTTTTCCCACCCTTTTAATAATATATGTAGGAATATAAAAGGAATTGTGTTCGAATTCGCGAAATTTTTACTTTTAAATTGCATCTTGACTTTATCCTGATGCTTGCCGTATTTGACAGGCGCTCAAATTTATAGTTTTTGTAAATTGGATGCTCCTTATATTATTTAATTAGTAGATTAGGCTTGGAATATACTTTCCAAAAATACCCCATATGTCGCAGTTTTGATAAATAGTTTCTGAAATATTAGCGATAAATTTTTAAATGATAAAAAAATAACATCACCACTTTTGTGTTAATTTCAGTGTCCTTATTTTGAACTATGTTAGTCCCCATGTACAAACAGTGACAATGACAACTATTTTTTTGTATATGTCCCACGGAACTGTAACATAAACTACAGTGCCGTGATATGTCCCTAAAAATGACAACCGGTAACGACAACAAAGTTGTGTCATTGTCACTGTTAATACATGGGGACTAATATGATTTGGAATGATACTAAAATTAACAGAAGAGCGGTACTGTTATAATTGCTAATATCTCAGAAACTATGGCTCTAAACTACGGCATATCGGGTATTTTTGAAAAATATGTTCCAAGCCTAATCTATTAATTAAATAATATAAGGAGCATCCAATTTACAAAAACTATAAATTTGGGTGCCTGTCAAATATGGTAAGCATCAGGAATAAAGTCAAGATGTAATTTAAAAGTAAAAATTTCGCGAATTCGAACACAATTTCATGTATATTCCTATATCAATTATTAATGGTCTAAAAGGCTGGGAAAAAATATAATGAGACACCCTGTACAGTACATTCGATGTTTTTGGGTTATTTCAGGCATTTCTAAGGAAAATAGGTTTAATGATGAATTAGGTCAAGTGAACTCCACGCTATATCAGCCTTGAAAACAGTTTTGTAAATATCTCTGAAACGGCGGCTCCTATGAAGTTTTTTGCTATACGATAAATTATTGAGAAAGACGTGTTCTACTATTTTCAGAAACCGGATATTATGATGCGATGCCACGTTAAAAAGTTAGCATATTTTGAATTTCTAAACTTTCAATAACCTGGCTTTAGCAATGTTGAATTTTGACCAAAATCTGTACTCCATACCATCATTTTTGAGATAACTTTTTGACAGTTATTAGCTATTTACCATAACAAATAGCATAGGCCAACGAAAAAAAGTTGTAAAAAGTTGTCTCAAAAATAATGACATAAACTTTAATTTTAACTTAACTGTATTGTACACTATTTTAGTTAAAAATTTCATGAAAATCGATTAAGCGGCTAAATATACACGGTAAAAATGTTTGTCTACAATGAAAAGACGTTCTTTTCTTGAATAAATTGATTTACCTTAAAACAATTTGTTTTGAATTAAAAATTTTCTTTTTAGTTCAACGCTGAGTTTAATCTTGAAATGAAACTTTATTTTTCTTCTTTAATTGTTTTGTTTCATTATACTCTATGTTGTAACAAAGCAAATTGTCTTTATATAAGTAATATTTTGCCAGAGGAAACGGTACCTGTTTCACATTAAAATAAAGTGGCGAGACATTTTTTGTGGTAAATCAAGAAAATATTCTCTTGGTGAATAGGGAAGCACAAATTATTTTACTTCAAAGCAATTTGCTTTGATCTAAGCGATTTTTTTTACCGTGTTATTATAACTTTCATGAAAATCGGTTTAGCGGCTATCGTGGGCCAGACAGACATATACACACACGGACAGACGTCACGGCGATATTGCTAAGATAGGTCAAGATACACCCGAAAATGTATTATTAATTTTCGGCGTTATCTCAAATTTTTTTTGTCGAAAACAATATCTCTATATATAAAAGAAATGAAGGGGTCATTCCATAAAAACCAAAAGTGGCAGATAAAATTTAATTTGACAGTTGTATTCTATAGAAAGAGGTCTATTAAAAAGCAATTAACACCAAAATGAAATTTGCATAAATAAAAAAAAAATTGGTACCCTCCCTAAATGCAGACTTTTCAAAATCCCCTCGTTGCTGAAAAACTATAAGGCCTATCAAGAAACAGTGTGGATATTTAAAGACGTCTCGAAAATCGACCCGAGGGCATATATCTACTCGGTTTTATCTATCTCGGCTAGAAATGTCTAACATCCCCAAAAAACATCGAATTTGGCTCAAGCTGTACAGGGTTTTCCCGTATATTTTTACACCATATCTAAAATGTTTATTTGAATAGATATCAAAATATGGTAAATACAAAAGTGTAATAATTGTTTACGAAATTTAAGAATCTTAGGGTCAGAATGTAATTTTTTTTCTATAAGTGAAAATTTGAAAGGTTAATGGGTTTTTTTTTAAATTGAACACCCTATATATTATTTTAGATTTTAATAGACCTTTTCTTCCTTATTTTAAAAATATATATGTTGGGATTATTTAGTTTATTAGTTTTAGAGATATATGCGTTTAAAAGTTTTAAAAAATTAGGTTTCAGCCATGAAAAGATAATCGCATTGACAAAAAGTGATGCTGTTGCTTTTGTATGGTATATAATTTGCTTATATTTAGCATCTGTGGTGATTTTGCGCATTAATGTGTGGCAAAAAATAATACAACTTCTTTTAGAAAAAAATAAATATCCAATACTTTATTGATAAATTAATTTTTTTCTAAAAAAATTGTATTAATTTTTGTTTTTACTGGCTTGCGGCGCCGGCGCCACAGATTGCTGCGCAGAATTACCACGGATAATAACAAATTAATTATATACCTTACAAAAGCATCAGCATCACTTTTTGTGTCTATGCGATTGTCTTTTTTATGACTGCCTTGATGTTTTAAAGAGTATGAACTTAATTTTTTAAACTTTTAAACTCATATATCTCCAAAACTAATAAACGCAATAATCCCCACATATATTTTTGAAATCAGAAACAAAAGATCTATAAAAATCTAAAATTTTATATAGGGTGTTCAATTTTAAAAAAACCATCAACCTGTCAAATTTTGACATTTAGAAAAAAATAATTACATTCTTACTCTAATATTCTTAAATTTCGTAAAAAATTATGAAACCTTTATATTTATCATATTTTGATATCTGTTCAAATAAACGTTTTAGATATGCTGTAAAAATATTCGGGAAAACCCTGCACAGTAACGAAATACACACAATTTTTGTTATGATTTTTAAAAGTTAGTTTTAATCATGACTCTACGTCGTAGTCCACAAAGATGCCTGCCATTTTCATACATACCTTAGTGTATCTCAAGAACTAAATAATTTAACAAAATTTGCTTGGCTTTTAAAAAGAGTACAACGAGCTTTGAAAAATTATAATCGGACCACTGGGCAATTTGGCGGCCATTTTTAAACATGGCAGCCAAACGACCATGATTTGGACCACGTTTTTGTATACTTCTTTCTATAGGTGCTTAACAATGCCCCGCAACAAAACTGAGCGCACATATTAGGGCATGCGTGTTATGAGCTAGCGTCTACAACAGTTGTTTGATAATTTGAAAAAAATAAAATTTAAAACTGATTTTTTGGTGGTGGTTGCTAAATGGGAAGGGTAGTAGTTAATTTGTTGGCAGTAGCACTAAATGAAAATGGTAAAATATTTTGCCTAAACTGAGTAAGTATAATGGAAGATTTAAGGGCGAGTAGATAGCTCGAAGCTGCTGCGTTTTGGCCTCATTGTGCTTCATTCAGCCCGAGCAGAACCGTAAAGTGGATGGAGATAAAATGGTTTGCTGATGGACATACCCACATTCAATAATTTCATATCCTTTATACTTTTTATGGTAATGATCGGGCTGAATGAAGCCTAATGAAGCAGACATGCAGCGTCTACGAGCTACTTTTACATCTGAGGATTTACCCGTAAACCCCTTTTGCTTAGTCGTTCGACTTCAAACCTCGATAAGCTTCTGTTAAATTGCAAAAAAATAGCCAATATCTTTTGTTGTAAGAATCAACTTTACCAAAAACCATTATTAATAACGTTCAAAACTGGGGGGGGGGGGGGTGGTTGCGTGCAAACCTAGGCTTTTCGTACGTAATTGAAATTTTAATTAAAAAATTTCTAAGACAGAGCGCTTTCGGTCTATCTGACCATCCTCAGTGCCTTACAGCTAGTTAAGATCTTAAAATAAAAATAAGCAATAAACCAAAAATTAGTTTCTACTAGTCAATTTTAATAATGTTAAACAATTTTATCAGTAAATAGTTATAGCATAACGCAAGACTACAATGTACCTGAAGGTTGTTTTGAATAGTTTTTAAGATTTTCGATTGTGATGTTCTGTGATGTTGGCTCATAGATTAAGGAAGCAGATTTTAAGATCTTGACACGTTCACTACCGCCGGCCACTATAGTGGCCTTTTGGTTTTTACACTGTGAACCGCCGCCACTATACTGGCCCTGAATTCACTATAATGGCCGTCGGTCTGCCAAAGTGTCTATGACTACTCGTACACCGGCGGCCAGTTTAGTGGCCCAGAACAAAATGGCGGAATCTTCTTCGGATGATCAGACTGAGTGTGTAGGTACTTAGATCACTAAAAAATTTCTACTGGTTCAAAAATTATCGGAGTTGGTTTGAGAGTAACGGATAGCAAAATCTGGGCGGTTGTAAACGTGTTAACTAGATTTAAGGTACTGATAATGTTCAGATAGACTGAAAGCGCTCTGCCCTAGAATTTTTTTTTATAAAATTTGCAAAAAGCCTTTGATTGCATTAACACCGTGTATTTC
Organism: Aspidapion aeneum; assembly: GCA_963576565.1. Taxonomy (NCBI): domain Eukaryota; kingdom Metazoa; phylum Arthropoda; class Insecta; order Coleoptera; family Brentidae; genus Aspidapion; species Aspidapion aeneum. The sequence continues at coordinate 48,753,099 of OY755047.1, forward strand.
CACCTTTATTTTAAATAACAGGCGACTATTCGTGTTTAATATGACCGGACTTACCTGTTTCGTCCTGATTTAACTCGTTCCATATCTGAATCAGAATTCTAGCAATCTACTGCAAAGTATTGGGAGGGATTATAAGTTTTTGCCACTGTTCCACTGACCATAGCAATTGCGGATATGAAACAAAATCTAGGGGGGTCGACGGAAACAGTATTTATGTAATATTTTAATCTAGGGGGGTCATATATTTAATGTCTAGGGGGGTAATTACCATGTTACCCCTTCTTTAAATCCGCGCTTTATCCATAGTTTCTACTCCAACCACATAGGTATTAATATAATCTCATACAATCGGCACAATTCCAGTAGTGTGTGCTCGCGCAATTATCGTGCAATAAAACAATAAATGTTCACCAATCAATAGTATATCTTATAATATATTTGGGAGCAATGGATGTCCGTTTCCGTTATACTACTTATGGTTGATTAGAATTCTGTTCTGTACAACCACCAGGTCCGTGCGAGTTGTTTAGAAACTTTTCTCTACAGCATCACTTAACTTCCTGAATAGGGGAGGGTGGTGTGAGTTTGGACACTTTTTGGTATTTTTCATAATATTCCGTTAAGCATAATAGATATTAAGAACCAAAACTGCAATAACATAAGAGTCATATCTTACCTATAAAATAATGCTCGAAGGTAATTCATTTTTCTTGCTACGTGGTTAAAAAATATGTTTTTTTAACAAGTTGCAAGTGTCCAATCTCTCCCCATTACTAGGGATACTCAGGCTATTAAAACGTTAGTTCTGGCAGAATCATAGCAAAAATATTTATTTTAAAATGTATTCTTAAAAATACAAATAAAACAAATCGTTTACAAAACTAAATGGTCCATGACGGATCTGATACCTGCCTAGCTAGCCTATTAGCACACTTCAAGTAAAGCCATATATTAGTTTTAAAACAGTTTTTTGTAAATATCTCAGAAACTAAAGCTCCTACGAAGTTTTTGGATATAACACAAATTATTGAGCAAAATATTGTCTAATATATGTCGAAAATAGTGTATTGATACGATGCTCCAATAAAAAATTAGCATTTTTTAAAGTTCATTAGCATTAATGGATTTTGACCAAAATCTAATCAGCGCGTAAGAGTGTCGAACACTATTTTACCTGAAAATTTAATGAAAATCGGATTAGCAATTTAGGAGCTATCGTGTTACAGACAGAAGTAATTTACACACACACAGACAGGTCAAAATACATCCAAATGATACATTTTTGTAGTTGTCTGAAAAAAAAGTTTTTCGTCCAAAATAATACCTTCTCTAGCCATTGCTACGCGGGCCAGTAGGTAAAAACTGAACAAATTTTAAACTTAAACATTGGACAATTACTATGTTATATAACCAATTGTGTTCTGAAAGGCAAAACTCCGTATATGTCTTTTTTTGTACCTTCTTGGCCAACGGCGGTTCTGGTGCCAAAGTTTGCACGGTAAAAAATATTATCTAAAATCAAAGCAAATTGCTTTGAAGTAAAATAATTTGTGCTTTCCTATTCACCAAGAGAATATTTTCTTGATATAGCACAAAAAATGTTTTGCCTTTTATTATAATGTGAAACAAAAATTGTTTTATTATAAATTGGAACTGAATTCATCTAATGCACCGGTTTCTCTGGAAGCAAAATACTACTTATATGAAGACAATGTGGTTTGTTACAAAATGAAGTATACTGAATCAAAACAATTAAAGAAGAAAAATAAAGTCTCATTTCAAAATTAAACGCTGTGTTGAACTAAAAAGAAATATTTTAAGTCAAAACAAATTCTTTTAATGTAAAACAATTTATTCAAGAAAATAACGTGTTTTCATTGTAGACAAAAACTTTTACCGGGTGGGGGGGGCGTAGTAATGGTCAAGTGGTGACTGTAAATATGCGCACGGGAAAAAAGCGCACACTTAAAAATGCGTATAGGGGAAAACAACACAGGAGATATGAAGGGCATACGGTAAAAGCGCACAAGAAATATACGCACAGAAGAAAAGCGCAAACGTAAAAAAGCGCAAGTAGTAAAACAGAGCAACGAGAAATCAAACAATGAGAGAAAAATAATGCAATAAAATAACGTTAAGTGTTTAGTAGCGCTAGCAACATTTGCTTCACACACTGGTGGTCCGGTTTCGATTCCTGGCTAGGTCCTTGTAAGTTTATAATCGTTTAAAATGTTTAACTTTGCTGAAACTTTGCAAAACCCGGCGACTAATCCTAATTGGATGGAAAAGTCCCAGTGTAAAAAAAAATTCAATAAAAAAGTGATGCGTAATTTTGTATTAATTTTATTTTTAAATAAATTGGCTTTTTCTGTTATTTATTGATATACTTTTTGACTGATTATATTTCAAATACAGATTACTTAATTTCTTCAATTGCAATTTTTTTTCGATTAATTAAGGATGTTTATCACACTTTTTTATGTTGTGGTAATTATAAACAAAATTATTTTAATATGTAAATATTTAACGTTTTTTTATCTTTTTTAAAATTTTAATTTTTTAATAATTGGAATAAAAATATAATAATTATGTTGACCGTCGTACAAACACGTGCGCTTATGCCTTTCCCACATTTTAAATATAGCCCTAACAGCACAGGACGTTCAGTAGACGTCCATTCTTGTCAAGAAAGTCCAATGGACGTCCATTATGCCAACGTCCACTGAACTTTTAAAGTCAGACAGCGTGCAGTCGGCGTCCATTATAATATTGGCGACATGTTATTTTTTACCTTTCTAGCCCCCGCAGCACAAGCGCGGATTTGAGGGGAGTAACGTGGTAATTACCCCCCACTAGAACAAAAAATATGCACTTTTTTGTTATTGATTAAAGGGCAAATAGGCGAAAAAAAAATTATATTACAAATAATTTTTTCGTCGACTATTACCCTCCCCCCCCCCCCCCCCCTACATTTTCACCCAGATCCGCGCTTGCCGCAGCAATGGCTAAAGAAGGTATTATTTCCTCCGACGAAATATTGTTTTTTGAGACAACGCCAAAATTGTGTTATTTGGGTGTGTTTTGACCTATCGTAGCAATATCGTCGTGATGTCTGTCTGTGTGTGTGTGTGTGTATGTTTGTCCGTAACACAATAGCTCCTAAACCGCTGAACCGATTTTCATGAAAAATGACACTTCGACACTCTAACGAGCTGATTTGATTTTGGTCAAAATCCATTATTAATGCCAATGACAAATATTTTTTTTTTAAATGCAAATTTTTTAACGGAACATCGCATTATTATTATATGCGGTTTAGTAGATTATATTTTGCGCAATAATTTATCTTATAACCAAAAACTTCGTAGTAGTTTCTGAGATACTTGCAAAAAACTGTTTTCAAAGCTGATATATCATGGCTTCACTTGAAGTGTGCTAATAGGCTAGCTAGGAAGGTATCAGATCCGTCATGGATCCATTTATATATTTTACTATTTTTACTTTCGAAAATATTACCTTTCAATTTTGGTTGTGTCTCCTCTCTGTCTTATTTCTCATAGCTCATTTTATGAGTTTTTAGCAGATTTTACAAGATCGAGGAGATTTGGCGAGGTCCTCCTAAAATCTTAATTAATCTCTCGTAAAATTTTAAAGTTTTTAAAATTTATTTTTTGAAATGATAGGTACCTATAGTACCAAAATATTGCGAAGTCATGGATCAAAACTCCCCAAATCTTAAAGAAAATCTATATGTTTGTGGCGGATTTATTTTACAAAAAAAACTTTATCTGGGTATAACGACTCTATTAAGGAAATTTTTTAATTAAGAAACCTCTGCGTTTCTCCAAGAAAAAGAAAAATAACTAATTTGCCAGTGGTTTATAAGAAATAATAATTATTTGCACAACACAATTTCAAAAACTTTTCTTTTGATAAACAACACTATTGCGACGATGCGATGTTTCAATTGTGAGGACTGTTCTTGTATGTTTCTGTCAATAAATACTGAATTTTTGATTTTTTTAAAGCGTATTATCGTTTCTGTGAATTCTGGTTAACCAAATATTTTAGTCTTGGACGTAAGCGGCCGCCCGGCCTCTGGATTCATTTACGGTAATGGTCTCTGGATCGGGGATCATAAGGAATGCCTAGACCTGTCCAATCAAAGACCTTTGGAAGTACGTCACGACAAAATCGTCGATGAAAAAACACCTTACGACTATCCGCCATTTGATTTGGCATTTGCTGCGGTTTTGTTGGAACATAACAGCACTTTGCAGAAGCATGTTAGGCAACCTTTGGAGGTAAGGGATAGAATAGGCTAACCTTATTCTGCGCGTGCGCAGTAGCGCTCTGTCACGCTATTACTTTTATTAAAGGTAACGGAAGGCGCTATTCGCGCAAGATAACTCCTACCTTTACCGTTAAAGAGGCAACCAACTAATATTGGTAATGACTAATAATAATAATATAATAATAATTTCATTATTCAAGTATAGAAATATACAGAAACTTAAAGATTTAGTTAAAAAGTTTGTTTTGTTTTGAAAAAATTAAAAACCAAATTAAATTATAAGATAATCAAGCTTTTTGTTCTATTTTCGCAAGTCCACAAAAACACCAAATGTCAATATGGTTATGTTTACCGCCAAACATTATTTTACCCATCCGAAGTCTTGTCTTGAAGTCTCCTTTATTTAGAGTGCAAGGGAACCCGAGCTCTACCCCTGTCCCTGACATTAATCTTATTAATGCACAACAACTGGACACTATGACGCGTGTCTACTTTAGTGAGATTAATCACAGAAATATTATCTAGTTTGTCCATTTACTAGTCTTTATCTATTTAGTTTTCTTCGATCCATCTTTGGACATAGGCCTCCCCCAATATCTTCAACTTTTCTCTATCTGTCGCCGTGTTTATCCATCTAGTCCCCGCATGTTTCTTCAAATCGTCTGATCATCTCATTTGGGGTCCTCCCCTACTTTTTTTAATTTCCCATGGTCTCCAGTTTACAATAAATTTATTTCATCGATCGTCTTTCTGTCTGACGTTATGACCGGCAAATTTTCGTTTTAATTTTGCTACCTCTTCTCTCACATCCCTTACTTTTGTTTTATTTCTTATCCATTCATTCCTTTTTTTATCTATTAGCTTTACATGTAACATTTTTCGTTGATCTTTTGTTACCTTATCCATGTTTGATTTTGTAAGTGTCCAGCTCTGGGATCCATATGTGAGTACAGGAAGGATACATTGATAATACACTTTTGTTCTGAGGTATTGAGGATATTTTCATTTAATAGTACTATCGTGAATTTATGCTCTCCTGAGGATTATCAAAAAGAGACTTGCAAAAGGCTGACTTTGTCCTTCTCTGCTCTTGGTTGCTCCTTGACATCAAATTCAATTTGTCTACTAACGACAGTGTTGCCAAAATGTTGCAAGATAATTCGTGAAAAGTTTATATTAAAAATCGTGAGAAATCGTGAGATTTTAAAAAGTCCTAAAAAGAGATCAAAATAGAGAAGGAATAAATAAAAAAGCAAAAAGAAATTTATATTTATATGTCTTACATAAAACCAAACACATTTTAAAAAGCTGAAAACTGTAGAGATAATAATGTTTCATACCTAACATACTTTTTTCAGACATATTCAGACAACCGCAATACGAACTAACTCCAAACAAAGGCACTGGCCTAATCGGTGGTATTTACAAATTAGGGATGTTCTCTCGGAGCAGGACCTGTTGTTTTCGGAACAGGTTTTTACTCGAAACAGGTCGGAACAGGTTTGTCAAGTTGTTCCGTTTTGTCGCAGGAATAGTTTTTTCGAGGGGGCGGTAAATCAGCTTTCGAAGAACAAAACGAGAAAAGTAAAGACCTGATGACTTTTTTTTTTTTGTCGCAAAATTTTTATGGACAGCCTTTGCAGCATATTCGACCCCCCGCGCCATAAGGCAGCCACGCTATAAAAAAAAACGAGAAACGTAAATTGCTGTAAAAAATTCAGACTCAAAGAAGATTTAAATTTTATTTTATTTTAACCTCCAGTTATTTTTTTTTAATGTCAACAAATAAATTGTTACTTATTCGGATCCAATAAATCCTTCAAAATCCAATTCTGATCCCAACGATATGGACGTTGAGTCCGAATCCGAATCGCCTGGGTTAATGACAAGTGGTTCAACAATCATCTTAATGGCGCCATCAAGCTGCCACATTTTCTCTTCCTCCTTCTTGACATGCTCAATGCATTTAAGCCAATTGTTAGCCGTTACATTTTTCACGGCATTATTAAATAAGCCCTTCAGATCACTAAGCTTAAAGGTTACATTATTTAGCTCGCAGTGGTAAGGGGGAAGTCTGAGGATGGTAAATCCGTTGTTACGAGCCACCTCATTCACTACATATCTGATATACCTACAAGCAATATAATAACAATTACAATTATAGTCCTGAGTAGTATTAAAGGTCTACAGGAGTTATGGAAAGAAAGTAGGCTTTATACTTTATTTCGACTCACGACAAAGATAAAAGAAGAAAACCGTACCTTTACTGTTGAATTTAGGATGGCAAGAAAGTCATTATATAAAGGCTCAAATAAATGGACATCATGACTTTACCTTTTCTTGTGTGTCCTGGTAAGATCAAGAAGTTCTACCTTAAGCATAGACTCATTACACTTAAGGTCTTTGGATTGGAGCCACTCCAAAATTCTGGCTTTACGCCACGCGCTAGTTGGAAGTTCTCCAGACGACGGCTGTGGTAAGGTGCATTATCCGTAACCACAACAGAGCCAGGCTCCACCAACTCCAGAATAGCAGACATCCACTTCTCAAAAACTTCTGCGTTCATTTCTTCATGATAATCTCCAGTTTTTTTTACTCAAACGTATTTAGTCCCCCTTCTAAAAATCCATCTTCACTACCGATATGGGTTATTATCAGGCGGCGACCTTTGTCAGATGGCGCTTTCAGACCTGTGGACCAGCCATCCAGAGTCGCCTAAAAAATATTTTTTTTATAAGTTCTTATAACAGAATAAAATCTCAGAATACCCTTGAAATCTGGAAATAGAGATACTATACTATATAAACCAAAAAAATTAACCTGTCTTGCACTGGTTATGTTCAAGTTCTGCCAAACTTTTGTACAAGTATGTCATTCATTTAATCAGGTCTCATCTGTGTAATAAATTTTCTTTTCTGTTCTTCTATATGCGCGGAGGTTTTTAAGAAATTCTCTTCTCCAGATTTGTAGTTCTTTCTTTTCTACCAGCACACTTTTTCTATTTCTTTTAAAAAATTTTATATTCATTTCTGGAAGCGTTCGCACCAATACTCGTCTCGAAATTTTTGGCAGAGAAGTGTCTGCTGTTAGTGACTCGTGCAATTTTTCTAATGTAATTTATTTTTATAGAAAAAGGTATGTAATTTCCTACGTATAGCATATTTCATATCGTCGTCCAGAACAATTTTCTTTTTTCCTCCTCTTCTCCTTGGCTTTTTCTTGGGAACTGGTTCGTTTGACTCTCTCGAAAATCTATAAATAGATGCCGGAGAAAATTTCGTTAGCCTGGTACACATGTCAACGCAATCTGGTCTTAATGAACTCTTGTTCAATGATGATATGAGGCTTTCTTGCTGCATTTTTCTTTTTCAAAATTTTAATAGATTCAACCACAAATGTATGAAAAATACAAAAAAAAAACAAAAACCTTAGCGACACAAATAAACAACGCTAAAAACAATGCCTAAAATTGTCATGCTACGACACTGCCTACCCCGATTTATAAGCATCGCATTCCATTTTAGGTGAGAACAATTATGAACCTAGGTTATAATCTCTCTGTCTTATACAGTACCAGAAAAGGTAAGATGATCTGTTCTGACCGTTCCGACAATAATAAAACTAAAATTGAGACAACCATTTGTTGAGCTGATCAATTTGAGTAGAATTTGACAAATTTATAGCCTCAAAAAGTGCTCATTGACAATCATCTGATCAAAATTATAATTCGGAAACAATAACTTCGAAGCGGCACATATGTGTTTGCATGGGCTTGTTTAAAATACATGGGAAATTTTTTCCGCAAATTCGGCACATCATAGTTGTGACGTCAAATCAGTTGAATTGATTTACGGCCCCCTGAACCGTGACAATATATTGCCTGTGCATGATAGGTATGTGTCTGTACTTTTCCATCTGGATTTACCTAAGCTTTAAAACCTCAATTTGACGCCCTTGTGGCGCAACTTTGTTAGACATCCAGGGGCCTTTGGTAGGTCCCTGGTCTGTCTCCGGGCCGGTACAGGAACGCATTCTGTACCACGGGGTTTTGATGCCCCTTGACCCGTCTCATAAAACAATCCTACTGCTCCTGGATCGTAATATCGCGGTCCGATCCGCCAATATGTTATGTTTGCCCGCAGTTAGAAAAACGATAACTGCAATGGACTGTATATATTTTAATTAATGAAAGCGCGAACAAACATAAATATATTGATATGAAATTACGATATAATTAAAAAGGTCCTAAGGGAATTGTGGGCACCACACAACGGAAATCAGAAACAAAGCACTCACCAGTTTGCAGCCAATTTCTCCACTTCCAAGGGGCCCCTGTCTGGATCTAATGATGTCACCACGTAGCTGAAGGGCTGAAGTTTCTAGTTCTATGCTTCAGTACACCAAAATCGAGCACTTTCAAGTGTAGAAATTTGAAATAGTTGGAGAAAGTAAATTAACACGCGATTTCTCGAGGCGGTCGAAAAAGGATCTCACTGATTCTTGGTGCGCATGTCCAAATGCGCGAAAAAGGCACTCTGTCCGTCATCCAATTGTGTGGTTTTTAAAATTTACAAACAACCGCGAAATTTAGCGGTTGCTAACATAACTGCCCTCCAAAACACACAATTTTAGAATATCAGCCGGACAGATATAGGTATAAGAAAAATGATCGACCGATAAATATAAATGAATGAAAAACAGATAAGTAGCGTAAGTTTATTTAGAGATAACGAAAACCCGAAAAAGTCAAAACAAAAAAACAAAATTAAAAAAAATAATAAAGAATTACCTATTGTAATAATTGACTTCAATAGGTAGAAAAAATTAAAATTACTTTTAATTCGGCAAGAGGCACAGTTTTACAACTGGCCGCTTGTAAACAACGGTAACCGTTTGTACCGTCGCAACTCGCACCTGACCGTCTCCGCCGGGATGCAGTTCGATGACCCGACCGACCGGCCATTTCAAAGGTGATTGGATGTGATCACTTTTTATGATAACCAAATCATTTAATTTGATATTTGGGGACGAATCAGCCCACTTGTGTCGCTGTTGTAGCGTATGCAAATACTCGATAGAATACCGTTTCCAAAAATCATTATGTAGTTTTTGGATTAGTTGCCATCTCGAGAGCCGATTTAGGGGAACCTCGGACAAATCTGACTCCGGAATTTCTGAATTAAGGGGTTCAAGGGTCAAAAAATGCCCAGGGGTAAGAGGTTGAAGATCGTGTGGGTCTGAAGAGGCAGGAGATAAAGGGCGACTATTAAGTACAGCTTCTATGCGACAGGTAAGGGTGGACATTTCCATGATGGACAACTTCTGGTCGCCGACAACTCGAACAAAATGAGTTTTAAAACTTTTGACGCCAGCTTCTGCCAGGCCATTGGAATGTGGACTGAGAGGGGGTCCCAGATGCCAACGAATAGAAAGTCTGGTGGACGCACTTCTTGCATAATCAAGTAATTGGTTACGAAACCCTATAAAATTACTTCCCTGATCTGACCAGCATTGCGTCACGCTTCCACGTCTGGAAATGAATCGATGGAATGCACCTACAAACCCTTCGGTGGACAGTTCCATGGTTAATTCCAAATGCACGCAATGTGTGGCCGTACAGACAAACACACAGACATACGATTTGAAAGCTTTACAACCACGGTAACGATGAGGAATCACAAAGAAAGGTCCACAAAAGTCGATAGCTACACTCGAAAAAGGTTTAAGTTGATTGATTCGATGAGCGGGAAGTGAACTCATTATGGGCGGTCTATAGGGTTTAGGGTTGATTCTAAAACATTGCAAGCACTTGGATATGGTTCTTTGAATTGCCCGTCTGGCAGATAATATCCAAAATTGCTGTAAAAGCAGATTATGTAATGTTTTAAACCCAGGATGAAGGTATTGTCGATGACTGGACTCGATAAGAAGAGTAGTTAAACGATGGTTACTCGAAAGTAAGACGGGGTGTTTGCGGAATAAGACAAATGGTCAGATTTTTGTAATCTGCCACCGACTCTATATTATTTTCATCAAGAAAAGGTGAAAGTTTCGAAAGGTTTCGGTATTGGTTTATCCTTAGATAACGCGAAAAAAAGCTCAGAAAAGCAAGAACCTTGAACGCGTTTGATAAGAAGGTATAACGCACTTTGCATCTCACCGGTGGTAGGAAAAACAATATTTTCAAAAATAATTTTTTGGTCCGGTAGATTAGTGGGTTTTTGATAGGAATGGTTTTGAAAAAGGTTCACTATTCGAAGGACATAACAAATGATACGTTGAATTTTTGATATAGATGAATATTTGATAAGAAGCTGATCCAGAAGTTAACGTCAATTATCGCATTGCAACAGACCTTTGGCTTTTCCTCCAGATTAATATCTCCGAAATCAATGGGCATTTTTGATTTATGAAAATCGGGCCATTCGTTTTCGGGAGACCCCAAAAACGACGGTGCGCTCCACCACATGTCATGTGAAATGAGCTGTGAAGGGGTGGCCCCTCGTGACGCAACATCGGCTGCATTCAAAGCAGAAGGAATGTAGCGCCATGAGTTTGAGGGAGTGATTTCTTGGATCCTACTGACTCGATTTCCAACAAAGGTCTGCCAGCGATTAGGAGGGGATGAAAGCCATTGCAATACGACTTGCGAATCGCAGAAAGTAACGATATTTGTAAAAGTTATTTTTCCTTCATAGCTAGATAAGACGAAATCAATTATTTCGCTTAAAAGAAATGCGCCTAGGAGTTCTAGCCTAGCCAAAGTTTGTGACTTTATAGGCGCGACCTTAGATTTGGCAGATATGAGAGAAACAGATATATTGTTTTCCTCTTCTACATGAAAATATATGACGCCTGCGTAGCCTCGAATTGAAGCGTCACAGAAGCCGATGATCTGACAGGTATTGGCTTTTGACAGTCTGATTTGTCGGGGTAATTGAAAATTGGAAAGAAGCGGGAATTCAGAACGAAGTTTGTTCCAAGAGTCGATGATAGAAGAATCTGGTTCTTCGTCCCAGCCTATTTTCGATATCCAGAACTGTTGCAAAATAAATTTTGCTTGTAGGAACAAGGGACAAAGAAAACCTAAGGGATCGAAGATTGTTCCTATGATAGATAAAATAGAACGTTTGGTTGGGGGTTTGTCCTTCATTCGGCATTAATAAGAAAAAATGTAGTTTTTTGGATGCCATTGAAGTCCTAAAACTTTGATAAAGTGGGGTTCCTCCTTGTCAAAAGAGAGAGGCATTTGACGATCGGATTCTGGCAATGTTGCCAATAAATCAGGACAATTGCTTGCCCATTTTTTAAGTTCAAATCCTCCCGACTTCAGCAAATTATTGAGTTCCGTTTGAAGGGAAAGAGCTTCAGAAAGCGAAAAGCTAGTTCCCAAGATATTTTTAGAACAGTACTAGCCATAGGAAAACGTTCCTTTTCTCTCTCTGCCAGCTCATTTAAGGTACGCATGGCTAGAAAAGGTGAGCATGTCATGCCAAAAGTGACAGTAGAAAGTTCCCACACTGAAAGTGGGTCCTGTGGAGAAAACCTCCACAATATCCTTTGATAAGGACGGTGATAAGGATTGATAAGGACTTGACGGAACATCTGTTTGATATCAGCAATGTAGGCAATAGGATTAAGACGAAACGTAAGGAGTAAAGAAGCAATATCCTTTTGAAGTTTCGGTCCAGATAACAACGTGTCATTGAGACTAATATTTTTTGGGGTGACTGCCGAACAATCCCAGACTACCCTTAATTTTGTACTTAAGCTTTCCGGCTTTAGTACGCAATGATGTGCTAAAAAACATGATACATCGACTTTTGGTTGACTAGATAAAACTAAACTCATATGATTAGAATCGATATAGTCTTGCATGAAACTTGAATAGGCAGTGTACAGATCAGGATTTTTGATTAATCTATTTTCTAGAAGTAAAAATCTACGATAAGCTTGCGGATAAGTATTTCCTAGGTCAGGGTTTATTTTATCTTTAAACGGAAGATCTACCATGAATCTACCGCTCGGTTGTCGTACGATACTGGCAGTAAATATTGATTCTGCTGGTTTCTCTTCCTTTGATAAGATTTGTTTTTTAGGCAAATGTTCGATTTCCCAAAACCTAGGGATAATGATCTCTAAAGGAGGTGAATGACTCGTTAAAAAACAACTAATTCGTTCCGTAAGATTACCTACTTCGTCAACTTTTCCCATGACGACCCAGCCAAAGATGGTTTCAAGGGCTGAAGGTTGCCCTATTTGTCCAAGAACCCTGCCCTCCTTGAATATCTGTGCGAATAGCTCGCAACCAATAACTAGGTCCACAGGTCTAGATTTGAAATAAGATGGGTCGGCAAGTTTAAGGTTTTCCAAATGTTTCCACTGATTATCGTTCAAAGTGAATGTAGGCATATTGGAACATAGTTGTGGAACAACAATTGCTTCGAAATTAAGTAAAGGATTGACCTGTCCTTGTGGCTTAATGTTGAACGAGCCCTTTGGAAGTAAAAGAAGACATTTGATTTAATCCGAATATTTCAGTGGTGTAACTTCGCCTAGGAAGATTAAGACGCTGAATACACTTTTCACAGATGAATCCTGTCTGTGATCCAGAATCAAGCAGTGCCCTTACAGGTTGAAAATTTCCGCAACCGTCCATAACATCTATTATGGCGGTGCATAAAAGAAAGGTACCTGAAGGTGCTGAGGTATTTAATGACACATGAAGATTATTGACAGGTGGTGTGTGAATGACAGGACTAGTATCTTGGCTTCCAGACTCTTTATTAGTTTCTAAGATATGAGTTAAAGTGTGGTGCCTTTTACTATTGCAAGTCCTGCATGAATATTTTGATTTGCACGTGACGGATGAAAACACGCTAGACATAATTTTTTCTGCTTGACGAAAGATAGGCGATCGATAGGTGAGAGGTCAAGAAATGTTTGACATTTCGAAAGCACGTGACCTTGATTACACCGGAAACATTTTATTCTCGTACTTGAATTAGTTGAGGTGCCAGCCAGTCCTATAAAAGGCGAATTGGATGATTTATAGGTAGGCTTTTGCCCAAACTGATTTGGCATAGAATTTGATTTTTGATAGGTAGGCTTTTGCCCAAACTGATTTGGCATAGAATTTGATTTTTGATAGGTAGGCACCTTTTTGGGTGCTGTTGATTGAGGAAGTGATTCCAAAACTTTACATCTTTTTTCTAGAAATTGAAAAAGTGACTGAAAAGTGGGAATTTCGGTATTAGTATTGGCGTGACTCATTTCGAAATTTGAACGCGTCGGAATATCCAATTTTTCTAACAAAATGAAAAAAATAATAAAGTCCCAACTGTCAACGTCAAAGCTAAGTGATTTTAAAATTTCTAGTGATTCAGAAAAGGTGTCAATTAAATTACGCAATTCTTTAGCTGACTCGTTTTTTAATGTGGAGTTCAAAATTGTGCTTAAAGCATCATTTGCGAGGTCTCGCTTGTTTTGATATCTATTGACTAATTTGTCGTAAGCAATTTTATAATTTTGATCAGATAAGCTAATCCCTGATATCAATTCTAAAGGCTCATCCTCGAGATATGAAAATAAATATTGAAGTTTTCGAACGTTACTTAGACTGATTTTGAGCTATAATGTTATTAAGAAAAATCGAAAAAGCTTGGCCATAATTTTTTATCACCTCGAAATATGAGAATACCTAACTCTTTGAGTTTGGAGTTTCGTTTTGTCGAACATATGATCCCGAAAAGGATGGGGCCTCAACCGGAAATATTTTAGAGTAAACCCCCTTACACGCATAAAAATATTTACGAGCTTCTGAAAGGATCGCATCCTGCGTTTTAAACTCCTCGTCGTCCGAGTCGTCTATCAACATAAAAATCATCATTATGTGCCAGCATGCATTTATCGAAGGTTTCGTCCAAATCGGAATACCTCACTTGAAACTCGTTTCTCGCTTTTTCGTCTGTTGCCGCGGTCTGTGAAAACACATAACACTCGGTGATCGCAGATAAAAAACCCTTGCGTTTTTGCACGGCTTTTTTGACAGACGATTTTACCTTTGAAATTACGAAATTGTCGGTAAATATACAATTAACGTTAAATTAATGCTTCTGAAATAGAAAAATGACGAATTGTCGAAAATATGCACTAATTTATCGCAATTGATGAAAATTGTTTTAAATATCGAAATGATATGGAACACATCTAATCACAGAAATGTCGGTAAATATACAATTAACGCTAAATTAATGCTTCTGAAATAGAAAAATGACGAACTGTCGAAAATATGCACTAATTTATCGCAATTGATAAAAATTGTTTTAAATATCGAAATGATATGGAACACACCTAACACACTGAACATGTGAAAACAGGTGAACTGCGCCGCTACCGAAGGTCGAGCGAAAATCTCTCTCGTTTCAATACGATTGGTGAAATTCAAGGCCTTGTGTCGCCGTGTGAAAAAATGGCCGACTTATTAATACCGTCGTATGGAGTAAAATTTAAATAATTCGGGTCGAAAGGAACACTTATGTTTGCCCGCAGTTAGAAAAACGATAACTGCAATGGACTGTATATATTTTAATTAATGAAAGCGCGAACAAACATAAATATATTGATATGAAATTACGAAATAATTAAAAAGGTCCATAGGTCAATTGTGGGCACCACACAACGGAAATCAGAAACAAAGACTCACCAGTTTGCAGCCAATTTCTCCACTTCCAAGGGGCCCCTGTCTGGATCTAATGATGTCACCACGTAGCTGAAGGGCTGAAGTTTCTAGTTCTATACTTCAGTACACCAAAATCGAGCACTTTCAAGTGTAGAAATTTGAAATAGTTGGAGAAAGTAAATTAACACGCCATTTCTCGAGGTGGTCGAAAAATGATCTCACTGATTCTTGGTGCGCATGTCCAAATGCGCGAAAAATGCACTCTGTCCGTCATCCAATTGTGTGGTTTTTAAAATTTACAAATAACCGCGAAATTTAGCGGGAGCTAACATGTTATGATACTCAATAGCTGGCCATACACACCGTCGGTTTGAAACGGCACAGATAAGTCTGACCGTTTTGTCCGCAACGTTTTAAAACTGCTGCAGTCCACTAACACAAAAAAATCTTTCGAATCGATCCTTCATATTGGTCTGTGGCAGACATAACCGGGCGTTAGTGGGCGAAAACTCAAGATTTGTCTGCCGGTTAAACCAAAACTGTGGAATTTCGTCAAGTCGAAAGTTTTATGCGGCACGGTATTTTAAGCAAAGTGTATGTAAAATGTTTCGTGCTAAAAAGAAGCAGGCTCTGTGTATGGGAATGATTACGAATATGGAAATAATGAATATTCGTGTAAAAAAGAGACGTTCCAAGTGGGTTAAAAGTTATTTGCTTGAGAGGAAACTATTTAGCCATGACCTTCTATTAAAAAGGTTAAGAGAAAATGATCCAGACGATTTTAAAAATTATTTAAGAATGGATATTAACACGTATGACCTTTTATTAAATTTGGTAAGAGAGGATCTTACGAAACAAGATACCCAAATGAGAAAAGCCATTGGACGAGAACAGCGATTAAATGCTGCCCTTCGTTTCCTTGCCACGGGAAGATCACATGAAGATCTGAAATTTTCAGTGGGAATTTCTGCACAGGCACTTGGTTATATTGTCAGGGATGCAAATAACCCCTGACTGTGCCACTGTACGAAACCATCTTGGAAAAGCGACAAACACAATTATGGTTCTGTTAAGATGAGAAAGTGGTTCCGCCTCCCTCCAAAATAGAAAACATTTGGTTGCCGCCTACCACACAGCAGATGGTTATGGCAAGAAAAACTATTGAAAAGTCTAGAGTGGGAGTCGTAATGGTTGAGCGTGGGGATACAGCAAGTAGCGAGAGGGTTTTCCCTTTAAAGTGATTGGACATGGAAAAACTGTGAGATAAGAAAATGTTGTCTATAAAATGTATTTTATCTCTGTTTTTGTTTAGCTTATCTTGTTTAGCTCATTGGCTAGAATGTAAAGTAAATTTTAGGATTATCAGCAACGCCACTGACTTGGTTCTTTCAAGCTCTTTAAAGAGGGGATAATGGATTATTTAGGTCCAACCTACCCTTTATAAAAACCCAAACTTTGAGAAGACAAGTCGGTAGTTACATTCTAAGTTTTGTTGAACTTAACTAAAACCTCTAAAATTAATTGACAGTAAAGAAACATAAGATTTTTATATTTAAAGAATATTTTGCAGTTTGTTATTTTGGTAAGTTAAAGTTTTATTTTAATATTTTGGGTCTTGTTCGTTTTATAGGTCATAAGAAAAGTCTTGTAACAATTTGCGAATTGCAACAGAGTTTTATTTTGTATTCATTAAAGTTTGTAACGTTTTTAAAACTGTTTCATATTTATTTTATTCACATAAGAGATCTACTACGGTACCCTCGTTTAAGGGTTCGATTTAAAATAAAATCCTACCCGACAAGTTGGTGGAGGCTTGAGGCTTGTGTGAATAAGATCTTGCAAATAATTTTGTAAAATTATTTTTTTTTAAATAATTTATAATTTTTTGGCTAATAATTATTTATTTATCAATTTATTTTTAATTATTTAGTATTTATCAATTTGTTTTTATTGGATTTATTTTTAAATCAATGTTAAAACTATAAGACAAGCAAACCCTATACCGAATTTCGACCAGGTAAAACTGAACTTCTTCAAAACTTGGAGGGCCCAAAGTTGTGCTACCCCCTGGTCTGAATTCGATTTTTTTATTTTAGTAATATATAACAAGGTTAGAGGTTATTTTAATAAAAGAGCTCTGTAAGTACTTAAAAATGTCGAATACTACAATTTCTGATATAAAAAATGAGACCGGGACGCCGGCAAAGCCAAAGTTTGTATCCCCAAATTTATTTGATCCCTCCTCAGATATAAATGCTCGTGATTTTTTAAGACATTTCGAAAGATGTGCGGTCCAAAATTCTTGGACAGAGAAAGAAAAACTAATGTATTTTGGCACGTATTTATTTAGTAAATGTGGCATTTACTTGGTTTCAAAAATATAAAGAAAAAGTAGAAAATCAAAATAAAAAATGGAAAAATACCCCAGATATGCGATTTTTTAGAAAAATTTGGCTCAGTTTTTTACAAAAGGGAATTAAAAATTTGTTTATTAAATACAAAGCAAAAAGAGAATATTAATTATTAACAAATATTTGTGACAAATATGACGAATCTATGACTTTTTCTAATTTTTTGGAATATTTTGAAAGTGGTTTGCATAATGATATACTCACGAGTTATTATATTTTGCGAAAAGAACCTTCGACGGACCCAGATGATGTTTTGAAACAAAGTTTAATAGCACATTAGTTATTAAATTTTGTTTACATTTTTTGCTTTATCAACTTTTTTTATATATATTTGTAGTATATATTTATAAAGGTATCAAGCACACACTAACTTAAAAAATTTTTAAATGTTCAATTTTGTTTATTTTTTCTGTAAATTAAGGTTGCTATTTTTAAAATAATTATCTAAGGTAAAATTTTCGATTAGAATACATTGATAAATTTTATTATTTTAGTATTTTTTATATTTTAAGACGTGCCTTATTGTTATCATGTTGAAAAATAAGCACGCATCTCTTACTTAAATTTCGAAAATCCAAGAACTCTAAAACACCAAAGTTGAATTACTCTTTGTAAAAATTTAAAAAAGTAAAAATTTTTTAATATTTAGACGCGAATGTAAGCACATTTAAAAAAAAATTGGTACAGAAACACTTAAATTTATACTTTTTATTTATTGAACGCGATTTTTTGTAAATATTTCTTATGCAAAACACCCACTTCTAACTTTGACATTCAGTACGACAATATTTCGAAAATACGAAAAAATTATATTTTAAACAACAAATTTGGTATTGGAATGAAATGGAAAAAATAAGATTTGTCAGTTTATGAAAAACCAAGTACAAGTTAAGATTTCATATTATGTTTTTGTTAGCCACAAAAGACCCGCTTGAGGTCGCATTGGAAAGGCTCTCGATAGCCACTTGAATAAATTAGACTTTCGTGTTCTAATAATTAAGCTAGTGCCAAAATAAGAAGTTTTGCCGTATTTAATTATGCTTTCGTGAAATAAAGTACACAGATGGAGTGAAATAAAGTGAATAGTTCTGTCCGAAAAGCAATGTTTTTCCAAAACACGCATTTTTAAAACATTTTTGGTTTCCTTCAATGATTTTTTTCAAAACATAAAAGGTTGAACTAAAGTTCATAAGGAACTGCAGCGCCACAGGCAATACATTTCTTAAAAAGCTCATATAAAATTGTATTTTTAAAAATAGTTGTTTTAGAGTTATTGAAAATAAATCCTAAAAAAGAAATGAAGGATGGATTTGTGAAAAATTGGTAAATAACATAACCTTAAACTCAATTAGTAAAACTTTGTTTTTAATTGGCGCACAAAAAAAAGTTTTGGAAAAAACTTATATAAAAATAGAATAGCAATATCGCTATATCTTTTAAACAATTTTTTCTGTTAATGTACTAAACTTTTTAGGTATAAAAAGCGATTTCGTGGAAAATCACAGAATGTTTTTCTTGTTTTAAAATCTGGACGTAAAAAGAAAGTCACGGTTTTTAGTGACAAGGATAGAAAATATCGGCAAAATATTTATACAGGGCAAATTTATTAAATAGGCAGAAGACCAAGTTAGAAATTTTATTTTATTTTAAAAAAAGATTAAATCAGTCAGTCGGAATTTAAAATTTCAGACTATTAAAAATGTTAAGTGCTTTGAACGTCAATTTTTTAAGTCAGTTAAAGTCGCAACAAGAAAGGAAGGTAAAAACATGTTGTAAATTTAGTTGTTTTCATAACTATTGCTCAGCGCTGGAAAAAATTGAAAAAAAAAACTTGAAATAAGTTATAACTTATTATCCATAAAAAATTATTTTAATATTTTTTCCTACAAAAAATAACATAAAAACGACTTACATCGGTATCTCTAAGAAAAAATGAATTCTTTCGATGGATGGTGCATACAGGATTCAAGTATAATGTAGAACTTCAACATAATGTTTATCCACTTATTTTCACAATTTTTTTAAAATATTTTTAAATTTATTTTAGCATAAACACAGATACTAATATAATTTTTTTTCTTAGGTTGACACGTTTCACAATTTTGGAGATCACACACATTACAGATACATAAATTACCGAACAGGACGATTTACTTTTTATTTTTTTTTTTTCACAAACCGACACGACGAACCTTTAATGCCAACTTTTTGGCAAGACACACGTCCAGATGTTTCATGACGGACGAATAGCGACTAAAACCTACTTAAAACCCACATAAGTACCACGGAACACTCAACAAATGGGTAACCTGTGCAAGTAGGGACTTTTACAGGAACAACGAAATACAGGGCGAATGAAAAAAATTAGTAATTAAAAAAAATATATATGTTTTTTGATATTTTCTAAAAAACATAAAGCTAAATATACAAAAACAGTAAGATTTAAAGAGCTACGTTTTGCGCATGCCCCAATAGAGCATATCTCTTAGCAATAAAAAAAAAAAAATTTTTTTTAGTGCTACTGTACATTATTTGGCATACTAGTATGAGCAATGGCCAGTGTTCAAATTGGTTAGCTGAACTAAATAAGCACGCAATGACCCTTCAGCTTCACTCGTAGCTGAGAAAGCGAACAACTAATCAGTTTGCACAAAAAGTTTAACTGTTTTATATAAAATTTAATATTTAGCATAAATTTAGTCTCAAAAGATCTTTTGACATTTAAATAAATTTTACTAAAAAGAAAAATAACTTTTATTTTTATTTCTCGAGAAACGGGCTAAGCATATTTTCAAAGCCACTAAAACAGGACTATTGTTCCAATGTCAAAATTAGGACATTATATTAAAAATTCAAATAGCACAAAAAAAAACTGTGCAGATTTTTTAATATATAATATTAGCTCAAAAGATTAACCTAAAGCTATTTAGCTCAACTGTCAGCTTTATTAACCAAAAAGTTAATTTTTGTTGAAAATTAAAAAGTATTTATACTAAGATTTTTTTTAATTAATAAAGATATTACAATACCTATTTTCTTAATAAAGAACATTTTTTTAACATGTAATATTTCCTGATGAGAGACTCTGTATTTGTTAAAAGTAATTAAATTAAAAACGCCAAATTTGCAGTTTGATATACCTACGTATACAAATTGCGTTAAGTACTTATCTTAACGTCTATAAAAGTCAGAAGCTAAAAATCAGCGGATTGAATTACATTAAGACCACAAAGCTTTCGTTTGAAATTATGGTTTATTATTTATTTATAAAAAGATAATTTTATACTTTTGTCCCTGAATCTTTAAAGGAATTCAAAGATATAAGAATATATCTAATGGGCACATCTTAAGTAAAAATAAAGCTGCAGCTGCTCTTAAAAATAGAAAGCTTATATTTTTATAATATTTTGAAAATTTGAGGAGATGTTATTTTATTGATTTGATTTTATGCATGCATGTTTGTATTTTGGCGGGGATACGATTATTTAAAACTTTGGAGAAAATTTTTTGGTTCTTGCAAGGTGAAGATACATAATGAATATACATGGTGAAAATACCAGGTGAACATACAAGATGGACTTTTTTCTTTCACTTACAAGGTGAAAATACAAGGCGGATTTTTTTTCTTTCACATATAAAAAAAATAGCTATATAGCGATAGCAAACGATTTTGCTAATTACCTACTTAAATAGTCTTAGGTAATGTGCGCGCATCATATAAAATATTTATTTGGTTAAATATGTGTATTAAATATTTTGAAAATATGAGAGAGATATTTTTCTTGGAAAATATAAATCACTTTTTGCTTATAATTTTGTGAAAATAAGCAACAAGTGATATTTGGAAAATTAGTTTTAAAATACTCTGTTGGCAAGACCCAAATTAATTATTTTGAAAAGGAATATTTGAATACTTTTATTATAGTTAATTTTGTATTCGTACTATTCAGGACATATTTATTTTAAACAAAATGTATTTTTTTTGCAAATGTAAATGATTTAATATTTTGATAATTTTATACTAAGTAATTTTATAATTAAACATAAAGACATTTTTTTAAATATTGTAAAGACAACAACATTATCTCTCATATTTTGAAAACAATCGTCGGTATAAGCTCAGAACTAATGCCTCACCTTTGTTACATGTCAATGGTGCACAACACACGAAAGCAGCCTAAAAACTGCCAGCATTTGATATCAGTACCACAGTAAAGATGAATGGTTCCAAAGTTTGGTTATAGTCAAATCCAAACAACCCTTAGACCATATAACGTCAGGTCGTCGAGGTCGCCGACAAATTGGTGGGGGGCATATGTCAGGAATGCAAATAACCCCTGACTGTGCCACTGTACGAAACCATCTTGGAAAAGCGACAAACACAATTATGGTTCTGTTAAGATGAGAAAGTGGTTCCGCCTCCCTCCAAAATAGAAAACATTTGGTTGCCGCCTACCACACAGCAGATGGTTATGGCGAGAAAAACTATTGAAAAGTCTAGAGTGGGAGTCGTAATGGTTGAGCGAGGGGATACCGCAAGTAGCGAGAGGGTTTTCCGTTTAAAGTGATTGGACATGGAAAAACTGTGAGATAAGAAAATGTTGTCTATAAAATGTATTTTATCTCTGTTTTTGTTTAGCTTATCTTGTTTAGCTCATTAGCTAGAATGTAAAGTAAATTTTAGGATTATCGGCAACGCCACTGACTTGGTTCCTCCAAGCTCTTTAAAGAGGGGGATAATGGATTATTTAGGTCCAACCTCCCCTTTATAAAAACCCAAACTTTGAGAAGACAAGTCGGTAGTTACATTCTAAGTTTTGTTGAACTTAACTAAAACCTCTAAAATTAATTGTCACTAAAGAAACATAAGATTTTTATATTTAAAGAATATTTTGCAGTTTGTTATTTTGGTAAGTTAAAGTTTTATTTTAATATTTTGGGTCTTGTTCGTTTTATAGGTCATAAGAAAAGTCTTGTAACAATTTGCTGCAACAGAGTTTTATTTTGTATTCATTAAAGTTTGTAACGTTTTTAAAACTGTTTCATATTTATTTTGTTCACATAAGATATCTACTACTGTACCCTCGTTTAAGGGTTCGATTTAAAATAAAATCCTACCCGACAATATCATTCCGGAAACATGAGTTATAATATTCAATAAATTAAAGAGAGACTATATGAACGGTCTGTTATCCCTGGCACAGTGTAAACCGACAGACAAGTCTGCGCCGGTTAAAATATCGACCGCGAAACCCACAAGTTTCGTCCGCCGGTCTGAACTCACAGATAAATCTGTACCGGCTATAACTGGCGCGTGGAATGTCCACTAATTGAAAGAGAAATCTGCCAGTTTGAACCGCGCCGTTCCAAACCGGCGGACCAACCTCTGTGTGTATGGCTAGCTAATAGCTGGCCATACACACAGAGGTTGATCTGTCGGCTTGGAACGGCACAGATAAGTCTGACCGTTTTGTACGCAACGGTTTACAACTGCTACAGTCCACTAACACGAAAAAAAATCTTTCGAATCGATTCTTCATATCGGTCTGTGGCAGACATAACCGCGCGTTAGTGGGCGAAAACTCAAGATTTATCTGCCGGTTAAACCAAAACTGTGAAATTTCGTCAAGTCGAAAGTTTTATGCGGCACGGTATTTTAAGCATAGTGTATGTAAAATGTTTCGTGCTAAAAAGAAGCAGGATCTGTGTATGGGAATGATTATTAATATGGAAATAATGCATAGTGGTGTAAAAAAGAGACATTCCAAGTGGGTTAAAAGTTATTTGCTTAAGAGGAAACTATTGAGCCATGACCTTCTATTAAAAGAGTTAAGAGAAAATGATTCAGACGATTTCAAAAATTATTTAAGAATGTATATTAACACGTATGACCTTTTATTAAATTTGGTAAGAGAGGATCTTACGAAACAAGATACCCAAATGAGAGAAGCCATTGAACCAGAACAGCGATTAAATGCTGCCTTCATTTTCTTGCCACGGGAAGATCATATGAAGATCTGAAATTTTCAGTGGGAATTTCTGCACAGGTACTTGGTTAATATCATTCCGGAAACATGTGCCATAATATTCAATAAATTAAAGAGAGACTATATAAACGGTCTGTTATCCCTGGCACAGTATAAACCGACAGACAAGTTAAAACGGTTAAAATATCGAGCGCGGAACTCACAAGTTTCGCCCGCCGGTCTGAACTCACAGATTAATCTATAACGGCTATAACTGGCGCGTGGAATGTTCACTAATTGAAAGACAAATCCGCCAGTTTGAACCGTTTCGTTCCAAACCAGCGGATCAACCTCTGTGTGTATGGCCAGCTATTGCAGTGGCAGCGCGTGGTATAAAACCTTGGGGTGCACACCCAAAAAAATTGCGGCGCAGGCGAACTATTTTTTGAGTGCCACGCTCAACTTTTTGGGCCATCGAGTAATTTTATCATATAATTTAGACGAAATAATTACAAAATTAGTAAGTAGTTATCTATTATTATTATTATTATTATAAATAAATAATAAATGTATCATACCTTTTGATTTTTATTCTCTCTTCTAATGGTAAAAAAAATTGTACTTAAATATTGCAAGCTAATGCGATCAGAATTAGATACTTTCGCCATTCTCGTAACTACGAAATCGTCGAAATCAAAGCAATACGGCCCGATCGATAACGCCAAGTTGTCTCAGTGCACTAACTTAAAGTGCACAAACGTTGATGCGGGTGGCATCACGGCGATGCGGGCGGCACCGATCCTCGCAATTTCCTCACAAGAACACATCGGAAGTAAAGTCATATTCAATGTACTGTAAAATTGTATAGAGACATGTCGGTCTCTCGTTCTATATTTTTTAATTAGAATGCGACATAACATCTACGGTGCACAGAATTTGTGTCCAGTAAAGCGCGATGCGAGCAAGCCTACGCATCCTCCATCCACCGTATCCGGGTTTGCACATGAATACAAACACATACATACTGGGTATTAATTTCTAGATAGTGTTCAAATCTTTGGTAAATTTAGGGATTTATTGATACTTTATGATGAAATTATTAATTATAGAATAATCAAATTTTAATTATTTTATAAGTGAAATTTGGGAGTGCACGTGCACATGTTGACTTATGGAGGAACCGCCACTGACAGATTGCCAAAAAGCATCCTATTTGCATGGTCACTGCTGGAGTCGCCACAGACGGACTTATTGTACTATGTTTAATAGATGCGCGCGCTATATGTATAATAAAGCTCGCGACAAACTTTGATAGATAGAAATTCTCTCGAGTGCAGGTCTTAAGACTACCAGCTGTTCCTTTTAAAAGGACACAAATTAATGCACTTATTGCCTAGTTAATAGGTAAGTACTTACTTTTAAATATTTATTTTATTTTTAGACAAACATTCAGCTTGGTCTATGCATTCCAAAATCATGTTTGCCTGAAGAAATTAAGATATTATTAAAAGTCTATTTCGATAAAAATATGTTGGAATTTCAGAAAATTCAGAAGTTAGATATTAAAGTTAAGAACGTGAGAGTTTTAAGGGAAGATGTTTTGTGGTTGTTTAAGATGCCAAAAACAATTGTTTTAATGTAAGTATATACAGTGCGGACGTAAAAATCCCCCCCCCCCCCTGTTAACTTTTGAACGGAATTAGATATCAACTCCAAACAAAAAGCATGTTAAATGGTATGAACTTGACCATAAGGTCACTAACAACTTTAAATTCTTAAAAAAGAAGGGGGGTTGCGTGATACACTGTTTAAAAGGTATTTTAATTCTCTAATCAAAAAGATAAAAAGTTATAAAATCGGTTTAATACTCATGGAGTTATGTGTGTTTATGTTTATAGTGTTTGCAACTCCTCTTAGTCTTCAGCAGTTTAAGATAATTGTAGTAAAACCTATAATTAATGCTAACATTGCAGTTACTTTTTAGTGTACCCGTCATTACCGTAGTGTTGCCTTAAGGCTATAAGGTCACTAACAGCTTTAAATTTTTTAACGAAAAGTGGTCGATTGATCCCTTGTTTAAAAGGTATTTTTAATTTAATACTGTTAATTTTAAGAAAACATGTTTTATACTTACCGAGTTATTAATAATTCTCGATTATAGTAAAACGTTAAACAAAGAATTAAAATAAAAACAAAATAACTTTTAAACAAGGTATTATCCCTCTATTAATTTACAGATGTTAGTGCCCTTATACTTAACAACATTATTAAAAATTACGTCAAAAAGAAGTGAAAATGTTATTTATTCTAACTTAAACTGCAAAAAAGTTTAAAAAATGTTTGTTGCACAATTACTGTAAACACCTTGATAAATAATTTACAGATTTAAAAAAAATTTAATATTTTAAGTAAAGAATCAAATTACCTTTTAAACAAGGTATCACTCGAATACTTTTCATTAAAACATTTAAAGCTGTCAGTGACCTTATAGCCTTAAGGCAACACTACGGTAATGAGGGGTACACTAAAAAGTAACTGCAATGTTAGCATTAATTATAGGTTTCACTACAATTATCTTAAACTGCTGAAGACTAAGAGGAGTGTTTGCAACACTATAAACATATAAACACACATAACTTCATGAGTATTAAACCGATTTTATAACTTTTTATTTTTTTGATTAGAGAATTAAAATACCTTTTAAACAATGTATCACACGATCCCTCTTCTCATTAAAGAATTTAAAGTTGTTAGTGACCTTATGGTCTCACGCTCACACAACGGGTACACCGTTGTGTGCAATACGTCAGATAGTAGTAAAGTTGATACCATTTAAGATGCTTTTTGTTTTAAATTGATATCTAATTCTGTTCAAAAGTTAACAGGGGGGAGCGAATTTTTATGTCCGCACTGTATAAATATTTAGAATACACGGCAAGTCAATTTGAATACGAGTATTATAAGTATTGAAGTGAAAAAATAATACTCGTATTCAAATTGACTCGCCGTGTATTCTAAATATTTGTACAGTGCGGACGTAAAACTGTTAACTTTTGAACAGAATTAGATATCAATTTAAAACAAAAAGCATCTTAAATGGTATCTTAAACTTTACTATTTTCTGACGTATTGCACACAATACGTAATAAACTTATAAGTATTGAAGTGAAAAGATAAGTTTTTTTAATTTTTGAAACACTTAAGACAAACCATTTTGCGATATTTCACAAGGTTCTAATGATTAAATTTTCGAGTCATAGGTACTTGAAAACTATTGTGTCCTACTGGTCGCTTCATAAAACCACCAATTTAATAATTTGTTAGCCGAGTTTTATTAGGTTATATGGCATTAGAACTGCTCATATTTACTATTAGAGGTGCCTTTCAATAGAAAGTGTTGATTTTACGTTTTGTTTGCACGTACTACGCCGGAAAACAAACAGGAAAGAACTAAAGTGCCTACCTATATCGTATATCTCGGCTCATGGAAGTGTGTGGAGTGAACTGTATTTAGTGTTGAACTATGTATAAATGATGAGATAAATTATTTTTTTGATATACCATATCAAAACAATTCTTAAACTTGTCTATACCTATTTCTACATATTTAATGGACTTTTTTCTTTTATTTCTATAAATTATATATTTTGACAGAGAAAAATACGCCGGCAGTTTATAAGGGCTCCGACTCTACATAAAAAATGTTAATAGGAAATAGAACTTACAAGCCTTTTTTTAAAACCCTGCCTAGAGACGCTGTATATATGGCATAAAATATGTCATACATACATAGGGTTTCCATATCAGTTTTTTAAAACCCAGGACATTTAAGACCTAAAACCCGTACGAAATCCGGACTCTTTTAAAAAACTGATAAAGTACTATACATTTTTATGTAAAACAATAAAACTACCAATTAATGGAAAATATACAGAATGTAGTCAGCGAGTAAATTCTACCTAGCGCTTAACCCGGCGTTGGTACACCTATTTTTCCTAACGTGGATGCTAAACCTGGGTATGACATACCTAGAGTCCCTGTATGTGACAGATATTGGCTATTCCGCCAATATCTGTCACATACAGGGACTCTAGACATACCCACTTACAATTTCGCATTTGTAGTTAACAGCCAATATCTGTCACATACAGGGACTCCAGACATACCCACTTACAATTTCGCATTTGAAGTTAACAGTAGAAAAAGTAAATATAACATTAGTCATGTAGCGTTAGATACTAAAATGCATTTTTAGGTAACAAGGGCATTTTTCTAAAAACGAAAACTATATTTTTTTAAAATAGCCTAAAAAATGCTAAAAGTAATTGAGAACCTAAATTTCTATTTTATTTCGAAGACAACACATAAGAAAATCGGAAAAATAAAAAAATATTTGACTAAATATTTTCAAACAGGAAAATCCAGGGGCGTATTTTTATATATAAAAAAAACTAAGAAATTCTTACTTAAACTTTCGTTTTCGCCAATGCAATACTTTAGCTTGTGACCACTGAATTCTGTGATCATTTGCCCATGCATGGTCCGCTAAACCGGATTTTTCAATACCTCTAATTGGGTACTTTTTAGATGTTCATTTACTCTAACCTGAAGATCGCGTTTCGTTTCACCTACATATGATTTACCACACTCCTTATCGTATTTCCCGATGAAAACACTGTTTTTATATTATAGTGTTTGGCTATACGTCTTATGTTTTCTAAAATCCCTTGAACATATGGAATGTTAATAACACCCAACGGATTATTATTTTGGGAACTTGCTACATCAAATGTAACGCGGCTGGTACACCCGGGTATCACATGCCCAACGCAAGTTTAACTCTTAGCACCAGAGGCAGATTGATACTAAACACGGTTTTTTTAGTGATCCGCGATTAGAACAAGAGTTCCCTGAGAGTAGGTGGAGGGGCAAGCTTGAAGCGCTGCGAATTCATAAGTTCTGTTGGTTTTTCTCAATCCCGGGTATGTCATACCCAGGTGTATCAACGCCGGCTTAAAATAAATTTATGAAATTTGCTGATGTAATGTTATTTTATTAAAAGAATGATTTTCAACAATAACCCGGACATTTTTTCGAAATCCTCCCGGACGTCCCGGGACGCCTTAAAAACCCAAACATGTCCGGGCAAATCCGGGGAGATGGAAACCCATACATACAGGGTCTCTAACCCTGCCTTGGTTGGTATACGGAATGTAAAAAAAAACTGACGCGCTTTTTTGTAAAAACAAAGATTTTTTACAGGGTTTACAACTCTCCTTTTGAGTAACACTTTTGTTTTTAGGACATTGGTTTGCTTAGTAATTTTTCTGACAGTTGTTGGAACCACAGTTGATATAAAAGATCGTAATAGACAAAAACAGTCTCTTTATTCCAAGAACATCGTCTCATGTAAAGGATTTACTGGAAAATCCAAGGGAGGTTAGTGTTCATAATAAATATCAGGCACAAGCAGTTAATAACGGATCCCATCAGTAAGCATAATAAAGTGACATCAACGTTACAATGCATGTTTATGTTATGTCTCAGCCACATTGAAACCACGATTATCGTGTAAGCATTAAAATCATAATTTAACTTATTCTATTACGTTGAGGGAACATGCGTTTATATTGTTTGTTGTATTTATTATAGCATTTATTCAACATTAAATTTTTACATTTAGACAACATGTTTTAAAAATATTCTTTATTTATAAAAGGAGACCTGTAAATAAGTGTACAAACTATCAACCTAGAGTAAATTCTAGATGTGCAGGTATAGTATTGTGTAAATTATCTATATTAAGGGTAATCTGAAAATAAATTTTACTCCTATACGACCCCTAGCGGCGAATATATAACTCTAAATAGTGCTAGCTAAATAATAATAAGTACTTGAAAGCTGATAAGCGTACCAAGTTGCATTACTCTAGCTTAAAGCGTTCTGTTTAATGCTGCCGTTCTTTGATAGATCTTCATCAAACAACGGTTCTGCTAACAGGTCAGGCAGTATTGGTGGGATCCTTATTATTCCTTAAAAAAAATGTAATAATAAAATCTTCAGCAAAAAGCCCACGAAAGACGCTATGGCCCTCGACTATTAATAGAAACTTAAAGTCGATACCAATGCAATTCTTTCTTATTGGTCAGGTTTGACGTTTGATAGCTCACAGGTCTGGGACGAATTCTCGTGCTATATGTTTCAAAACAGTGTGGTTCAATAAATACCTCATTAATATTTGGCTTTGTTCATGGCTATCTTCGCTTACGTCTTCTGCGACTGCGGGGGCTAACTCTTCAATGGGAATATGTGGTTTTTCATGCGAACGTTCACCGGTCGTGCGCGAATGCTCCCTATATTGTATTTGTGTGATCATGGGAGACCGGGAACGATCACTTCTCTCGAGGGAACGTTCATTCCTATACTCTTCCAAAAGAAATTAAATTAAAAAAAAGTTATAATGTATTTTTGCAGAGCCTAAAAATACACTTATTCTACGAGCATGCGGAAAGTGTCACTTTTCTGCACGCATTTTAGTTTTAAAAGAGCGACTTTTCCCACTGAGTCCGGAAAAGTACTTTTCCGCACGCTTCTTAAAACTTTAGATTCGGTTCCTTAATATTTGTGTTTTTAGGTGTCTTTGAAAACCCAACTTTCAAATAGTTGTCAAAGACCGCCTATGTCAAGCTTTTATTGCTATATCCGAGTGAGCTACTGGATGTGGTGTGTGTGTCACTTTATGGTAGTTTAAATTATTTTTCTTATAATTTTATTATTTTTAAGCTTTCCAAACGCTCGAAGAAAAAATAGTGTTTCTAACTCTTGCGGAAAGTTGCTTTTCTGCACTTGATTGCTGACCGAACGACGCCGAACTGCAATCGCGTGCGAAAAAGTGACACTTTCCGCACTTGTTAGGAAATATACTATTTTAGCATATCAATAATAATTTGTATTATTTATTTAATTTATTAAAAAATAACTACCTAATTCATAATGTAGTTTTTAGTTGCAACTTGTAGGTACCTGTTTTATATATTAGCATAAGAAAAATTAGTTTAGTTTTCAGTTTGGAGTAAAATTAAGATTATTTTTGTACATGTTACCATAGTTCTACTTTACATTAAGCTTGTTTTGTATGTGAAATTTGTAAATTGTAAAAATTCTCGATGCCAGAGCTTCAAGCACTGATTGGAGAATATGTATTTGTATTTTTCTATATTAAATACAAATACTAAAAAAAAGAAAAAAAACAATTCAAGAATTTACCCCCAGGTGCTTGTCAGCATCGCAATATTTAATGCCTCCTAAAATTTTAGGAGGCATTGCACAGGCGTTTGTGGACGCCTTGAAGTTAGCCAATTGACGTAAGCAACTGTGCGTGCGTCGGCTATATTATGTTTTGAAACGAGGTCAAAGCTCGTTTTGACACTATTGCTAAAATGACACATTTTATTTAATTTTTTGACGTTTAGCTGAAAAATCAATATTAAAAAATCAATGTTAAAATTTTGTTTTTTTAATTGAGACATTGTTTCTTAATTTTATTTAATTTTTACTCTTACTTATCGTATAACGCCCATAAATTCGACAATATAGATGTGAAACGTCACATTGATGACGTATTTATTGAACCGCACTGTTTCGAAACATATATCACGAAAATTCGCCTTGGTGTAAGTACGTACGGGCGGCGCGGCATAACATAGCATCAAGGTCTTTTACACAGGTTTTTTACAGAATTCAAAAGGTCATTAAACTTGACTTGGCAACTGTAATTAGAATAAAAAATCTACGTCATCGAGTTGCCTTATACCATTTGTTTTATGGAAACCCGATGACGCAGCTACCAGCAGAGGCTGGTGACGTTATAAATTGGGAGGGGGAGTGCTCGGATTAGCACCAGTTTCAGACTCATCATCAGCAACCTTAAAAATACCACAGATATTTAAAATTTTTATTAAATTATTAACACCTTTCGGCATTACTTGCACTAAAATTTTGGTTAATTTTTCGGTCCGGTCTATGTGGCCATAAAGATTTTATTTGTAATCGAAGTTCATATGTCAATGTATTTAAATTTGCACAGTTAATTATGTAATCGACGGAATTTATTTCCATTTTATAAACGAACGATAACAAAAACAAACAATGACACTAAGGATAGAACCGGCAACGCGTAGAAGGGCAACAGACGTTTCCGCACGAATATTCCTCCCGCCCTCGCTCGAGAACCGAACCGAACCCATACCCCGCTGAAAAACGGGGGAAATTAAAATCTTGCCCCGCGCGGCGCTGCCGGCTTGTAATTATTTACGCTAAAAAAGTTCACCCAATTAATCGCTTGATGTCGTAAGGGAAGATTTAACTTTTTTAAAATACACCATTTAAAAATACTGTTTGTTGTCTAGTTTTGGGAGGGCACTGCCCCATTGCCCTCCCGGTATCAGCCGCCACTGGCAGCTACAGTTGTCCAGTTAAGTTCACATGAATAATCAAATTCTGTAGGCAACCTGTGTAGAACTATAAAGACCTTAGCATAGCATTACGTTTCATATCAAGTAGCCACTTAGTAAATCATCAAACTTTTAACTTGACAAATGAGATAGCAGGATGACGAGTTACAGTCCATCTAAGGGAGTAATCATTTGACTAAATGGGGGCAATTCTTCATAGTTTGATTTCAGTCCACAGTACACCAGTTCATTTTTTAAGTGATAAGTAACAGACTTAATTTTCGTGAATAATTTTATTTTGCTAAGATTCAAACTTTTTTCTCTGCAAAAATTCTTGAATGTAATTGCTGTCTATTCTATCTATCTTTTAAGCCTTCTTGAATCCATCTTAGGCTCCCAATATCTTCCACTCTTTTCTGTCTGTCGCCATGTTTATCCATCTAGTTCCCGCGTGTTTCTTCAAATCATCCGCCCATCTATAATTAATTTAGGTTGTACCCCTGTCCAGTGGCGGCTGGTGACGTTATAAATTGGAGGGGGGGGGGCAGAAATCTCAATTGCATGAAAAATGGGATTTAAAAACTTACTGAAACAATTTTATTTTAGTATTTTCCAAACAAGCAGCTACTTGGTGTAGTTTTTAGTTTATTTGTTTATAGATAAAGTTCATTCGCCTTTCTTTTTTAGGGCCCCGTAGATGAACCTCAAAAATCCCACAGAATTTTAAACAGTCTAATAACCTACTAAGTATATGTCTAATTTTTGTCACATTTTCATTATATTCGGTAATGTTTTACCTTTAGGCACTATTCAATTGGCACCTAATATCAGTCTAGCATCGAAAATTCTATGTGGTTATTTAAATGAATACCACTTACTATGTGTCTTTTTAACTTTTTACTAAAGTGCCGGATATTAGACATTCCCTTTGCACGCAGGATCAATTCGTGGATTATTCATAACAAGACAAATAATGCAAAAAAAGCACAACCGCACAACCAGTTTAGAGCATCGTATAATTTTTTATTAAATTTTCTATTATAAGTTTTTATGGAACACCCCTCGGCATTACTTACATTAAAATTTTGGTTAATTTTTAGGTCTGGTCTATGTGGCCCTAAAGATTTTATTTGTAATCGAAGTTTAAATGTCAACGTATTTAAATTCGAAAAGTTAATTATGTAATCGACGGTATTTATTTCCAATTTATAAACAATTGATAACGAAAACAAACAATGACACGCGACCGGCAAGACTTTTTACTACTGACAAACCCCAAATCAAAACATATTCATACGTCTTCACTAAGGATAGAACCGGCAATACTAGAAAGGGCAACGAACGTTTAGGCAAGATGATGATGGCCGACGTCAACTAAAACAAACATTCCTTCCGCCCTCGCGCGAGAACAGCCATACACCGCTAAAAAACGGGTGAAATAGAAACCTTGCCCCGCGCGGCGCTGCCGGCTTGTAATTATTTACGTTCAAAAAGTTCACCCAATTAATCGCTCGTTGTTAACCACCAGATAATAAAAAAAACTAGACAATCATGTCGCAAAGGAAGATTTAAATTTTTTCAAATAAATCAATTAAAAATACTGTTGTCTAATTTTGGGGGGCACTGCCCCGTCGCCCTCCCTGTAGCAGCCGCCACTGCCCCTGCCATTCCTTTCGCCATTTCCAAAATCTCCTATTTTAGCTTCTTCTTTGTTCCTTGTCTTACTTAATTTTGCATTGAAATCTCCCATTACTAGTGTAAGATGGGTTTTGTGTTCTTCCATATCTTTTGAGATATCTTTATAGAATGCTTCGATGTCCTCGTCATCGTAGGTAGAAGTAGAGTCCCTGTATGTGACAGATATTGGCGGCTGTCACATACAGGGACTCTAGGTAGAAGTAGGGGCGTATACTTGAATAACTTTTCAGTGTGAGATAGGCAACGAGACCTGAGAGTCCTTTAATAGTATGGACATGTTTAAATATGGCTTTATTTATTATGAATCCTACTCTGAAGTTGCTGTTATTTTTATTCTTGTCAGTTCTTCCTCCAGTTAATTTATTTTTAATTATTTGCTGTAACAGGCGCTAAATGTCAATTTAATGGCTGTATTCATTAAGTAGTATTTTTTTTTAATTTACAGATTTTATGATAACAAACCTAAAAAAACATTTTTCCTAAAAATTAGATGCTTTGACAGCCGTATCTCCCACCCCAAACATATCAAAATTATGAGATGAAAAAGTAACAGTAAAAACTAGTACCTAATCGGTTTTATTTTCTGTGGCTTAAAAAATGTGTTTGAAAGTAAATATCAAACATATGGGTTAGTCAGTATAACTGTCAAAAGATGTCTGCGCCGGCGGACTTTGTTAGGAATCACTTTGAGTGATTTCCGCAGAGGAAAAGTTGGGCGTCTCGGCAAAATAAAGATATTTACAAAAATTTAGTACTGTTGACTGTACATAATGAAAAATCGCTCCGAGATTTCAGATCTTATTAAATAATGCAAAATTGTTACCATGAATAATATTTTCTGTAATGTACCCGTCGAGTCATAAAAAATTGACCCCAAGATCGTATCTAGCCCAAAACAAAATATTGGAGAGGTTTATGAATCACATAGCCTTCTTAACTTAGAGGGTGAAAAAAAATTCATAATCTATTCTATCCTGATTCTTTTTAATTAAATAATGTTTAGTTTCAGACACACAGCTCGTAAGTGCGTCGTCAGAGTCATCTTTGGATGAGGCTCCGCCTGCAGAACTGAGCAAAATGACGAAGTTTTTAAAATGCTTTTCCTTTTATTCAAATGTTAAAAGCCTTTTTTCAAGGAAATTAGCCCCGGATTCGATTCGTTCTATACATGGGCTCAGGTTCGGTGGAATGGGTAAGTTTTTTGGTTTTAAAATCCATCATTTAAAAGAAGTTATAATTACACAAATTAAAACTTTCATCTTTTCCATTAGTGCTCCACGCTCTCTTCATGCATCGAAACCATAAAGTTTCATCAGCAGGAGGGCTTATGTGCGACAAGTACCTGAAAACCGACTAGCCACAGACCAGTTACATGGTAGTGCCAAAATTTTAATACCTAGCCATTCAATAAAAAATTCGGGGTGCTACGTCAAATGTTTGCCCAAAATTCGTTAAAAACATGCCTTGGTCAATTTTTTTAGTGGCGCAAAACCAAGAGCGCATAGTTTTGTATTATATATTTACTATTTTTAGGGTTTGTAACCCTAGCTTGTTAAAGAAACTAACCCAGACCTACCCAAATTACATCATGAAATGACCCAAAATTTATCAAAAATTCTGCTGAATTAATTTGAATAATAACTTAACTTACCCTTAGTTTGCCATAGATCCATGGGGTCTTTTAGTCCACTTCCACGTTTGTTTTCCAATTTTTATATCAGGTAGTGACTGGCCTCATTCTTTTATTTTTAGTTTTTCCTCTAGCAAAAAAACACTAAAAGAGTTTTTTAAGATGCAAATCTTATTCATTTTCACTTAAAAAATAGAAAAATATGAAGGATCTCTTTTTTTGCGTAATTCAGAGAACGAAACGACTAACTGCATACTAACTACTGGCTGGCCTGCCTGTCATAAAAAAAATCATTAAACAATGTAAAATTGTCCAACTCTGTCGCTCATATAGGCTGGTAAAAATCTCTCTGTGTTCGACGGCTCCAGCAGACACCCCCCACTTACCCTGCGTTTTAACTGCAAGCAGCGGGCCAGCCAGGCGTTTACCATATTTTATATAAATTAAAAAGAAATGCATAAAATAACAAACATTAAGATGTTTTAAATATAGAAAAACGTGTTTTTATAGAAATATAAGGCCATGCCTTCGTGGCACACCCCACAAGCCGCCACTGCCACAGACACGTGTTTCGAACTTGATCTGATCTCCGGAGTGTGGCATATGTCAAAAGTGGACTAAAAGCCTGACTAGCATATTTAAATTAATATTGAAAAATAATTTCTTGCAAAAATGAAAACTTCTGTTTTCTGACTACACACACTAAGGACATCATATGAAGTTTGAAACACGTACGTGTCTGTGGCTGGTCAGTTTTTAGCTCCTTATCGCACATGCGAGCCCCCCGCTGGTGAAATTTTACACGTTCGATGCATAAAGGGTGAAAACACAAGTCAAGAAATTTATAAAAATAAAATAAAAATAAAATTATGTTCTTCGCTAGGTATATTCTTTAATTTTTTTTTAGGTTGGGTAATATTAGTGCACACGACATACTATCAGGGAGATTATGTAAACAATACTGCTTATGCGTTTAGGCTAACTGAACAATTTTTTGCCCAAATTATCTCCAATTCAACGTATTGTGTAGATACGTTTTTGCTTATAAGGTACGTCTCCAATAAATTTATACTCAAAACTGATTAAATACACATCACTCTCTACGAGGAATGGACGGGTAATTACCGTGATCTGGTAGTGGTGAGTTACCGGTAACTTAAAGTAAATTGGCATCATTCCAGTACCATTTACGTAACTGGGCGTAAGCGTTAGTAGGTACTGTATATCGACTCCTACCCAACATTTCACCTTTTTCATTTTGTGTCCTTCCAATCATTCATTCCATGTGTGAAATTTGAATTGTGGACCCTTTTAAATCACACGATCACACACGATGAGCGATCACGTATTCGTAACTGGGTGTAAGCATTAGTAGGTACTGTATTCCGACGCCCACCCTAGCCTTTCTCCTTTTTTATTTTGTTTCCTTCCATTCATTCATTCCATAAGTGAAATTTGAATTGTGCATACTTTTTAATGACACAATCACATAAGATGAGTGAATTACATATTCGTAAATCATAATAGATGTTTACTTGATAAGCGGGCACGCCATGAAATCGTAATTTTCAGATCTAATATTTAAACTGTTTTACACTGATCATGAATTTCTTCAAGGAAAAAAGTTTGTGATTTTGGCAATGTAAAACATAGACAAATAGATAAATTCAACACCAAGCACTATAGTGACCATCTCCAAAAGGACTCTGAGCACCAACGAAGAATTGGTACTCAGTAAGGCGCTTAAGTTAGCCATTGCACCGGCACAGACACCGACACTGGAAATTATTGCGGCAATAGAGACCGTTAGTTTACCTCAACCTGAAGCTGATGAGTTTCGCCATAAAGTAAGAACAACGTTGGACAGAAAGAAGGAACAAAAGACAAACATCACCAGTCAAGAACAACGGGCAATCAAGAACCTGCAGGCTGACAAATCAATCAAGATTCTACCGGCCGACAAAGGAAACGCGACGGTGATCATGGATGTCGAGACTTACGACAAAAAGATCCAAGAAGTTCTGGAGAAAGGAGACTACAAGCAACTACCCAAAGATCCAACCACCACCATAGAAGGACGCATCTACAGGACTTTGAAGAAGTATGCTGAAAATATCCCGGACGCTGTTAGATCCCGACTCCACACCACAGTAAGGCACCACATTTTTATGGATTACCAAAGATCCATAAAAAGGATATACCACTGCGACCAATTACCAGCTCCAGGGACTCACCGACCAGCACTTTGTCGAGGTTTTCGTTGGACATAATTCAACCACTACAGGGTAAGTCCGAATCTTTTGTCAAAAACTCGGAATATTTTGTCGAGGTTTTAAAAGGTATCGAATTAGATCCCGGCGATAGATTTGTAAGTTTTGATGTAGAAAGTCTCTACACCAACGTGCCAATAAATGAGTCACTAATAGCCCATCGCACCGACTCTTTTTTTCGCTACTTAGCCTTAAGTGTTCCTTATTACGTCATATTATGATTATATTAAGAAACGCTTTAAGCTAAGCAACGAAAAAAAAAATCGGTGAGATGGACCCTAAGTATCATCAAAAACAAATTACAAACTGATGAAACACTTCACGAGAGAACAACGCTATCGGTGGAGGGGGTGATGGATCTTTTGGAGCTCTCTCTCCATAACTCTTACTTTCAAGTGAAAGATAAGTTTTACGCGCAAAATGATGGACTCCCAATGGGTTCATCTCTTTCGCCAGTGGTAGCTAACATCTACATGGAGTGGTTCGAGGACCATGCGATCAACACAGCAAGAGTCCAAACCAAAACTATGGCTACGATATATGGATGACACATTTATTATATGGCCGGAAAATGATTACGAACTACAGAATTTTCTACACCATTTAAACGGTATTCGACCAACAATCAAGTGCACCATGGAAATTGAAAAAGATTCGGCCTTACCTTTTTTGGATGTTCTTGTCAAACGATTAGACAGAAACATTCAAACCACTGTATATAGGAAACCTACACACACGAGACAGTACCTAAATTTTAAGTCTAATCATTCTGTTGCAACAAAACAAGGAGTTATAATAAGTTTGTATTTAAGAGCCGTAAATATTTGTAGTAATAATGAAGAATTAACCACAGAAATCAACAACATTAAAAAGGACTTACAACAGAATGGTAATTCCGAGAAATTAATAAACTCAACGATATTTAAAATTAAAAGCAAACTAAATGTACCAAATTCTCAAAATAATAATCCGTTAGGTGTTATTAACATTCCATATGTTCAAGGGATT
Organism: Aspidapion aeneum; assembly: GCA_963576565.1. Lineage (NCBI taxonomy): Eukaryota > Metazoa > Arthropoda > Insecta > Coleoptera > Brentidae > Aspidapion > Aspidapion aeneum. Next base: position 48,791,510 of record OY755047.1, read on the forward strand.
TCAGAAAACATAAGACGAATAGCAAACACTATAATATAAAAACAGTATTTTCTTCGAGAAATACGATAAGAAGTTTTGTAAATAAAACAAAACCAGACAATCCCTCAAATAATAAGGAATGTGATAAATCATATGTAGGTGAAACGAAACGCCCTTTTCAGGTTAGAGTAAATGAACATCTAAAAAGTACCTAATTAGGGGATATTGAAAAATCCGGTTTAGCAGATCATGCATGGTCAAATCATTACAGGATTCAGTGGTCAGGAGCTAAAGTTTTACATAAGGATTCGCATTGGCGAAAACGAAAGTTTATTGAAGCTGCGATTATACTACAGAATAAAGAAGTTTTCAGTCAACCAAGCACGGACATACCAAACATATGGAAACCACTCCTTAAAGAAAACAGGCGCCTTAGGATTAAAAAGGGGGCGGGCCGTCACACCTGACTGCACACCAAGTAGTATAAGTAGTAGCCTAGAGACTAGATTGTTTAGTTTACACTTGATAACGGTTAGAGATACTTACTAACCGAAACGTCGTGTTTTAAAATAAATAAAGACAATGGAAGTCCGAAATTTTATTTCTACACAATCATTGTCTACGAGTTTGAAACAAAAAACAACAACTATCAGGGCACATTCATAAATTACGTAACGCAACAATTTAAAAAATAAGAAGATCCCTGAATAGATTGACAAACCGTTTTCTTTTCTAGAAAAGCTGCAAAATTTTGTTAGGTTTATTTTGAGAATAGACATTTTTTTTTATTTATTTAAAGTTTCAAGCCAATTACTACTCTATTCTCTTAGAGGCCTTCATGCATTTTTCGTGGTAATGCAAAGTTGACTCGGGCTAAATACCCTTGCCTGTGGGAACACAATTCCACTTATTGGACATCTGTCAAACTCATAAAAGTGCACTATAATCCAAAAAAAATTAAATTAATTTAAAAAAAATCGGATAAAAAATAAAAAACTTTTTTTCCATGGGGGCAAAATGGGGTACCTTGTTATACCTAGTCACTTATACCTCCAAAAAAAAATTTGTTTTTTGATAGCATCACTAAAACTCGTATTTTATGTTGTCTTTGCAAAAAATTGACGCAAAATTCGTGTAGGAGAGTCGACTGCGATGACTTGGTCGTTGTAATTCTATATAAATTTTGTAATTACCAAATTTAATTATTGTAAATGTATTTACAATATATTACAACTTTTTATTTTTTAAATAAGTATTTTTAACTTGTTTAGTATTTTAATAAATAAGACTGGTCTTACAAAAATATTGATTCTAAATTACACAACCGCCCCGCCCGTTTCGCCACATAGGCACCCCATTTTACCAAAGGCAACTTCTTACAAAAATAAAAATAAAAGTATGATGGAGTTCTAAATCGTTTAAACTGAAAACTTAAAGATAACGTATCTAGCCAACTTAATTTCAAATGACGAACGCACTGGTGACCATTTATTAGGAGAAAAGGGCCTATAAAATTAAGTATCCCATTTTGCCCCCCTTTCCCCTAATTAGACTTTCTACCTGTACATTTTGATTCCAATTTTGATTGCGCATTGCACCGCCGCGAGTATTTCATATATAGGAGTTGGTTTTGGTTAAAATTGGCTTACCTGGGTTTGCTGTTCTCTACTGATGACGTGAAACACACAGAAACGTACGTCTAGAGATGCAACCTTGTGTAAGTAGGAAAACAACCAAAATCAACTCTTCCCTCTCCTTCTGACACTCGCAAGTTAGGCACACATACCTTTGTGTGAAGTATAAAATTCGTTTTGATTTTTGTTGATCCACACACAGCACGTTTTCCATCTTTCTTCTTTGCATATGCTTCGGGCAGTACGGCCTTTTAGTTGCTACGTGATTACGTGGTTTTAATACCACATTAATGGACGAAACTTGTCATAGATGGCGCTTCGGCGTCTCAGACAAGACGATGCCAGTGTGTTTAAACTTTCGAGTGCTCGAGCCAGTCCGCTAGATGGCGCAACAACTTGTAATTTACTCGCATTGCACCGCCGCGAGTATTTCATATATAGGAGTTGGTTTTGGTTAAAATAGGCTTACCTGGGTTTGCTGTTCTCTACTGATGACGTGAAACACACAGAAACGTACGTCTAGAGATGCAACCTTGTGTAAGTAGGAAAACAACCAAAATCGACTCTTCCCTCTCCTTCTGACACTCGCAAGTTAGGCACACATACCTTTGTGTGAAGTATAAAATTCGTTTTGATTTTTGATGTGGTCAGACAATGGTTTTTGCTAGGCATTTCTGAAATTCTATAAAAATATAGATTTCTTATAAATGTTGGACAAAAATTTTGCTTCCCTCATCAACCATGTTTTTAAAATTTTTATTTTTATAAAAAGTATGTATACATATTTTTCAAAAATTGTACTTTAAAATCTGCTGCTACAAAAGTTTTTGTCTATTATTTTTAAAGCACTTTAGGCTAAATTAAACAAATAAATATTGAAAAATATATATTAATAAAAAATATAAATAATGTATAAAAATACTAACTATATACTAATTTCAAAAACCAAATAAAAATATGGTCACTCCATAATAAAAACCAACTAAAACCAAAAATTACAGATAAAATTAACTTTTACAGGTGGATTGTTTATGAAAGACGAATTAGGTAAAAAAGCTTTTAAGGTAAACGGTTCTGTTTTAAATCATCAGCAGTTTACCAAACCTGACTTTTAACAAACTGGTATAAAAAAGTTGACGCTTTAAAAATATTTATTTTGTTGCACTTAAAAACAAATTTTTCTAGAAAAATCATTCTTATTTGATTATGCAGTCATTAAACTTGCATGTTCTGATCCGCTACAAAGTCAGGGTTACGTTCGTATTATTTTCTAGTTTTTGGTAGAGCCAAAAAATAATACCGTTTAACTTTTTTTAATATTTTTAATTTTTAGTTTGATTTTTAGCTTATGTTAGTTAGTTATGTAAACTCCTCATCCTTTTCAACGCAGCTTTTTTCCACATTACACGGTGAGCTTTAACCTTAAATAATCTAAGTACTAGGTTCGACACAAATCGGTTTATAAATATAGGATAGTGTATAGGATAAAGATTTTGGGTCCGCCGTGCAAGTTTTTTCTTTGTTTAAGTAAAAAATAATAATAAGCGACGTTAAACACCGCAGAGTTCCAGATTTAATACATATCGGTTCATAAATGTAAAAGTTCTCCATTTCGGATCCGCCATAATATTTTTTCTAGGTTTGAGTGAGAAATCTATCGACTTTATACACCCCAAAGTTCCAATTTTGATACAAATCGGTTCACAAATAGAAAACTGCCCTTTTGGATTCGTCATGTAATTTTTATGTTTAATTTCATAATTATACTCAACGACTTTAGACACGCCAAGGTTCCAAATTTGAAACCTACTGGTAAATAAGTTTTTTTTAAATTAGGTCAAAAATCACATTTAGCGAATATTAGCACTAAATTTCATACTTACCGGTTCATAAATAGAAAACTTTGCCATTTTGGATTCGACATTTTGATTTATAATTACTTCTTTCTCATTTCAAAACAAAATATTGTGACAAAACCTATTTTTCTAATTTTGGTCAAAAATCAGATCCGGGAGCCCACTGTGCAGCGCTATGAGTTGAACAGCAATAAAAAATAAGCTGTGCTTTAAAAAGAGATGCAAATGAGTATGTTCTAAAATTACAATTTATGTCGGGGTGCTAATGTCAACCTACTTCACGAGTCAGCGCCTAATTGTTAGCTGCATTACACTGCAGCGTCATAAAAATGGCCTTAAATTCATGAATTAATCAGTAAAGAAATCCATCAATTTTTATTGTATAACACGTATTATGCTTATTGGACACAGGAAGAAAATCCATGAACTGCACATATAAGTATATGATTTATTTTAAATTTTAGTGGCTTCTTACTGGGTTACCTCTTCTTTAAAAGACAAGACCCTCATAGTCCACAACAGGAAAATAGAACCGCTTTAGCAAATCTCAACAAATTTGTTTTTATGTATGTAAACAGATTTTTCAGGTAAGCACACAAACGCACAAATTATAGAAAAATTATTATTTATTCATTTTCAGTAATAGTCACAGTCGTGCGCTTCATTTTAAATAAGGAGAGGCCGACGCGTAGGTAAAAAGTTAAAACTCAAAACTTTGAGAACAGTTTGCTTGCCGGTTATGAAGACAGAGGCTCGTGATAAAGGTGTTTCCTAAACATTTGCAAAAATATCGAAGTGATTCGTTGCATATTTTGAAATCTAGTTTCGTTTTGAGAATTTTTGAAAAAACGCTATGTTACCGTGCTATGAACTTTTGTAGTCTTAAAAAATTTGACACATAGATTAATATATAAGATTAACATGATTAAACTAGCTAACTGCTTCCATTTTACAGGGTGATATTTTTTCGTTTCTCTTTTCCATTCCCTGAATATTTTGTGGTGAATTCTAAATTACAAAATTAGTTTTTGTTTTGTCTAGAAATTTTGTGGTGTTTGGAGTTTTTCGTATACCTGATACTGTTATTTGTAAAAAAAAATAAAAAATGATTTGCTAAAAGATTATTTTTAAAAATTTAGCTAATCTCATTCCAAAACCAAAAAGTTTCTTATCAACGATAATTTTGTTGTAATTTAAAATCCACCAGCGCACCGTAAAAAAATTCCAGGGTAGGGAAAATTTGAACGACCTCTAGCTCTTTAACGAAACGTTTTTGTTTGATTTCCTGGAGCCAAAAATTCTTAAAATGATGCCAGGGGTCTCCGTGTAAATTTGTTGCCAATAATTAGAAAACACTTTGTACATTCTGTCCCCGTTAGTTAAAAGGCGTCAAATATGCATTGTTTCCCTATGTTTTTGCGTCCTTTTAGCAAATGGGGGTAGTATTGAGTGGGATCGTGCTATTAATTTTAGGACGCATACTGATGGCTCACTACGTGACCGAACGAGTATACGTATGTGCACGTGCCAACAGCAATTGATTGAACGACGCGTGCACATTTGTTCATCCCGTGGCGCGTATTTACTTAAGCGCAAAGCGAACGAGGCATTCGTTCGGCCGCGCTGCGAGGCATACGGATTGGTGCTCAAGTAATAACGTGCCTGAGGCTCGGAAACTTTTGGAAGTATTATTAACAATTAACCTTACAGTTTTCACTTTGATTTGTGTCTCTTTATTGTATATCTAGAATATCTACAAACTTAAAAACAAATTTTTGGAAAAATATTGGTTTTTAAATGTTTTTAAAAATACGGATTGTATGTCTGTCGTTACCTGTCATCTAACATAGTGCCACGTTATCTTCGAAAGCTTAAAGAATTCTTTACATCAGTATTTACGAAAGGGTCTAAAATATTAAAGTACTAAAGTCCTTAAAACTCGGTCTAGATTTTGGCTAAAGGTTTAACTCATTTTTTGCCTCGAATGTAATAGTGTATAATATTAGTATAATTGTTCATAAATACTTTACCACCTTTTTTCATTATTACAATGTCATTATATCCAGAGAATACTTAAAAATAAATAAAAAGAATGTAATATTTCGGTTTAAAAATGGTATTAATGCTATTATACCCTCCAAACGTCACTAGGAGATGTCTAATAAAAACGCTGTAAGTCAGCTGTCCGCTATATTTTACATGTTAATTATTTAAACAATAATAATAATTAATTTTTTTGGCTAATGTGTAATTGAAAACGGTTTTTATTATATCTTGTGCTTTTTATAATATTTAAATATTGATACGTATTTAATACGGTAATGCATCTACAGATATAGTTTTAAATTATCTATGTATTAGTTAGCTTTGAAAATTTTCTACTATTTCCATTGTTTTTCGAACTTTAATCCACCGCTCTATTTTGAACGAGAATCCTATGGCTGCACGGACTAAAGTTTCAAAAAATGACATTTGTTTATAATTTTTTATGTGTTTTTTTCTTTATTTTTAAAGGTTATTTGAAGTTAAAATTCACTAAGAAATGCCTAATATTGTGCTATTGCACGTTAGCGTAACCTAAATCTTTGCAGTAATTTGTCCTGAGTTTAAAAAATATACACTTAACCCAGTCGGACTAGACTCTAGTCTAAGTAAATACTGGTGTTTATGTCTCAAATTTCGTTTTAGACTTACGCCTACTTACGTCATAGTGATCCTTATGTGCAACGTGACACACACTTTTTACAGCCAAACGTCTACGCTGATAACGGTGGAGACACCCGAGGTGAATTGTGATAAATTTTGGTGGCGAAATTTGCTGTACATCAATAATTTGTATCCCAGAAAAGAGATGTGTCTGAGTTGGTCATGGTATCTGTCTTTGGATACCCAGCTATTCACCATTGGAAGTTTTTTGATTATCCTTTCAACTATGTAAGTTATATTTATCAGTTCATTTAATTATTTTTGGGATAACTTTTCACGATTTTTTTTCGCTAGCCTATGCTATTCATTATGGTAAACAGCTGATTACTGTCAAAAAGTTACCTCAAAAATTATGAAATAAAATCTACTGGCGCGCTCTAAATTAATTACTTGAGGGGTAAATTTTGAATGTCGGTAACCGGTTTTATAACAATTTACAGACGGTGTAATTGGTATGACTCACAATATTTTAGCATATGATAGAAGAGGTTAGAATACTTAAAAACTGTTTTTTTTTTGCTATAGACATTTATAAATGCCATATTAAACGGAATATTTTTGTTAATGTTTTATGTTATTAGAAACAAGTCTTTAGGTAGACACAGGAACACATGTAAGATTCATCAGTTTTTGGTAGACATAAGAATAACATATCATTGATACATTTGTTAAAGTTTTGGTTTTTTTTTAAATTTTTTAGCAATCTCCTCAATTTGCCTTTTTTAAAAAAAAATTATACCACATTTTTTAAATATCATAAGTCTGGTAATCATTTGGCAGTGGCAGATTTCTTTTTTGCTAAAACTTTTTTTCCCAACCACTCATACTTTAAAAATCTTGAAAATATGTTATAACTTTTCTTGCTCTTCTATCATACATTAAAACATTGTGTTCATACCGCTTAAACCCAAACAAATCAATTACCACTTTTTAAATTTTAAACTTTTGGCTTATTGGAAAGCTAAAGCACTAGACTAAACGACACTAAAATTGACATTTTGCTAAAATTAAAAATAACGAAAAATTGTCAGTCAGTTGAATTCATTAAGTTGTATAAGGTGAATTCTAACGATAAGAAGAGAGTATAGTATAATAATAATAAATAGGAAAAGTTACCAAATATTTTTTTAGTTTTTACCTAATAAACAAAACATATATTTTAGATTAAAATAGGTGTTGTATTAGGTCACATTGGTTTTCTTATTAATACTAAGTTTAGCTAAAGCAGCCTCCTCGACATATTCATGGAAAAATCTTTAGAGTTTAGATTATACACATAAAAATCTCCTTAGAGCTCAATAATGTAAAATACAGTCACTCCATTCTTTATTGTCGACTTCTTAGCCATGATAAAAAAAGCTAGTGTTTATCCGCTGTATATCATGTAAGAATTATTCAAAAAAATATCCGGTAGATCAATGCGAGGTAAATTTTGAATGCCGGCATTCGGTTTTATAACAGTATAAATAATTATAAACAACAAGTGAAATTAAAGCAAGAAAAATAAGAAAAAAGTTTTCTGCTTCGGCCGGGGATCGAACCCGGGATCTCTTGCTATCTAGGCAAACATTCTAACCACTGAACTACCGAAGCCATACATAAATTTTCGGAAAAGTTCCATCTAGGCAGGCTGCGGTGTCTCAATACAAGAACGAGAAATTCTCAGGGTATTAACTCGACCAACTCATCCAACTGATCTCTTTAATTCTTCTTTCCCACTGTCAAAGGTATGATAACTCAAATTAGACGTAAAGAATCAACGTCTGAAAGCATGAGATCACCTTTTCGTGTGTTAAAATTTCTGATCGCAAAATGGGTGATTGCCAATATAATTATCAAATACCAAATTGCAAATAATGCAAGGACCTAAAACTATAAACAACAAGTGAAATTAAAGAAAGAAAAATAAAAAAAAAAGTTTTCTGCTTTGGCCGGGGATCGAACTCGGGATCTCTTGCTATCTACGCAAACACTCTAACCACTGAGCTACCGACGCCATACATAAATTTTCGGAAAACTTTCATCTAGGCAGGCTGCGGTGTCTCAATACAAGAACGAAGAATTCTCAGAGTATTAACTTGACCAAGTCATCCAACTGATCTCTTTAATTCTTCTTTCCCACTGTCAAAGGTATGATAACTCAAATTAGATGTAAAGAATCAACGTCTGAAAGCATGAGATCACCTTTTCGCGTGTTAAAATTTCTGATCGCAAAATGGGCGATTGCCAATATAATTATCAAATACAAAAATAAGAAAAAAGTTTTCTGCTTCGGCCGGGGATCGAACCGAGTTATCATACCTTTGACAGTGGGAATTAAAGAATAATTAAAGAGATCAGTTGGATGACTTGGTCGAGTTAACACCTCGTTCTTGTATTGAGATACTGCAGCCTGCCTAGATGGAAGTTTTCCGTAAATTTATGTATGGCTTCGGTTGTTCAGTGGTTAGAATATTTGCCTAGATAGCAAGAGATCCCGGGTTCGATCCCCGGCCGAAGCAGAAAACTTTTTTCTTATTTTTCGTTCTTTAATTTCACTTGTTGTTTATAGTTTTAGGTCCTTGCATTATTTGCAATTTGGTATTTGATAAGTATAAATAATGTTCCAGATAAAAGTAACTTCATTATAGACGTATTATAGGGTTCAGTGAAGTGTCAAGAGTGTTATGGGGCAAGAGAAGGTAGGGGAGGTGGCAGCACCGAACTCAGGAAAAAAATTTGGGGGGAATTTTAATAAAAAATTGCGTTGTGTGCAATTTTTTCTCCTAATAGTGTGGCTGAGAAATCTCTTTTAACCAATGGCGGCGCGTGGTGTAAACCTTTCGGGGTACACACCCAAAAAAATAAAGCGGCGCAGGCGAAAAGTGCTACTACCAACTTTTTGGGTCATCGAGTGGGCCATTATATTATATAATTTAGAGCAAATAATTAAAAAATGAGATAATTGGTTAGATATTGATTATCGGTTATTACTGATTTTAAACTCAATATTTAAAATGTATCATACCTAGTTTTTATATTTCACAAACACATTTTGTATTAAAAATGAAGGCTTTTTTGAAATAAATTCTTCAATAACCCATTCATTAACTTTGGAATTTCTTGAATCATTTAATATTGCACACTAATGCTATCAGAATTGGAAACTTATTATACGGTACGACCGGGAACGCAAAGTTGTCACAGTGCATTACTGAAACAGCCAACGCTTACCTTAGACGCAGGGGCATCACGGCGATGCGCGCGGCATCGAGCCTTGTAATTTCTGCATAAGATCACAACCGAAGTAAAGCCCAGATTCTATGTACTGCAAAATTATAGGGAGATGTCCACTCTTTATATGTTTCATAATTAGAATGCTACATAACATCTACGGTCATTTTTTTATCCACCGCATCCTAGTTTGAACACGAATACAAACATATACATACAAGTCTAATGAATTCCTTTTGGTGTTTATTGATAATTTATGATGAAATTAATAATTAAAGAATGATCAAATTTTAATACTTTTTTTAAGTAAAATTTGGGAGCGCACGTGTACATGTGCATTTATGGAGGAACCGCCGCTGTTTTAAACATACCTTATCCACTATTTTAGGGGTAGGATTGATTCCTCTTGATGTCGACCCTGGATACGGCCTTGCGAGGGGGTGGGGGACATGTGGATTTCCGAAACGGTTTCTAAAAGGAATAGAATGCCTAGAAAAAATAGTTAACTTTATTCGATTGGCCATACAACACGACTACGATATTTTTTGCCCGATATTTTGAAGAGCCCTGTGTATATTTTTAATTTCTAAGCAGCATCTAGTTGGGCTCAGAAGTCAGATAGCCGCAAGTTTTTTACAATTTAATCAAAATCTTCATAAGGCCCCATATAGCTACTTTTAGCTGGGACGCATTTACAAAACAGTATAAGATATACCGCACGAGTCCCTACTGGATTTAACTTATTAAGTCAAATTAGCTCTTTATTATATAAAAAAGCTAAAACAACTACTGGCAACTATTAACATAATTGGGATGTTTAAGATTATTATTTTTTGATTATTTTAGGTATTTCAAATTTGCTGCAACTGTTTTGACCGGCTTGATTTTAGTGAGCTTTGTGGCCACTACATATGCCTCCTATAAAATCCAATATATTCCAACGTAAGTATAAGATTTTTGCAGGTTATTAAATTTTTTAAATCATATAGACTTTTTTTGTAATTAATATTATTGAATATAATAAGTCATAAGTCTCTCTTAGTGCCTTACGTAGTTTACGAACAAAGCCTAAATAGGCACTGATATTTTTTACCTTCTTAGCCGCATAGCAATGGCTAGAAAAGGTATTAGTTTCGACGAAAATTTTTTTTTGAGACAACGCCGACAATGTGTTATTTGGGTGTATTTTGACCTATCTTAGCAATATTGTCGTGATGTCTGTCTGTGTGTGTGTGTTAGTATATATTATTTCTGTCCGTAACACGATAGCTCCTCCGCTATTCCGATTTTCATAAAATTTTTAGCTAAAATAATCTTTGACACTCTAACGAGCTGATTAGATTTTGGTAAAAATCCATTAATGCTAACGATATGAGTTTTTTGACAATTAAAATTTAAAAAAAAAATGCTGATGTTTTAACCGAATATCCTATCAATATGCGATTTTCGAAATATAGTAGATTACGTTTTGCTCAATAATGTGTGTTATAACCAAAAACTTCGTAAGTGCTTTAGTTACTGAGATATTTACAAAAAACTTTTTTAAGGCTAATATATCATGGCTTTACTTCACTTCAATGTGATAATAGGCTAGTTAGGAAGGTATCAGATACGTCATGGATCCATTTATTTTTTTTACGTAAGGTTAAGAGGTGATTCAGTTAAAATTAAAATCAATAGATAATAGTGTAAAAAAGCAGGACTACATTTTTGCACACTACTTCTCATTATTATTATCCGTAATAGATTCTAAAATAGGTAAAACAATTTAAAAAGTCAATAAATAAACGTAGGGATCAAAGACCCGCAACCAACTCTGCCGTCCAAAGCAAAATGGGAGAACTTGTCCTGCGAAAAGCAAAGAGCAAAAAAATTGGTTTGGATGCGTTGTGGCGAGCGATACATCCATTCCACTTAGGGTATTGGATATCGCGTAATCATTTTGAACATGCGCAATTCGATGCTGATACTGATACGCGCAAATAGATTTGCTGTAATACCCTAGTAATTACTGCTAGCACACGGAACCACGACAACGCAGACCAACAAAGTCAACGGTATGCGATTTGACAAACTTGTTTGGTTAGTTTGTTGTTTGTGAAAGTATGCACGATTCAGTTAAGGGTGCATTACTACATTAGGCGAATTTACTATCTAGTCGCTGGCGACTTAAGTCGCCCGCTAGTGAGCGAGTTTAAGATCGCAGAATGGTTTACAATTACATAGAGCGATTAAAAATGTACTTGCGCAGCAACTAGGATCCCCGCCCGAACTACTTCTTCCGATATGTCTGCGGACTACCTGAAAATTTTTTTACCAACAACTGCTATTACACTTGACGACTTTGCTCGCTAGACACTAAAATATCCTGCGAATAGTGACTAAAGTAGCCAACCGGGCTACTTTAGCCGCAGTAGCGACGCGCGCGGCGATTTTGTTATTACACTTAGCTTTTTTAGTCGCGGGTACTAAATTCGCCAGCGGCTAGCTAGTAAATTTGCCCAATCAAATGCACCCTTTAAATACAAATGAATAAACTAATTGTATAGTGTGTACATGTAGGTCGCCACTAAAACTGGAAAAACCACTATAGTACCGTTGGAACGCTTTGCAAGCAGACTTTAATAAACTTGAAGAACTTTGATTTGCAAATGTTCCGACAAGGTGCGAGAAATCGTAAACTGAACGAACTTTAGATTCCCACTATATGACCAAATAACACACAGCATAAAAACAGGGTATACCCATGCATTCTTACACGCGATGTTTGAAGCCAGGACCCCCTTTAGACTGTAGTAGACTGATTTCAGTAACTGCAGATGCGTTAGTTTTAGTGATTTTGGAACCTACTTCGTTGCGTTACTACACTTATTTAAAGTTATAACTAGGTATAATTTATTTTCTAAAAACTAGTTCGTCGGGTAAAAAATTATCAAATTGCGGATTAAATTTGTAGTTTTTCTAAAATAAATTGTGTAATGTGGAATTAACTTTATTAACAAATTATAAAGAAAAATACAAGTACTTACCTATGAAATGGTGCTCCCTAACCCGGACATTTTCCACAACCTGCACTACTTGAATTATTTATCATTTTTCCCAGAAAAAAGAAATACACGACAAACGTAAAACACCGCAAAATGTAAATAAACAACAAATATGGCGTCCATCCACATAGAAACTGTATGTCTGTATGAACCAAAACACACATATGCGCACTTAAAAATTTGCTTCTGCAAATTTAAATTTGCCATTGTTTTAAATCAGTATTTATGTTCTAAGGTATTTGGGTATTTTTTGTTTGAAATTCGCAGACAATAATGGAGTAGAAATAAAATTTTGGACTTCCATTGTCTTTATTTATATTAAACACGACGTTTCGGTTAGTAAGTAATCTCAACACAGCAAGAGTCAAACCAAAACTATGACTACGATACATGGATGACACATTTATTATATGGCCAGGAAATGATGACGAACTACAGAATTTTCTACATCATCTGAACGGTATTCGACCAACAATCAAATGCACCATTGAAATTGAAAAAGATTCAGCCTTACCTTTTTTTGAATGTCCTTGTCAAACGATTAGAGAGAATCATTCAAACCACTGTATATAGGAAACCTACAGACACGGGTTGTATTTAAGAGCCGTAAATATTTGCAGTATTAATGAAGAATTAACCACAGAAATTAACAACATTAAAAAGGACTTACAACATAATAGTTATTCCGAGAAATTAATAAACTCAACGATCTCTAAAATTAAAAACAAACCATATGTAGCAAATTCTCAAAATAATAATCCGTTGGGTGTTATTAGCATTCCATATGTTCAAGGGATTTCAGAAAACATAAGACGAATAATAGCCAAGCACTATAATGTAAAAACAGTATTTTCATCGGGAAATACGATAAGAAGTTTTGTAACTAAAACAAAACCCGAAAAGTCCTCAAATAATAAGGAATGTATTTGCCAAATCCCGTGTGAGTGTGGTAAATCATATGTAGGTGAAACGAAGCGTCCTATTCAGGTTATTAGGGGATATTGAAAAATCCGGTTTAGCGGATCATGCATGGTCAAATGATCACAGGATTTAGTGGTCAGAAGCTAAAGTTTTGCATAACGAGTCGCATAGGCAAAAACTAAAGTTTCTTGAAGCTGCGGTTATAATGCAGAATAAAGAAGTTTTCAGTCAAACAAGCACGGACATACCAAACATATGGAAACCACTCCTTAAGGAAAACAGGCGTCTTAGGATTAAAAAGGGGGCCCTGACTGCACACCAAGTAGTATAAGTAGGAGCCTAGAGAATAGATTCTTTAGTTTACACTTGAAAACGGTCAGTAACCGAAACGTCGTGTTTAAAATAAATAAAGACTATGGAAGTCCGAAATTTTATTTGTATTTGGGTATGACGAATCACGAACGAGGTTTGCCATATGGCATACCGTTTGATTGCGGCTTTATAAACAGTGCATGGACAATATGGTAGAGAAGAAGGTTAGGTTAGATATTGGGTTTAGTTCTACTAATCTAATGTTTTTTAGATTGGATGACCAAAGAGCCTCACTAGACGCGTTATACGATTTTCCATGGAACAGAATTGGTCCATATTTGGTTGGAATTATTACAGCATACATTTTGGTTATTCGGATGAAAAATCAGCTTACTTTGAAGACAGTGAGTATTGCATATATGCATTGTCAAATTTTCTGTTTGCAAGAAGGTTTTATCATAACAAAAACATTTTATGTAAAAAAAAACAATTACGCAAAAATTATATTCCGTAAAGAGAATTGAGATAAGAGTAAAGTAAACTGTTGGCAGCACTGTTTTGCACTGTTTGGCATATTAAAATAGAAGCCGCGCGTCGTTTTTTGACAAGTTTGACTAACGTTTGCTAATGTTTGCCATTACCACAGCGCCATCTTAGAATTTCGTTCTCTCGCACACAGCTCACCGCTGAGCTGCTACGTGTTCTGTGTAAATCAACTGACCCTATCATATTTACTGAAGTTCAGTTTTTTGTTTTTGTGACTGTAACTTTTACGAATTTTACCACAAGTTTTGTTTGTATGTGTGCCAATAAATTTTACATTTATAGAAGAGGGAAGCAAATTAAAATTTTGAGATTTTGAAATTGTTTCCCATAGTTTTATCATATTTCCTATCAGTCTGCCAAAGCTCAGCTCTCTAGCGTTACTGGAAGTGGGGAATGATAGTTTTACATAATTTTACATGTATAGGGGACGAGAGTAAATTGGAATTTTAGGTTTTTTTAATTTTCTCTAAGGGCTTGGTTCTCATTTCTATCGGTCTACCAAATTTCAGCTTTGTAGCATGTCTGGAAGTATAGTAGAATGAACTAAGTTTGTGGCAATTTCAACGTTTTTTGAAATTTCGTAGCAACTTTACTACTGTATGGAATTCCATGAAACTAGCGGGGCTGTTCACTCTATGAAGATCTACCACCTGGCAAAGTTTGAGTTTCGTAGCTAATTCCGAAGTAGAGATTTAAATAGCTCAAATATGGGTTGAAATATTTCAAGAAAAGATGGTATAGTAGCTGCGCGAACTTGGTCGGGCAATGTAGTGCCCTCAGATTCCTTAACAAATTTCCTATACAGGGTGCCAATTTTCAGTGTCTTAGAATCCACTTGCGGCGTACCGGCTAAATGTTTTAACACCCTTCAGATCGGTAACGAAGGATATATATGACTCAAAGGTTCATTATTTTAATTTTTAAATTATATTCAACACCTTTTATAAATAAAATGTAGTAGCTTTTATTATTGAATTAAAAAAAAAATCAATTACAGACCGGCAGCGCCCATTTTTGGTGGTATGTAGGTAGTAGAAACGCATTTCTTAACCTAAAATCACTGCACCATGCGTTTGACGCATTTCTAGTGGCAACACTGATTTCAGTACAGTAATACACTTACTGAAGATTGAGTGAGTTGATGAACTTTCATCTGGATTGAACAATTTGGCGCACATACAAACAAAACTTGTGGTAAAATCCGTAAAAGTTACAGCTACAAAAACAAAAAACCGAACTACAGCAAATACGATAGGATCAGTTGATTTACACAGAACATGATGCAGCTCAGCGGTGAGCTGTGTGCGAGAAAACGGAGTTCTAAGATGACGCCACACCGTGGTGATGGCAAACACTAGCAAACGTAAGTCAAACTTGTCAAAAACCGACGCGCGGCTTCTATTTTAATATGCCAGACAGTGCAAAACAGTGCTGCCAATAGAAATGGAACCAAAACGTCAAACAGATGCTGCAGTGGTTTGTATGATTTTCAGCGATAAATGTCAGCTATCCATTTTGAGGTTACAAATTCCATGTTAGTAGACCATAGAAAATTTTAATAGGTTGTTGGTAAAGTAAGGTACACCTTAGGCAATTAGTAGCGACGAACCGTTCGGTTATCGTTCTCTTCGTTTAAATTAACCAAGAAACTTCAAAATATCATAATATCATGTGTTTTCATTGTTCTTTTAACCAAAGATAGCCTACCTCCAGAGCAGGGTTATTATTGGTTCATATAAAACAATGAACATGTATGATTTTTTGACTTTTTTGATAAAACGCTCTCTGTTTGATCCTCTAATTTAAACGAAGAGAATGGATAACCGAACAGTCCGTCGCTAATAAATTGCCTTAAGTCGCATGTTATGTCCATTACAAGCTTAGACGAAGTTTATTTTCGCTTGTAATGACAATCATAAGATGCCTGTTACATAGAATACTATTACTTGTTTGCAGAAAACCAGAATGATTTTGTGGACCTTTTTTCCTCTCCTAAATCTGTGGGTCCTTTTTACTCTATACACTCGACAGATCGGAGTTACTTTATCTGCAGTTTACATGGGAATCTCAAGGACCTTGTGGGGAATAGGGATTGCCTGGATTATTGTGGCTTGTACTACCAACAACGCCAGTAAGTATTTGTTTTGGTTTAGTTCGGTCTGTTGGATAAATGAAGGTCCCTTACATATAATATGTTAGCCTGTATAGTGTAGGAAAGGCTACAGAACCTGTATGTATGACATATTTTAAGAAAATAGAGACGCGACAAACCCAGTAAAGTCACTCTAACTGACATTTTTTGTTCTTAAAATGTTTCTTGGCGTTTCACTAAATTTATTTATGTTGTCAGCGGTGACTGACATCAATCGCATCAATCATCATGCAACAAACACGTTTGTCCGTCTTCCCCTGTAAATGTTGGTCAAAAATCGTTTATTTTTATTTTCCGGTGCTTATGAATTAACAAGGACGGACGGTGCGCCTCTCTCTCTAAGAAAGGCTAGAGTATAGACGACCGATATTTCCCTCCTATGATTTTGACTTAAATAAATTTGACGTTGATAAGTTTGTCGCGTCAACTTTCTACCATACGAACTTAAAAACGTTAATTCCAAAAACCTATTTAAAAAGAAAGTTAACATTTGAATTTTAATGAATCCAAACATTTACGAAAAAATAACAACAATACCTCAGTAAAAAGTATTCTTATTAAATATTTAATTATTTTATTATATTATTTTAATCAAACATTTATTTATTTATTAATATTTAAGTAATTATAAAGTTTTTTTTGCCATACAATTGCATTTGTTGACATTAAATTTTTTTTTATTTAGGCAACAAAATATTTAGGTTTATTGTTCTATAGGTTTATAATTTTGTTTATGTGAATAATTTTTTAATTAACTATTTAATAACATTTTAGTATGTGAAATTGAATAAGTGATTGTTTTACATTTACATTTAAATTGTCATACTTACATTTTTATATTATCATACTATACCTTTATATATCATACTTATCTTACTTACCTATATACAGTGTGACAAAAATAAGCAAAGACCACAAAGCCCTAGACAAGTTGTTAAATAAACTTTTTATACGACTGTCTTGTAAAAGGGGGTTTTGCGCACGGAGAACACGATCTGAAAATGGCATTTTGCGCACGCTGTGTGCAAAACGTTTTGCACACGCTTATGTCATTTTTGCGTACGCCTATGTCATTTCTGCATACGGGTCTCCCGTCATTGTGATTTTTGTTGTTGCTACCCATCAATATAAGTTGGTTTAGTTCCGTAGCAACCGTCACTGCTCGTATGTTTTGTTGATTAGATACGTCAAAAAATTGTTAAATTTTTAAAGTTTTGTTGTAAAAATGTCGGAAATAAAAACAAGTTAAATTAAAATTTGATTTTTCTTTCTTTATTAGCAGTCGTATAAAAAATATTTTAAAAAACTTGTTTGAAAACCTCTTTGCACACTCCCTCGACTTGTAGACCTCGCCTTCGGCTCGGTCTACCAAACTGTCTCGATCGTGTGCAAAGAGTCGTTTTCAAACCTTGTTGTTTAAATAACTATTTTGGGTTTGCCCTTTGCTTATTTACACATAGATTAAAATTAATGTATTTGTCAAATTCTCCTAAAAGTGTAAATCAACAAATCAATCAATAAATCAATCAATCAATCTATTTATTTAAAATATGTCATACATACAGGGTCTCTAGAAAAGGCTACTTTATAACAATTTCTACTTTCAGGTCTCCTGAACAAAATTCTATCATTTAAAGGTTTTATACCGCTCAGCAGACTGACTTATTGTGCCTATCTACTAAATCCTCTAGTTGTCAACATGACATGTTTGGGAGCGGAAGTTGGAATAACTGGATCCATTCCTGGATTTGTAAGTATACCTTCTGACCTTTTAAATACTTTTTTCATTGCACTTTTCGTTCATCTAATGATCTTAATCTTTTGTAGCGCGACAAATGTTTAAAAAATATTTTGTCGCCGTTAGTTTAAAGGCCGTTATAACATAGGGAAATAGTGCATTTTTGCCGCTTTTTAACTAACGGGGGCAGTATTAAGGTTTAAAGAGAAATTATAAAGAGAGCGATAATTACGTGCTTAAACATAAATAAAGAACTAAATAAGACCATCTTTTATTTAGCGGTAAAAAAAATTACGGTGAGAGAATTGCTTTTTTGCCAGTTATAGGTTAAGATGGTAAGAAGGTACAAAATTACAGTCCTTAACATGGAGGAGGGAAAGCAGAAAGCTGTTGATAAAATAGACAAGAACAGGAGTTTTTGTCGAGCAATTGAATGTTAGAGGGAGATTTCCACATGGAAAATTGTCCACGATCCGCTAGACAGAGGTTCATGTTTGTCATATTCCTGCATAGCGATAAAAACATGAAACGTCTAGTTAAACAGTATGCTGACACCTTTCAAAGATTGGCCCAAGATAACTAATAGTGTCACTTCCATTTCAGTTTCCAGGAAAAATGTTATACCGGCCAATAAGAAGGTATAGGATTTAAAGCGAAATCGCAGTCAAGTGTAGGACAAGCTTAACACAAACTCAAAAACCGCTCTTTTATGGATGCAGGAAGAAGAGAAATTGCTTAGAATGTCTAAGCAATTTCTAACAGAAACAGAAGGAACGTTATAAAGGAAATGTTTTTTTTTGTTTTGTCGCACAAAGGACTTATACAGTAACGTGCTTTTTTCCTGGTTGTGACCGATTTAGAAATTATTGCACCTTTATTTTTAGGCCTTGAACTCTTGCGGAGTACTTATGGTAGCCTTCTTAATGTCATTTCTGCTTAACGTTTTGTTTGAGTCGCCATTTATTTTACTGACAAAACTAGTTTTGAATAAAACAAACAGTGAAGCAGTCAACAAAAAACCTCATGTCTCAATTGAGAAAGATGGTCAAGCTAAAATTGAGGTCATACCAAAGTGCCAGACTGAGAATGGTGTGGATACTGCTTAGTGACAGAGATGCTTTTAAGGATAAAATTGAGGATGGGAAAATTCGAAGAGCAGAAGGGTTTATATAGGTGGTGTTCTTCTTCGAACTAAAAACCTACGCGGAATTTCGAATTTGAAATACTTTTGTTGGTTCAAAAAATAATTATTTCCAAAACCATTTTATCCTTAAATACCTTTTCAACTAAACTAATTAGTGGTTTTTGAACTAACGTTTTCGAAGCAAATTCATGGTTTCGAGATTTTGCGATGATCTATAATAAAAATATGTAAGCTTAAGGCGTAACCCCACACCTAATATTTTCCATTTCTGCTCTTTCTTATCGTGACTCCATACTTGCGTATACAAATATCTACTTATCAACATCCACATATTGTTTTATGTCCACCACCTTAAATTGAACAATCTTCGCTAACAAACAAGCATTAGTTCGTTATTTTTTTTCAAATACTGGTTATTTGTGGGCAAATATTGCAAGTGGGGAGTCGGAGTTTTCATAAAGTAGTTATAGTTCACCCATTCGAATGTGCCGTACCAAAAAAATTAAAGTGTGAAACTTAATCTTAAAGGGTGCAGCTAGTACCTGAAAATAGCCTTTGTTAAACCTTATAAGAGTAGGTAGGTTCAATATTTTTACTTAAGAGTTAAGATATTAGGAATGCCTAGTTGTGTTTAAAATACGAAAATGTCTCCCAAAGTTTCCACATGGAAATTCCAAAACTGTTATTATGAGTACATTATACGGCAAATTTAAATGGGTGACTATACCCGCGGCTTGTGGCTGCTATATTTATTAATAAACCATACCAAGGTGGCTTTTATCTGTGATATAAATATATAATCATGTATATTTTCTATAAGTATTATGTAAACTAATCATTAATAAATTACTAAAGCATAATATTAATTTTTTTTACCTAGAAGATGTTGGGACAACATGCGGAAAACTCTTGATGGGAGAATTATATTAAAAAAAAAACAATAGATCTAAGACAACTACGGAAGCCTAGGGTCCGTTTGCAAGTCACTTACGACAGTTTTTTATCAATTATTACTTTCTGGCAATATACCTTCGAAACAGATAGTTTTAGGGCACGCAATCAACACCTGCCGTTGTTTGGTTGCAGCAGGGATGAGAAGACACATGAGTGCATAAGATAGGAAAAGATGTAACACTCTAGATCCAGAAGAATCGAGGGACATAGGGATCGATGCGCTAGACAGCTCTCTGTCCCATATATCATCACAAAAGGGTTAAGATTATTTTAATCAAATTAATTTCCTGCACATGTTGTATCACAATGAAGCAAAAGCTCTACGGGAGAGCAGATGACGTTATCGGTTAGCCGTCTGCTACCGTACTTAACCTCTAACCTTGGTTTGGTTACCTTTACTCACCCAATACCCTAGGTATCTCTAAATACATGCAGTACAAATATTAAAGTCCGGACACTCCAGTAATCCGACGTCTCTTACGAACCGAAGAATTTGCAGTTTTACCTTTATAATCTGGACACACACTAAATATGTGAGCAAATAAGCATCAAACCAATATTGAAAAAATCGTTCATCATTCTCAAAGAGGCATGGTTTTTCTAATCCAAAGAAAAAGTCACTGGTCTAAGTCAAAAACTATTATGATATCAGAATTTTTCAATAAAAAAAATAAAACTGAACTAAACATATTAAAATTAAAACGAAAATTATCGTACAGGACAAAAATTACTTTTTTAAGTCCTTTTTGCTCACATACAAAACAACAAAGAAGGAAAATGGATTAGCAAAGCCTTGTTATGGTGCATCTACGGGTTTGTGGAAACCTAGTGAGTGATATATGGCGAGACAGGCTTACTGATTAGGATGGCGTCACCGGATTTTTTAACCTTAAAACGGGTTGCTTACATATCACTGAAAAACTTAGAAATTACTGCAGGATGTGTTTAACGTTCTGGCCTCGCTTCTGTTGTGATCCCTGTTTTTATTTTGGATTGGCGCTGTTTGCATCACTGAGGCAGGCGCATCGTTTTTTGACAAGTTTGTTTTATGTTCGCTAGGGTCTACCCTTTTGGACGCTTTAGCTTTTAAAGTCCGATCACCATGGCGCCAACTCCTCATTTTTCCGGACCCAAACCACCGTTAGGCTTTACCTTATTCTGTGTAAATCAGCTGATAATTCTCATATTTTCTGAACTTCAAATTTTCGATTTTTTAGGTGCAATTTTTACGGATTTTACCAAAAGTTTTGTTTGTATTTGTGCTAACAGTCATAGACGAAAGTTTCACTCAACCCCAATTATGTGTATAAGTGTGACATCAGTGTTGTCATCTAAATAGGATCCACAACGTCATGGTGCGGTGATTTGTAATTACATTTTGAGGTTAAGAAGTCCGTGGGTGCCTAATTTCCCAATCAGAAAAAATAGAAAACAATTTTTGAAGTAATAAATTATAATGTACAAAAAATAAATTAAACATGGACGATATACAAGGCAGTGTTTTGAAACAAAGTAATCATTTGGCACAGACAGGTAGAAAAATTACCTGAAAATGATTACGTAACTTAGTTAATTGTATAAAATATAAAATATTCTTAAAATTAATCAATAAATAACACTAATAATAGAAAATCACACTGTTATTAAAAAATCTAATTTTGTAGCTAGAAGGTTTTAGTAGTGATGGTAGATGGGCACGTGTTTAAAGAATCTGAAAAAAAAAACAAATTATTATCCAAGATAATTATAAGATATCCAAATTAAAGTTTGCCTTTTTCCTGTGGAGATTATTTAAATTTAAATTTTAAAGTTTCAATCGCCATTTGTTATGCTGAGGACTTTTTTTGGTGGCCCAAAGCATTACAGAATACTGCACAAAACATAACGAACTAAGTTTGCAATTTGGCATACTGGCGCAATATCTAAAATCACGAGTATCAAAATGCAAAATACAGCTCCAACGCTTTAAACAAAAACAATATGGAAAGAAAAAGTTGAACCCTCGCCCGCTTATATCTATAAAACAAATAATAATCAGAGAACTATTTCTCTGGCGGGGTATCATAAATTCCTCAAAAATAAATGTGTTTACTTTATACAGGGTGTCTCTAAAAGGTCTGTACAAAATTATAGCACATATTCCCGAGGTCAAAATAAGTCGATTTAAAGCAACTTACCTTAGTCCGAAATTGCTACGTTTCAGAGATACAGGGTAGTAAATTTAAAAATTAAAAATCGATTGTCTTAAAATTTATAAACATTTCTCAACGCATTACTTTAAAAATTGGTACTCGGGGGTTTATTGGGATGCGAAACCTAAATATGGATACCTTTTCACTGTGGTCGTTAGAGGGCGCTGCACAATGCTCTTTTTATAGTTTAAAATGACTATGACTTTTTTCTCAGTTTAACTTTTAACTTTTTTTATTAAGAACATATTTTCCTGAGTCTTTTTAAGCAAAAAGGTACTCTTGTTAACATGCGCTAAAGTAAGTCGTTTACGAAATATTTCCGTTTTTAGTGTTCGATGCTGCAACGGAATACTAAAATTATTTTGAATTCTGCTATTTCACTAGAGTGTTTTACACCGGCAAAATGTCATAGCAACGGTGAGTTTTCTACTGACTATTCATTTCAAAGCTTTATTCAAATTTGTTGCTTTTCGGCAATTTCACTAATAAAATTTTTAATTTTTTTAATTTAATTTTTAAATTTACCACCCTGTATCTCTGAAATGGAGCAATTTTGGACCAAGGTAATTTGCATTAAATCGACTTATTTTGACCTCAGAAATATGTGTTAAGATTTCGTACAGATCTTTTAGAGACACCCTGAAAGACTAGTATTATCCAAAGTAAAAGCATTTATTTTAGTAGAATATATCACAGAGGTAGGGATTTGATTAGTTTGTCATTGCATTCGTTTTGCCAAAAAATCACTGTCGAATGTGACCTTTCTCTTACCTGCTATCTTCCTGATGACCCAGCAAGCTCTGCTGATCAACACCATTGCTGCCAGAATAGACAGATCCAGCTCCATGGGATTTATGTTCCCCATATTTGCCGGTATCAGCGTTCGCCTTCTTCGCGACATACTCATTGCCGTAGTGACCGGCCTTCTTTTGTTCTGCCGCATTGAAATTGCTGTCGTCATGGCCTCCCTAGAAATTAAAACCAGTAATTAATAACCTTTAAGACTATAGGTATATTGGAAAAATTATTGGAAGATAATTCATGTTAATTAGAGGGAAAGAAAGCAAAAAGACCTAGCGACCCGCTAAACTTCACTAAGATACTAAAAGTCTAGCAATGCGTTTTAGAAATTGAATATCTGCACCATAGGATTTTCTTTTCATTAACAGTAATACCTCTTTATCGTCTAGCTTACCTTTACTCAACTTCTAAGCTCTTATTTGTTTACCGAATAAACATTATGGTAACTAAACTGATTCCCAAAGGGCCTTGTTTGGTCTTCCAAACAATCCAGACTTTTAAGAAGTTCTTACCTTAAACGTAGAACCTCCCTTCTCACCGAAGGCACCAGATTGACCATAGAAAGTCTTGTGACCGCCTTCATCATGCTCTTCGTCATAGAATTCTTCAGTCTTGCCGGTTTCGTCTTTGTGGTGAGACGTTTTGAAGCCCTTGATCACGTGTCCCTTTCTGTGACCTCTGTTTTCTTTTTTGTCTGTGCCTTCCTTTCCTGTGAATTAGGTTTAGAGAACTTTAGAAGGTTTAATTGACCCCTAACTACAGGAGGTTAAAGAGAGGAAATTTAAAACAACCTGAAAGGTACGGCAACATTTTCTAATTAATTACCCACAAATGATAATGTGTTGACGCCTTTTAACAAGTAGCCTGTCTCTGATGCGTTTCATGCGTTTCTGCAAAATCTGCACAAGTGTCATCGATTGCTGTACCAATTGCCTTTAGGTGCTATTTTACTAGGCAGTGGCCGTTAGCAGTCAGACTGAAGTCGATTCCGTTTATTTCTAGAAGATATTTAAACTTCTTTGCTTATATGGTTATGGCCCGTTTCTCTCTAGCAAAATCTTGCCCTCTGGCCACAAAAACTCTTTCGCCTACGTATACTACCATTTCCCATTTATAAATTTTTTTTATTAAATCAAACCTTACCTTCTTTAGCAAAATGTTGTCCTCCATTATACTGTTTTCCATCTTCATAAACTTTTTTGGCGGCGGCTTGGTTGTTAAAGTACCCTTCATCACCTGCAATAGTGGTTAAGTTAGTTTATAAAGTAGTTTATTCTAATTTATTAATCAATGCTCATATAAAAAGACACTCCCACCCATGAAATATATTATTTTATTTAATATTTAATTTAACTTTTATACCTTTGACGTCTTTTAGAGCTACATTGCCTTCAACAAATCCTTCTTTGCCATGATTAAGTGCTTCTTGTTTGTGCCCTTGTTCTTTGGCAAAGTTTTCGTTGCTTAGTGCTTTCTTTTCACCTCCGAATTCTGTTTTGTCAATTGCCTCACCACCTAGTTTTTAAAAAAATTCTTTCAAAATACCACTAAAAAATTAGTCACTGGAAGCAGGACTGAGTATATTCACTGCATCCTAGGAGCCTGGCGTCTCCAGCCTAGGAGTGATTAAGGGGTGAATGATACGCACCTAAGCAAAATTTAACCTAAATCCATAAAATGATTAATTCATTAATATTGGCTTTAATGTAGTAATGTTAAAGTTTGCTTAATATAAAATTATTTTAAAGTAGACTGATAAAACTAAACTTACTATTTATAAAAAATGACACTATTGCGAACAATAGTTTTTTTAACAGCCTTTGTCCGATACATATAAAAACTATTATAAAGCTTTTTAGACATTAGAAATATAAATATTATTTGAATACAGGTTTATTTAAAGACCAAATCCTTGGAGTATAAAATGGTGACACTTGCGAACTATGCACCAATAGTGTTTTTGTCAGTTTGTACATGAAGCGATCAATAATAAGTCGCAAGTGGATGTTATCTACACTGATATGGAGAAAGCATTTGATAAGGTTAGACACTGTATCATAATTAAAGCCTTGTCAGACATGGACGTCTCTCCATTTTTAACAAATTTAATACAATCATACCTTAGTCAAAGGCACCAATACGTGGAAATTAAAGGTTGTAAGTCCATAGTTTATAAAAGCACGTCAGGTATCCCACAGGGATCAAACTTAGGGCCTTTGTTGTTCCTAGTTGCTGTGAATAGTATAGTAGGCAGTGTAAACAACGCTAATGCCTTACTTTTAGCTGACGACTTTAAATGCTTTCTCCAGGTTAACTCTTTGGAAGACTGTGAGGCACTGCAAAATGACTTTTGCAACGTAACTGCTTGGTGTGATACAAATGATTTTAAATTAAATGTTAACAAATGTTCATGTATGTCTTTTACCTTAATTCACAATGTTTTAAACTACAATTATACCTTAAATAACCTTCCACTGCAAAGAGTTGACAGTCAGAGGGACTTGGGTGTTATCTTTTACTCTATCATTCAATAAACATATTATTTCCAAAATTGAAAGAGCACAGAAGATAGCTGGTTTGGACGTTAGCGTAAGTTTACATCTTTTTGATTCTCTGGTTTTACCTACTTTGGAGTATGGTAGCATTATCTGGTCACCTCAATATGATGTTTGGGTTACAATTATTGAAAGAGTTCAGCGAACATTTTTAAAATGTCTATATTTTAGATGTCATGGAATCTATCCTCCTCGGGGATGTGACAATGAACATCTCCTGAGGGTCTTTGATAGATTATCCTTAAAAAATAGGAGAACCAAAATTCTTCTGTGCACAATGTATAAATTATTGAGGGGTACAATGGACTGTTCTGATATTTTGAACCAATTGCCGTTTATTGTCAACCGCATTAACTCCCGTAACTCTAATACCTTTTATTTGACTCAACCAAGAACCAATCTTTATAAAAACTTGCCGATATATAGAATGTGTCATTACTTTAATTTATATGCCTCTAATATTGATATAGATTCAACGAATTTCAGAACGTTTAAAAAAATAATTGATGACACATTGAAAAATGCGAATTAGGGTTGCGGGTGTGTTTTAAGTAATTATAATATGCATAAGTATATTAGGATTGTACTTATGGTCGTTCATCGAAGCTTGACCTACTGCCTCGTTCGTTCATATATACCATACAGCTGTTAGTGTACTGTGGTCCATATGAATATAATGTTTCTTTATATATACGAGTATATTCTTATTATTCTTATTGGTTCACAGAATTTTTTGATGGGTTGGTTTGGAGAGGTCTTGGGGACAACCTTTAACTCGAACCAAAAATTAATTATTATTATTTTTTTTAAATTTTGTTGCTTGGTTTTTATTATTGTATAGTAATGTTCGTATAATTATGTTCGTATTATTATGTTTGTATTATTAGGTCGGTGTCTGTAATTGGCTATTGCTGTAGGCACGGTATTGAGTAAATAAATAGTATTTACAACCTAGATGAAATTCAAAAAAATCCTACCATAACCGTGAAGTCCCAGACCGCCACCACCTCCAACGAATCTTCCGCCGCCGCCCAATCCAACAGCTCCAATCCCGGTACCGATTCCACCTCCAATGTATCTTGGTCCCCCAATACCTCCATGGTAACCACCATATCCTATAAGGAAAATAATGTAAAATTAATTGCCACCAGTGTCTGACTAATAGCCAAGAGGGAAGTTAAAATTTTTGACATTAGGTTAGTTTGACCTAACTGTCACTTGGCTTAAATATCCTCAAAAAAAGTCCCATTAAAACGACTTTTTACCAGAAATCGATATCTCTTTTTTTCAAAAGTTAGAAGGGGAGGGTCTATTTAGGTCCGCACCGTATATAGCAGTGAAGGTTACGTATTATATGAGCTTCTCGTATATTTTATCAAAAACGTAAGAGCACTGTTAGGCAGAATACATTACGAGGTCGGCATATTTCAAGGTAGGTGAATATTATCGATTATTTGATTCCAAAAAGACGTTGACTGATATTTTGAACAGGCCATATTTTTCAACATAATGTTTTATGAATAAGTTATAAATAATGTTATTTTATTCTAACAGTTAATCAAAAATAGATTTGTGTATTTCAAATTTCCAGTTGCTAGTGAATTCGTTTGAAATTAAGACGCCATTGTGTTGGTAGAAAGCAGCAACTGGCATCGGCTTACCTATGGGTCCTACACCACCATATCCAATGCCAGAACCAAGATGACCCAAGCCGAAGCCATGTAGTCCTCCGTACTCAAGACCAGCTCCTAAAAATTGCAACAAACCAGCGTAGTAGAGATTTTACATAACACTAGAGGTATTCTTCTTCTTCTTCATGCACTTTTCTTGTTGCTGCAAAGTGGACTCCAGGGGTTGAAAGCTCTTACCTTTGGGAACATAATTCCACTTATTGGACATCTGTCATACTCATGCCAAATACAATATAGCGGCTCAAAAAGAAATAGAAGAGTTTTTGAAAATTCACATTTTTTTATTTCTTAACCGCTTTTTTTCAGGCTAATACTACTATTTTATTTGGATTATAGTGCGCTTTTATAAAAACTATTAATAACTTGCATTTTTAATGATTTTGTGTCACAAAAAATATATTCCTCAACATCCTGTTTTTTTTTTGGGTTTTTTGCGTTATATAGAAAAACTGCTGATTTTACAAAAAATCACAACAAATAAAAAATATGTGCATTAAGAAGTTGAATCCATAGTGTGTTTCACTTTTACCTTAAGTTAAAAGGTTTTTGAGTTATGATCAAAAAACTTCGAAATTGGCCTCAGGATACCCACTGCCAGACTCTAAAATTTAACTTTTTCATGAAAGGTTTAAAAGTGGAAAAAATGCTTTAAAAATTAAAAGGTTCTAAATAACGCAAGCTAATTTTTAATTTTTTTTTAGTCTAGATTCTGCCAAATAGACGGTCTAAATATGTCGACCTACGATTTTGTACCAATGTTTTCCGGACTATTTTTTATATTTAGGGCAACATCTGGGACCCTAAATGGCACATGAGTGGCAATATGATTTAAGGCTCTACAAAAAACTACTAAACCATTTTTCTCTTAGGTTTCGTCAAAAATCTATAAAACTTCATTATATCATAGATCACTCTCTAGTCGCTTGGTGACCTCCGTTATTTTAGCGTGTAAATGCAAATTTAATATAAGACGCTAAAAGCTCTTGCTTTTTGGAACACAACTCGACTTATTGGACGTTTGTTAACATCATGCCCAATACAAGAAAAAATATGAAAAAAACAACAATTCTGGAAAATTTTTTAGATTTTTGACGAACAGTGTAATTTTAACTTGTCAGTGGACATTTTTTTTGTATCCTGGGAACTTTTTGTAAAATCATGAGTTTTTCTCTAAACGCAAAAAATACGAAAAAAAAACATGATGTTGATGAATATATTTTTTTGAGACACAAAAGCAATAAAAATGCAAGTGATTAATAGTTTTAATAAATGTGCATTAAAATGCAAATAAAATAAAATTAATTTAAAAAAAATCGGTTTAGAAATAAAAAAATTATCCTGTTTTTCATGCTTAAGCCGCCATATTGTATTTGGCATTAGTTTCACAGATGTTCAATAAGTGGAATTGTGTTCCCAGAAGTAAGGGTTTTCAACCACTGGCGTAAACTTTGCAGTAACACGAAAAGTGCATGAAGGCCTCTAAATTCAAAAACTTATAATTATACAAAACCCCCTTGGTCACGCACTCCTGGAATTGTAATAAAATAATATAATAACAAATGACCTAAAATTAGGAAATTTATTTCAAAATTTTGGTGTACGAGTTTTGAACCGTTATGGTGGACTATAAACGTCCACAGTACATCGCTCTATTTTTTAAGTTTTGAGTCTAAATTTTCGTAAATAGCTGAATTTTGCCAAGACGCCGATCTTTGTTTTCTGCAAAAATTCTTGAAGGTGTCTTCTAAAATTAATTTTTTTTGTTTTTACTTAAATATTTTTTCATAGCAACTTAATTTACATCTAGCCCCTGCGCACTATGTTAGGAATCACTTTAAAGAATTTTAGCAGAGGAAAATTTGGTGTCAGCAAAGTAAAGCTATATACAATAATTTATTCTGCAATAACTTGGAATAATGTAACTTACCTCCTATCCCTCCTCCTATTCCTCCCACTCCAACTCCACCGATTCCGCCCACTCCTATTCCTCCCCCTCCTATTCCTCCCCCACCTCCGATGCCCCCCGCACCATGCCATCCAGTACTGGTGTATCGTTCCCCAATTTCTTGAGGATAATATCCTCCTTCAACCACGTGATATCCTCTGACTGGTACCGAGGACTCGGCAGTTTTCATTTCTTCCTCCGTTTCGTAGCGATATTTGTAGACTGGTTTCGGGTGATCATCTTTTGCGTGTACCTGTCAATTTAATTTTAATTATTTATTTATACAGCGTGGCCAGCCTTCTATCTAGGAGTAGGATTTTTCTATGTGCCAAAAGGATTGCATAGAAGAACAGAAATGCGTAAAACGAACGTTGCCAGATTAGCGAAAATATCAGTATAAGCAGCTACCCGGTTCACGAAAGGTCAACTTGGTGAGTTTTATTTAAATGCATTAATTAAATGGTGTGGGTCACTGTCCCTTTATCGAAAACATTTTAATTGAAAACCTAAACTTCGAATGACTTTATTTTCGGAAACCGCAATTTCGAATGACATTTTTTGCAAATGACGTTCTCTTTGAATCATTTTTCGAAAACATTCTTTTCGTATGACATTCTTTCCTGTTTTTTGAATGAAATTTTTTTAAAATTCGTTTTTGAAGTGTAAACTTCTTTAGACGCGTTTAGCAGTTTTTGTGGGTAGTGAATTAAACTGAGCCGTCAGGCTCGGCTATGTAACGCTCATTCGGGTGAAGTCGACTCGAGTCGACTAACTGTGAGAGGAACATTGAGCGAGCGATATGATGATGCAGATGAAGGCCAGTATTATTAATTTCGCCTTGTTGAAGTTTACACTTCTGCCGTATGGTCTTAAGCACACACAACGTTTTCGAAGACGGTTTTTTGTCTTATTGTTGATAATTCAAAATCGGTTTTATCATGACCTTTGGCAATTGATAGCAAACATATCCACCCTGTCCAGACCTCCCTGACCTTTTTCCTCTACAAAAATTATCCCTAATGGACAGGCAGTGGTGCCCCAGGAATTTGTCTTGGGGAGGGCCCGACGCATTTGGAGGGGGCCCAAGACCTCATGATGGCGTGTTTTATGCTATTTTATTTATTCATGAAATATGTGGACAATATTTAAAAAAATCTTAGGCTTGGGGGGCTCGAGCTTCGCCCCCTCCCTGGGTGCGCCCATGGGACAGGTTAGGATATGTTTGCCATCAATTTAAGAGGGTTAGGATATTACCGATTTCGATATCCCTAAAGAAGGACAGGAAAGCAAGAAAAAGTTCTCAAAAAAAAATAATTCGAAAAAAAACTTAATTCGAAAAATATTTTCTCGAAAAAATTTATACGAAATAATTGTTTATGAAAAAAGTGTCATTCGAAATTTAGGTTTTCGATCAAACTGTCTTCGAAAAAAGCTTGTTTTTGAAAAACGAACAGTAACCCAAACGGAATGATACACAATCTGAATAATAATACCTTAAAATTCGGCGTTCCTAAAAGTAAATATTTTAATGAATTATTTAAATTAAAAAGTAAATAATTAAAATAATGATTTTTAGTTTTAAAGTGTTCTGGTTATTCATTTTCGTCAAGTAATAATTGTCGCCCCCAACAATAATGGTTTCAGGTTGTTACCTTTGGCAACGGTGGAATGCTTTTTACGAAAATCGTTTGTATCGCGGTCTCTTATTAATCAATGATATACTCTAGACATGGACTTCTTCACGCCGCCGCCGTAGAAATTCATTTTGTGGAGAGGGAAAGGACCAAATAACTTCAGTGGGGTTCCCTGGTGGTCCAGAAAGGAGATTGTCTGGAATTTAACGGTGTCAGGTGTGGACTGTATAAAGTTAAGGGAATAAGGTCATAGGCTAAGCTGGTACAAGGGATTCTGAAATGGTCTAGTTTACCTTCTAGGTTAGTGTAGCAATAAACAAATGTATGTAAGGTAAAAATAATGCATTTTCACTTACCATTTTTATACAGGAATTGGAACTCATGGGAGGACGCGCTGTTAAACCGTAGTTTTTGCACCCCACATTCATGTGGTAGGAGAGTCGCTAACACGCGTGTATTATCGTTCGAAGGCGAAACGGTTCTCTATGATGCTGCAGCAGATATCGCTGCTGCGTTCGTTCTCCCACATGTCGCCCAGTGGCGTCGTTAATCCATAGGCGTAGGAGAAAAGGAATAAGTAGGAAGGAATGAGATTACGAAGGTCCATATTAAAGGAACTAGGAACCTTAGTAATTCAAAATGCATTTTATGTAAAGTAAATTAATTATAGCAAATTGTAATATTTGCCTCTAAAACCGCGGGAGTTTCAAATGCAAATAACCCAGTAATTTTAAGTACTTAATTAGTTAATTAATACTAAATAAACAAAAAATAGAAAATGCTCTAGTGAATCACCAAATAGCCTAATTCGAACCAATTTGGTAAATTATAGTAAAAAGAACATATTTACAAAAAGGAAGGCGGGACGAACCATTTCCCACCCCCCTGAGAATGCCCAGGGGCATTTCAGAGAGTTTAATTTGTAGGCAGGGCGCATAGTTTTACCAAAGGCCGTTTGTAGGTACCTTTAGTAGTCTTTACAATAGCAACCCGTGGAACATTATCAGAACCTTTAATAAGGTCTTCAATGCGGCCTAGGGGCCAATCCAATGGAGTGGAATTTTCATCTTTGATCAGTACCATAGTACCAATATCAATGGAAGCAAGAGGTTGGTGCCATTTGGCTCGCTGTTGCAAAGTGTGCAAATATTCGCGATGCCAGCGAATCCAAAAATCGCGGTGCATTCTTTGCAACAGTTGCCACCTGGACAGCCTGTTTAACGCAATATCGCAGTAGTTTGGATCGGGTATTGTACCTGGAGGCCTCAAATTTAAAAAATTATTAGGAGTCAAGACCGCCAGATCAGTAGGATCGGTGCTTAAGGCACATAAAGGACGTGAGTTCATTATGGCTTCAACTTGGGTTAAAACCGTATTTAATTCCTCATAGGTGAGTATTTGATTTCCAACTACCCTGTGAAGATGAGTCTTTAAAGATTTAATGTTTGATTCCCAAATGCCTCCCATGTGGGGAGCAGCAGGTGGGTTAAAAGACCAAACTATACCTTCCCCCTTCACGCAATCAGAAAAAATTTGTCGCAAGTATTTTTCAGAGGCCACGAAGTTGGTCCCGCAGTCTGAAGAGATCTTTGAGCATAGTCCTCTTCTAGCTATGAAGCGGCGCAGAGCAGCCAGAAAGGCTTCTGATGTCATATCAGAGACTAACTCTAAATGCACGGCTTTAACAGCGCAACAGATAAATAAACAGACATATGCTTTCATGGTTTTTGCACCTCTGGTCCGACCAAGAGTAATCGTGAACGGACCACAAAAATCTATACCTACATTTTCGAACACCTTTGCTTCGGAAACTCTAAATTTCGGTAGGTTACCCATAGGGGGTTGAAGGGAGTTAGGTTTAGTTTTCCAGCAAGTATGGCAAGAACTTAAAACTTTTCTCACTACCTTTTTAGCAGACAATACCCAGAAGTTTTGCATTAGTAAAAAAGTTGTGGTCTGTATACCACAATGAAGATTGCTGCGATGCAAATCTAAAATCAGTAATTCAGTGAATTTTGCACTAGAAGGCAAAAGAATTGGAAATTTTTTATCGTATGATAAATTTGAATGGCATAAACGGCCTCCAACACGAAGCAAATCGTAGCTTTCATTATGCAAAAATGGACATAATTTTTGAAAAGCTTTTGGAAGCTGTTTCTTATCTTTTAGTAATTCAATTTCTTTTTGGAAAGAAAAAGATTGTACGCATTTCGAAATAAAAAGTAAGCCTTTGTAGTAATCCTGATTTGTAAGGTAATCAGTAGCAAAATTGTATGAGGGATTTTTAAACTTTTGTAACCCTCGCAAAAAGTAAGCAACTATTCTCTTAATTTTAAAAAGAGAACTGTATTTTTCAAACAAGTTGTTTACATAATATTCAACTGTTTGTTCGCAAGTAAAAACGTTAAAAATATTTTTTCGCTGTTCTTCCAAAACTGCATTCCCATCGTAAGTAACTGTCATAAAATCCCAAGTATTTGTAGGTTGGTTTAGAAAAGAAGGCCCTTCTAACCAAAAATAAAATCTTTGTAAATCAGAGGGATACATTTCCCTAGTACCGCAGTCAGCAGGATTTTGTTCAGTAGGAACATAATGCCAAAACTCAGGGCTAATTCTTCCTTGTATATAGGCAGTTCTATTCGAAACAAATGTTTTAAATTTGTGAGGAGATCCCTGAATCCAAGATAAGGTCACTGTGCTATCAGTAAAAGCAAGAATTTTATCAAATTTAATTTTTTCCGAGAACGTTTCTAGTAAAAAATCCATTAATTTAGCCAACAAAACAGCTCCTAAAAGCTCTAGTCTTGGTAAAGTTAGTTTACGACGCAACGGTGCGACTCTAGATTTACTACAAACAAAAAAAACTTTAATGTTTCCATCAGAATAAAAAATTCGAATATAAGCGACAGCACAATAGGCCCGTTCTGAACTATCGCAAAATCCTACTAGCTGGATTTGACTAGCATTAGGCAAAATTATTTGACGAGGAATTTTAACAGAATGCAAAAACTTTAATTCATTTTTAAATTTTTCCCATTTAAAAACAATTTCCGGACTGACAGGGTCGTCCCAGTTTAAGTCTTCTGCCCAGCAGTATTGAACAATTAATTTTAAAATTAAAACTATTGGCGCCAAAAAAGACAGAGGGTCGTAAATGCGGGCCAAATTACTTAAAATTGTTCTTTTAGTGCATGTTTGGAGAGAACAGTCGAAAGTATAAAAAAATTCATCAGTATGAGGGTTCCAATTTAAACCGAGAATTTTCAAAGTTGAATTTTCAGCATCCAAATCGAGAGAAAGAGCCTTCATCGAAATGTGTGACTCAGGAAGATCGGATAGTAACTCGGGACAATTGCTCGCCCATTTACGCAATTCGAATCCACCTCGGCTAAGTAGCTCGATTAATTGATTTTTCATCTCAGTGGCCTTAAAAAAGTCATCACTTCCCGAAATCACATCATCGACAAAAACTGCCTCCTCAATGATTTTTGAGGCAAGAGGAAGGTCCTCATGCTCTCTAGCAAGTTGCAGCAAAGTTCTGATAGCCAAGAAGGGGCTACAAGAGACCCCGAATAAAACTCTATTTATTTCGAAGTCTTGAATAGGCTGGTTAGGATCAAACCTCCAAACTATTCTTTGAAAATTAGTTTGACTAGGGTCAACTAAAATCATCCTGTACATTTGACGGATGTCGCAACAAAAGCAAAATTTATGCAAACGATAAAGTAATAAAATTTTTTGTAAGTCCCTTTGTAAAGGGGGCCCAGTATAAACAGCGTTGTTGAGCGAGATTTTGCCAGGGGCGTGCATGCTCGCATCAAAAACCACCCTCAGGGGGGTGCTAGTAGAATCTTTTTTAAACACCGCATGGTGTGCAATATAAAAATGATTTGAAATTTCGGTCGGCAAAGGTGCAGAAACCGGTTGCATATGATTATTATCTAAATAATCTTGTAAAACAGAGCTGTAGGCAGCATAAAAATCAGGGTTTTGTAGCAATTTCTTCTCAAGGGAGAAAAAACGACGTACGGCAATGGATCGAGTGTCGCCAAAATCTGGAGCAGTAACTTTAAATGGTAAAGATACAATATATCTCCCCTCCTCATTTTTTGAGGTAGTTTTCAAAAAATAATTTTCGCAAAACTCATCTTCGGGGTCAATGGCCTTGACATTAGGTATGTCATCTATTTGCCAAAATCGTTGTAGATTTTTATCTAAATTGACAAAAGAATCGTTCATTGACGTAGTAAAAAATGTTTTAATTTGATTTGTAGTTGAAGGTGAAAGTGAAAGATTGCCCATTATTCCCCAACCAAAAATAGTATTAATGCAGACGGGGTTGTTGGGTCCCGTAGACAAACGACCATCTAGCAAAATGTAAGGGTACACATCGCCGCCCAACAATAAATCAATTTTATCGCTTTTATTAAAGCCTGGGTCAGCTAGTTCTAAGTTGGCGAGAAAAGGAAAACTTTTAATCGAAAATGAGGAATGAGGTAAATCACTACAAATTTTATCGAGTATTATCGCATCAAAATTAAAAACAAAATTATTATCACGCAAAGAGGATATATTGCAATTAATTCCAGATTTTGCCGAAGTTGTCATTCGATCTAAGCTTTGTAGAGTCATGGCGATATTAAATTTAGGAAGGCCCAAACTATCAGCACATGACTTAGATATAAATGAAGATTGAGCACCAGAGTCACAGATGGCGCGCACTGTGTGCCAATTTTGAAAAACATCCTGTATTTGTATTAAAGCGGTACAGAGAAGTACTTCGCGATCATTTAAAGACATACCAGTAACAATGGTGTTAGTGGTTCTATTAAATTCGGTAGCCACGGGGCTCCTCGGGGGTTGCACTGCAGAAGTAGAGGGGCTACTCGCAGAACTAGGTGTAGAATTAATAGGAAAAAAATGTAAGAGACTGTGATGAAATTGGCCACAATGTAAACATCTTTTTTCTGATTTGCATTGCTGGGGTAAATTATGCTTTGAGGCCAAACAGTTGACACACGCTTTATGTTGTTTAACAATCTCAAAACGTTGCTGGGGAGTTTTCGCCAAAAAATTAGGACATCTGTATATTATATGATTGCCACTTTTACAGAGAAAACAAAAATTTTGAGGGTTTGGAGTATTATTTAAGCCACTTTGGCCATTTGGAGACTGGGAGGCATTTTTGGAGGCTCTCTGAGTATTAGCAAACAAAGCAGATCGATTTTGAAACTTTGCTTGATTTTTCTGACTTGAAATTGACAAATCTTTATTTTTTAAGTAATCTTGAGTTTGTTGTATTTGTTCCAACGCAATGCAATGGCTAGAAACAAAAGCACGAATTTTATCATAAGAGGGGATCTCATTGGAGCAATAATTTTGCTCAAATGCCTTGCGCGTGGTTAGGTCCAACCTATCCAAGAGCATTTGTGCCATAATATAATCCCAAAACTCCGTTTTAAAACCCATGACTTTTAAAGCACTTAAGTTTTTCGAAAAACAATCAAGCAAATTCCTCAAATTCGTAGCATTCTCTTTAGTAAGAGGAGAGAAGCCTTCAATTGCCTTCCAGTGAAGGTAAGCTTGTAATCGTTTATTTGTATACCTATCCACCAAGGTGTGATAGGCATTTAAATAATTTTCAGCAAGGATAGGAATGTCAGAAATGACATCCAGGGCAGGGCCCTTTAAATTAGAAAAAAGCAAATTGAATTTTTCAAAGTTTCCCAGCGACCTATTATTGTGCACGGTAGCATTAAAGGCTTGCAAAAAGGTTGGAAACTCCTTAAATTCCCCTTGAAAAAGAGGTATTTTTATCCTAGGCAGTAAACCATGCTGGTCTGTGGAGGCACAGGGACTGCCCATGGGATTTATCGTACTGCTCAAAAGCCCTCCATCTTCAAAGGGTAGTTCGAAAAGTTCGTAAAATATAGTGGAAATCTCGTCACAGCGTTTGCAAAAGTCCATAGCCACTTTGTTTTCTACTACTAAGCGATCCTCATCAGAGGCTACCAACGTCAACAAAGTATTATGGTGCTTTTCAAAATCTTTTTTGATTTTTGACAATGTCCGAAATTTGACTTTAAAGCCGCTGTGATAGGCAGGGTCATTTTTTGCGAGGGTCGCGGATTCAATGATCAAATTTAGCTGTGAAATCGCACTATAGCGCAAGGCTTTAGCCTTTAAAATTTTATCCGAACTAGACATGATTTTAAAAAAAATCCAAAAAATAATTGACAAGAATTAGGTAAACTGAAAAAAAAAATCAAAATTTGGACACCCTGTATAAATGTTAATGTCCTACGTTTAATTACAATAATCAAACTATAAGCGCACAAAAGTAAAGAAAATACCCGATGCAAACTAATGATAACAAAAAAACTTGTGTATAAGTTTTTTTATCTTCGCCTCGCGAATTCAAATAAGTAGGTACCTACTATGTATTAAATTTAAAAATAAATACCTACAAATCAAAAGCATTTAATTTGGTAAAACTATTTATCTGCCTTTACACGAAAACAAATTCTCAAGTTAAGAATTAAATTTCCTTCAAAATTTATTATGCACGCAAAAAATGGATACAATCATAGCCATTTGCAGACAGATATTATAATAGTAAATTAGAAATAGATATATTCATAGCAATTTTTACGCAAAAACGAATATAGTAAAGCATCCGCAATCGGATATAGTCATAGCAATTTGCAATAAGCAAAAATGAATATGGCAATTTGGAGACTTTTTTCGAGCAAATTGGATATAATTATAGCAATCCACAAATGTGAAGGCACAACGGCTGAAATAATAGCACTTTGCAGACACTATTTTAAACTATTTCCAGTGACAAACAAAAAAACACCCAAATTCCATACGGTTTTTTTTTTACAAAAAAGAAACGAAAAAACTTGATTTATTCGAAACAAAAAAAAGCATAGTAGTCTACAGATTTTATCTGTGTTTGGTTTTTCGCATGAAAAGGCTAAATTTATTGTTAAAAATATTTAATTTTTACACAAAAAAAATCGCAAAATGTATTTTAGAAACCTAGGGGTTTTCTAAAGTAGGCATGTAAGAAAAACAAGGGTTTTTCTTGCATTTGTTTTTACACAAAAAAAAATCGCAAAATGTATTTTAGAAACCTAGGGGTTTTCTAAAGTAGGCACGTAAGAAAAACAAGGGTTTTTCTTGCATTTGTTTTTACACAAAAAAAAATCGCAAAATGTATTTTAGAAACCTAGGGGTTTTCTAAAGTAGGCATGTAAGAAAAACAAGGGTTTTTCTTGCATTTGTTTTTACACAAAAAAAAATCGCAAAATGTATTTTAGAAACCTAGGGGTTTCTAAAGTAGGCATGTAAGAAAAACAAGGGTTTTTCTTGCATTTGAAACCAGTAAAAAAGGCATTTAGGAAAAACAAGGGTTTTTCTTGCATTTGAAACCAGTAAAAAAAAACTAACCTAAAAAGGCAAAAAAACGATTCCAGAAATCCGGCTCGAAGGACCAAAAATGGGGTTCCCTGGTGGTCCAGAAAGGAGATTGTCTGGAATTTAACGGTGTCAGGTGTGGACTGTATAAAGTTAAGGGAATAAGGTCATAGGCTAAGCTGGTACAAGGGATTCTGAAATGGTCTAGTTTACCTTCTAGGTTAGTGTAGCAATAAACAAATGTATGTAAGGTAAAAATAATGCATTTTCACTTACCATTTTTATACAGGAATTGGAACTCATGGGAGGACGCGCTGTTAAACCGTAGTTTTTGCACCCCACATTCATGTGGTAGGAGAGTCGCTAACACGCGTGTATTATCGTTCGAAGGCGAAACGGTTCTCTATGATGCTGCAGCAGATATCGCTGCTGCGTTCGTTCTCCCACATGTCGCCCAGTGGCGTCGTTAATCCATAGGCGTAGGAGAAAAGGAATAAGTAGGAAGGAATGAGATTACGAAGGTCCATATTAAAGGAACTAGGAACCTTAGTAATTCAAAATGCATTTTATGTAAAGTAAATTAATTATAGCAAATTGTAATATTTGCCTCTAAAACCGCGGGAGTTTCAAATGCAAATAACCCAGTAATTTTAAGTACTTAATTAGTTAATTAATACTAAATAAACAAAAAATAGAAAATGCTCTAGTGAATCACCAAATAGCCTAATTCGAACCAATTTGGTAAATTATAGTAAAAAGAACATATTTACAAAAAGGAAGGCGGGACGAACCATTCAGACAGTTTGCAAAATATTGTTTTTATTTTACCCTAGCATGTTTCGATTAATCAACATGACCATGCTAGATGGAGAATACGAGTAAGTTAATTTTTTGGTGATTAAAAACAAAATCAAAGTCACATTTAAATATTATTAAATATAGGACTCTTTTACATGTAAATTTTTTTTTACAAAATAGAATTTTGAGAGACGGGTAATTTAAGAATGGACCCTTATTTACCGGGTGGGCCAAGAAAAACCAGATATTTTTTTTATTATAACTTTTGAACTATATACCATCAATTTTAATGGGACAAACTGCACTTGACAGAGAATTAAGTTCTGTTTAAATATATTTTTTTGTCCGGCATCTGAAAATCCAAGATGGCGGGCGAAATTAAATTCTACCCTTCAAAGATGCTCGTTTATTCTTGTGTTGCAAACATGTTTTAATTATTTATTTAATTAAATCAGTAAAAAAGCTGCATTCTTGCCACGCACAACAGGGTAAGATTCAGCAAAATCGGTTCGGTGGTTCTAAAAAAAATAATTTTGTTCCAACCATTGTTTTGAACATTATACGATTGCCTGGCCAATCATGTGTGCACTTATTTTCTTATAAATTCATTACTACTAAATCGATTTTGATGAGATAAAATACATCATTGTGAGAATTGATTGGTTTTTAAAGATCATGATCAAAATTTATCGCTATCTTAAAATTTAGGATGGCGGACAGAATCATACTTGATTCTTGATAATGGCGTATTTATTCTTATTTTCTGAAAATGTTTTAGTTTTTTTTTAATTTGTAGAAAAGCAGTACTTTTCTTCCGCTTAACAGGGTACAAAGTAACAACATCGGTTAAGTGGTTCTCACAAAATATATCTGATTTTGTTCTATTAATTGTTTCACAAATTATACTACTGCATTGCCAATTCTGTCTGCATTCAGTTCTTTATAAATTCATAATTACTGAGCCGATTTTAGTGAAATAAAAAACATCATGGCGCAAGCTGATTGATCTTTAAAGTTTGCACCATGATGTTTTTTATTTCACTCAAATCGGTTTAGTAATAATGAAGTTATAAAGGAATGAATGCAGACAGAATTGGCAATGCAATCGTATAATTTGTAAAACAATGGTTAAATCAAAGATTTTGTGAGATGAACCACTACACCGATTTTCTTAATTTGTACCTCTTTATGCGGGAGAAAAGTAGGGTTTTTCTAAAAATTAAAAAAAAAACTAAATCATTTTTGCAAAATCGAAGATTGCAAAAAATTTCGATAACAATATTTAAAGAGCAATCAATTTTCACCACGATTTTGTTTATTTCACTAAAATCGGTATAGTAGTAACGAATTTATAAGGAAAGTAATGCAGACAGGATTGGCAATGCAATCGTAGAATCTGTAAAACATTGGTTGAAAGAAAAATAGATTTTTTTTGAGAACCACCAAACCGATTTTGTTAATTTGTTTGTGTGAAGGAAAAGTAGTGATTTCCTTTAAGTTAAAAAAAAACTAAACATTTTCGGAAAATAAGAATAAACACGCCGTTTTGAAGAGTCAAGTATAATAAGGTTAAATTTTAAGATGGCAATAAACTTTGATTTAATCTTTGTACAGCATCAATGCTCACCAGGATGTGTGTTATTTCATTAAAATCGGTTCAGTAGTAATGAATTTATCAGGAAATAAATGCAGACATGATTGGCAAGTCAATCGAATAATATGCAAAACAATAGTTAAAACAAAAACATTTTATTTGAGAACCACTAAACTGATTTTGCTAGTTTGTACCTTATTGTACGTGGCAGGAACGCAACTTTTTCACTAATTTAAAAAACTTTTTAAAACATGTTAACAACACAAGAATAAACGAGCATCTTTAAAGGGTACATTTTAATTTCGTCCGCCATCTTGAATTTTGAGATGATGGACAAAAATATATATCAAGTCAAAACTCTGTTTAATTCTTTATCAAGCGCAGTTTGCCCCATTAAAATCGATTGTATAGTTCAAAAGTTATAATGAAAAAAAATTGTCCGTTTTTTTTGGCTCACCCGGTATATTTACTTTGTACTTGCGACATCCCAAAGCCAGAAAATTGTCCCTTGTTGACAGAAGAAAAATGTATTGAAGAATTAATAGAAAAATGTTAGGTCACCAGTCACCGAGAATGTGGATCAAAAACAAATCACAAATAACAACATTCTTGTATCATATTCAAATCAGGATTATATTAGACATATGTCATTTGTTATGGAATTTTTAAAATCGGCGACCCTTATTTAGTATATACTACCAAGGCCAACACAAAAATAGAGGCCACGACCCTGAAAAAATCAGCTGTTCTCCCGGGGCTGAATTTTACATTGGGTCTTATGGGAGGTCAGAAGTTTTTTATGATAATTTCAAAATGGCACTACAGATTTCCGCAAAATTTCAGTGAAATATTCTCAGACACCATCCCGATATTCCACCAAAGGTTTGTAAGGAAGCAACATGATTAAAAGGTTAAAATCTTCAAGATTTAGCATTCCTTATTTTGAATTCAAATTACCCGCCATGTACCACATGCCAACTGTTATATTTGACATGTATTTGACTTTGTCATATGTGATTGTCACATTCGCTTCTGCTTTAAACTTAATTTTTGTGTGAGCTAATGAAGCGGCTATGAAAAATTAGGGCTTACAATACATTTAAAAAAAATTGTTCTGCCAGAATAAAGTAAAAACAATCTCAAAAACGGCTTTATTTTAAAAAAAATCAAATATTCATGAACCGTCATTCCAACTTCAAAATTTTAAAGACAATCAGCTGTGTCGTAACGTGACCATCAAAAAAAAATCAGCCCCGGATGTGACGTCAACAAAGTGGAGGATCGTGGCCCGTCCATTTTGATAGCCCTGATACTACATGACAACACTAGTTCTGTCAATCAAGAATAAATAAATAACTTTTTTTTCTAAACTTCGGCCGCCATGAATGTTAAATGTCAAATTGTAACTTTTTATAAACTGTCTCTTGATAAAATCCGGATATTTTTTGCAAAAATCAAATTTGGTCTATAAGTTATGAAGGTTTCTTTTATTTTTGACATATTAAGCGCCATCTTGGTATCGGCTGGTGAAGATTTTTTTCTTAGCAAGTTTAAAGAAGTGGTCATTACCTTTAATATGAG
This sequence comes from Aspidapion aeneum, assembly GCA_963576565.1. Classification (NCBI taxonomy): domain Eukaryota; kingdom Metazoa; phylum Arthropoda; class Insecta; order Coleoptera; family Brentidae; genus Aspidapion; species Aspidapion aeneum. The sequence continues at coordinate 48,833,925 of OY755047.1, forward strand.
ATGTCCAAAGTAAATATCGCACAAAAATTTAAGGAAATATTGAAAAAAAACTCAATTTTTGAAATATAGCCGCCATTATGTTTTAAAGTGACACTTGTCAAATTTTTTAAAATTTTAAAGTGAGTTAAAATTAATTAAATTTCTGCAAAAAAGAGGATTTATTTACCTTCCGAGCCCGCGTAGCAATGGCTAGAAAAGGTAATTACCTAATTTATGTCCGTACCACAATAGCTCCTAAACCGCTGAACCGATTTTCACAAAATTATTAGGTAAAATAGTGTTAGACACACACACTAACGAGCTGATTAGATTTCGGTCAAAATTTCATTAAGGTTTATGACAGTTTTTTGACAATTAAAATTTTTCAAAATTGAAAACTTTTTAACGGGGCATCATATCAATATGCGGGTTTTGAAATATAGTAGACTACATTTTGCTCAATAATTTGTGCTATAACCAAAAACTTCGTAAAAGCTTCAGTTTCATTTACAAAAAACGGTTTTCAAGGCTGATATATTATGGCTTCACTTGAAACACACATGGATCCATTCATTTTTTATTAATTTTGGCAACCGCCACTCTGGATTCTGGAGCCGGAAAATCGGGGATCCTGGAACGAAAATTTAGCTTTGGGTCATAGGTACTATCACGAATCTGTCACTTTTCGTTTCGATTTTACTTATCATTTCTGATATGTCACTATGACCTTTATCCAAAAATGTCGGCAAAAAAGGGAACTTTTCATATCTAAAGTGCGAAAAAATAATTATCTCCAAAATAAGAAATAAAAAGTGAGGTATTTTAAAAAATCGAAAAAATATTTTAAAACGCTAATTTACCTTTGCTATTAAAACTGCAACGCAACAAACTACTGAAATTTTAAACATTGTTATAAACTAAAAATCTAAATCTAAACCGAATTAGTGGTGAGAGTTCGGAAAACACTGACTAATCCACCCCCAATCCTTTACTATTTATAATCCTTTATAAAAATTTAACTTGTCACTATTTTGCGGTTGGTTGACTTTTACAATCAAACACACCATTAGTTGTTAATTTTCAAGCAAATTAAGCGACAAAAAAAAACAGAAAAAGACCCATAAGTAAGGCTTGAACTTTTATTTTTTCACTTATTTACCCACATCCTTACGCATTGATAGACCAAGAGTTCACTGAAATACTTTTAAAAACAAAATAGCGCGGTGAAGGCAATATCTGATTTATCTTTCGATTTTGGGATAGTGGTAATAACACCAAAAGATAAAAGTAATAAACCAAATATATTTCGCATTTTTTCCGTGGGCATAGAAACAAAATCTTTCTTTAACCGATTAGCCACGAAACATTTTTGATTATTTAATTCACGGTTACTAAAATTAGATTTTATAAAAGCCACATTTTTTGTCTTGCAAAAAAGCTCAATCATTAAAAGTTTGCAGTAGTTCAGTTATTTTTCTATGTCAAACATTAATAGAAAATCTTTTTTTTATAATTAAAAAGTTTTATCATAACAAAAACATTTCATGTAAAAAAGCCAAGTACGCGAAAATGGCTTTCCGTAAAAAGAATTGAGATAAAAGTAAAGCCAAGTTCTCCAATACAAATTTCAAAATAAAAGGTTCTTACTAGTTTGGAAATGTTTGTTTGTTTTTTAATTTGGTTTAGCTTATTATGCACTTTTCATCAATCAAACTAAAATCATTTTTTTTTATGTCTCAGTCACATGCCCATTATGCCCCATCATTAGTGAAAAACGAGTAAAATGCAGTATTTTAATTATACAAGGTGACAAATTAAAAAGTATCCACCTGGATTTTCTCAAAAACTATTAGGAAATTAAAAAAACGCCGAAACACGTGGATTTTGTTTGCAATACGTTTTGCCTATCTTGAAACTTTTGTAGCACGAACCCCCATCGAGGGGTATACTTTACACTTATATTTTGAATAGGGAAAGTCGGTCTAGTGATACCTTGTTTTGAAGCCCTCTTAAATATTTTTACAACCGTGTAAAAATTTCGAAAATCCTTCGATTAACTTTTGAGATATTTGCTTTCAAATTTCCTAATTTAACATGGAATGATAAAACAAAAATGAAATCCGAAAAGTATAAAATTCTAATTAAAATTTTATTTTATCAGTCTATGTTAAATTTGAAAGTTTAAAGGCAAAAACTAATGGATATAGTTTTGAAATTTTTACACGGTTATAATTCAAAATACAAACACAACTTTTTCTGGGTATTACGCCACTAGTAAGGAAAAATTATTTTAAAAAATTATAAAAAACCACTGCGTTTCTCCTAGAAAAATAAAAATCACTAATTTGTCAGTGGCTTTCTATAAAAATAAATAGTTGCCTAGTAAAAACTTAAACCACTTATCTTTTAATTGAATTTGAACACGCTACGTTTCGATTGCCAATCTGCAATCGTTTTCAAGCTTTTTATTTATATTTTGTCTCAAAATCTTAAATGTTTCTTGTTCATATATATTTTTTATTATAATGTCGTTGACAAATTGTCAATATTCTGAAGTTTATCAAAAACAATTGACCAATCTAAACAAAACACAAGGTAACATGATACTATTTCAAGACATTATGTCAGTCAATGTTGTTTTCAAATTTAAAAATAAACAGAACAGGGTGACTCATTAAAATTAGAATCAATAAGGTCTCTTTTTTATAACCATTTAGAAATTTTTACAAAATTATGATCATTGTGGGATTATATTACTATTATATCAAAATCTATTTAAAAAACAGTAATCAGAATTTCATTACAGTATTAATTAATTTTGAAAAAACCTTTTTGCAAATCTTGTCTGAGAATAGGAAGCCAAGCTTTACTTATATCTATAGAAATACTTGAAAGACAGTTATCTTCATTTAAATAAATACATGCTGATTCTTTTAATTTTCTTTTAATGTCATTAGATTCTTTTTGTAAAATTATTGTTTCTCCCCATTTAATTCTATGATTACTCTCAAAAGAATGCTGACAAACTCTGGATTTCTCGTAATCACCCCTTCTCAAATTATATTTATGATCATTAACTCTTACTTCAAGTGGCCTAGAAGTTTCACCTATATAAATTTTACCACATTCACAAGGTATTTTATAAATTACATTTTTTGAATTCTGCTCTTCATTTATTGGTTTTGTTTTTGTTAGAATAGATCTAAGTTTATTTTCTGTCTTAAAAACTGTTTTTATATTATAATTATTTGCTATTCTCCTAATTTTGTCTGATATACCTGGTATAAAAGGAATCAATAATTTTTTAGTATCTAAATCAATTATATTAGCATTTCTTCTTCTAGGAAACTCTATTCTATGAAAACAATTTTCAACAAAATTTATAGGATAGGAATTTTTTATTAAAACTTCTTTAATTAATTCTTTTTCTAATAAAAATCTGTTATTATCAGAACAAATTATCTTTGCTCTATCAAATAAACTTTTAACAACACCTCTTTTTATTATAGTAGAGTGATTTGATTTAAAATTTAAATATCTATTAGTATGTGTTGGTTTTCTATATACAGAAGTTTGAAAAGTATTTTGTTTTTCAATAAGTACATCTAGAAATGGAAGTTTGTTATCAGTTTCTTTTTCTAATGTAAATTTAATAGTACTTTCTTTGTTATTCATAAAATATAGAAATTCATTTAGTTTGTTTTCATCATAAGGCCAAATACTAAAAATATCATCAATATATCTAAACCAAACTATAGGTTTATACTGATATTCTTGCAAAATATTATTTTCAAAATCTTCCATAAAAATATTACTCATTAAAGGAGAAAGTGGGGAGCCCATTGCCATGCCAAAATCTTGTTGAAAAAAATTATTTTGCCATTGAAAATATGTAGTTTTAATACAAATAGTAAGTAACTCTAAAATTGCATCAATATTTAAATTTGTTCTTTCTCTTAAACTTTGATCATTTTCTAAACGATTTCTTACTATTAAAAGGGTTTTATCTACCGGAACATTAGTGAAAAGACTTACAACATCAAAGCTTACCATTAAATGATTATTATTAAACTCAATCTCAGATAATTTCTCTAAAAAATGTTGAGAATTTCGTATGTAAGAATTAGTGTTATTCACCAAGGGATTTAAAATGTTTAATAGATATTTTGCTAATTTATGACATGGAGAATTCATACTACTTACTATTGGTCTAAATGGAACATTAGGTTTATGTATTTTAGGTAAGCCATAGAAATGAGGTGGTTTGCTATAATGAGGAACTAACTGAGAACGTTCTCTATCTTGAAAACAATTTTTATGCTTATATAAAGAAGAATAAATTTTTCTCTCTATTGATTTTGTAGGGTCTTTATTAAGTTTTTTATAAGAACCTTGTTGAATTAAATTTTCAATTTTTTCATTATAAGTGTCATTATTAATTATAACAGTTGCATTACCCTTATCGGCTGGCAAAATTTTTATTGAGTTATCATTTTTTAAGGATACTAAAGCTTGTTTTTCTTCTTTTGAGATATTTTGTTTAATCTTTAAAGGTTTTTCCAAAACTAATTTTGATCTAATTCTAAATTCATTAGCAACTTCTTCAGGTAAGCTTTTTGCTACTTCTTCAATACCTATTACAAAATCTAACCTATTAGGATTTTTTGGTGGTAAAGCAAAATTTAAACCTTTTGAAAGAAGAGATTTTTCTGAAACTGTTAAAACTTTGTCTGACATATTTATTATAATTTTTTAAAATAATTTTTCCTTACTAGTGGCGTAATACCCAGAAAAAGTTGTGTTTGTAAAATGAATCCGCCACAAACATATAGATTTTATTTATAATTCAAAAGGCCTTCAAAACAAGGTAACACTAGACCCACTTTCCCTATTCAAAATATATGGGTAAGGTATACCCCTCGAAGGGGGTTCGTGCTACAGAAATCTCAAGTATTCCCCTTGCACACAAAATCGACGTGTTTCGGCGTTTTTTTAATTTCCTGATAATTTTTTAGGAAATCCAGGTGGGTCCTTTTTAAATTGTCACCGTGTATAGTGTGGATAAAAAGCAACACAGGATTTTGGACATTTTAAAATTTTTCATAATACTGAACAACTTAATAAACGAATTGCAAAGTCTTTTTTAATTTTTATAAGAGATTAGGAATAAAAAAATAATTCTTCCTGAACATGCCCGTTATGCCCAAGGATCCCCTTCTTTTGCCTTTTTTTAGAAAGAATACCAAGTATTTTTTTCTTAGCTAATCTTTATCTGTCGAAGGTACCTTCTAAAAAAACAAGTTAAAGGTAATTTTATCATTAAAATTAGGAATGTATTTGCTAGATATAGATAGAGGTTGTCAAAAGATTTGATATATTTTCCTATTTTACGAATTAAATTTTTTACGATAACCTCCCGGTCTAAAAATTTAAACAACAAACCGCGACCTTTCAAGGATCTTTTAATGAATCCATTTAACTGTCAATTGTTTAAAACTGGTAGCCTTGAAAAGTGTCGTAACTTTAAAGGAAGTGCCGTACTATTTGTGTGTGACAAAAAGGTGCAAAAATTACCTACAAGGTAGAGTTCAAATACTTACTAACTAAAGACGCTTGCAACAAAAGTGCGCTCAAACAGTAATCTCAAATAAAAGTAACTACGCATTTTGAAAACGGCGGTTTTTTATCGATATTTTTTTAAAAATGGATCCATTTTGAGCAGATGCTGTATCAAAATTGGAAATATCTACATGGCTTTTCAAAATATAAAATAAAAAGAAAAATATATTTATTTATTTATTTTTCAAAAAATTTAAATATAAGAGCCAATTCTTCTGCCCAGATCTGATAATGGCTGCAACACGTCATCATTTGATTATTTGATTTTAAATGACAAAACATTGTAGATCCTGTCAAATCTACACGGTAAAAAAATTGTCTTAGATCAAAGCAAATTGCTTTAAAGTAAAATAATTTGTGCTATTCACCAAAAGAATATTTTCTTGACACTTATAGCACAAAAAATGTCTTGCCTTTTATTTTAATATGAAACAGAAATTGTTTTATTATAAATTAATCTAAGACACCGTTTTCTCTGGAAGCAAAATATTACTTATATGAAGACAATTTGCTTTGTCACAAAATGGAATATACTGAAACAAAACAATTAAAGAAGAAAAATAAAGTCTCATTTCAAGATTAAACATTGCGTTGAACTAAAAAGAAATATTTTCATTCAAAACAAATTGTTTTAAAAAGGTAAATCAATTTATTTAAGACAAGAATGTGTTTTCATTGTAGACAAATTTTTTTACCGTGTAGGGTCACTGCATCGTGAAGGTCAAATGTTGAATAATTTTCCACATTTTCCTCATCTTGTAAACAAATTAAATAAAATTTAGTAGTTTTCTTTTTGGAAATTCCCATGTAGCTACCTAGTTGCCTTAATCTGAGATACGTCGGTTTAGAATGTTTTTCTACGTTGTCCGACGCCTATTTTCCGCCGCCTTTGATCCTGACCTTAGAGTAAGAAACTAAGATCCTGACAATTATCTTCTGTTAAGTTTTTTGATTTATTGATCTTTGGATTGACTGTTGCTATTCCTAGGGTTACTGGATCACGAAAAACTCTTCTGGAGACGCCAGGCTTCCAGGATGCCATAACCATAGCTATTCCAGTTTAGGATGTCCTCTTTGTCTGCGCGCTATTGGTTGCCATTCTAGGACGTGCTGTCGTAATCTTTCGTCGTTCATCCGTTGTACATGGCCTTATCATATCAGTTGTCTTTTAGTGATGTCATCCGTTATGCTTTCCTCGAGTCCCATTCTTTCTTATATGACCTCCTTTCTTATATGATCTGTTCTAGATATTCTCATTGATCCTCTTATTGCATCCATTTTGACAATTTTTGTTTTGTATTTTGCTGTTACACGACAAGTCTCTATTCCATACAATAGCGTGCTTTTTACCATTTTTAATTTTTTTTACATTACCTTAATAAACGGACGCCGCTGGAGGGTTTGTGATTAGTCGTACCCCGACTTATAATAAAGGTAATTACATAATTTTTCCCTAAGAAGCTTAGTTTTCGAGAAAATTTAAACAAAACCTACAAATCTCGGGTTTTGGGGGGTCTGGGGGGTTTTTGGGGCTTTTTACAGCAAAAATTTAAAAAACTAATAAAGTTTAATTTTTTCATTTTTGATTCATTTCTCTGTCATTGTGTGGTCAACTTAGTTAAATTTTCAGAAATTCGAACACGACTATAAGAAGAAAGGGGATAAAAAAAATTGGACCAGAACCTGGCTTGGCAACATCCAGATCGTTAATCTGGGACCTATTCAACAGTATCACTGGGCAAGAATAAAGTACTAAAGCACGAGAAAAATACTTTGCCAATATATGGGCCCCTAAGCTCACACTAGGTACTATAGTTATAGTGTACGTGTCAGCTAATATAACTAAAAACTGAAATATATTTTATTCAACTCCAGACCAAATTACTTTTTGTTTGATACCACACAAGCAATGTTTTGAAACTCAATTTTTTGAAATCTATCCACACCCTTAACAAAAACAAAAACTAAAATGTATTTTGTTTAACTCCGGACTCAATTACCTTTCCTTTGATATCATACATGCGATATTTTCACGTAAACTCTAATTTTTGAAATCTATCCCCACCCCTTAAAAAAAACAAAAATGTATTTTGTTTAACTCCAGACTCAATTACCTTTCGTTTGATATCACACACGCCATATTTTCATATAAACTTTAATTTTTGAACTCTACCCCCTTCCCTTTTATTTGGCTTGTGTTCATTGTTAAATGGGACCATCTCGACTCAAGACCCAGCCTAGGTACCAAATTTCTTTAAAATGGGGCAAGCGGTTCTTGAGTTATGCGCGTTGGTCGTTACAGACAGACAGACATACATACAGACAGACAGACGGCGCGACAGAAAAGTTTCAAAATCATCTGAAACGCAAAGATATATAAAAAAATTTGAAATCGGAGCAACTTTTTTTTTCTCGGAAATATTAGGATCACCATAGCTCACACTACTATAGTATATGTGTGAGCATAAAAATTAAACAATTTTTTTGCGACTTAAAATTGAAAGAAAAATGCAGGAGGACACGAGTGATATTAGAGGATTAAAATAATAATTTGTGATACTCGCTAGCATTTATCAATGAAGTACGATTAAGATTTTATTATTTTTAGAAAATTTTAAGCTTAAGTTTTATGCTTGTTCTTAGCTGTTATAAGCCAAACAAATTAAAGTTTATTTTGCTATACTTCAAAAAATATAAAGATTATATACCATATTATGTGCTAAAAAGAGATAGAAGAAAATGAGCATAAACGCATCGTACGATATAGATACATATTTTTCACAACACAAATAAATAAAATAAAAGAAAAACAGAAAACTGGAAAACAAGTTGTTTTGTTTAGTGTCAGGATATCATAACAGCCGAAGAGGCCTTGTTTGTTTTGGAGTGTTTATTGGAAAAGGTAAAAAGATCTAACTGAAATATTTCATAAAGAACCATGAGTCCAGTAAGATGGAGGTTTTGATGAGAAAAAATTTCGGATTTAAGTTTCTCAACGATTCGTTAATATGCTTTTTGTGGGGCTAAATCCAAATTTCAACTTTGTCGCGGCGCATAGATTATAGACCATCCTTAAAATGAGATAAATTCAAAATGGCGGAAAATATGAAGTCAACATTTTAAATTACCGCTGTAGGGCTTCGTTTGACACAGGAATGGTTGGTAGAGGAGACTTGGACGTTTATTCCTGACTATTCGTAAGTTGAAGTATGGTGAGCTTTCACCAAATGCAAGTGCTTATTCTTAACAGCCCACCACCTTTTGTCACGGGGAAATGAAACCACCGGAATTTTATATAACCTTACTTTTGCCTGAAAGTTTTGTTTTGGCGAGCTTTTTCTAAAATGTGGAGGGGGGATTAATTTTTTACCAATTTGAGCCAAAAGATTGAGACTATGAAAACACTTCTCTTTAGAACAATACTTACCACCAAAAGTAAGGTAAGAAACACTCCCGCGGATTTATTTCATCGTGGATAAAGATGGTGAACTCAAGATCACCGGTGTACTTAAGTGATCTTAAGTCCACCGTTCACCTCCCCCCACACGGAGAGTCAAAAATAAACATCCTGAATGTGTTGGACCACAGAATATGATGGCACCGCAGCGAGATTTCATATTGTTTATTTCGAAAATTATTAGTTGGAGGTTGTATGTCTAGTATTATTTTTGTTTGTGCTTTTAATTTTAAATAAAAACTTAAGACACTGATGAATTCAAAAGTACGGACTTTTCTGTTTCGGGGTTCTATTGGCTGTGTTTGTATTTATACACGACTTTTACGATTAGTTTAGTTCCCTGATCGTTTTCAGAAGTAAACAGTTTAAAAAAAATATTCAAATAGAGATAATAAAAATCCTAAACAGCACCTAAAGCATTTCTCCGTTGTACTTTTTTACTTCGAGGTGTGCCAATTGCAATGTATTTAAAAGAAGTTTTCACCGAATTTTGTTTATATTACTATGCACAAAACTTGGCTGTAAAAGTGACGCTAGATATGTTATCTAATACCAATTTTCCACCTATAACTGTGGAAAAACAAAAATAATTATATAACCGGAAAATATATTTTTTTATATTATAGCGGCAAAACCCCCAAAAAAACCCCCCAGACTCTAAAACCTAATTTTCGCCTAAAATTTATAATTCTTAAAAATTTACAATTTTGTAGGCTGTGGACATTTTTGGGGGTTTCGCAGCTAAATCTAAATTTTTCAGTTGTACATTTGTAATGCATTTCTGTCTAAAATGACGCTTTACGAAAGCGTCAATTAAAAATTTTGCGCTATATTGGCCGCCATCTTAAATCTAATCTCTAATTTTAAGAATGATGTGTCACCTGTAATGGCACGCCAAAGTTGAAATTCGGATTTAGCACCATAAAAACATAAAGAACCGCTGAGAAACCGAGCTCCGGATTTTTTCCCGATACACCCCTTTCTGACACCATGGTCTCAAAAAACTTTTTATTTCTACGAGCGTGCGGAAAATGTCACTTTTCCTCAAGCACTTTAGTCCTAAAGGTGCCATTTTTCCGCACTGTCCGAAAAGCCCTAGAAGCGTTAATATTTTTTTTCGGTGTCCTTAACAAACCAGCAAGCTTTTTTTAAATAATTTTTTAAAAATATTTTCTACACTCTCGAAGAAAAAATAGTGCTCCTAACTTTCTTTTGCGAACTTGATTGCTGGCCGAACTCCGCTATGCGTCGGGCGGCCAACTGCAATCGCGTGCGGAGAAGTGACGGTGTCCGTACTTGTTAGGAAATATACTAGTAAGACACTCGTAGAACAAGTATTGTTTCTAACCTTTGGGCAAACTGTCTTTCCTGCACTACGCTTCGTGTCGTTTGTCTAACTGCTTTTGCGTGCAAGAAAGTATCAATTTATGCATTTTTCTCAGGCACTTTCCGCACTTAATATGTAAACTACTATTTTATTCACATTTTCTTTTGAACCCATACTATACTAGGTAGTCGCTTGCATAAAATATTGGTTACCGCCTTTTGCCTTTGTTTTGTTAAGGGATGTTGAGTGGAGTATCGATTTACTTGTTTAGGAATTTGATTTCCTTGGAGACACATGCACACGTGCATAGTCACAAGGATTGTTTTTTCTTCATAAATAATATCCAATTCATCGATTTCTATCCTAATAATCCTTCTTGATAAAATAACATATCGATAAAATTTATGAATAAGTGCTCAAAACGGTGAACCGTAAACACCATGTATAAACAACATTTCGTTGTTATTGTTATTATTAAATTGGTCGTACGAGATACGTTCTCTTGAAAGTTACCTGCTTTCAACTATTGATCCATTTAAGGGTACCTACGATCGTGGCCTTGTGCTCTCCTGAGAGCCCCTGTGTGTAGACTTGCATGTTGCTAGCTCTCTCTCTCTCTACTCCCGACTTTTTGCTAGAGACTGTTCCGGTCTCGAGGGGGGGGGGGGCAGGTTGAGCAATTTCCCCCTCCCCGTTTTTAGAAAATTCCAAAAAATAAGAGGCGCATTCTAGTTTATTACACACTTGGGCACAAACTATATTTTTGTTTTTTCTCTATATATTCCAAAAATCCAAAGTGCCGCTCCCCTTTTAAAAAGTCTGCGACTGCCCCTGCTATCGAACTGTCGCAATTCGAAATTGATGAGAAGTTTGCGAGTTGTTATCCATCGTCATAAATGAGAAAACCATCGTCCAAGATCATAAATGAAACTTTATAACCGGACATTATACAAAAACGTCATTCATCAAAACAAGACAAGAGCACAATCGAAGTTTAGTATAACGTCTTTTATCAAAAGCGGGCCTAGCATGAGCAACTCTCTCCTTTCTTTTCATGTATACTGGTTCTGCCTCTCTTCCACTCATACAAATCGGTATCATGGAAGTTTGGCGGCAAATTAATTCAGGAACAAATAGTATTGTATTTTTAACCCAAAAATAAATCAAAAAATTAAATTGTCTGTTTTTTTCCTTTATTGGCTCCCCTGTCCTTCTGTTAAGAGAATGAAAACGGTGTTAAACGAACCGAACCGAACCGAACCTATTGGTCAATTTATTGCAAATGAATCCTAACCTAGGGTGCAACACCTGACCTTTTTTAAGGATCGGCCTTGCTTAATAAAAATGTGCCATCCCTATGTAGATACAGCGTTTTTATTAGGCATGGCAGTGAAGAAATTGCAGTGAAGGATGCTTTAATTGCATATCAATATGAGAACCACTCCTTGTTAAGTGAACTTCACAAGCTAGGCTCGACCCCTTTTTATGATTTTGTAATTTTTTATTTTGTCAGATTTTGACAAATTTTTCTCTTGTCTTGTTTTAAATAATGACGTTTTTGATAATGTCTCGTTATTAATAATTCCGTCTTTAACATAGAACTATTATGCCATTTTTCTTTATGATCTTAGGCGACGTTTTATTTGTCCTTTAAGATAAACTAAGGGGCCCCCCACTAGCCAGCAGTTCTCTACTCGCACGCCAATCGATGAGCTACTCTTTAAGATTTGCTAATTTATGGGAAATACTCTTAGGACAAGTTCTCAAGAACGAAAACATCACATTTCCTGAAAAAAAGCAACAAAATTCCAATAGGTATTGATCATACTAGCCTCAAGTACAAAATTTAAAGCCACAACGCAGACTGATATCCTATAATCGCTCTTAGAGATTATCTTCATTAAAAAAATTGAACTATCAGATTGCCATATGGATTGCAACATAATTATACTCGTTTCTGGCAATACTAAGAAAAAGGAACTAGAACTGGAAAGTGAGCGCGAATTTGCCCTATTACTTCCATTATTTCTATGTATTAACCAGAATCAGAAATATTGATTCCTGTTTTCTTGTACAAAGCAAGCTTATCTTACGGCCTCAGCTCTGTTGCACATTTTAGAGCCAGCTCCTGCTCCATTTTGTCCGTTCCGTCCAAATAGCGTCACCACGCAGAGCCGTAGCCAACTTGATCTAAAGGGCCTTTTCATTTCACGTCCCCTTTTCTAGCCATTAAAATAAGAAATAAATCGTTACTACAAATTTTGCTGAAAAAACTTTCGTTAGTTTAACGTTTTTTTTGAGGGTCTAACAATGCCTTCTTTTACTACTACTATGTCGGTTTAGAACGTTTTGCTACGTTGTCCGACGCCTACTCTCCACCTTCTTCGATCCTGACAATCATCTTCTGTTAGGTTTTTTTAACTCATTGATCTCTGGATTGACTGTTGCCATTCTAGGTTAGGACGCCCTCTTTTTTGCGCTCTATTGGTTGCCATTCTAGGACCTACTTTTGTAATTTTTCGTCGTTCATCCGTTGCATTTGGCCGTACCATATCAGTTGCCTTTTAGTGATGAAAAGTGATTCCTATTCTTTCTTTTATGATCTCATTTCTTATATGATCTGTTATAATAGATAGATATTTAATAGATATAACATTAAAAATGTGTGAAAAAATTAGTTAATATAACTTTCGATAATCTAATTAGTGCAAGTCAGGAATTTGTTTCCAATCCGACAAACAGAGATTGTCTTATAAGGTTACTAAAGAAAAACTTTAATAAAGTATAATCACAACGCTGCAAGCATGACGGGATATTGTAAGCACTGCAATTCCAAACTCCATGCAGCTGTCATTGTAGAATGTAGATTTTTCGGTAATTCAGGTCGTACATACTGCACCCGACCACACTTTTTGTTTATAAATCCTGACAGGGATAAGTAGAAATGGCATATTCCATCTACGAAATGTAGCAGCTAGGACTAAAAGAAATATTGCTCCTGCATGATTTTACTGACTGCGATTTTGGAGCTAGGATTTATAAAGCTTTGCCTAAAATCCAAAAACCAGCTAAAATGTTATACAATCCTCGCTCTTTGCATGCTGAAGTAGAACTTGCTTAACGGTTATACCTGCTAAAATGGTATTACTCTTGGGCAAATAAAAGTTCCCTAAATGCCTACACATTTCCTCTATTTATAAAATCAGAGGCAAATATGAAACTGTTGACCTAAAAAAAAAATTGAAGTGCAGCAGAAACCCAATAAAGCAAGACAAACAAAATAATTATAAATATATTAATTGCAAAACAACATTAACTTAAAACATATTATCAAGTAGCTACACCTTTGGTTATAAAATTTGATAGCTCCAGAACTATGGAGTTGGGAATCTAAAGAAAATTGTATAGTTTCAGCTCTCAACAAATATTCAGTGACATTAAAAAAAAATCACAGAAAATTTTTTGTAGATGCATAACTGACTACATCAGCATCAAATGTAGCTGCAAAAAGATATCCATGATACATTTATGCCACAATTGTCAGAGAAAAATTTTAAAGGGTTTGTCCGTTTTAATCAATCATAATGAAGATGAAGAAGTCGAGCTAGAAATTCAAAAAAGCAAGACAAACAAAATAATTATGATAATTTTAATTATAAATATTTTCACACCACCTTTATCCAAATATTACTACGTACGTACAGAATTGCATCAGTTTTTGTATGTACAATTGTATAAATTTTTTCTTATTCCATAAGCAATATGAAATTAAAATTCGTAGGCATATTCAATACAATATGTTAAGAATGCTTTATAGAAGGCTGATGATATAAATCAATCTAAAAGTTGTTCTTATTATACGTGACTCATAAAAACTTAACTTAAGTTCCTTTTCAAATAATACTTATTTATTTTATCCCCGTCCTAGTGCCCTTAAAGTCGATAGCTTGGCAAAAGACTCATAATGATGATGATTAAAAAGGTGATAGTAAAAGCAATTATACAGTTTTTTTGTAAAAAATCAGAAATTTCAGCTTAAAACTAAAATTAATGTAACTTTTAATTTAAGATTATATATTTAAAGATAAATAAATTTATTTTTTTTAAATTGAATACACTACATTGTCGTTATTCACGATTTTTTTTCTAAAATTAAAAACAAAAGTGTTAGATAACAAGTTCAATAAAAATATGGGGCAAAAATGTGTTTTTCAAAAATTAACGATTTTTGGTTGCCACTATCTCAAAATCTGTTACAATTAAAGTTCAGGTTAGCATACCAATTTTTAATATAAAATTTTCTTTGTAATCGAGTTATAGGCAAAAAACCGAAAAATTACACCTTTCTACCCCCTCCGTCACTAAAGCGGCGGGGCTAGAGGTGGGGATTTTTGATATATTGTTGTTCTAACTACTCTAAACATATCCCCTGAGAGAAAAATTCTCCCCCCTTCATGCACTCGACAACCCTCGCGTTGACTGAACTACAGTGTCCTCATGAAAGAAAGTTTCATTGGAAGTTTGTTTAAATTGGGTTGTAGGGGGGAGACGTCTAAAAGAAATAAAACCACTTTTCTTTCGGCAACGTTTCGCCCCAATGTTGGAGCTTTATCAAGCACTAAAAAGAACAGACTTTTTTGGTTTGGCGCGCTCTCTCTTAAAATTTATACTCTACGCTTCATAATGATCCTAGCATAAGGCCAGTACAGTCATGCTAAGACACTCGATGAGACTAGTATTATTGGTTCCCCAAGCAGCATTCATTAGTCGTGGAAGTTGTGAAACTAACATTTGGAAAATTTGCAATCCATGTAATCATTGTGTAAATGGTTTTTAGTGGTCGTGTTCAACTATGACCCACATCGACAAAATTATACGATGTCTTAGCGTTTACTCTTCTAAAGGTTATTTAGGCAACCCATGTTCCTGCAACTTTTAATTTAAATAAAATATTTCGGGTATATTTTTAGTTGTGATCACGACGGTTACAAACGTTTTTAAGTCCAAAAATACGTACTACATTTTCTAGTTTAATACTCAACTTTAATTGTGGCGCAGTCGTGGGCTTGACAAGCTATACGCCAAGTTGGTTCAAACCGAGTTCGAATGATTATCGATCTGCGCAAAAGGTGCTATTTCCAGCGACTTTGTAAATAAACATAAAAAAAGCCATGGTAATGAAAATCAAACTCCACATATTATGTAAAAGACAAACCTTGTCTGAGTCATTTCAAGGTAACCTAAAACATATTTTTATAAAAATCCGAATGAAAACGCGTGGATTCTGTAAAATATTTACAGAAAACTTTGGTGCGGTCATAAAATTTGCTTTTTAAAAAGCTTTTAATAGTCATATTAAGTGCTGCACAAAAAATATCAAAAGCATTACAAAACTTGTTTAACTTCTGCTAATTTAGTTACAATTCAATATCATGTAGTCATAAAGATACAACCATCACGACGTTTAAAACAGGGTCGTGGTTGACTTAAAGGCAACAGTTAGACGCAACGTTGTTTGCACGCTATTTACGACGTTTAGCCAACGACTATTGCTACTAGGGTTGGTCCAAAGGTTAATAATTTTGTTTGGTTATTTTAACTATGATCCGAATTCAGTTAAAAATTGTAGTAGGTAAGTACAAACCATACAATTGATCATGCATGTATAAACATAGATATGTGTTATCTATTTACTATTTTGCCTAAAACACATTTGTCCATTAAAAAACAATGCACAAATTTTATGATTTTTTCAAGATTTTATATATTTTAAACCACTAAACTTCTGGGAGGTATTGCTAAAATTTAGTCGTGTTTTACACTGAATCCACTGCCGGTGCCGGTAAGTAGATATACTAAAATAGGTACTAAGAACATTTAATTTTTCATTCATTTTTAACTCTATCTATTTAACTTGTTACTGATGATTATCATTTAGTAAATAGAATTTGGTCAACTTCAAATCATATAATAGAATTCTTGAAATTCTTTTTGTAAGGTTTTCGAAATTTTACACCAGTATTTTCTAAAGGGTCTACAGTGCTAAGTGCTACAATCCTAGGTTTACAAGTCTAGATTTTGGTTGAAGGTTTAACTTATTTTTCTTGCAATAGTTTATAACAAAGATATTATGTCCGCAAAAAACTTAAAAATAAATAAAATAAATGGATCCATGAGGGATCTGTTACCTTCCTAGATAGCCTATTAGCACACTTCAAGGTAAGCCATAATAATATATCAGCCTTCAAAACAGTTTTTTGTAAATATCTGAGAAACTGAAGCTCTTACAAAGTTTTTGTTTATAACACGAATTATTGAGCAAAATGTAGTCTACTATATTCCGAAAAACTGTATATTGATATGATGCCCCGTTAAAAAGTTAGCATTTTTAAAGTTTTTAATTGTCAAAAAACTGTCATTAGCATTAATGGATTTTGACCAAAATCTAATCGGCTCGTAAGAGTATCGAGCACTATTTTACCTGAAAATTTTATAAAAATCGGTTTAGTGGTTTAGGAGCTATCGTGTTACGGACAGAAATAATCTACACACACACACACACACACACACAAAGACAGACATCACGACGATATTGCTAGGATAGGTCAAAATACACCCACGACACATTTTCGGCGTTATCTAAAAAAAATTTTTTTCGTTAAAATTAATACCTTGCGGGCTAGGAAGGTAAAAATATAATATTTTGGTTTAAAAATGGCAGCCATATTTAAACCTCTAAAAGTCACTAGGAGATGTCCAATAAAATCGGTGTAAGTCAGCGTCAGCTGTCCGCTATATTTTACATGTTAATTATTTGGACAAGTTAGCGACGATAAAACCGATTTTCAATTATTTCGGTGGATATATTACTGAAAACAGATTTTAATATATCTTGCGCTTTCTACAATATTTAAATATTGATACTTATTTAATACGGTAATGCATCTACAGAGATCGTTTTAAGTCATTTATGTATTATTTAGCTTTGAACATTTTTGTATATACGTTCTTTTTATCGATAGTTTTTAGAACTTTAAACCAACCCTCAGGGGTGGTACTACAATTTGAGACTATTTTTAACGAGAATCCTATGACTGCACGGACTAGATTTCCGAAAAATGACATATCCACATTCAAATTTTCATGTGGTTTTTCTATATTTCTAGTTAATTTGAATTTATATGAGATGAAACTCACTGAGAAATGTTTACTATCATATTGAACATTAGGGTGAACTAAATCTTTGTTTGCAGTTATGTGACCTGTGAGTATTAAAAAATACACTTAAGCCGACCGGTATCAAGTCTATAGACTTGATACTTAAACCCGGTCTAAAATGCTAAGTTTTAAGTCTTAGTAAATACTATAGTGTTAATGCTTTCTCAAGGGACATTCTAGGAATATATAAAGGACACGACAGGACCCAACAGGACACGCCACGACTCGACAGGACCCAACAGAACTTTGGGGAATTCAAAAAAATTTATTGGGTTAGGTAGCATTTCGTCACCCTAATTCTGGAACGTCGTAACCCAACTCAGCAAAATTTTACAGGAATAAGAAAGGTTTGAAGCAAATTACATAGCGTAAGCATTATGCGACTTATAAGAAATCGCGGGAATGATCGTTTTAATTTTTTTTTGGTTGCGAGGATTTAGCAGCATATAGCTATGCATTATTACTAACCTTTGACGTAAAAATATGAATTTTAATTTTTTTTGTGGGTTACGACGTTTCAGAATTAGGGTAACGATTTGTCAAGTGCAACACTCGAGGTATTATCAGCTCAGCTAGGACAGGACCCGACATGACTCTACAGGACCTAAGCCCTGTTTTACGCTGTACAAATTTTACGGTGTCGATGAGCTCTCGGATGAAAATATACCTTCGATTCACATTATTTGAGAAATAGTAATGTTCTATATAGAAACACTTTCAAAATATTTAAGGTAGACATTTTTAACATACTTGAAATGTAAATGTTGAAAATATATACTTTCTGTTTACATTATTTTAGGAAAATTAAAATTTTCTCTAGAGACATTCAAAAAATATTAAATAGAAAATATTTTGAAAGAATTTTTATCTACCTTAAATATGACTAGAATATAACGTCTATGTTTACGTTGCGTTTGGAATACTTAAAATATTAGTGTTCTCTATAGCAACATTAAAAAGATATTCAATTTAAAATATCACAAATATTTTTTTTAATATTAATGTTCTCTCTAGGAATATTCCAAAAGTTACAAAGTAAAATATTACAAAAGGATTATACTTAAAATGTAAACGTAAAACCATATTCTTATAAAATCATTTTTGAAAAATCAATGTTTCCTCTAGGAACATTGTTGGAGGCCATTCTTATATTACCTGACGTGCAAGGAGGGAGGAATTATAAACCTTGCGTTACATTTAATATTTTTTTAATGTAAATTTGTTACGTAGAATGGTTCGGTTTAATCAAGGTTCTCCAAGAATATTCTGGATGTATTATACCTCCCTGAAATGTAACAAGAAGAACACCTTTTTTTCACATTTTTTCAATATGCAAAGTAGAATATTTTTAATGGAATATACCAGAAATGTAATGTGAATAACTCTATTCTTTAAGAAATTATTTTGGAATATTAATGTTTGCTCTATGGAAATTTTTGGAATTTCAATGTTTCCTCTAATTCCAAGAATATTCAAAGAAGAATATTCCGAAAAGATGTATGATAAATGTGAAGATGATAAAAGCATACCGATTATTCACTTTCGTACAGGAACAATTTTGGAATATTACTGTTCTATCCTATCTAAGAACAACCAATGCAAGAATTTTCAAAATAATTTATACCTGAAATGTGATTTGTACTCTCATTATTTTAGAAATATTCTTGGAGTATTAACATTCCCTGTGTTTACGGCTTTACTGGGTTGAAGGTGCTAAATTCCAGTAGGCCCTGGAAGAGCCTCAAAAACGTTTTGTGCAGTGTCGATCCAGCAGTGCGTGCGTTTACTTATTCTCGCGCTCCTTAAAAGCCATCAAACACGCCTCTATTTTTTCGATTTTTCTGGTTAGTATTGCAATTTCTAATCGTTTAGTTAGAAAAACTAAAAAACCGAACTGATTTATCAAAAACTATAAATTAAAATTAGGAATTCAAAAACAAGATAGAGTAGGACTGCCCTTTATCAATCATTTATTTTCTTAAATTCTTACACAGCCTAGGCTTTGGAAAAAATTGGCGATTACTAATAAGGGTAACAAATTCTGCAAAATTCTTCCTAAAGTCAAAATAAACGATCCAACCTGCAGCAAGCTATTTCAACTCATGGTTGGTAACTTTGGGTGGAAGAAGAAGGGTGGAATTGTGTGAGGGCTGTTACAATTTTTTTTAAATAATATAAATTTTTGTAAAGTTGATATTCGGTGTAACAATTAAGAAGAAAATATTTCTGAGATCGTCAGACCTCACATAATGACCTTGAAAAAGCAAGATATTTATATATATTTTTTAATACGAATTTTTTCTAAAAAATAACTGTATTGCGAGGTTCTATAGCAGCAACTTGAAATGCAACTTGAGCTATTCCTTAAACTAAAAGCCTGTGAAAATCAGCTGTAGCAGTTTGATTTAGTTTGACATCTCCTGAACTTTGAAGATAATTCAGTAAATAAAACATCGCTAATTTTTCTATTCTGATCTTCTTTTTATTATATTAAAATTTATTTTGAAAACTCTAAATAAATTTTTCATTTTTGAGTATTGAATTTTTCGGTTTGTTTTGTTGAAAAAATTATAAGTATCATTATGTTTAAAAAAAAGTATTTTGATATAATTTGTGTTTAAGTTAAATTTTCAACCCTTAAAAAATGGGCTTATCATAGACTTTTATATTGTTTAAACCAGTGTAATAGGTGTGAAACTATCGCGGCGCTCAAACCGTCTAAATAATTTAGCGTTTTTGATCAATATCTCGAAAAGCAAAGCTCAGCACATTTTTTGTTTCTTAAATAACAATGAATGAATTTTAATGGTTTAATTTTTTTGTAATTTTTTCTTTCTATTTACCGAAGCTCTGGCAAAATTTTTATTGAACATTTTTTGCAAAAAAAATTATTTATTATTAAACGTTAAAAAATCAACTCTAAAAATGGTGGAGTTTCTTTGTATACGGTGTGTTTCAATGAAAAGTTAACTGGAAGTGGGCAATGTTACTTTTACATAACTTTACATTTATAGGGGAGGGTCAAAATTTTGGGGTTTTTAAATTTTTTCCTAGAGTTTTATCATATTTTTGTATTACAATTTCTATCAGTGTGCCAAATTTCAGCTTTGTAGCATGTCTGGAAGTACAGTAGAATGTTGATCATCTATACATGAGTGAATAGGTGAGTGAGTGGCAATTTTAACGTTTTTTCGTAACTACTACTTTATGGAAGTCCATGGAACTTGGAGGGATTGTTAACTCTATAAAGATTTACGACCGTGCAAAGTGTGAGTTTCGTAGCTCATTCCGAAGTAGAGTTTTATATAGGTCAAACATGGGCTAAAATGTTTCAAGAAAAGATGGTACAGCAGTTTCCGCGCGAACTTGACGGGGCACTACCATGCCCCCAGATAAAAACTAATTCCGAAAAATATAAAATTCTGATTTTATTTTTATTCTATCCGTCTGTTTCTATCTATCTATTATTCTATTATCTGTTATGTTGTGTCATGTTTCTGTATAAACCCTTCTTTAATGCAGCGACATGACACATGATAAAGAAATGGACGAGAAATAATTATATATTTAGTAGTACCATTTCCCAAAACCCAATTTTTTTTTATTGCATATTAGTTCCCTATGTCCCGTAGTAAAAAATTCGCACATAAGTTACATTATGTTGTAACATTATGTTATCTATTGTACTTCGCCCGCTTAAAATATTAAATCCTTAATTATTGGTTCTGATTTACCTAATTATTTTACAATTATTTTTTAGTCTCAAGAGGCTTCAAAATAGTTCTCACAAGCATCTTTAACTTCCAACTGGGAAGCGTCATGTCTGAGGAGGAAACTGACGAGTAAGTAATAGGAGTAATATAAATATACACAAGTTGTTTTTGGGGGAAGGTGTACTTGTGAGACAAAGCTATTTATTACAACAAAAAAACCCGTCGTCCGTAGCGCAGGGCATCTTTGCTTCACTCACCGGGCGGTCCGGGTTCGACTCCTGGCTAGGTACTTGGATGTTTGTAATTGCTTAAAACGCTTTTGATTTGCGACACGGCGATTGATCCTAAATCGGTGGGAAGTCCCAGTAAATCCAAAAAAAAACATACAACAACGAAAACGTTTGTCAAGATACGAACGGCCGTACCCAGAAAAAAAAATCGGAGGGGGGATAAGAAGCTTAAAATGAAATTTCGGAAAATTTGCGTGTTGTGTTGGGAATTGGACAAAATGTTAATTTCTAACATGTTCTTAATTTTTGCTGACACCAAACATTAACCAAAAAGTCTGCAAAACTTTTGGTCAATTTTGCACCCTGTCACTGTCCCTTTATCAATATTAATGTTAATTTTGGATTAAAATACATAAACGGAGTATAACGGATGTAATAACTTCCCAACTAGAAGATATTGGAATTGAGGAAATAGTCCATTTTGTGTAAAAAATATTGCTTTATATTTGAATTTTGCGTTTCTTTTCAATTTCTCGAAAGCTAAAGTTCTGACAATATTTTTAGTTATTACAGAAATGATTTATCCAACGCTGAATTGCAAAATATTTTGTGGGTTTAAAATTATATAATGTTTTGTACTTGGATGGAGTCACACTTGTGTTTCTAATCTGCCCTAAAAATGATATGATATACAGGGTGTCCCATTAAGGATGACAGCCGGATTTATATCAGATACTAGTACAGCTACGACTTCGGGAAAATTTTTTGTAGCAAAATCAGGCCTTGTGAATTTACCTAAGATGTTTTTGTTTCTGTAGCTTCCCGCTAGGGGGCAGTAATAACACCTCCCAACTATAAAAATTGCATTTTATGACAAAACTTTTTACCATATTCAGATTCCTTGAAAAATTCTGCATAATTTGGACCTCTCACTTGTACCTCTTTTTCACTTCCCCACATGGATGGAATGAAAATGTCCTTTATTATTTAAAAATTAATTACCTCTATGTGGTAACTAAACCGACCCTTATTATTTATTTGACTTGTTAAGAAAACCCTAAAAAATGCCAATATTCTTGATTTTTTGTTTAAATTAAAAATTTTTCGAAAGAGGAAATTTTTAAACAGTACCAAACCAAAAAACTTAAATTTCTTAAAAAATTCAGATAAAAACCCATTAATATTTTTAATGGAAGTTGTCAAGCGATATCCGCAAGTCAAAATTTGACTTAGTTTGGAAGATATTTAAAAAGTGGTTTTCTTTGTGTATTATATGGTGAGATGAGACCTTATTTTGTTATTTGCATGTGTCATAATGTTTATTGACGTTTTATAATTTGTTTTTGACATAAAGAATTATAAAACGTCAATAAACATCAAATTGTCCAAAAATTATAACAGATGTGACACATGCAAATAATAAAATAAGGTCACGTCTCACCACATAATACACCAGGGCTATCAAAACGGACGGGCCACGATCCTCCACTTTGTTGACGTCACATCCGGGGCTGATTTTTTTTTGATGGTCACGTTACGACACGGAATGGGACAACTGGGCGCCGCCAACTCGCCGCCGAGTTGGCCGGCGCCCAGTTGGCGGCGCCGAGTTGGCCCGGCGCCCAGTTGGCCCGGCGCCCAGTTGGCGGCGCCGAGTTGGCGGCGCCCAGTTGTCCTAGACCGTTACGACACAGCTGATTGTCTTTAAAATATTGAAGTTAGAATGACGGTTCATGAATATTTAATTTTTTTTTAAATAACGCCGTTTTTGAGATTGTTTTTACTTTATTCTTGCAGAACATTTTTTTTTAAATGTATAGTAATCCTTAATTTTTCATAGCCGCTTCATTAGCTCACACAATAATTCAGTTTAAAGCAGAAGCAAATGTGACAATCACAGATGACAAAGTCAAATACATGTCAAATATAACAGTTGGCATGTGGTACATGGCGGGTAATTTGAATTCAAAATAAGAAATGCTAAATCTTGAAGATTTTAACCTTTTAATCATGTTGCTTCCTTACAAACCTTTGGTGGAATATCGGGATGGTGTCTGAGAATATTTCACTGAAATTTTGCGAAAATCTGTAGTGCCATTTTGAAAATATCATAAAAAAACGTCTGACCTCCCATAAGACCCAATGTAAAATTCAGCCCCGGGAGAACAGCTGATTTTTTCAGGGTCGTGGCCTCTATTTTTGTGTTGGCCTTGAATACACAAACAAAACTATTTTTTAAATATCTTCAAGACTAAGTCAAATTTTGACTTGCGGATTTCAGTAATATCTTAAATGAATATCGCTTGCAACTTCAAGTAAAAATATTAATGGGTTTGTATCTGAATTTTTGAAGTTTTTAAGTTTTTTGGTTTGGTACTTTTAAAAAATTTCCTCTTTCGAAAAAGTTTTAATTTACACAAAAAATCAAGAATATTTGCATATTTTAGGGTTTTTTTTAATAAGTCAAACAAATAGTAAGAGTCGGTTTAGTTACCACGTAGAAGTAATTATTTATTAAATAAAAAGCGACATTTTCATTCTATCCATGTGGGGAAGTGAGAAAGCGGTACAAGTGAGAGGTCCAAATTATGCAGAATTTTTCAAGGAATACGAATATGGTAAAATTTGTGTGTATTTATTATAGAGTATTGTCATAAAATTCAATTTTTATAGTTGGGAGATGTTATTACTGCCCCCTAGCGGGGAGCTACAGAAACAAAAATATTTTAGGTAAATTCACAAGGCCCGATTTTGTTATAAATTTTTTTCCCGAAGTCGTAGCTGTACTAGTATCAGAGATTAATCCGGCTGCCATCCTTAATGGGACACCCTGTATATGTTTTATTGATCTGTATTTTGCTAAATAAAAAAAAATGGCGCCAGCAGGCGCGTAACGCCATTCATAAGACCTAGTTGTGCTGGGTGTTAGGGAAGCGTTATTATAATATTTAAATCATATGTGAATTACTGTGTGTTACTTTAATTAATTAGAAAAAAAAATATTTTGGCACATGCCTAATTAAAGACGGTTTTCTCAAAAGCTAAAGAATACATTTAAGTGCAAAACTATTTACAAGGCAGGCTCATGGAACCTTATTTCAAAAAATAATAAAAAAAATAAAATAGTTAGAATTTAAAAAAATGCCTTACCCATTTTTTGTGAAAATCGAATTTGTTGTTTGTTTGTTGTCCATTTATTCTTCGTCCCAATACCTATGCAGCCTGCATCGCAAAACCGAACAAAACTTGCCCTATCCTGTGTATTCGTATCGCCAAAACGAAAACTCGTCTTATCCACCTACATTGCCATTTCAAAACACGCCTTATCCTTTATATTATATATGTTTAAGTATCGCCAGTTAAACCAAAACTCGCATTATCCATCTACATTGCCATTTCAAAACACACCTTATCCACAAAGACATTTCAAAACTCGCTTATCCAAAATTAAAATAAAAAAATAAAATCATTGATAAAAATATACTTAAAAGTAGCAAAATACAAGAGTTGTTAAGTGTTTCATTATGTTATACTGGTAGAAAAAACCGTTAACAAATTTAATAAATATTAAACAGTTTTTCCTCATTTTGTCAAAATGGGTTTATATGATAAGGCGAGTTTTGATATGGAACGCCTCAAATGTAACAAGGGTAAAAAACTTAATTTGTGACGCCATCAAACATTTTACTGTTTAGATCTTTTTCGACCCAAACTTATTTTGAGTGACAACAAAAAAAGGCTTTCTGACGATCTCAAGAGCCTACATATTGATGGCTAAAAAATAAGTTAAGTCAGCATACTTTTTCAGTTAAATTTCAAAGTCAAGTAATATTTTTTGAAACACAACCGTCTATGAATAAAATTATTGGTGTTATCAAGCAATGCAGTGTTTTTTAGAAATTAAAAAAAAATGTGGCGACATAAGTGAATTGTAGAGGACAAAAATATTTTGCCGTTGGTTGACTAGAAAATAGAATACTTAACAAAACTTTAGTTTGGGCATATTTTAAGCTGTTATAAGCAAAAATCTAAATATTTTTTTTAATACAAAAAAACACCCAACGACTAAATTTACTTGTATGTACTAGTCGCAGTTGAGTTAATTTGTATGTCTGAAGACCGCAATGTTGATTCCTGTTTAAAAAAATATAGCCTATAGCACCTTCGGGATCAGTAGCAATTCAACGACACCTTTTTTTGTCAAAATCGGTTCAACCGTTTAGCGTCTAGTATTACAAAAACACATTTACTTACTTACATACAACAATCGAAAAACATTACCCTTCCTTTTGCCGTGCTGCAGTTGGGTAAAAATCAGAGTTTATTCTGCGATGCAAAATGCGAATTGCCGATATCTCTTTTACTTATCACTACTAAATATTTTATTATTATTGAGTCCTAAAAATTTCGGGGGGATTGATCCCCCTTGATCCCCCCCACTTAGGTACGGCCGTAAACATAGGCAGTGGCGGATCCAGTATTTCCCGGAGGGAGAGGGATTAAAGTGGCAGCAAACCCATTTTTTTTTATTTGCGGTATTGAGCGTAGACGCCAGCCAAGAATATTGTCGCTGTACATGCAAAACGTCGAATTTCAAAAAAAAATAATTTTACAGATCAACAAAAACTTTTTGCTAGACAGTATGTTAGTAGGCGTTTTCACATTGGTCATATTGCAATTCAATTCAAGCGACTTCTTCCGATTGTGAGAACGACTTGGAACAATTTGCATAATAATAATACTTAGGCCTAATTTCTGGATATTTTAGCAAAAAATAATAAAATCGAAATTTTTTCCCATTCGACGTTTTGCGTACAGCGACTGACAATATATTACTTTTTGACGTCTTTTTGCCAGCCAAGTAAATTCTATCGTACGGGTAGACCTCGTCAGATGTCAAACTCAAATTCAAATTGTTTATTAATTACTTTGGCCTACAAATATATTGAAGTAGTATCTGAAGTAGTGGTACATGTCATTAGATTTTACATAAAAATAAATAAATAAATAAATAATAGTTGGTCCTGGCAATTGCTAGGTCTGGTCAAGATAAACATTACAAAAGCTAACTAAACTAATAAAATAACTAATATAAAATAAATAAAAATACATACATACAAAAATACATTGAGACTATAACATGTCTCTGCACAGAGTATTTTTTTAACGATTTTTTAAACCTGTTTAGTGATAATTGCTGTAAATTGTTAGGGAGCAAATTATACAGAGAAATTCCAGGTATATCGGGCTTTTCTTAAAAAACTCATGCTTATGTAATGGTAAACAGAATTTGTTGCCAAACCTGGTGTGGTAGGAATGGGAAAAATTATTTCTTATATATACATCTTTAGTTTTATGGATATGAATCAATAACTTATAAACATATAACGAAACAACAGTCAGAATATGGTTTTTTCTGAAAATATCTCGGCACGACTCTAAAGCTTTCAAATCAAAAATTATTCTTAAAGCCCGTCTCTGTGCGATCAAGACTCTATCCATATCGGAAGACTGAATCGACCCCTGCCCTCCGTAGATTCCAGGTACTCTCCGACCCGGAGAGTTAGCACCTGTATAGGGTCCCTTTCCCAGGGTTACGGGAGAAGACCACATCGATATGAAAGGCGGAGAGAATGGTCCTCGGTACGGTGATCATAGCGTAGATGGCAACCCTTTCTTTTAGGGATAGTGTAAAAGACTACAGCTGTTGCCTTACAGTAAGGCGTTGGCTCGTCAAAGGCTAGAGGCGAAAAACCTTGATTAAAAATCCTGACCCTCCAAGTAGGGGGTTGAGGCATTAGACTGGTTCTCTGATACTTGGAAAGCAAAAGAATTACGAAAAAGCCCAAACAAAGCCTCGGAGCAATGGATGAAAATTTTCGAAGACGAAAAAAGCAAAGACAAAGGACTATGAATATAGCTACATGGAACGTACAGGGAGTGAATCAAAAGTTGGACATTATTGCAACCGAAGTGCAGAATTGTAAGATCGATATTATTGCACTCACAGAGACAAAAAAGAAAGGAACAGGTACGAATAGTGTCGGTAATTTTGTCGATATATTCACTGGAGTCCCAAAAGAAAGGAGAGCAGCCAGAGGGGTATCCCTATTAATAAAGAAAAACCTAAAAAATAAAATTACAAACTACGATTGCATTAGTGAAAACATACTCCGAGTGAACATGAAGATGCTTGGACATAATATAAGCATAATAGCAGCCTACGCAGCATCAGATGACGAAAGAGTAGCTACAAAACAAATGTTCTTTAATCAACTTGATGAAGCTATCACCAAAATCGGTAATACCAGAGAAATAATAATGCTTGGCGATTTTAATAGCCGAACTGGTAGACAAGCCCAGAGCAAAGTGATAGGACCATTTGGAGAGGAAGTAACAAATGATAATGGCCTAAGACTGATGCAATTGTGTGAAACTCACAACCTCAAAATAAATAACGGTTTTTTTAAACATAAGGATATTCATCGATATACCTGGTTTCAACCAACAAGAATTTTTAAATCAATCATTGATTATGCTTGATTGATAACACTCGCAATTAAAGTGGTATGATGTGCGAGCACTTCGTGGTGTTACCTGTGGATCTGACCACCATCTGGTAAAAGCAAAAATATTATTCCCATTATATTAAGAAAAACAAATAAGGACAAAAGTATTAGAGAAAACGAAAACCTAGAATGCATCGAAGACAATCCAAATTACATCTTTAGAAATCTAGAAATCGAAAGTACCCAAAGATTGTATCAGAACCGATTGGATGAAAAATTAATAAACACAAATCACTCATTTGAAGACATATATACAAACATAATAAAAAGCTTGAAGGAAGCAAGCAACGAAGCTGTTGGATACCAAGATAATAGAAATAACAGGAAAATGTTGTGGACGGAGAAAATACAGGAAATGGTCAAAGAGAAAAAACGCACATACTTCAAATGGCTCAGTAGTAAAGAGCACAGAGACCTAGAAATCTACAGGGAAACCAGAAGACGGCTTAGAAATTTGATACGTACAGAAAAGAATGAAATGTTCGAGCGCAAATGCCACGATATAAATACACACGTAGGAGGTAGGCAGAGTTCTGAAGTATGGAAATTCATTTCTACAGTAAAAAACCCAACAAAAGAAAAAGTAAACATCCAGATCATCAAACCAGAACAATGGACAGAACACTACAAGGGACTGCTGCAGGAGACGAGACCCGAATATCTGGCAGTCTCTCCGAGGATTGACATAGAAGTACATGAAGAGGAACTAATCATCGAAAAAGAAATGATAAAGAGTAGTATTAAACAGCTTAAATCCAGAAAAGCTAGCGGACCTGGGGGAATATATGCTGAAATGCTCAAATATGGATCAGAGAAACTACTCGAAAATCTCACATACAGGGTGAGGAAAAAGTACCGGGACACCTTCAAACAAGAAACAATTTGCGATTTGTTTTGACACAATATTAAGATATAATGTCATGGTCACAGCTACATGCATAATAAAATACAGGGGTAATTAAATAATCTACGAGTTTCTTAAAGTGATAAGGCCACTTTAAGAACAATTATTTAATTTATATTCTTCGAAAAGTCATTCTGACACAAAATTACAATGTCATTTTAAACGTAGATTTTTATTCTCCATCGAATGGTAAAAGAAAAAAATATGGTTTTCATTTAAATTTTTAAAGTTGACCTCCGAAAAACTCCTAATGCTGACAGATACGTCAATGTCAATGTCACGATCAAATAGAACAAATTCAATCCTAAAACTTTTATTTAGACCATTTTTGCAAATAACTCTTAGTTATCGAGATATTTAGGGGTCCCGGTACTTTTTCCTCACCCTGTATATTATCAATCAATGTATAAACGGACATCCAGTACCTAATGATTGGAAAATCGCATTCATATCCTCAATACATAAAAAAGGAAACAAGCTGGATTGCAACAATTACAGAGGAATTTCAGTGACCAGTACCCTAAGTAGATTGTACGGTAGGATTCTTAGAGATCTAATAGAGAATGATTTTCATAAACAAGAAGAAGAAGAGCAAAGTGACTTTCGTGCAGGCAGATCTTGTAGTGATAATGTTTTTTGTCTTAAACAAGTAATTGAGAAAAGGAGCGCCAGAAATATAGAGACTCATGTTACCATTGTGGACCTTCAAAAAGCATATGATACCGTTCCAGTAGAAAAATTATGGACAGTGTTAGAGCAAACGAATATCAATCATACATACATAAAAGCGATAAAAGAACTATACAAAGGGTCAAAATACACAGTTAAAATTGGAAATAGACTTTTAAAAGAATTCCTGGTAACAAAAGGCTTAAGACAGGGATGTTGTATCTCTCCAACTCTTTTTAAAATATATATCGCAGTAGCTCTAAAAAACTGGAAACGTAAATTGCACGGCATGGGAATACAACTTTACGACCGATTTACCATGTACACACTACAGTTTGCTGACGACCAAGTAATTGTAGCTAATGATAAAGAAGATATGGAGTATATGATGAGAAAGTTAATGGAAGAATACCAAAAGTGGGGATTAACAGTTAACGTGGACCAGACACAGTACTTATGTATTGGAAACGAATCCAGTGAGTTAGAACTAGACAATGGACAAACAATATCTCCAAGCAATGAGTACGTATACTTGGGTGTTACATTTGATAAGACAGGAACAGATTGTAAAGAACTGGAAAAAAGAATAGTTAAAGCAAAAAAGGTTATTGGATGTCTTAACAGTATTTTATCGAGCAGAGAGTTAAAAAAGAATGTAAAATTCAACATATTGAAAAGTGAAAAGCACGCTGTTGTATGGAATAGAGACTTGTCGCGTAACAGACAAATTCAAAACAAAAATGGAAGAAGATCAATGAGAATGTCTAAAATAGATCACATAAGAAATGACATCATAAAAGAAAGAATGGGAATCGAGGGAAGCATAACAGATGCCATTATTAAAATGCAACTGATATGGTACGGCCATGTACAACGGATGAAAGAAGAAAGATTACCAAAGCAAGTCCTAGAATGACAACCAATAGGGCGCAGAAAAATAGGGCGTCCTAAACTAGAATGGCAACAGTCAATCCAAAGATCAATGAGTCAAAAAAATCTAACAGAAGATGATTGTCAGGATCGAAGTCGGTGGAGAATAGGCGTCGGACAACCTAGAAAAACGTTCTAAACCGATATAGTAATAGTAGTAAATTCTATTATCAATTTTTTTAGTGTTACTCCATTCAATTTATCCCCTGAATGAATAAAGAGCTATGCTAAGGGCGTCCAGATAAGGAAATTACTGGAAAAACTATTATTTAACAATTTTTAGATTAAAAATTATTCTTTTTGGTTTTTGCATATTTTTCTGCAGTCATGGTTGTTCGGTTTGGAAGGTGCAAGGTCAAGAATTGGTTCGCGGTTATATTATTCTTGTTTTTATTAAAAAAAATTATTTGTAATACACGGATGTTATAATAAATATTGCAAGCACACACAAATAATGGATTTATATAAGAAAGTTTAAAATTATAAAATAAGTTAAATTATTGGTTTAATATTATATAACAATTTTTGAAAAGGACATAGATATGTATTTATGTATAAGAGTGCGTGTTCACGTGAAACTAATCGAAAAATATTTTCCATTGAAAACTCTAGCTCCAAGACATTTTTTTAAAGCAGCTTTTTGAATGTAATAATGACCTCGTACCCAAATTTTTCAATTCGAAAAAAAGCAGCTTTTTGTAACACATAATAGCGGTTAAAAACTGGTTCGCTTCCATAGCTTTCAAAAAGCAATTTACAAATAAATTATGGTTTAAAAAACTTTAAAAAAACAGGCTTTTAAATGTAGATACTAAAAGTTTCAAATAGACCCAAAACCTTGTAACATTAAATTTGCATTAACAAATTTTTGGTACTTTGTTACGTAACCAACTAAGTAAGATATACAGCAAATTTACATTACTGTCGCGTTAAATGCCCCCCCTCTCTTTCGTAACATTGTGATAATCCAGCTTTGCAATGATTATGCAATCATGCGCCATGTAACTTTTTTTTGTTACATAGAGATGTCTTTGTTACATAGATATATTGTTTTAACAATCAGTGACATTATTTTTTGTAACTTTGATACGGTATGACATCTATATTTAACAATTATACTTAATCACCACTATTTACTAAAGGGTCTACAGTTTGGTTGAAGGTTGTCTACATTTTGGTTGAAGGTTTAACTTATTTTTCCCATGAACGCAATAGTTTTTAATATTTACATAAATTGTTCATAAATACCTTGCGATGTGGGTCATCTTTTTTCGTTGTAACAAAGACTTTATTTCCAC
The DNA here is from genome assembly GCA_963576565.1 of Aspidapion aeneum. Taxonomy (NCBI): domain Eukaryota; kingdom Metazoa; phylum Arthropoda; class Insecta; order Coleoptera; family Brentidae; genus Aspidapion; species Aspidapion aeneum. The sequence continues at coordinate 48,865,838 of OY755047.1, forward strand.
ACAAAGGTTTTAAATAAATAAATAAAAATAATAAAATATTTTGGTTTAAAAATGTTAGCCATATTTAAACCTCCAAACGTCACGGAACGGAAATGTCGAATAAAAACGGTGTAAGTCAGTGTCAGCTGTCCGCTATATTTTACATGTTAATTTTTTAGACAAGTTAGCGACGAATAAACCGATGGTCGATTGTTTTGGTGAATGTGTTATTGAAAAGGGATTCTAATATATCTTGTGCTTTTTAAAGTATTTATATATTGATACGTATTTAGTACGGTAATGCATCTTTATACAGATATATAGTTTTAAGTTATATTTATGTCTTATTTAGCTTTGAATATTTTTGTATATAAGTTTTGTTGTCAATCATGGATTATTTCTATTGTTTTTCGAACTTTAAACCACCCCTCAGGGGTGGTACTACAATTTGAGACTATTTTTAACGGGAATTCTATGACTGTACGGACTAATTAGGGTCAACCAAATCTTTGCAGTTATTTGACCTGTAAGTATTAAAAAAATTCACTTAAACCGGTCAGTTTCAAGTTTATAGAAGGTCTTAGTAAATACCGGTGAACATGTTTTAATGTAATTTTTAGGATAGGAGACCATTTTACAAAAGAATCTTGTATTCACTACCCAGATATCTAATTCTAAGACGTAAGAGACATCTTAAAGATATCTCATAATTATATTTATGAAAAGAAATATTAAAGGATATTTGTCCATATCTATGTCCAAGGATTATTGAGTATAAAATATTCCACACCTTTTAGGGGTTTAAAAATAAATTAAACCAATTATCTTAAGCCTGACACTCGCTATACGAGGGTTGTCTTTTAAGTTTTGTATATACAGCTGGAATAAAACAGTATGGCGACTGAAATCTTTGACCACGCAATTTATTCTTGATTTTCGGAAAAGTATAGAATTTGTTGGGATTTAGGTCGTGACTTGCAGGATGGTCCAACAATTCGACGATTTGTTGGGTTTAAAATTCAATGGTTTTTTGTACTTTGTGCATTGTCTTGGTGGAGGATGATTCGTCGTTCGGAGTTGGTGTTTCGAAGCTCAGCGATGACTTTCGACAGACAAATAGTGATGTACCAATCGGCAGTAACAGTCCTTTGATCTTCCAGAGGAATTGTTGCTACATGACCTGCTTTTGGGAGAAATGTCGGGACCATCTTTTTGGATACACTCTGAGAACGGATGACTTTTGTTGGCTTTTCTTTATCTTAAAACACCCAAACAGACGACTGGCGTTTATTTTCGGGTTCATATGAGTAAATCCCGAGGGGTCATCAGCTTTCAACAGTACTGTACAAATTTCACAACAGTACCCGACAGTACCACGACAGGATCCAACAGTACTCGACAGTACACGACAGTACCCAACAGTACTCGACAGTACCACGACAGGACCCAACAGTACTCGACAGTACACGACAGTACCCAACAGTACTCGACAGTACACGACAGGACCCAACAGTACACGACAGTACCCAACAGTACACGACAGGACCCAATAGTACCCAACAGTACTCGACAGTACACGACAGGACCCAACAGTACACGACAGTACCCAACAGTACACGACAGGACCCAACAGTACCCGACAGTACACGACAGTACCCAACAGTAATCGACAGTACACGACAGGACCCAACAGTACTCGACAGTACACGACAGTACACGACAGTACCCAACAGTACACGACAGTTTTTTTTTTTTGGTCGCAAGTTTTTTGAGTGCGCGCTAAGGCCTTGTCGCCGTTCCCCAAACAGGATGACCCTTTTTGTTTTTGTGGGCGCACGATTTGTGAGCGCGGCGCGGGTCCCCAAAAATGAAGACCTTTTTTTTTTTTGTTTTTGGTCGCCAGTGTTTTGAGGACGCGCTAAGGCCCTGTCGGCCTTCCCCAGGATGACCTTTTTTTTTTTTGGTCGCAAGATTTGTGAGCGCGGCGCGGGTCCCCAAAAATGATGACCTTTTTTTTTTTTTTTTGCTCGCATGTTTTTTGAGAGCGCGCTTTGTCCCTCCCAAGGCACGACGACAGTACTCAACAGGACCCAACAGTACTCGACAGTACACGATAGTACCCAACAGTACACCGACAGGACCCAACAGTACTCGGCAATACACGACAGTACCCAACAGTACCCGACAGTACACGACAGTACCCAACAGTACTCAACAGGACCCAACAGTACACGTCAAGACCCAAGTCCTGTTGGACGCTGTACAAAATTTTAGGGTGCCGATGACCCCTCGGTAAATCCACAATTCCTCACCACTGACAATGCTGTACACGTTTTTCCAGTTTCCTGCCTCATTGACGTGGTCGCCTTCTATGATCCCATATGCAAAAGATAAAACTCGTACCAAAAAGATGTTGAATAGAGTGTGCCATCTAGTGCCAACAAGAGAAAATATAAGCCTATGCGATATGACTCGCTGTATTTAATTTCTTAGTTACACGTCTTTGTTAAAAGAGCCCAAGGTTCAGAATTTGCCGGTAATTATACGTAAATTAATTGTGAAAATTTGCCGTGCCTGTTTTTTTTTTAATTGTGGTCTTATAATTTTATACATATAAAATTATTAGAACACCTATCGAAATAATGTATATATATATATTTATCGGTTTCACAACGTTCTACGTCTTCCGATACCCAATCTCCACTCGTTTTTGTTTGCCCATAATTCATCATCTAGGCCTCTTATTCTTATTTCACTATCTATTCCTTCTCTCCAGCTTCTCCTTGGTCTTCCTCGTTTTCTTCGGCCAGTTGGTTTCCATTGTAATATTTGTTTAGGTAGTCTTCCATCATCCATTCTTTGTACATGTCCGTACCACACCAGTTGTTTTGTTCTTATATCATCCACTAGAGTACGTTCACCCACTGTCATAATTTCTCTTATTCTTTGATTGGTAACTCTTTCTCTTTTTGATTTCCCTGCTGCTCTTCTCCAATAGTCCATCTCCGTAGCGGAAAGCATTTTTTCTGTTCTATCTTTGATTGGCCATATTTCTGAGCCGTATGTAATAATACTTTTTACAATGGTGTTATATATAAGCTTTTTGTTATGTTTTGATATACTTTGGTCCCAAATTATTCCATTTAATAAAGTTATTGCTTTTCTTCCTTGTACGTTTCTATCTTTTATAGCTTTGTCTAGTGTTCCGTCAGCTGTAATTTTTAGACCCAAGTATTTATACTCATCACAGGACTGAATTCGCTGCCCAGTATTTAAGATTAGATCCTGTTTCGTTCCACCAATACACATATACTCTGTCTTATTGATATTAACCTCTAGTCCCCACTTATTGTACTCGTCTATTAGTTTTCGTGTCATATATTCGAGGTCGTCATAATCCTGAGCCACCACTATCTGATCATCGGCGAAACATAAAGTATACAAGGTGGTTTCATTCAACGGAATTCCCATGTTTTGGCATTTTCTCTTCCAGACTTTAAGGACCTGTTCCAAATATATCTTGAAGAGCGTAGGCGAGATACAGCAACCTTGTTTAAGACCTTTATTTACTTGAAAGCCTTTGGTTAGTTTTGCTTTTATTTTAACTTTTGCCTTACTATTGCGGTATAACTCTTTGATGGCCTTAATTAGTTGTACGCTTATGTTTGTCTTTTCCAACGCTTTCCAAAGTAGATTTAGTGGTATACTATCATATGCCTTCTGCAAATCTACGTAAAGCAGATGGAGCTCTTGTCCGTATGCCATTTTCTTTTCAATAACTTGGGTTATACAAAAGAGATGATCTGAAGTCGATCTACCCGCCCTGAAACCAGCTTGTTCTTCTGCCTCCATATCTTTATATTCGCTCTCCACTTTATTTCTTATTATTTTGCCATATATTCTGCTTAGCGTACTAGTTACAGATATACCTCTATAATTGTCACATATATCTTTCCTTCCTTTTTTGTGTATTGTGGATATATATGACGTTTTCCACTCAGTTGGTACTACAGCTCCATTTAAATATCTTTGGAAAAGATTCCGTAATCTACAAAACAATTCTTCAGTGCCATATTTAATAAGTTCCGCTGGGATATTTCCGGGTCCGGCAGATTTACCGCTTTTTAAGGTTTTGCACACGTTTTTGACCTCAGATATTGTGAGGGTACTGGAGATCCCATCGTTCTAATGATATTGTCTCTTTAAATAATGGATTTATTAAAAAATAATTCAGTCCACAATTTGCCGTTAATAATCCGTAAATTAGTTGTAAAAATAAAAAATTTCCCGTGCCTATAGAATAAATAGATTTATCTAAAAACAATTTTGCGCACAATATGCCGTAAATTATCAAATAAAAAAATTTGCATCTAATTTACAGATAATTAGCGGCAAATTATGAGCATATAATTTTTTTAAATTTCCAATGTTGTTCTGCTAACTTTGTATACATGGAGTGCCGTCTGTTATGATAAAACTTTTGCTATCCATCAAATGTACCCTTCAATATATTTTCTAAGGCTTACTTGGTTAGATATTTTTAGAAAAGCAATTTCGTTCAGCAATGAACGTTTTGACAGACTAGCACGAATTTAAAACTTGATTAGGTTTCAACTGTAGATATATTTCCATTTATTAATTAGTTTTTATAAGGTGCGGTTTAAACTTGAATAATTGCAAATAAATTATGTTATCATATTTTATATTCTTGAAATTGTTTGCCTACGAGCGTGCGAAAAACAGCTTTTTACGCACTCATTTTCGTGAGGAAAGGACAACTTTACCGCACGCTTTTTTGATTTGTTATTATCTTTAACATTAGAAATATTGTCAGTTTGATATTTTCAACGGTTCTTACGACACGAGAGTAAACGATGCGAGTTTTTTAAACCAATAGCAGTTAAAATGAGTTAACAGGAAATAAAACAATATTTTGGATATTTCCTCACGCTTGTTGGTAAAGTGTTGTACCTAACTCGTGCGGAAAGCATCGGTACCGCACTTACGGCTTACACAAACGACGTGCACGCCGATGCGTACGGTAAAGAATAACTTTTGGCACTTGTTTTACCGCATGCACACGACTTAGAAACCCTAGCAACACATCAATAAGACAACTTAAATATTTATTACCTATCTTAAATTAAATTTTTTGATAGAAAAGGTAATTATAGGTAAAATCTTGTACCTAACACATGCGGAAACCGTCTTTACCACCCTTAACGGCCTGACCGAACTCCGCAAGTAAATGTAGCTAATGATAAAGAATACATGTAGTAGTAATATGATGAGAAAGTTAACGAAAGAATATTAAAACTGGGGTTAACACTGAACGTGGATAAGACATAGTACTTATGTATTGGAAACGAATCAAGTGAGTTGGAGCTAGACAATGGACAAACAATATCTCCATGCAATGAGTATACTTGGGTGTCACATTTGATAAGAAAGGAACAGACTTTAACGAACTAACTAAACAGTACATGTTTAAAACGGACGTTTTAAAAACTCGCAAAAGATGACGTTTTTAAAACGTACTTTTAAGCTCCCTCAGGGTCTTAACATTTGCGTACGTAAAAAATACGTTTTAAAACGCCCTAAAAAGGAAGTTTTAAAAACGCGCAAATTAGGGCTTTTTCATAACGTACTTTTTAGGTCCCTTAGGACCCTAACCCATAAGTACCTGTAAAGTACGTTTTTAAAACGTGTCAAGAATGATATTTTAAAAAAGTGCAATTAAGGACGTTTTTAAAACGTACTTTATAAAGTTTACACATGTGGATAAGAAAAAAGTAAATTTCCAATTTAGAGTGGAGTAAAGTTATAAGGGAACTCAATACGTAAAGGACTACAAAAGGTGGCCAAATGCCTTAACTTTATGGGGTCTCTGGAACGGTTTTAAATTATCCCCTGAACGTTTTTAGGTCCTCTGAAACGTTTATTAAACGTCTCTTAAAACGGTTTTTAGACGTCCCTGGAACATTTTTTGTACGTCCTCAAAACGCTTTGGAACGTTTCCGAACGTCCACTGAAACCTTTATTAAACGTCCACAAACTTTGCAAAAGGTATAAAAAATTAGATTTAAAAAACGTCCGATAAACGTTTTTAAAACATTTTAGAAACACTCTGTGCGGACGTTTTAAAAACATTAAAGAGATCCACAAAAACGCTCCAGGGACATCTATCGAATCCTGACGGACCTAGGCGTACGTTTTTAAAACGTCCCCTAGGTCTAAAATGAACGTTTTAAAAACGTTTTTAAACGTACCAGTGTTACAAGCGAAGTCCAGAATTTTATTTAATTTTTTTTTAACTCTGTAGGTAACTTGTTTTAAAATGTTAATACTTAATAATATTAAGCTTGATCCCCACTTGTATCAAACATCATTTACTAAAATTTAGTTTTTGCTCTTTGAAAGTTAAACAACTTTAAGTAAAGTTTAGGAAAGTAGTTAATACTAGCCGGATCACCATTGGGATTATGAAAATTTAATTTTTATACAATTAGGAACTCGACGACTCAAAAAAGCGTAATTTTAAAAACATTTATCTCCTGGCTAAAAACTGTATTAAAATACGCGCAAATGTGCTCACTTTTCTTTTATTTGAAATTCCAACTTAACAGATAAAAAAGTAATTTTTATAAAATTTTAGAAAAAATAGTGTTTGACTAAACTTAAATGTGACAAAGGGGTTTGCATAATAAATGAAACAATAGGGCAATGATCTCTATCATAAGAGTGGTTTATTAAGGGTTGAAAATTATAAACAGAGGTACTTACATAAGGTTTTAACAAAAAACTAAGCTAAATGTATATGGATAAATAATTTTTTGTAGATATCTTAGAAACTAATTTTAGTATACATATATATTTGGTCAAAAATCATGATATAAAGACTATTCGGTAAAACTTTATGATAAACCCCTTTGTCTCATTAAAGTTTAGTGAAACACTATTTTTGCTATCAACAGCAGTGCTTAATTATATAATACACAGTGCTTAATTGTATAAAAATATATTTGGTGGTCCGGATATTATTGACCATTGTCCTGAGCCTTACTTAAAGTTGTTTAACTTTTAAGAAACATAAACTAAATTTAAGTACATGGTGTTTTGTAGAAGTCGGTATGCTGCAAGCTTAATGTTATAAATTATTAAAATTTTAAAACAAGTAGAAAAAAAATTAAATATATTTTTTTTAAACATATATTTTAAAATGTTAGGATAGGTTTTTTCTTAATTTTACATTATAGACCAAATAATTTTGCGTATTTTTTTTCTTTACTATTTTTTGAAAAATAAGTTTTCACAAATATCGCAAAATGCTGATTTTTTGGGCATTTGAAGCGTTATATCCAGCGAACCTCAAGGGTGATTTTGGCGGAGAATATGTAGGGTAATGAACCAGATGCTAACGAATAATTATACAAAAATCCAGCTTGCACCTATTTTTTCCAAGTTTCAGGATTTTTTCACCTAATATGACTGGGCTAATGACAGAGCATCTTTTAGTGATTTTTTACTACGTATCCAAATTTCTGAAAAGGCCCGCCGCCGTTTGGTGTGCCCCGCCCGATTTAACCCAAAACTAGTTAAAAATTAGTCTTGAAAAAGTTTTTGGAGTATTATAGGGTGTGTTTGTATAACTAATCAAATTGAACAGAAACGGGAATTAAACCCGGTACTCATATTATCTACCGGGTAAGAAACACGGACAAAATGTTTTTTGTTATAACTTTTGAACTATACTACCAATGTTATCGTTAATAGAACAGACCTAACTTTGCAGAAAATTAATAAGGCTTTCGAGCCGAAAGATTTTTTAAAATTATAAAATCTAAGGTGGTTGACAGAATCAATCTTGTCCTTTTCAAAGAGACTTATTTATTCTTGCATTCCGGAAATTTTTTGGAATACTTAAAAACGCTCTGTTTTCGTTACCCTCATGCACCTAGTTACGAATCATTAAAATTGGTTTAGTGTTTCCCGAAAAATTAATTCTGATCAATTCTGTATACATTAATTTCCTTATAAATTAATTATTACTGAACGTCTTCTATAAAATTTATAAAATCGGTTAAGTGGTTCTTTAAATAATAATTGTTATATAGCAACTGTTATTTTAATTTCTCTCTGAAATAATTTCCTTGTAAATTCACTAAACCGATTTCAATGAAAAAAAAAGAAGAATTGTGGTGATACTCGATTGCTCTTTGAACAAAACTATTAACATTTTTCGACAGTTTTAAATTCAAAATTGTGGAATAAAGTCGAATTTGTCCTTCTATGAAGGATCGCTTCTTTGTATGTTGCGAGGATTAATTTTGTTATGATTCAGGGGGTTGACCCTTCCCCCTGAAAATCCTTAGTGGCAGAAAACATCAAAATATTTTGATTAGTGGGTTTTGATAGGTCTGAGGTGTAAAATTTATTAACCAAAGGAGATTTAAAAATTGAGTAGAATTGAGTAGAATTTGTGGAAACTTTTAAATAAATTCAAAAAAAGGACGAAAAATAAACGACCGTTTTTAAAAAGTAAAGTTTTTTATGTCCGCCATCTTGGATTTTACAATGACGGCAAATTTTGTGTGATCTTTTAAAAGCAATCAATCTGTTTCATGCCGCTTTATATTTTATTAAATTCGGTTCGGCAAAAATTTATAAGGAAATTAATCCAGACAAGTTTTAGAAGGCAATCGTTAACCTGTAAAGCAATATAGCTAAAGCAAAATTAATTTTTAGGGACCTGAACCGATTTAAACGATTCATATCTCGTTGTGCGTAGCAAAGATAGAGCTTTTCTACAAACAAAAAAATATCGAAAATTTCCGTAACACAAGAATTAACGAGCCTCTTTTAAGGATCAAGTTTGATTCTGGGTGCTATCTTGGATTTTAAGATGGTGGACAAGAATATACTTTTTTTTTAGTATTTTTTGACACAATAAATATATATTGTATATTTGTTTTTTTTTACCCCAATATCATAGTATAATAACAGCAAACTTTAATATGTGGTAGAAAAATCAAAATAAGGATTTTTTTCTTGTTACATTTTGCATCAAACTCGTTGTTTTTTAGATAAATGGTGCCAAACTTAACAGCTTTTATTTTAATTTTTGTTAATAACTTAACGTTAACTTAACTTTACACTGAGAGAAGAATTTTGTAACAATAACAAACATTTTGTAACTGTTACCAAATGCGTTGCCCATATTTGGCTTATTAGATATTTGTTTGCAGGTAACAATTCATAAATTTCAACAATTGAAACAAATATTTGTTAATAAAAACAAAATCGTCTGGTAATAGTTTAAAAAAAGCTACATTAAGCACAAATATATTGTTGGTATTTAAAAATATATGTGTTTAATTATCAATATACTGTATATTTATTATAAAGATCATTCTAATTTATTATTAAATTAATTAATTATGGGTTATTATATAATTAGTAGCTGTAATTATATTTAGTTATTTTGCATTAATAAGGTATTTGTAGGTTTCACGTTCGGTTTAATAAAGAGGGTGTTCACTTTAAAACTTCCCACCCCAGATTTCTCGAAAATGATTTTTTTTTAAACATCAAAAACACGTCAATTAATTTATTAAGGAGGGCATATTTTGGCTATCTTAAAATTTTTGTAGTACACACCCCCTTTGAGGGGTACATTTTTTATGTCTTTACAAAGGTGTAACAATTTTGAAAATCTATCAATTTGTTTTTGACATATTCACTTATTTTTTCAAAGGGGGTGTGTGCTACAAAATCTGTAAGATAGCCAAAATGTGTCCTCCTTAATAAATTAATTGACCTGTTTTTACTTTTTCTCAAAAAAAAAATCATTTTCGAGAAATCTGGGTTGGGAAATTTCAAAATGAACACCCTGTATATTTCTATAGGGTTAATGGAAATAAGGAAACCAATTTTGATCACACACCTGTATTTCTTTGTGACGTTTCGACGATTCATTTTTGTCTTCCTCGGGCTACACACCTCAGCCTTATGCCGTATTCCATTGGGGAAATGAGTGCAGCACTAGTGCACAACTGGCTCGGTGTTTGCATTCCATTGACATGCACTTTTTCAGTTTTCATATTCCATTGAGGAACTTATGAATTCAGTTTTGCACTGAGTGCGGCTTTTTTGACACCGGCTCTGAGGGCTCGTGCCGCACCGAAAACTTTTTCTCGCCATTAATTTTAAACGCTTATTATTGTCGTGGGACGTAAAAATGAGTGAAAATAAGGTTGTCAGCGATTTTTTATTATTTTCTTCGCTGCTAAGTAGTAGCAGCGATGAAGATGAAGAAGAACAGTTCTGTGCAATAAAAACAATGAGAACGGAAACCCCAAAAATAAAAAACTTTATTGAAAATGTGGTTTACCGATTTAACAACAAACAGGTAAGTAGATTTGTATGGATTTGGTTGACTCGGGCCCTGGGGCTAATTTTCCGACAGTTGGGGTTTTCTGGCAGCTATGATTATAAGTAAAAATAAATGTATTTTTTAGTTCAAGAAACACTTTCGGCTCGAGATGAGCACTGCAGAATTTCTCATAAATAAATTCAAGTAGCCTCAATTTTGTCCAAAAAAAGAACAAGGGGTACGAAACCTCATTAGCGCTGAGGCACATGTACACAAGGACTGTACACAGAGCTGTGTACAGTCCTTGTGTTAAAACACCCTTACGTTTAGCTGTTAGGTTAGGTTATGTTCTTGTTGAATGGAAATTTGTTCAAAAATATTTTCTTCAAAAACTTTTTTAAACAATTTTCCTTATGAAAAAAAAATGACTTTCAAAGAAAATGTTTTTGAACAAAAAAAATTTAATAAAATGTTTTCAAACAATTTTTTGTTTGAAGGAAATGTTTTGATATAATTTTCCTTTTCAAGAAAATGTTATTGAAGTATTAATATTACTTTCGAACAAATGGATTTTGAACAACATGTTTTTGACCAAATTCCGCAAGGCAGGAAAGTTAGGTTTAGTTGAAAGAAACTTGTGAAATATTATATATGTATACAAGGTGTTTCGAATACTTATGTTCAAATTTTGGGAGCATAAAGTACACTTCTGGTTAGGGTTTTTTGAAAAACATGCGCGAAATATAGATAACTACTCTCTGTTGGTATACGAGCACAAGCCTCCATTCAACAAGGAGGTGGGCATTTTTAAAATATTCTTATTAACTTTTTTTAAATAAAATCATTATTTATTTATTTGACGAATTTTATTTATCTTAGGATAATATTTATCGGCGTGTAACTTTGAAACAAATAAAAATGGATATTGGCGTTGGCCTGATAAAACTACAGGTTGTGACATTTTTTTCAAAAATGAGATTTTTGCATAATCAATTTGCCCTATTCATATAGGATATACTATAAAAAATTACTTGCAAGAAAATGTTATATTAACGTTGCTTAAAGCAATAATAAAAAAGAAGTTCTACAGCTCATACTGGCATACCACACTAAGGTCACTATATCACGATGTTAGGAACTTCGTGATATAGTGACCTTATACCACACGAGTGCAATTTTTCATTTTCCGCGTGTTCCATTGAAACTGCACTCGGTGCAAATTTTTGACAGCACCGTTTCAGTGCCAGTGCACCACCAGTGCTGCACTCATTTTCCCAATGGAATACGGCATTAGAAAGACAAAAATGAATCGTCGAAAAGAAATAAAGTTGTGTGATCAAAATTGAAATGAATAAGGTATAGAATAATAACAGAATTTTAATATTAATAAAAAGCAAGTTGTTTTGATGAAAAATATTTATTTGTATTTTATTATAAAAATAAAAAGACCATGGATCTTTTTAAACCTGTGGAGTCTATGCATATTAACCCATATACAAATATAAAAAAATATACCCTTTTTGCAGCTTTTTCTTGAAATCCCTACAAATTTACTCTACTACAATACCTAATATATAAATAAAAAAGAACTAGATATTTTTTTTTTTATAAAATAAGGTTGCAGTCTCAGAGACATGAAGTCTGGTAAAGTATGACTGATCTGTCACATCACAATTTATTTTATGGTGGCTGGTAATCTTTGTTTTTTTTGCAAAGCTTGGTTAATGAGATATACCCACGTTTGTTCCACGTGAGATGCACACAAAATTTTGTCAAAACTGACATAAACGGATTTTACCTCACTATAAGTTGGGGACTCCACCATTACGAAAGGCAGCATGGGTAGCGCATGTTTTTTTAAAATGTTTCTCCTTTGTTCAATTATTTCCTCCACCTCCAAGTCAGTGCTGACCTGAAAAAGAAAATAAATTTTATATATTTGTAAATTTAATACAGAACCAGTGGCATATATAAAGGGGGGCCGGTGCCCCCCACTCAAAGTTAAGTTTTTTTTTAGATATTTTCCACATATTTTATGAATATAAACATAAAATAGCCTAAAATACGGCCTCATGAGGTCTTGACCCCCCCCCCCCCCCCGAAACCGTCTCGGGACACTCCCCCCCCGACATTTTTTTCTATGTACGCCACTGTACAGAACATTAAACGTTTGCTTTAAGTTTAAAGGTTTAAACCTTACATTTTTATACTAAAGGCTCTTTGCTTAAAAATCTTTAATAATTAATTCAAAGAATTGAAGCCATGATTCCAATGACATCAAATTTAAAATTATTAAAATCACAAAATACAAATATAAAGCATTCTAAAAAAAAATAAATAACACGTACTATACTTACTGCTCTTTAAATAGGATAGTTTTTGTGATTTCTAATAGGATCTGTGTGGAAGACCAATCAGCAAGATGCATGTTTTTAACCAACAAAGCCAGATTTGTTTCCATCTTTAAGCGGAAATCTGAAACAAAAAAAAAAGAGTATGAATTTTATATTAAAAACAAACAAAACCTACGCCTGTGGATACCTACTTGTCGTCAATTAGCACAGAAATCAGTTAATTAAAAATCAATCCTATTTACTGTTTGTTTATAAAGCAATCAGTTTCCACAGAACAAAAAGTTTATACAATGAATACGTTTTTTTTCTTGAAGCTATATTTCTACCTTTAAATATTTACCTTTAAAGCGTTATTCCTGATGACTTTTTATTCACTTCGACTCTTGCAACCAAAACACCATTATGATGCCATAAAAATACCCGCGTATTTAGGTCCGTATTAGTACAAAATAACAAAAACTAAACCTTGTTAGGTCAATGTTTTTCCCAAAACATGGCGTCCCCTTGATTTTTGGGCTTTCTGCGACGGTCTGTAATACAATGCTACGTAGGGCGTCGGGTCGGTTCGGTCTAGACCGCGGCCCACACGTAGGGGAGAGCGGGGCTGGTTAGGCATAGGGGCACGTTGAGACACCCCTATTAACTCGACAATTAGACGTCAGATGCCAGCGCCATCCACGTGGCAAAGTCGCCTTTGCTCATGCATTAGTCCGCAGTGAGAATCTGTGATGTGTGTATCTCCAAGGAACAGATTTTGACTTATTTTTTTTTGGCTCTGTAACGAAATAGCGCGTATCAAAATAGCGCGTATCAAAACAGCGCTTGTCAAAACAGCGCGTGTTCAGAATAGCGCGTATCAAAATAGCGCGTATTAAAATAGCGCGTGTAAAAAATGGCGCGTATCAGGTCTGCTTAGGTATATTCACCTAAACAGCTTAAGCAAGGTCAGATAAGTTATACTTACTTAACCGTTAAATAAACCGATGGCTTGCTATACTTAACACAACTCATATAGTTCGACTAAGGGGTCTCTTTCTAACATATTTTTTTTCAAAAAAAACTTCCCTGGCTTCTTTTCTGGGATCCTAGAGGGTGTGTAACCAAACCGAACCGAACCGGACGGACCTTTTTCCACCAAAAAAAATGTCACCAAGTCACAGGTCAGAATAGAAACCTTCCAAAATAAGGATCGGGAAGCTAATTTAGAGAAATAAAAAATGTTTCGGTTTGGTTCGGTTCATTTCAATTCGGTGCGGTTTGAATCGGTTCGGTTCGGTTCGGTTTGGTTACACCCTATAGGATCCCGGGAAAAAAGTCAGAAAAGTTTTTTTTTTTTTTAAATATGTTAGAACTATACTCGAACTATTTTGTAACAGCGACGTTTGTAATGGCGATCTTTCAAAACGCGGTATTTTGATACGCGCTATTTTGAATACGCGCTATTTTGATATGCGCTATTTTGATACGCGTTATTTTGAACACGCGCCATTATGATACGCGCTATTTTGATCACGCGCCGTTGTGATACGCGCTATTTTGATCACGCGCTATTTTGATACGCGCTATTTTGAACACGCGCTCAAATGAGCGCGCTATTTTGATACGCGCTATTTTGATACGCGCTATTTTGATACGCGCTATTTCATTACAGAGCCATTTTTTTTTGGACCTCGTAAGTAAATTTTTGTTATTTCGGAAAACATTTTACAGATTGTTTTGTTACACCTGCATGCCCCCATTCGGTTTTTTGTAGTTAACTTTACATATTTAGACAGAGTTTAATGAAATTATGACGATGCTAATATTTACGCAAACATGGTTGCTGACTCTCTCAATTTTGTATGTAGGTGTGGGGCTAGTTGAGCCAAAAAATTTGGGGCACGTTGGGCCACCGGCCCAGCTAACCCCATACATTTTCTAAAAACATTTTTTTTTATTTTAAGGTTAAAATCAGCATGCGTACGTATGATGGACTAAAAATCACGTCATGTAATAATTCTCGCCCTAAACAAATGTTTTAGATTGTCCGCCTCTTGAAGACTGCGACGACTTGCGCCTGTAGTTATTTATCAAAGTTACCTTTGGCAACGCTGAAACGCTTACAACTGGATTTGGGCATATTGCGGTCTCTTATTAATATATGCTACATTCTGTATTTTATCCTCTTATGGAAATTAGGCCCCCTAGATGTGGACTTGTTCACGCGGTATCTTTGTTAGTTTTGGAGATATAAAGCTAATTTCTTCACAATCCTGATTGGTGTTCTCTTGCAAACAAAAAACGATTAGTTTTTCTGTTATTGGCAGAAGTTATAAGCCAAAGATTGTGAAAAAAACAGTAAAAAAGCCGCCATTTATTTATTTATGACATCACACAGACCCTTCAACTCAAATTTGAGGCAAACACCCGGTGACTTAAAATTGTGTGATCTATTATTACCAATCGATCTAGGGAAATTTTAAAAATTCGTGCTTTTCCGAAAGCTGGCGAAAGAAAGACCAAGAATATCAACCGAAGAAAATGGTCAACAGCTATACTAACTGAAACTCCGGTTAAAGAAGAGTTGGAACGTGAAAAAAGTAAAAAAAAAGAAAAATCTGAAACCAAAAATGTCTTCATTCTCAAACAGCAAACCAAAAGAAAAATGGGTACAATGTTTAACTTACAAGTTTTGGGCCCATGAAACATGTGCTGATGCAGGGTTTAATACTTATGTTTGCTAAAACCGTAATTCCGATTCAGACTAGAGCAAGAATTAGGTTACTTTATATTGTTATTTTTTTATGAAAGTTAAAGTTTAGTATTTTATTATTATCAATAAAAATAATCTAAGAATTTCCTGTTATTTTATGTTGCATATATACAGTTCCTAATTATTCAACCATGCCCAACTTGCCCCATCGTATGTTGTTGTAGTTCGGGCCGCTTGCAAGGGTGCTAGAAAAAATTGTTTTTTAAGTTTGAATGTATAGTTTTAAAAACCAATATTTGCCTTAAACATATTATAATTGTAAAACTGGAAGTAATATAGCAATGCTTTTATTTACATTTATGTAAAAAGTGGCTCAACTAGCCCCGCTCTCCCCTACCCGAGCCGAGACGGTACAAAGTTATATTGCTCGATAATATCGCTTGTTAATAGTAACCAAATTTGTTGTGAACTTTACGAGGTAATTAATAGAAACCAATTCAGACCGTTATAATAACAAAATCACGCCATAACATTATAGAAAAAATGTTTGTTGTAATAAACACAAAGAAATATTTGCCAATATTAAGAGTATATTTATATTTGGGAAATTTTAAGTATTAATAACAAAGACGTTCTGTTACCTTAAAAGAAAGAGTATTTTGGTTATGGTTAATATAAGGCAATTAATATTTAAAAAAACATCAAATTATTAAAGAAACAAATGAAATATTATTTATAACTAAACACTTTAAAAAAGGTTTGTTACCAATAATTAATGATATTTGCTTTTAACATTTTTTAATGAGCACAACAAAAATCAGGTTTACCAAATATTTGTTAATAATAAAATCGGTTTCTTTTTCAGTGTAACTTCCTTAAAAATTACAACAGAAAATCGAGATTTTTGACATATGATAACAGGGGTAATATTTAAATGGTAAAATTATTTTAAAATAAATAGAAATACTCAAAATTATTATCGAAAATATGTTTTTTTTAACAAACTTTAAAAAATCTGTAAAATGTACTGCTAATATTAGTATTTTATGTTTTTATTAAGGGACCTTTAGACATATACAAAAATCTATTAAATTTTGTTTTTGTGTAAATTCAATTAAATTAAATTTATTAGCTCATAAAAATATTAATTCTTAAAAGAATTGATAAATTTATACCCATTCCAAAAATTATTTGGCCACACTGTATCCTTAACCTATCTATATTTTCTTGGAAAAAAGCAATAAAATATTTTTAAATAGTATTAAATTTATTTAACGTTGTTCAAATAGTCATTTTAAAAATTCATCGTTTTTCCCTACTCTCCAAACTTAACAAATGCTATAACTTGGCCAAAAGTTATTTTAACTTTTTGTCTACTTTGGACCTTCCGCACCATTTCTTAAAGATTGATTACTCATTTAAATTACACCCTGTATTTTAGGTATCAAATTCTAATTATATTTTTTAAAAGGCCAAAGCCCCAAAGTGGGTTTCCATTTCCTGTTTACTGGGTATCCAATCTGAAGGCCTGCGTATCCAAATGGATACAGAATATAGTCTAAAAAGATGCCTTGCCTAATGATGCTAACGGTTGTTTTAGTTTCTTGCAATTTTGCAAAGCAATATTTTGCCTCACAGCATTGTCTCACAGTTACTTAAGAATTAATCACGTACCTAGGTAATAATATCTATATGTTAGGAGTAAAGTATAGTATTGTGTGTGTCTCTTTTAATGTCGCGCTATTAGATTTTATACAATTTGACTTGAGAGCCTTTGGTCACCAAGGCCTCTGCGGCGGCAATTTTCTCAAAATGGCGCCCGAAAAATCATAATATAACTCTATAAATACTTTCAAGGCCATCGGACCTGCAAAAAGCAAGATTTATCCAAAAACCACTATTACTGAATTTTTCCATTTAAATTAAAGGTTTTATTTATGCATCCTGGAGGGCACAAAACTAGCATTAGCGCCCTGGAGGGTGTTATAGTATATTATATACAAAGGGATATAAAAGTGGTACTTTATATCCCGAGGCGAAAAGTTTGTAGACTGACTAATTTTCGCACTTTTTAGTTATTTGTTTGATGTTTTTTGAGGTTTTGTCGAATTTTTTTGGATTGTTACTTTGTCTGATCAGTCAATTTTTATTCCGATTTTTGAAGTGTAAACTTCTTTAGGCGCGTTTAGCAGTTTTTGTGGGTAGTGAATTGAACTGAGCCGTCAGGCTCGGCTATGTAACGCTCATTCGGGTAAAGTAGGCTCGAGTCGACTAACTGTGAGAGGAACATTCAGCGAGCGATATGATGATGCAGATGAAGGCCAGTATTATTAATTTCGCCTTGTTGAAGTTTACACTTCTGCCGTGTGGTCTAAAGCACACACAATTTTTTTATTGATTACCTTCATCCCTAAAAATCGGGATAAAAAGTAAACTTTATATGCCAAAAGGACAAAAAATAATTTTCACATCCGCAACAGACATATATATATTAACAAGGATCAATGCACGTAGGCTGTCCAATCATTATTATTTATATAGTTTTATACGTCTGTTGTAGAAGATAAATTAACTCTAGCGCCATATTTTGATAAAATATATAGGTGACAAAAGAGTGGTAAATCTGAGAACTAAAAGGAGTTTTCGAATATAATAAAATACAATTGAAGGGCTTATTGTAATAACGTGATATGCCACAAGTAAAAAGAAATGAGTTATTGAACTTATAAATTTATATCTGAAATATTTTTATTAAGTTAATTAGGTATCTTTCTAACTAACGTGTTTGAAAGAGAGACAAAAACAACTGGCTTGTCAAAAAAAAATCTGTATTTATGTGGCTTATCATGTTATTACAATAAGCCCTTCAATTATTCTTTTGATTACTTATTTCCTGTTCGTACAAAAAAATCTTGTTTGAACCAATGGCATGGCGTAAAGAAAACTTTTGCCTTCAGCCTCCTTGATGCCTTGCAGCTCGTGCATTAACAGTCGGCCTTGGGCAAAAATGTTATTCTTCACGCCCTTGGTACAAAAATAATTATTTTGTTGTAATCATGTTTGTTAAAAAATCTAAATCGACCCCTACCCTTTCTAGAACCGTCCCTGATTTGACTGATACGTTTAAATATTTAGTAAAGTACGATTTGAAATATTTAAATCATCATTGTTTCTATTATTTTGTTCTCTTTCACACGTCAAAGAAAAAAAGGAAAAAAGCAATGATGGATAAAAATTCAAATCAAACTCAATCATAATAAAAACGTAGGTTTTATTATTAAGCTTCGTACAGACCTGAACATTTCGATGAACATTGAGTCGCGCTACAAGCTAAATGCCGAATCAAGCACTAGTTTGGACGGGCCATGACAGCGTTCGTAATTAAGTCCGCGAATCCTAGCCATTCGGCGACCATCGGTTTGCGGAATTTCCATCGCTTCTCGGTTTTTACCCAAAGATGATGCGCGAGTAATATCCCTGGAATAATAACATCTCATCTTGTTTGTAATAACAAATATATTGCTGACGCCGTACATTGAAGTTTATATATGCACCCAAATGGTCTAATTAGGTATCATTATACTTTTACAAGTTGTATTGGTCATTTTAGTTATAAGTATTTTTTGTAGTCTTTTCAAATAAAAAGTTTTTTAAAAGCTACGTCACCGGACTTCGTATTTAATTGGCGCTGCGAACAGGATAGTGCGATTTCGTCCTTTATCGGTTTTCCGTTGTACGAAAGTGACTTTTAAGTCTTAGTGCGCTATTCAAACCGAACTTTACGTCCCGTACGAATTGTGAACTTTTTCTTAAAAGAAAATACCTTTTACGACGTCGAACGTAAAGAAGTGTTGTGGAATAAAGCCTGGAGTTGAAGCTAGTGACGTCTACCGTGTTGTATGAGTCCCGCCGAAGCCAAAAGCCTAACCAACGACACATCCCTACTGAGCCCGGTGTCATAGGCAGAAAAGCTAAAGTCAACCCCCATTTATAGGATTCCTTTTGGTGGCGTAACCTCTACAGAACAAGCCTTATGGATTTATCCTCGATTGTTATGTAAGTTTTTTTTGACTTTCTTGATGCCTAGGCGATTAAAGAATATTTTAGAAAAGAACAAAACAAAACTAGGATTAGGAGCAGAAAATAAGAAAGAAAACGTTAAAACTGAAATTGAAAACTATCTAGCAAGTTTGAAGAAACCGTCTTTAAATTTAAATTTTGAGCAAATAAGTAGTTTGCAAAGTAGTTTAAGAAATTTAAGTGGTCAGTCGACATCGAGACTAGACACTCAACAGCAATTAGAAAGTATAGAAGAAAGTTTAGAAGAAAATACTGAAAATAATTTAGAAAATAGATTTTTAGAAAATTTTGATTCTTTAAATTTTGCAAATTTAAACACTAGTTTTAACAGTAGTTTAAGTAGCGTTAGTAGTAACCAATTAGATAACACTTTACAAAACGAAGAACTTTCTAACACAATGGAAAATCTTAAATTTTACACGTCATTGTTGCCCACATTTGATGGCAGTCAATCCCATTTAGAAAGTTTTTTGATTTCTGTACAAGAATTTTATGAACTTTATTTTGGTAATTCTATTGAGCAACAAAAATTGGTCCTGTCTGCCATAAAATCGAAACTGGTAGGCAAAGCTCAAAATTTTCTATTAGAAAGGCCAGATTTAAATACTTTTGAAAAAATTAAGTTAGCTTTAAGACAAAAATTTGGTGATCCAATTAATCACGAAATTTTGATGCAAGAACTTCAGTACATTAAAATTGACGCAAACGAAGACATTTTGCAGTTTATCGATAGACTTAAGGCCTTTTGCCAAAGAATTTTTGGAAAAATTCAATGTGAAGTAGCAGATAACGCACAAAAGTTACTGCTTATATCTCAAGTAGAAAAAGTATCTGTTTTAATTTTGACCGCAAACTCCCCAGACTCTTTAAAAACGCTTCTTATGCTTAAAACTCCTGCAACTTTAGACGAAGCCTACAAGGACGTCATGAGTAATAACATAGTAGAAGCGCAAGTCAATTTTACAAGTAATAACTCGAACTTGCACAAAGGAAATAATTCATTTTTAAAACCCAACAATAACTTTAGACAAAACCAAAATTTTAATCGCAACCCCCAAACTAATCAAATAAGACCAAAACCACCCCAACAACGTTCTAACCCGTTTATGCAACCTTTTTCGAACCCTCAGTTTACCAGACAATTTAATTTTAATCCACCTTTTAACTCTCAATTTAGACAACCTAACTTTAATTTTAATCAACCTAGACCTTTTCAAAATCAACCTCAAAATTTTCAAAATTTTGGAAGACCAACTAACGCCTTCGCCCCACAAAATAAACCCATTTTAGACAAGCCAACCCCTATGTCGACATCAACAATTGGTCCGTCAAGGCAACACTATCAAAGACCCCCATACAATCGACCTTCAGGAATTTTTAAACCCTCAGGATTTTTGACAAATGTAGAAACATACCCAGAACAAACTTACGAACAAAACTACGAACAAACCTACGAACAAACCTGTGAAAATCAAACTTACAATAATTATAGTGAAGAAAACCCTGACTATTTTTACGATCCTCATTTTTATAACGAAGAACCCACTAGCCAACAAGAAAACTGCTCTTACGAACATAATTTACAAACAAACGCCGCAAGCGAAAATTTTCAGGAAACAGCCTTGGATCCCCCGTCGACTTAAATAACGTTGCCCGACAAATCGAACTACCATATTTTTATTTACCAAAAACGCAAATAACAATTCTTATCGATTCAGGAGCCTCAGACTCTATAATCTCCCCAAAAATAGCCAAAATGTACCCCGATAATATATTTTTTGAACCTTTTGAAGTAACTGCCTGCAGAAAGACATACAAAGAAAATCAAAATTTAAAATTAAATTTATTACAAGAACTAGGAATAAACGAAAATTTTAAAATGCGTGTTTTAGACTGGCATAAGGACTTTGATGCATTAATAGGCTCAAGAGACCTTAAAAATTTAAACGGTATAGTCGACTTTGAAAATAGAATATTAACTTTAAACAAAATTAACATTCCTTTTTCGTTAGCCTACAACGAACCTTTAAAGCAGCCGATTCAAAATTTTCATGTCAATTCCTTGATAGTCCCTGTCAATTACAAAAAAGGCACTGCACTTTTGCCCTCTTTTTCTATAAATGATCACATTATTCCCGACAGTCTCGTAAAAATCGAAAACGGTTTTTGCAAAATCCCCAATCCAAACCCAAACGTCAATATTAACTTTCACGATCGAGTCAAGGTCATACCTCAAGAACAATTCGATATAATTGACCCCCCTAATCAATACAACACAGCCTTCGACCCTGACACACAATTAAGACTAGATCATCTCACGCCTCTTGAAAAATCTAAAATTTTGCCTCTTTGTAAGGAATTCAAAGACATTATGTATAACGAAAATTGTGACCTTTCTTTTACAAGTCAAACTAAACATTTTATCCGCACGACAAACGACCGTCCTATCTATGTTAAATCTTTTCGACATCCTCCAGCAATGAATGCTGAAATTCAAAGTCAAATTCAAAAGCTTCTTGACAATAAAATCATTCGTCCCTCCATTTCTCCCTATTCTGCACCTGTTTGGATAGTTCCAAAAAAAGCAGATGCTTCTGGAAAGAAGAAATTTAGGTTAGTCATCGACTACCGCCGCTTGAACGATGAAACTATTGAGGACAAGTGGCCTCTTCCAAGAATAGACGAGATCCTGGATAATCTAGGAAAATGTACCTACTTCACGACCCTTGACCTTGCCCAAGGTTTTCACCAAATAGAAATGGATCCTAAATCCATCGAGAAAACTGCTTTCACAGTTAATAACGGCCATTTTGAATACTTGCGCATGCCTTTTGGCTTAAAAAACGCCCCCGCCACATTCCAAAGAATGATGGACGAAGTCCTTAGGGACTACCTGTACAAATTCTGCTTTGTCTACATGGATGACGTAGTCATATTTTCAAAATCTTTATCAGAACACATTGATCATATTAGAATCATATTTAAAAAATTAAAAGAAGTAAACCTAAAAATACAGCCAGACAAATCAGAGTTTCTACAAAAAGAAGTTGCATTTTTAGGGCATATCATAACGCCGGAAGGTATTAAACCGAATCCAATGAAAATCGACGCGATCATACGTTACCCTATACCTAGAACACAAAAAGAAATAAAATCTTTCTTAGGTCTCGTAGGATACTACCGCAGATTCATAAAGAACTTTTCTAAAATTACATTTCCTCTCACGCGATGTCTACGAAAAGGGAGCGAAATTAATATTAAAAATCAGGAATATCAAAATGCTTTTCAAAAATGTAAGGAACTTATAACAAACTCTCCCGTTCTTCAATATCCCGACTTTACAAAACCCTTTATACTTACGACAGACGCCTCAAACATAGCTCTAGGCTCTGTCCTTTCGCAAAATAATAAACCGATCGCATATTACTCCAGAACTTTAAATTCAGCCGAGAAAAACTACTCTACTATAGAAAAAGAACTCCTTGCTATTCTAGAATCAACAAAACACTTTAGACCTTATCTTTACGGACAAAAATTCACCATAGAAACCGATCACAATCCATTAGTTTGGCTGTCAAAAATTCAAGAGCCAAACTCCCGTTTAATTCGTTGGAAACTTAAACTAGAGGAGTACAACTTCGAAATAAAATACAAAAAAGGCAAAGAAAATGTCGTTGCTGACGCACTCTCAAGAATAGACATCAACACCCACGAAACAAATGACGTCATGTTTATATCCCCTAACGTCGATCACTCAGTTGCGGACCTAACCGATTTTAATCTCTCCGATTACGTCATTAACGAAATTTACCAAGAAACACAAACCAACCTAACTCGCCTTAATGAAATGACAAAACCATCTACATCAAACTTAAATCCTTCTCAACCAATTGAAACTGACAAAGTTCAGAATGATAACGACTCTGACGTCACCGTTCACTCGAACAACGACACAGACGGAAAATACCTACCGATTTCAGAATTACCCCTAAATTACGCAACTAATCGATTAATAATCGATTACGGTAAAGAATACAAACATTTCCATACAAACCCGTTTAAGAAAAATCATAACTTTGTGCGAATAAACAAAGATCAGCAACAAGGATGCATTCTTAAAATCTTAAAAGAAATAGTAAAACCCGATTCACTTTTCACGGTTTATATCCCAAATAATGAACTCAAACTCGAATTTCAAAGAATAGTTAGCTCAATTTTAAACCCTCATGCAAAACTTATTTTTTCAAACATTTATGTAACAGATGTCATTAATACCGAACAGCAAACAGAAATAATAGCAAATTACCACAAATCTAATCATAACGGCATAACTGAAACCTACAATCATTTAAAACAAAAATATTATTGGCCTAAACTAAGAGACTCTATTACCAACTTTATAAACACCTGCGAAATATGCCTACAGAATAAGTACGAAAGACACCCTTACAAAATAGCATATGAAGGACCCTTATTGGCCGAAAAACCTTTTAAAACTCTTCATATGGACGTTTTTCGATTTTCAAATTGTCAATTTTTAACTATCATTGATTCATTTTCAAAATATGCACAAGCTTATTTTATCTCCGATCGAAACGCCGTTACTATTCTTAGCAAATTAAGACATTATTTTTCCCACCATAACACCTGTCAAAAAATTGTGACAGATAAAGGAACTGAGTTTGACAACAATCTCCTTAAAGAGTTCTGTCAACTATTTTGTATCGATTTACATTATACAACACCCGCTAACTCCTCTTCTAATAGCCCCATCGAAAGGTTACATTCAACTTTGTTAGAAAAATTACGTATCTTGAAAATGCAAAATCCCGATGAGACACCTCAAAACATAATGACGTCAGCCATCTTAATATATAACCAAAGTATTCACTCTACTACCGGTTGTTCCCCCTTTTCTATTTTATATGGCCCTTATGTGAACGAACCAAACATAAATAACGACCTCACTCTTTTTGAACAATATAATGAACAACGAAAGAAAGAACTAATACCTTTTCACGATCAAGTTTTCAAAAAAGCATATCAAAAACAGTTACACACCACACAAAAACAAAATAAAAACACCGAAGAGCCCCCTCAAATTCAAAAAGATCAAACTATCTTTAGAAAAAACACCCTTCGAAATAAAATGAATCCCCAATTTATCCCTACCAAAGTAACTAACGTCAATAAAAATGTTATAACTGGTATCTCAAAAACTAAACCAATTAACACACATGTCAGAAAAATAAAAAGACTCAGGAAAAAACCTAAATCATTCCAGGTTCCTGATCCTGTCCCTCCTGACATTGACGAACCTCAACCAGGCCCTTCAGGTCAATAGATTGGACAATAATGGATTCTACACCGAAGAAATCTCTCCTTCTTTAGTTGTAAGCCATTATCATACTATGTACATACCTTTTAATATGACAAAAATTAAAACGTCTCTAAGCCAACTTTTTACTACTAATTCCCTATTTTTATCCCCTTTAGTCAATCAAGTTAATAATACTTTATTAAAAATACAATTTCAATTCCTTGAATCATGCTTAAACGATACGTACAATACTTATGAAAAACTAAATTCTTTAGAAAACAATGAACTTAGAAAGAAACGTGGTTTATTCAACCTACTGGGAAGCGGTATTAAATTTGTCACAGGAAACCTAGATAATACCGACCTAGACACAATAACGCAGAACTTACAAATACTGAAACAAAATCAAATTAACACGATGCACAAGATAAATGACCTTAGTTCATTTGCCGGGAATATTATAAACAAATTCCAGGAAAATGTAAACATTATAAATAAAAACGCAAAATGCATTCGCTTCGAAATTTTAAAATTGAATAATGAAATCACGTTATTACTCAGTATGCAAAACCAAATTTTACAAATCTCAAAACTAAACAAATTTTTGGAAAAAATGCTGAGAATGATATCTTTTGCGCATCTGCAAACTTTAGATTTAGAAATTTTGAATGTCAATGAAATTAGGGAAATTTGGCAATATTTGACAGCTCATTATCCAAAAAATTCTCTATGGCCACTAAAACACCTGTCAGAATTAACTCTTATATGTAAAACTGGCCTTATTCTGTTAAAAGATATGTCAATCATTGTAGTGAAAATACCAATCTTTGAAAAATATTCTTGTAGTCTTAAGATAGTTTATCCAATACCTAATAATGAATCAAAAATATTAATTAGCCCCAGTAAATACTATTGTAACAATTTATGGTATCAGCAATGCTCTGAAATTAACTCAAATTGGATTTGTTTCAACCCCATTGCACATAGTTGCCTTTTACCAAAAAATTGCCCTTTCGCCACAGTAAAAAATAATTTTCAAATTCACACTTTAACTTATAAAAGTGGTCTACTTTTCTGTACAAAAAACTCCGAAACAATTTACGAAAATTGCTTCCAGTTTCAGAAAACCACACTTCAAAACTGTTATCTTATTAACAGCCAGTGTGACATAATAATTAATCAAAATAAATATTCATTATCAATAAATAACATTTCTGTTTCATTGCCAGATATAATAAAGCTTCCTGAAACAAACTTGTCTATCAATTTGCAGATAAGACATTTAGAAAACCCGCAAAAATGCAGGAAGACCTTTTGGATCCTTTAGTCCTACAGGAACTTAATTTTGAAAGCCAAAATTACATTATCTTAACTTTATGTTTGGCAGTAATCTTGATATTTATTTTTATTTTCTATTTTTGGCGAAAACAAAAAACCTCAAAGACAAAAAATATTCCCTTAAGGGTTCTCCAAAAACTCATCAACGAGGACGTTGACGAAACTAAGGGTGGAGGAGTAATATCCCTGGAATAATAACATCTCATCTTGTTTGTAATAACAAATATATTGCTGACGCCGTACATTGAAGTTTATATATGCACCCAAATGGTCTAATTAGGTATCATTATACTTTTACAAGTTGTATTGGTCATTTTAGTTATAAGTATTTTTTGTAGTCTTTTCAAATAAAAAGTTTTTTAAAAGCTACGTCACCGGACTTCGTATTTAATTCGCGCGAATGGGTTCGTTCGGGGCTTATTGTAACTGACTGATTTTTGTAAAAAAGGTTAATCATAACAAAAACATTTCATGTAAAAAAAAGCCAAGTACGTGAAAGTGGTATTCCGGAAAAAGAATTCAGATAAATGTAAAGCCAAGTTCTCCAATACAAATTTCAAAATAAATGGTTCTTACTAGTTTGGAAATGTTTTTTTAAACTTTGCTATTCCAGCCAAACTTCTTCACGTTCAATTTAGCAGTGTGCCTAAGAGTCATTTGCAGCCGTAATAGCCAAGTTTAGAAAAACATTTCCAAACTAGTAGGAACCATTCATTTTGAAATTTGTATTGGAGAATTTGGCTTTACATTTATCTGAATTGAATTATTGGGCTTTTTTTTACATGAAATGTTTTTGTTATGAATTCACTGCTTTTTTAAAGGATTTGAAAAATACTTAAGTTTTACAGTAGTATATGCGGGATATTGTTCAAAACTTTTGCAATGCCTTATTAAAAATAATGAGGTTTTTTTATATTTTCCTATGGTTTTATCACAGTTCCTATCAGCCTTCTAAAGCTCAGCTCTCTAGTGTTCCTGATAAGTAGGCAATGTTAATTTTACAAAACTTTACATTTATAGGGGAAGAAAGTAAATTAAAATTTTGGTGTTTTTAAATTTCTTCCTATAGTTTTATCATAGTTCCTATCAGTCTTCCAAAGCTCAGCTCTCTAGCATTTCTGGAAGTGGACAATGCTAATTTACATAACTCTACATTTATAGGGGAGGGAGGTTAATTAAACTTTGAAGTTTTTTAATTTTCTTTTATAGTTTTATCATAATTTCTATCGGCCTTCCAAAGCTCAGCTCTTGAGCGTTTCTGGAAGTGGGCAATGTTAATTTTACACAACTTTACATTTATAGGGGAGGGACGTAAATTAGAATTTTGGGGTTTTTTAACTTTTTCTATAGTTTTATCATAGTTACTAACGGCCTTCCAAAGCTCAGCTCTCTAGGGTGTCCGGAAGTGGGCAATGTTACTTTTTCATTACTTTACATTTATAGGGGAGGAAAGTAAATTATAATTTTTTGGGTTTTTAAATTTGTTTCTATAGTTTTATTATGGTTCCTATCAGTCTGCCATTTCTGGAAGTGGGCAATGTTACTTTTACATACCTTTACATGTATAGGGGAGGGGAGTAAATTCGAATTTTGTGGTTTTTTGGTTTTTTCCAGGGGTTTGGTCATAATTTCTATCAGTCTGCCAAATTTCAGCTTTGTAGCATGTCTGGAAGTACAGTAGAATATTTATGATCTATACATGAGTGAGTGAGTGAGTGGCATTTTCGACGTTTTTTGAAATTTCGTAACTACTTTACTGCTTTATGGAATTCCATGAAACTTAGAGGGGTTATTAACTCCATGAAGATCTACGACTGTGCAAATAGGTCAAGTATCGGCTGAACTGTTTCAAGAAAAGATGGTACGGCGCGCGAACTTGGCGAGGCACTGCCGAGCCCTCAGATTTTTTTGACAAATAAATCGGTTCTGTAAGGCTACTAAAAATTTGGGAAAACAATACAAAAAACTGTCTCTTTATAATCTTTTATTACAACAATATTAAAAAAAATGATCAAATCAGACGCCGGTTGGTTGATGCGCCGTGTAGGCGCTCAACATGGATGAAACATGTCGATGATTGTGCAAATCAAAAGAAAATATGAAGAAGAGGGAAATGTTCGGCGAAAACAAGGCTCTCTGGCTTGATCAAAATCAACGAGCTCCGGTCATGTTATTAGCAAATTAAAGAAATGTAGAAAAAAAAAACAATGTTTAATACCGTGTCATTGCACTATCGGCCTGGATAATACTTGCTAGTCTTCTAGGCATTGAATTTGCTAAATTTTTTAACAAATTTCATCAGGTGGCATGCTCTAGAAAAAATTTCTGTTCAATAAATGCATTACATTAGCAAGTTTACCAACTAGATTTAGTGGCATTGGAATACGAGATGTTGAAGTTTTCTCTTATCCTTCTTTTCTAGGATCAGTGAATAACACCAATGTTCTAATCAAAGATATTCTTCCAGACTATATTTATGAAACTAGTAATTTAGAATATGCCCTCGCTTTAAACAAATGGATGAACTTATGCAATTTATCTACTTTGCCCTCTCCATCTTCGAATAACCAGAAAGATTTTGACAACTTAATGTGTAAATATATGATATCAAATAAAATTCATAACACAAAAGATATAAAATCAAAAGCCCGTCTTCTGGCCCTTCAAGAGAAAGAAAGCAATGCATGGCTCAACATTTCGTATTTCCGTTGCTCTTCGCTTGAGTCAACGGGCGTGCGAACAACATACCCAAGGACTATACCTGTGTATAGTTCTTGCAACATGCCAGCATTTGTGGATATTTTGGGTCATCATGGCCTGAGCTGTCCAAATAGTGCAGGTAGGTTAGTTCGTCACCGTTTTTTAAATGATATAATACATCGATCATTGACTGCAGCTAGGAATCTCTAGAAGTGACGGAAAGCGGGCTGATGGTGTGTCGTATTTTTCGTGGATAGAAGGCAAACAATTAATTTGGGATGCCACCTGTCGCGACACCTTACCGAATTCTTATATGTTAAAAACAAGTATTAGAGCTGGAGAAGCTGCTCTTATTAGTGAGCAACAAAAAAAACAAAATATAAAGAACTTTTAGACAAATATATTTTTATTCCGTTTAGTGTTGAGACGATGCAAGGCGACTGGTTAGTGATATTTCTGAAAAACTTAAAAACTTTTGTAACAAATCACTGGAGCTTTATTACCCAGTTGATTAGCTTAGCTATTCAAAGGGGTAATTCTGCATCGATTCTTGGAACCCTCCCAGAACAAAGAGGTTTGGAGGAAGTTTTTTATTCTATTCAAAATTAATCGTGTAATTTTAAATATAGTTTATTAAATACAAGTTATTTTATTTAGTTATTATTGTTGCTATTTTTTAATGATTAATATTATTACCTTGGGTACGTTCAGATTGAAACGTCGGGCGAGACGCCTTGCCGAGCGAATGACGTCATGGGTAAATCGCCGGACGTCTTGCCTTTGTGAACGGTATGGATGTAAAAAACATAACCTTAACATATATATATTTTTTTAATTATTGATAAATTTGATGAGATTTAGAAAATTGTTACAGTTTATTTAGTTAACATAAACACAAATAAGTGTTTTTTTTGTTTTGAAAAATGGAAATAGACAGTCTTTAGGAGTACCCGACTTTTGGTGGCTGACAGAGTTATATTAGAGAAATAAAGTTTTGTTTTAGATTTAAAAGTTGTGTTTTCTGTAAATTTATTTTCTTTGTTGTACAAGCAATACAGGTTTTAATTTCCTCTGCTCAACACTTTCAAAGGAAATAAATAAATTTGAAAATTAATAGTTATATGTACATACATGTGCAATATAATATAATAGTGTATGTTAGTGAGAATGCGAAAGAAGACAAATTCTCAAAGTGTTTGCTGGGGCGTTGAGAGATCTTTAATTACATTATATCAAACCTCTTTATATGGTTACATTATCTACTATTAAATAAAGAATACAAATATACAGTGGCGCACCCAGGAATGTGTCTTGGGGGGGGGCCCCGACAGCTACAAAGCGCGCCCTCAAAAAAGTGGCGGCCAAAAAAAAAAAAAAAAAAAAAAAAAAGGTCGTCATGTCTTTTCGCAACTACGCCACAGCTTGGGCTTGGGAGGGGCCCGAAGCCTCCTGATGTCAAATTTTAAGGTATTTTTCATGTTTTATCATCAAATATGTGGAAAATATATTAAAAATCTAAGGCTTGGGGGGGGCCCGGGCCCCGGGCCCCCCCCCCTGGGTGCGCCCTTGAAATATACATAGTTTAAATGTCTTTTATTTTAATTTAAAAGCACAAAGTAATATCTAGGTATAATATTATTTATATTCCTATAACAATTTGTCCAAATAAAAATCCATTCTCTACATTCTCCTAAGTAGAAACTAAACAGTCAAAATGAAATTCTGTAAAGGATCCATTTGCATCTGAAAGAGTGTTTTCCTAAAAGGAGTGCCGCTGCAAGAGGATTCTGCTTGAAAAACTGCTTGATACTCTAAAAACAACTCACACTGCCAAGGGTTATTCCTAAGGCAATTGTCTTCATTGCATGGAGTGATGTGAAACCTGTAACCAATACAGTTTTGAGGGTATTTTTTTTCTGCCAGCTGATTATGGTAAAATGGAGCTTTAAAACAAGGCATTAACTTTATCCATTGTGCTATGTTACTATGGGTAAACCATCATGCATACCCTAGCAAAAATCCCACAAAGAAAAATACTCTGTCAATCTATGGGCACCTAAGCTCACAGTAGGTACTATAGTTATAGTGTGCGTGTGAGCTAATATAACTAAAAACTGAAATATATTGCCTTTCGTTTGATACCACACAAGCCATGTTTTTACTTAAACTCTAATTTTTGAAATCTACCCCCACCATTTTTCCAAAAAACTGAAATGTAGTTTGTTTAATTCCAGACTTAATTACCTTTTGTTTGATATCACACACGCCATATTTTTACTTAAACTCTAATTTTTGAAATGTACTCCCACCCTTTTATTTAACTTGCGTTCGGTGGATTTTGTTCCTTTTTAAATGGGACCATCTCGACCGAAAACCCAGCCTAGGTACCAAATTTCATTCAAATCGGGCAAGCGGTTTTTGAGTTATGCGCGTTGGTCGTTACAGACATACAGACAGAACAGACAGACAGACACACGGCGCGACAAAAAAGTTTCAAAATCATCTGAAACGCAAAGATATATAAAAAATTTTTAAATCAGCAATTTTTTTTTCTCGAAAAAATTAGGATTACCATAGCTCTCACTACTATAGTATAGTAGTAGTGTAAGATAATAGGTAACTAAATTTAATGTTTTCTATACGGGTTGGGCAGAATTTCCGAAGTTGTGGTGATTTTGATATAAATTGGTACGATTAATAAACTTATGAAGACATTTACAAAAATCATATTTTTTTTTGCGGCGACGTAATATATGCGGCGTCGCGACGCTTTCAAATTTGACGTGACATTGATCCAGATTTTCTGAAATAACTTAATAACTACATTAGGTAGGACAGTTCTAATTTCACTTTTTGACAGACAATGAGTGTGCCTTTCTAACAAGGTATTACACTTTGGAAGCGTGATTAAGTTCCATTAAATAAAAATTGTTAAATTTAGTTTTTATCAAAATTTACATTTTTGTATTTTTCCTTAATTTTGGTTTATCTGAAGCGGTTAAGTGGTTTTAGGGGTGATTTTGGGTTTGGTTGCAAACTAAGGTTTCTTTTGAGTCTGCCTATAAGAATATATTATAACTTTTTCACTTGCAGGAACTGATGCAAAAATTTTTTGAATTTGGTAAAGTCAGTTTTTTTATAGAGTCCATGGATTTCGCTCATAACAAAAACATTTTTTTACTACACTTTATTTTGAACTATTTTTTTCTTAAGTTTTTATTATTATGTTTTAGAATTTAAAGAAAATTTAAAAAAATATATTGTAGTCCAAAAAAATAGTCAGGGAGTTTGGGGATTTAATCCAAACACAAGAAATGATACTTTAAAAATCCTTGAATTTTGAGTCAATTTTGGCACCTCTTCATTCATGTCCATGGGATTCTTATATTTCCCGGGTGATTTTGTTCCTCCAAAAGAATTTACTTTCCCAAGGAACAAGCTTTCAAAATTTCTGTAAATCTCCAAAAACCATATTGAAGTTTTCATGCCATTTGCCCCCAAAAACAGCTATTTTTAGAGAATCTATAAAATCCCAAAAAAACAAGTCATTACTGTTATTAACTTGCTGTAGATCTATGACTTGAACTTAACTAAGAAATTTTTGTACTTCTATTATATAAAGCATTCAGTTTTTTTAATTAGTGGGGGTCCTGACCATATACTATCAGCCAGTTTATTAAAATATCGGGTGAAGCAAAAAAAAACGAAAAAAAAATTTCTTTTTCGTTATAACTCTTGAACTATGCTACCGATTTTATTGAAAAAACAGATGGTTGCAGGAAATGAATCAAGATTTTAAGAAAAAATAATTTATCCACAATCTTGAAATTACAAGATGGAGCACAAAATCATGCTAAACCCTTTAAATTTGCTTGTTGAAGTGTAAACTTCTTTAGGCGCGTTTAGCAGTTTTTGTGTAATGTAACGCTCATTCGGGTGAAGTCGGCTCGAGGTGACTAAAAGGCCAGTATTATTAATTTCGACTTGTTGAATTTTACACTTCTGAAGTGTGGTCGTAAGTTTACACACTTTTTTTTTATTTTTATGTTCCAGATCTTTTTTTAGTTTTTTCTTTTAATTTATAAAAAAATCTTATTTGTGCCACGCACGGACGAGTTACGCATTACGAAAATCAGTTGGATTGTTCCAAAAAAATGAATTTTTGTTTTAACCTTTATTGTACAGATTTCAATTCTGTCTCCATTCATTTCCTAATAAATTAATTATTACTAAACCGATTTTCCTCAAATAAAAAGTATCAAGGCAAAAATTAATTGCGCTTTAAAGGTCCCTATCGAAATTTATCACCTTCTTAAAATTCAAGATGGCGGTCAGAATCAAACTTAACCTTTCAATTAGGCTTAGCAGTTTTGGAAGTATTAATTTTTATTTTAACCATTGATAGGGCAAAGATGTTTCACAAACTATACGATTGCCTAATTTTGTCTGCATTTCCTCACAAATTCATTAAGACTAAACCGATTTCAATTAAATGAAAAGTATCATAGTGAGAATCGATTGCTCTTTGAGCATCACCATAGCAACTTTTGTCAATTTTTAAATCAAAGATGGCCGACTAAATAATATTTGTCTTTATGAAGGATCGCTATTTTTTGTTGCGAGTAAATTTCACCCCCTATGGATGTTAACAATGATGCTTTTTTGTTCATTAGAAGCAGTTCATTAATAAGGAATTCATAAGCAAATAAATGCAAGCAGAATTAAAAAAGCAAACAAGAAATCCATCCCAATTTTTAGGCTCATAGATTTACAATAAAACGAAAAATTTATTAAAAAATTAATAACACCACTTGCAAAGTGCAATTCACCCTATTAAAATCGAACATTTTAAAGAATTCTATGATCAGGAGAGGCATCAAAATAGGCGGCCAATACTCCAGCCCCGGACCTGAACCATAATTATAAAAACATGTTATTTAACATTCTCTAGTTTCGGTTTGTTATTACCGAAATAGAAAAGAAATACTTATTAACTTAGATATTTTTAAATTAATAAACTCCGCTAGCGATATTTTTAAAATACCGGTAATTTTATAAAAAAATGCAACTTATCAAGAAACCTAAATAAGTTTTGTTGCGAAATTTTATTAAAAGATTCTGATTTTCTTCTCTATGAACGCACCAAAAAGATAATGACACAATGTGTTGCATTTTTTTTGACACATTTATTCCAAGCCATCAGATTTCTAATTACTTGGAGCCATATAACTATGAGATACTTGAAATAATACTCTAGAGGTGGTATTGCATAGAGTAGGATTTCCTTAAGGTCGATAAGTATATCAGTAGTAACTCAGGTGACCAACAAATTCGGAGGAAACATGATGACGCCTCCGCGATGCTTAATTTCAAATTCACTTTTACAGGTATTATGGGAAGTATGCCAACATTTTACAAATAAAGCCTTAAAATTACTGCCTATATAAGGCATTCCTAAAATTGTCTTATTATAATATTTTTACTCTAGAACTAATATAGTACAATAAATATACGTACACGCTGATCTAAAGATAAATAGAAAACATTTGTAGGTACTTGCAAACCCCAAAAGCCGCAGAAAACAGCCACTAATTTATTTGGTATTTGTATTTTTTGTAACTTTAGACCCCTTTAGTACGTCTATGGGCAGGGCCCGTAGTAGGCACGGGCAAACCGGGCTTCTGCTCAGGGGCGCCCAATCATAAGAGCTCTAAAGGTGCTAAATTGTACATCTAGAGTAGCCGAATTAGATGTATTTAGAAGTATGAATATAGGCGCGCCAATTTACTGTTTCGCCCAGGGCGCCTAAATATCTAGGGTAGGTCCTGTTATGAGCTTCAGTTATTTAAATTTATTGTAGGTTCTAAGGTTATATATAAATTCAAAGCATTTTGAGACATAAAACATATTAATATTTTGACAGCAAATAATTAAAGTTTTTGTAGTCGGCACCCCTACTAAATATAAAAATTTTTGTTCCGTTTTCGAGAATAAAGGTTCTCTTTAAATTTGGTATGGCTATATGATTTTAAAAATTATAAAATTGTCATTTGTAAAACGATATTTAAGGTAAATGGTGTATTTTTGGGAATTTCGACAATTTTTTAAAAAGTGCTATTTTTAAATATGTTTCGCATAAACACTCCGGCACGATTTTTGTAAAATTATACAGTTTTTGAAAGCTTGTTTCTTAATATAACTAATTCCTTTGGAGGATCAAAATCACCCAGAAAATATAGAAATCCGAGGCACACAAATGAAGAGATGTCAAATTGAGCCCTAAATCCAATGTTTTTTTTACATAGCATTACTTAAGTTTGAATTTTTTTATTAGACACCCGGTCTATTTTACATTTACCACAATATTTTTTTAAATAATTCTGTTAAGTTTTAATAATATTTAGATAAGAAATAAGAATAAAAAAATTAGTAGTAGTACTTAAAAAAAATTATTTAATCTTAAGAGCATTTTTGGAAATTTTTTTACAAAACGCGATATTGCTAAGTTCGGTATTTTTTTGCACGGTTCTGTGTAAAGATAGTATATAAATTTAAGCACATTGTGATAGGCTAACTCAAAAAATACAATAATTATTATACGAGATCAAAATCACCACTAAACTGTGTTCAAGGGAAGCAAATAATCCAAAAATTTTAAAAATTACATATTTAAATTTTGGTGAAAATTTCATTTCTAAAATTTTTTATAAAAAAACTCAAAATATTTGTTGAGATTGTTATAGAGCGGTAGATAGATACATCTACTGGCTGCATAAAACTGAAAACAAAATTGTCCTACAAATTACCGTTTTTGAGATATGTGACAAAAAGTAGGTTACTATCAATCTTCACCTTTAGGGCGTTGCGACGCTACGTATAATGCGACGCCGAGCAAATCACTGTTTTTTCCTAACTTCGTAGGGAGTCATTAAACAGCATGCCAAGTTATATCAAAATCACCCAAAAATTGAATATTTCCAATTTGACTGCCCGACCATACGGGATATGAAACAAACCCAACCATAACAAATTTGGCTTCTACAATCTTTTGAAAATAGCAACTTTTGTGATGTTTTTATGTGGGTTTCTTGTCAGAGGTAACCATGTTGAATGGTCTCGAGTTTATAAATGGGACTTAACCCTTCTAAAGAAACTTAGAACTCACCTGTCAAAAGTCAAACAAGTGTTTTTTGTCTTCAAGAAAAAGTAAAATTTGTTTATTTATTTATGGAAAATTCCACTTTTTATGTAATATGTTTTCGAAAATATAAAACAAAAAATAAAAAAATTGGTGGGTTGGTTTATATACCTACTACGCAAGTCGAGCGTTTGTCACCCAACTCATAGAGAAGGGTGTAAAAGGCGATTCGCCCGACGTTATTTTCGGCCAATATGAACGAGAGTAACTTTCACCCAGTATGTAATCTGAACGGAATTGAGCGCGCCCGACTACATCCGACGTGCTATCTGAACGTACCCCTTGTAAATGTAATTGTAATATGCAAAAAATACAAATATATAATTCATAGTTTCTAGGAGTAATATTCATTTTTTTAAATTTTATTATCGATTGGATTGGCATCGGGAGTTTTGTCTGGTCATGGCAAAACCTCGACAATGTTCTCTAGAAACCACTGTCGTGATAGATGGGTTGTGTGGACAGGGCAGTTGGCTTGCTGGTATACAAAACCATTTGGGTAAAAAATCCTGACTTGAGGAAGCCTGACGTCTCTCATGATGGTAACATGCGAGTAAGCCTGAGCATAAACCTACCAAGGATACTAAAAAGAGCCCCATGTCCTCTTGCCGCAATCCGAAAGTCTTCGTTTCCCGAAATATATTTTTCTTGCAGGAGCGTTCTTGGTGGCCGATAAACAAAAATTTGTTTTTGATCAATGTTTGAAATATCTTTTCATCTGTGAACATCACACGTTGCCAAAAATCTTCATTTTCGAGAGAATAAGTTACCTTACTTGCGTCGAACATTTACCTCTTCTTCATATTTTCTTTTGATTCGCACAATCGTCGATGTGTTTCGCCCATAGTTAGCGGATACTCGACGCACCGACCAACCAGCATCTAAGTTGGCCAAAATTTGAGCTTTATCAAATTTGGACATTTGTGGAGGCAATTTGGAAAACTTGGACAAACAACAACAACCGACAAAGTCATGTTTTTGGCAAATAATATAATCTTTGGCTCTGCTACGGAATAGAGCCCTACAAAATAGCGCTGCTACAAAATAGCGCTGCTACAAAATGGCGCTTACAAAATAGCGTGCATCAAAATAGCGCCTTACAAAATAGCGCTGCTACAGAATAGCGCCTTACAAAATAGCGCTGCTACAAAATGGCGCTGCCACAAAATAGCGCTGCTACAAAATAGCGCTGGTACAAAATAGCGCCTTACAAAATAGCGCTGCTACAAAATAGCGCGCATCAAAATAGCGCTGCTACAAAATAGCGCGCATCAAAATAGCGCTGCTACAAAATAGCGCGCATAAAAAACGCGCTCAAAAAGCATCATTAAAAACAGCAACTGTTTCATCAAGGGATCTCTTTCTAACATATTTTTCCAAAAAAAAAACTTCCCGGTCTTCTTTCGCGGGATCCTAGCGGGTGTGAAACAAAACTGAACCGAATCGAAGTATCGGTTCAGTTCGGTTTATTTTCACAACCTCTAGGATGCCGGTTCGGTTCGGTTTGGTTTCACACCCTCTAGGATCCCGGGAAAAAGCCAGGAAAGTTTTTTTTTTTGAAAATATATGTTAGAATGAGGCTACCGGGAGAATAGCGCGCATCAAAAACGCGCTCAAAAAGCATCATTAAAAACAGCAACTGTTTGACTAAGGAATCCCTTTCTAAGTATCGGTTCAGTTCGGTTTGGTTTCACAACCTCTAGGATGCCGGTTCGGTTCGGTTTGGTTTCACTCCCTCTAGAATCCCGGGAAAAAGTCAGGAAAGTTTTTTTTTCCAAATATATGTCAGAATGAGGTTACCGGGAGTGGTAAGTTATAAGACGCTATTTTGAAGCAGCGCAATTTTGATGCGCGCTATTTTGTAGCAGCGCTATTTTGTAACGCGCTATTTTGAGGCAGCGCCATTTTGATGCACGCGATTTTGTAGCAGCGCTATTTTGTAAGGCGCTATTTTGTAGCAGCGCTATTTTGATGCGCGCTATTTTGTAGCAGCGCTATTTTGTTGGCGCTATTTTGATGCACGCTATTTTGTAGCAGCGCTATTTTGTAGCAGCGCTATTTTGTGGCAGCGCCATTTTGAAGCAGCGCTCTTTTGTAAGGCGCTATTCTGTAGCAGAGCCATAATCTTTGATTAATACTGAAATGTAAAGCCTAAATTTTGCCACGTAAATCGGCATATACATTTTATGTGGCATTTTCTGTACAGAACAAAATAAAACGGTGAACAGGCATTTGAATCTTGAAGGAAAAAAATTAAGAGCATTGGTGGGAACAGCACAAACGCTCCTTTCGTCGAAATCAAAAAAGCCCATTCGCGGTCTTGTTCGCCTTTCGGCTCGTTGTGCAGCTCAATGTTCGTCGAAATGTTCAGGTCTGTACGATGCTTTATGATTTTATGTGGCGTTTTCTGTACGGGACAAAAGAGACATTTGAATCTTGAAGGGAAAAAACTAAGAGCATTGGTGGGAACAGCACAAACGCTCTGTTCGTCGAAATCAAAAAAGCCCATTCGCGGTTTTGTGCGCCGTTGGGCAGCTCAATGTTCGTCGAAATGTTCAAGTCTGTACGCTAAGCTTTATGATTTTATTTTTTGCTGGTAATACATCGGTTTTATGAATTTAAAGTTACGTGAACTAATAATAGTGCTGGTATTGTATTACACATGCTACGTTGCTGTCGATCAACCATCGAGAGTTTGTGGTTTGTTAACACAGTAACACAGAATGTTAAAATTATAGGCGTTACAACAAAATCAAAACATTGTCAAAATTTTAGTGAATTTAAACAAAAATTTAAAAAAAAACATTTAAAACTAAAAAAAAAATAACCATTTTCTAAAACAAAAAAGCACTTTAGGCAACTAACTAGCTAGCTAATATACTGAATTTGTGAACATATAAATAGCTATCTACTGTGCAGGTGAGATAAACAATGCCAGTTTAATTAAACCGGTTGAGCTCAGCAGGAATTTAGAGTTTACACTAATATTCACGTGTAACGTTCTTGTTGCGTTTGCATTTTGTGAGTTTATTACTTGTGATTGAGCAAAGTGTAATTAGGAGGAAATAACAAGGACGTGTTCCAGTGATTTATAAAAATTGTTCAGTCAGGGACTTAAATTCCCGCGCTTGAAAATAAAAAATATTCCTATTTGACAAACAACAAAATCAGTTTGAACCTAACCAAAAAAAAATAGTGAACCTTGTCTCTGTCTGTATACATACATATTTAAAAAATACTTTTGTGTGTGTCAAAATAGTTGGTTGAAAAAAACAATAAATTTTACTTATTATTATTTTCCAATTCAACCTGTTGATAAAAGACACACTGATAAAACAAATCATTGGGGCAAATGCATAATGGATTTGATATATGCCAAATGCCTAAGATTTGAGACGGATGACAGCATGGTTTTGAGTACGAAACATAAGTCATTTAGATAAGAGAACAGCTCTTCTTTCCAAAGAATTGTCTTTTTCTAAAACCATGGTGTTCTCAGTTCAAAATCAGCAGTCATTTGGCATATATCAAATGCATTATGCATTTGTCCCAAGGATTTGTTTTTTCAGTGCACATACCGAAATTCATAATTTTTTATGTATGATATGCTTTAAAGAAACAAAATTTCCTTTCAAGTGACGTGTCACCATTGAGTAAATAACCCATATAGAGGAGCCAAGGGCGAGCTTTACCATATTGAGGGGCAGATGGCGCTGAAATAAATTCGTCTGGTACGCAAAATTCAGGGACCTCTAGTACGATTTAGTTACATGTGCGAGTTCCGAGGCTCATGCCTATCATACAAATGCCATCACATCATAGTAGTTGTCTCTGAATATTGCGTATCAGACGAATTTATTTCAGCGCCATCTGCCCCTCAATGTGGTAAAGCTCGCCGGTGGCTCCTCTATATGGGTTATTTACTCAATGGTGTCACACTCAATTTTATATTTTTACAAGCTTTTATTTAGCTTCAGATGTTCTGTCTAACTATCAAATCTTGTGAAGCGTTTTTGACACACTTCCCGTTATCCGATTTGGATAAAATTTGGTCCGATGATATTACAACATTAAGAAAAAAATATCCTCCCACCCCTACCCCCACCCCCTTTCATAGAAAAATGAGTTTTTGCCACACTTCCCATTATCCGATTTGGATGAAATTTGGTATTCACATAGTGGTTTGATGACAATACAACATTTAAAAAAATATATCCTTCCACCCCTACCCCCACCCCCTTCCATAGAAAATGCGTTTTTAACACCCTTCCCATTATCCGATGTGGATAAAATTTGGTATACATATAGTAGTCCGATGACAATACAACATTGAAAACAAAAATCCTACCACTCCTACCCCCACCCCCATCTATAGAAAAATGCGTTTTTGACACACTTCCCATTATCCGATTTGGATGAAATTTGGTATACATGTAGCGGTGCGATGACAATACAACAATAATGAAAAAATGTCCTCCCACCCTACCCCCCACCCCCTTCTATAAAAAATGCGTTTTTGACATACTTCACTTTAAATGACTTTTATAAAATTTGGTACATGCATAAAGCTCGGATGGTAATACAGCCCAAACAAAAAATATATTTCTACCTCTACCCCCACCCTCTCCTTCCCCCAATAGAAAAATGAGTTTCCAAACAACTCACGATAAGCGAATTCATTATAATCTAGAATAAACTCTTCTGTTCTGTTATTGAACAAATTTTTTTATTTAATAGAGTAGATAGCTGAGACTAAAAAGTAGAAAATAAATTGGTAAAATTTTTTTTTTAAGTCATATGCTTTTATAAAATGCACTAAAAATTAAAAAATTATTTTCTAACATTCTAATATTATCATAATAATAAAAGCGATGGCCGCAAATCAAAGCATTAGTTAATCTAAATTTGTGATCCAAACACTTAAAGAATATTCAACATAGCAGGTCATCAAAGATATGTTTGATGTGCCATTGCCATTGCCATACCTATGTCAGAGAAATGCTGTTGTATCTTGGGTCGGGTTGAGTGGGTTTGGTACCTCTGCATTTTTCTGCTAGATTGATTCTTGCAAATAGTGATATTTAATTGGTACGGATATCTTATCGTGCTAACATCGTCAAAATTTCCATCAGTCGGCCATCGCTTTTATTATTATGATAATATTAGAATGTTAGAAAATTATTTTTTAATTTTTAGTGCATTTTATAAAAGCTTGTGACTTAAAATTTTTTTTTACCAATTTATTACCTTTCTAGGCTGCGCAGCAATGGCTAGAGATGGTATTATTTTCGACGAAATTTTTTTTTGAGATAACGCCGAAAATGTGTTATTTGGCTGTATATGAAGCTCTATACACTATAGCTATCTTAGCAATATCGTCGTGATGTCTGTCTGTGTGTGTGTGTGTGTGTTTGTGTTTGTGTATGTCTGTCTGTAACGCGATACCTCCTAAAACAGTGAACCGATTAGTGCTAATGACATTTTTTTGACAGTTTAAAAACTGAAAATATGATAACTTATAACGGAGAATCGCATCAAAATGCGGTTTTTAGAATAAGGTAGAACACATTTTTCTCAATAATATGTGTTATAATCTATATCTTTGTAGAAGCTTTCGTTGCTGTGATATTTACAAAAAAGCGGTTTTTAAGGCTGATATAGCGTGGACTAGAAAGGTATCAGATCCGTCATGGATCCATTTATTTTAAATTTTATTTCTTATTTGCCTCTTTATTTTTGATAAGTTGATAAACCGTAGTAAACAAATTAAAATATAAAGTAAAAACAAGCATTATCAAGAATAAAAAGAATATAAATCAATAAAGGGGTCATTCCTTAAGGAAATAAACATTTTCTATAATGTCTTAAAAAATAAAAGTGACAGATAAAAATTTTTTGACAGTTCGATTTTTCATAAAAAAATCTTTAAAAAAGCATTTTAATCCAAAATATCTTTATAATTTAAAATGTTATAGAACCTAAAACAAGACTTTTTAAAAATCCCCCGTAGCTTGGAAAAGGCTTCATTATAATGCGATTTTGACCGCAAAGCTATTAGGCCCGGCAAGTAAAGGGCCGTTTTGTTCCATTTCCCCCAGAAACGCCTGAAACCCCCAAAAAGTATCGAAATTGGGACAAGTTGCTTAGCTTTGCTTGCTTGCTAGGCCGTTAAGCATGCTAATGGCCTAGTAGGTGGCACGCAGGTATTTTTCATTTACTGCAAGCCATACACACTTGACATACTATACTTCTAGGTTAAGTCTTAAAGCTATTAAAAGCTCGCTATTATTAGTGACTTCGTTAACCGTAGAACTTAAGGTACAATAGCTTTCTAAAAGTACTTCGCAATCTATAGAAGCTAGATACAAGGTGTTCGTAACTAAACCGCACTTCCATAACTTTTGAATGGAATGAGATCTCGCCTT
The DNA here is from genome assembly GCA_963576565.1 of Aspidapion aeneum. Lineage (NCBI taxonomy): Eukaryota > Metazoa > Arthropoda > Insecta > Coleoptera > Brentidae > Aspidapion > Aspidapion aeneum. The sequence goes on from OY755047.1 coordinate 48,908,296, forward strand.
TGTCAAAAATTTGACATAACTACAAAATGTTTAAATATGAAGAGGGGGTTTGTTATACCTTGCTGGAAGGGTATTTTCATTATCTAATCAGATAAATAAATAAAAATTAAAAATAAAATATTAAAAACATTTTTAATTATGGTGCAAACAATATAATGAAGTTCAGGAAAAATTGTCTTAATAAAACCCCTTTTCATATAATGTCGATATCTCATTCCTTTCAAAAATTTGGGGGAGGAGGAGAAGGGGTCTATTTATGAATACCCTGTATAAAGTATATAAAAAAATATATATTTAAATGCGTCTAATAAAATCAATTTTATTTTTAATGATTTTTGTTTACTAACACTTTAATAGCACACCCTGCATAAAAATTTTGAAATAATCAAAATACGCAATACATCAACTTTTTTGAATTTGTTTTCCTGTTATTAATTTTATTAGCAATGGATAATCAAAATATTGTTAATTTAGAAATTCTTTTGCAACAGGATGAGGCAACAAAATATTTTTCAAAAATCTTTTTGTAAAAAGGCAAGTTTATTAAGATTTTGTTTTTAATATATCGCTAATAACCTATTTTATTGGGTTATTATTAAATCGGAACCTTCAGAAAATCACATTATTTTAAAACTATTTGAAATATTCTACAGTTTGAATAAAATAGTTAGTTTCCTCTAAAGTATTTTTACCTTCCTAGCCAGCGCAGCAGTGGCTAGAGAAGGTATTGTTGTCAAGGAAAAAACCAAAAATGTTTTATTTGGGTGTTTTATCTTAGCAATATCGTCCTGACGTCTGTCTGTGTCGGTGTGTGTGTATGTATGTCCGTAATACGATACCTATTAAACGGCTGAACCTATTTTCATGAACATTTTAGGAAAAATAGTATTTGATACTGTAACGAGATGATTAGATTTTGATCAAAATCCATTAATTGCTAATATCAGGTTTTTGACAGGAAAAATATTTTAAAAAGCTAACTTTTCAACGGAGCATCGCATTGATATGAGGTTTACGGAATATAGTAAAGCACATTTTTCTCAAAAATTTTTGCTATAACCAAAAACTTTGTAGGAATTTTCGTTTGTGAGATATTTACAAAAAACTATTTTCAATGTTATTATGACATGCAGTTTACTTGCAGTGTGCTAATAGGCTAGGAAGGTATCAGATCCGTCATTTATTTCTTTGAGATATTGTTTTGTAATTTTTATCTTGCAACAAGTAAGATCATAAACAACCAGTAAAATTAAAGAAAGAAAAATTATAAAAAGTTTGTCTTCGGCTGGGACTTGAACCCGGAGTATCTTGCTCTGTACGCAAACGCTCTTTCATTAAGCCACCAATGACCATGACTCATGTATGTGTGTGGTGTCTCAATACAAGAACGAGATATTTTCAGGGTATTAACTCGACCAAGCCATTCAACTTACTTCTATAATTCTTCTTTCCACCTGTCAAAGGTATGAAAACTTAAAATTAGACATACGGTATCAACTTCTAAAAACATGAGATCACCTTTTCGTGTGTTAAAATTTTTGATCGCAATGGGCGATTGCCAATATAAGTTTTCAAATACCACATTGCAAATAATTCAATTACCTAAAAACATAAACAACAAGTAAAATTAAAGAAAGAAAAATTATAAAAAGTTTGTCTTCGACCGGGCCTCGAACACGGAATCGCTTGCTCTGTACGCAAACGCTCTCTTATTAAGCCACCAAAGACCATACATAAATTTTCGGAAAACTTTTACCCAGGTGTGTGTGTGGTGTCTCAATACAAGAACGAGAAATTCTCAGGGCATTAACTCGACCAAGCCATTCAACTGACTTCTATAATTCTCCTTTCCCACTATCAAAGGTATGAAAACTCAAAATTAGACGTAAAGTATCAACCTCTGAAAACATAAGATCACCTTTTCTTGTGTTAAAATTTTTGATCGCAATGGGCGATTGCCAATATAATTTTTCAAATACCAAATTGCAAGTAATGCAAGGCCTACACCATAAACAACAAGTAAAATTAAAGAAGGAAAAATTATAAAAACTTTGTCTTCGGCCGGGCCTCGAACTCGGAATCGCTTGCGCTGTACGCAAACGCTCTCTTATTAAGCCACCAAAGACCATACAAAAATTTTCGGAAAACTTTTACCCATATATATGTGTGGTGTCTCAATACAAGAACGAGAAATTCTTAACTGACTTAGGTATGAAAACTCCAAATTAAAAGGTGATTGGTATTTATTTAAAAAAATAACAATATATTTTTAAAAATCGTAGTTTTCTCCCACAATTAGTTTATTCTTTTTAAACCTAATATTGTTTTTTACCCACTTCTGTGTAAATTATCAAAAAATTTTAATAGTAAAATCAGGCTTATTTTTTTCAAAAATTAGTTACAAAAGAATAACTATGGAATATAATTTTTATTAATTATGTTTTTCTCGCTAGCTGATATATCATTTGCAAGGTAACATCATCAGAAACAGCATTTCTAAAGGTTACCTTTTACTTTGTTATGTGATCCGTGCTTTTACCACTTACTTATTGATTTCAGCCCTGTGTGCAAATCAGGCAGTACTCCCTCAAAATTGGGTGAATGTCGAAATTCGAATCCGATGTCACTTGACTTCCACATCTCTATTGATCCTGATATAGCGAGACGTTGTCTGTCATTCTCGCTTTTTAAAAAAACACATACCCTAATGTTCATGCAAACCCTACTCCTCATATTAGTTAAAAGAAGAATCGTTTGAATCATTTTATTTCACAGCAAATTAAGAATCAAAAATATTTGAAATAAAAAAAATACCCAACTGCTAAATTTACTTGTACCTACTAGTCGCAGTTGAATGCAAAATTGATAGGTATTCCCTTAGAGTAATAACTCTAAGGATATACCTATTGTTAGCTCCCGCTAAAATTTCGCGGTTGTTTGTAAATTTATAAAACCACACAATTGGATGAAGGACAGAGTGCATTCGCGCATTTTGGACATGCGCACTAAGAATCAGAGAGATCCTTTGTCAACCGCCTCGAGAAATGGCGTGTTAATTTCGTTCTCCAACTATTTCAAATTTCTACACTTAAAAGTGCTCGATTTTGGTGTACTGAAGCATAGAACTAGAAACTTCAGCCCTTCAGCTACGTGGTGACATCATTAGATCCAGAAAGGGGCCCCTTGGAACGTGGAGAAATTGGCTGCAAACTGGTGAGTGCTTTGTCTATGATTGCCGTTGTGTGGTACCAACAATTAACCTATGGACGTTTGATTATTTCGTGATTTCGTATCAATATATTTATGTTTGTTCGCGCTTCATTTAATTAAAATATTTACAATCCATTGCAGTTATCGTTTTTCTAACCGCGGGCTAACATAAGTGTTCCTTTCGAGCCGAATTATTTAAAAAATTACTCCATACGACGGTATTTCACAAGTCGGCCATTTTTTCACAAGCCGAGATCACGGCCTTGAATTTTTCCCATCGTATTGAAACGAGAGAAAGTCGTTCGACCTTCGGTGTCGGCGCAGTACCTGTTTTCGGTCCGCTGCTATGGTAACGGGTCTACCGCGTGGTCGTTTCAGTAAACAAAATCGAGGATCAATAAAAAAAAACAAACAAACAAACAACATTTCTCATTTATGTGTTAGGTGTGTTCCATATCATTTCGATATTTAAAACAATTTTCATCAATTGCGATAAATTAGTGCATATTTTCGACAATTCGTCATTTTTCTATTTCAGAAGCATTAATTTAGCGTTAATTGTATATTTACCGACAATTTCGTCATTTCAAAGGTAAAATGTCTGTCAAAAAAGCCGTGCAAAAACGCAAGGTTTTTTATCTGCGATCACCGAGTGTTATGTGTTTTCACAGACCGCGGCAAAGGACGAAAAAGCGAGAAACGAGTTTCAAGTGAGGTATTCCGATTTGGATGAAACCTTCGATAAATGCATGCTGGCACATAATGATGTCATTATGTTGATAGACAACTCGGACGACGAGGATGCGATCCTTTCAGAAGCTCGTAAATATTTTTATGCATGTAAGGGGGTTTACTCTAAAATATTTCCGGTTGAGTCCCCAACCCTTTCGGGATCATATGTTCGACAAAACGAATCTGAAACTCCAAAGTTCAAAGAGTTAGGTATTCCCATATTTCGAGGTGATAAAAAATTATGGCCAAGCTTTTTCGATCTTTTTAATAACATTATAGATCAAAATCAAAGTCTAAGTAACGTTCGAGAACTTCAATATTTATTTTCATATCTCGAGGATGAGCCTTTAAAATTGATATCAGGGATTAGCTTATCTGATCAAAATTACAAAATTGCTTACGACAAATTAGTCAATAGATATCAAAACAAGCGAGACCTCGCAAATGATGCTTTAAGCACAATTATGAACTCCACCTTAAAAAACGAGTCAGCTAAAGAATTGCGTAATTTAATTGACACCTTTTCTGAATCCTTAGAAATTTTAAAATCACTTAGCTTTGACGTTGACAGTTGGGACTTTATTATTTTTTTCATTTTGTTAGAAAAATTGGATATTCCGACGCGTTCAAATTTCGAAATGAGTCACGCCAATACTAATACCGAAATCCCCACTTTTCAGTCACTTTTTCAATTTCTAGAAAAAAGATGTAAAGTTTTGGAATCACTTCCTCAATCAACAGCACCCAAAAAGGTGCCTACCTATCAAAAATCAAATTCTATGCAAAATCAGTCTGGGCAAAAGCCTACCTATCAAAATTCAAATTCTATGCGAAATCAGTTTGGGCAAAAGCCTACCTATAAATCATCCAATTCGCCTTTTATAGGACTGGCTGGCACCTCAACTAATTCAAGTACGGGAATAAAATGTTTCCGGTGTAATCAAGGCACGTGCTTTCGAAATGTCAAACATTTCTTGATCTCTCACCTATCGATCGCCTATCTTTCGTCATGCAGAAAAAATTATGTCTAGCGTGTTTTCATCCCTTGCATGGGGTAGATACGTGCAAATCCAAATATTCATGCAGGACTTGCAATAGTAAAAGGCACCACACTTTAACTCATATCTTAGAAACTAATCAAGAGTCCGGAAGCCAAGATACTAGTCCTGTCATTCACACACCACCTGTCAATAATCTTCATGTGTCATTAAATACCTCAGGACCTTCAGGTACCTTTCTTTTATGCACCGCCATAATAGATGTTATGGACGGTTGCGGAAATTTTCAACCTGTAAGGGCACTGCTTGATTCTGGATTACAGACAGGATTCATCAGTGAAAAGTGTATTCAGCGTCTTAATCTTCCTAGGCGAAGTTACACCACTGAAATATTCGGATTAAATCAGATGTCTTCTTTTACTTCCAAAGGGCTCGTTCAATGTCACATTAAGCCACAAGGACAAGTCACTTCATTACTTAATTTCGAAGCAATTGTTGTTCCACAACTATGTTCCAATATGCCTACATTCACTTTGAACGATAATCAGTGGACACACTTGGAAAACCTTAAACTTGCCGACCCATCTTATTTCAAATCTAGACCTGTGGACCTAGTTATTAGTTGCGAGCTATTCGCACAGATATTCAAGGAGGGCAGGGTTCTTGGACAAATAGGGCAACCTTCAGCCCTGGAAACTATCTTTGGTTGGGTCGTCATGGGAAAAGTTGACGAAGTAGGTAGTCTTACGGAACGAACCAGTTGTTTTTTAACGAGTCATTCACCTCCGTTAGAGGTCATTCTACCTAGGTTTTGGGAAATCGAACATTTGCCTAAAAAACAAATCTTATCAAAGGAAGAAAAACAAGCAGAATGAATTTTTGCTGCGAGTGTTGTACGGCAACCGAGCGGTAGATTCATGGTAGATCTTCCGTTTAAAGATAAAATAAACCCTGACCTAGGAAATATTTATCCGCAAGCTTATCGTAGATTTTTACTTCTAGAAAATAGATTACTCAAAAATCCTGATCTGTACACTGCCTATTCAAGTTTCATGCAAGACTATATCGATTCTAATCATATGAGTCTAGTTTTACCTAGTCAACCAAAAGTCGACGTATCATGTTTTTTGGCACATCATTGCGTATTAAAGCCGGAAAGCTTAAGTACAAAATTAAGGGTAGTCTGGGATTGTTCGGCAGTCACCCCAAAGAATATTAGCCTCAATGACACGCTGTTATCTGGACCGAAACTTCAAAAGGATATTGCTTCTTTACTCCTTACGTTTCGTCTTAGTCCTATTGCCTACATTGCTGATATCAAACAAATGTTCCATCAAGTCCTTATCAATCCTTATCACCGTCCTTATCAAAGGATATTGTGGAGGTTTTCTCCACATGACCCACTTTCAGTGTGGGAACTTTCTACTGTCACTTTTGGCATGACATGCTCACCTTTGCTAGCCATGCGTACCTTAAATGAGCTAGCAGAGAGAGAAAAGGAACGTTTTCCTATGGCTAGTACTGTTCTAAAAACGTCAATCTATATCGACGATATCTTGGGAACTAGCCCTTCGCTTTCTGAAGCTCTTTCCCTTTAAACGGAACTCAATGATTTGTTGAAGTCGGGAGGATTTGAACTTAAAAAATGGGCAAGCAATTGTCCCGAGTTATTGGCAACATTGCCGGAATCCTATCGTTAAACGCCTCTCTCTTTTGACAAGGAGGAACCCCACTTTATCAAAGTTTTAGGACTTCAATGGCATCCAAAAAACGACAATTTTTCTTATCAATGCCGAATGAAGGACAAACCCCCAACCAAACGTTCTATTTTATCTATCATAGGAACAATCTTCGATCCCTTAGGTTTTCTTTGTCCCTTGTTGCTACAAGCAAAATTTATTTTGCAACAGTTGTGGATATCGAAAATAGGCTGGGACGAAGAACCAGATTCTTCTATCATCGACTCTTGGAACAAACTTCGTTCTGAATTCCCGCTTCTTTCCAACTTTCAATTACCCCGACAAATCAAACTGTCAAAAACCAATACCTGTCAAATCATCGGCTTCTGTGACGCTTCAATTTGAGGCTACGCAGGCGTCGTATATTTTCGTGTAGAAGAGGAAAACAATATATCTGTTTCTCTCATATCTGCAAAATCTAGGGTCGCGCCTATAAAGTCACAGACTTTGGCTAGGCTAGAACTCCTAGGCGCATTTCTTTTAAGCGAATTAATTGGCTTCGTTTTATCTAGCTATGAAGGAAAAAATAACTTTTACAAATATCGTTTTTTTCTGCGATTCGCAAGTCGTATTGCATTGGCTTTCATCCCCTCCTAGTCGCTGGCAAACCTTTGTTGGAAATCGAGTCAGTAGAATCCAAGAAATCATTCCCTCAAACTCATGGCGCTACATTCCTTCTGCTTTAAATGCAGCCGATATTGCGTCACGAGGGGCCACCCCTTCACAGCTCATGTCACGTGACATGTGGTGGAACGCACCGTCGTTTTTGTGGTCTCCCGAAAACGAATGGCCCGATTTTCATAAATCAAAAATGCCGATTGATTTCGGAGATATTAATCTGGAGGAAAAGCCAAAGGTCTGTTGCAATGCGATAATTGACGTTAACTTCTTAGATCAGCTTTTTTATCAAATATTCATCTATATCAAAAATTCAACGCATCATTTGTTATGTCCTTCGAATAGTTAACCTTTTTCAAAACCATTCCTATCAAAAACCCACTAAGCCGCCGGACCAAAAAGTTATTTTTGAGAATATTGTTTTTCCTACCACCGGTGAGATGCAAAGTGCGTTATACCTTCTTATCAAACGCGTTCAAGGTTTTTGTTTTTCTGAGCTTTTTTCCGCGTTATCTAAGGATAAACCAATACCGAAACCTTTTCGAAAACTTTCACCTTTTCTTGATGAAAATAATATCATTAGAGTCGGTGGCAGATTACAAAAATCTGACCTTTTGTCTTATTCTGCAAAACACCCCGTCTTACTTTCGAGTAACCATCGTTTAACTACTCTTCTTATCGAGTCTTGGACATGCGCACCAAGAATCAGAGAGATCCTTTGTCAACCGCCTCGAGTAATGGCGTGTTAATTTCGTTCTCCAACTATTTCAAATTTCTACACTTAAAAGTGCTCGATTTTGGTGTACTGAAGCATAGAACTAGAAACTTCAGCCCTTCAGGATAAACCAATACCGAAACCTTTTCGAAAACTTTCACCTTTTCTTGATGAAAATAATATCATTAGAGTCGGTGGCAGATTACAAAAATCTGACCTTTTGTCTTATTCTGCAAAACACCCCGTCTTACTTTCGAGTAACCATCGTTTAACTACTCTTCTTATCGAGTCCGCTCATCGACAATACCTTCATCCTGGGTTTTAAACATTACATAATCTGCTTTTACAGCAATTTTGGATATTATCTGCCAGACGGGCAATTCAAAGAACCATATCCAAGTGCTTGCAATGTTTTAGAATCAACCCTAAACCCTATAGACCGCCCATAATGAGTTCACTTCCCGCTCATCGAATCAATCAACTTAAACCTTTTTCTAGTATAGCTATCGACTTTTTTGGACCTTTCTTTGTGATTTCTCATCGTTACCGTGGTTGTAAAGCTTTCAAATCGTATGTCTGTATGTTTGTCTATACGGCCACACATTGCGTGCATTTGGAATTAACCATGGAACTGTCCACCGAAGGCTTCGTAGGTGCATTCCATCGATTCATTTCCAGACGTGGAAGCGTGACGCAATGCTGGTCAGATCAAGGCAGTAATTTTATAGGGTTTCGTAACCAATTACTTGATTACGCAAGAAGTGCAGCCACCAGACTTTCTATTAATTGGCATCTGAGACCTCCTCTCAGTCCACATTTCAATGGCCTGGCAGAAGCTGGCGTCAAAAGTTTTAAAACTCACTTTGTTCGAGTAGTCGGCGACCAGAAGTTGTCCATCATGGAAATGTCCACCCTTACATGTCGCATAGAAGCCGTACTTAATAGTCGCCCTTTATCTCCTGCCTCTTCAGACCCACACGATCTTCAACCTCTTACCCCTGGGCATTTTTTGACCCTTGAACCCCTTAATTCAGAAATTCCGGAGTCAGATTTGTCCGAGGTTCCCCTAAATCGGCTCTCGAGATGGCAACTAATCCAAAAACTACATAATGATTTTTGGAAACGGTATTCTATAGAGTATTTGCATACGCTACAACATTCTTCTCCAAATATCAAATTAAATGATTTGGTTATCATAACAAGTGATCACATTCAATCACCTTTGAAATGGCCGGTCGGTCGGGTCATCGAACTGCATCCCGGCGGGGACGGTCAGGTGCGTGTTGCGACGGTACAAACGGTTACCGGTGTTTATAAGCGGCCAGTTGTAAAACTGTGCCTCTTGCCAAATTAAAAGTAATTTTCATTTTTCTACCTATTACCGGGTATTACAATAGGTTTTTCTTTATTTTTATATTTTTTGAATTTTCTGGTTTGTTTGTTTTGCCTTTTTCGGGATTTCGTTATCTCTAACTAAACTTACGATACTTATCTGTTTTCATTCATTTATATTTATCGGTCGATCATTTTTCTTATATCTATATCTGTCCGGTTGAGATTCTAAAATTGTGTGTTTTGGAGGGCAGTTATGTTAGCTCCCGCTAAAATTTCGCGGTTGTTTGTAAATTTTTAAAACCACACAATTGGATGAAGGACAGAGTGCATTCGCGCATTTTGGACATGCGCACCAAGAATCAGAGAGATCCTTTGTCAACCGCCTCGAGTAATGGCGTGTTAATTTCGTTCTCCAACTATTTCAAATTTCTACACTTAAAAGTGCTCGATTTTGGTGTACTGAAGCATAGAACTAGAAACTTCAGCCCTTCAGCTAAAAAGGGGCCCCTTGGAACGTGGAGAAATTGGCTGCAAACTGGTGAGTGCTTTGTCTATGATTGCCGTTGTGTGGTACCAACAATTAACCTATGGACGTTTGATTATTTCGTGATTTCGTATCAATATATTTATGTTTGTTCACGCTTCATTTAATTAAAATATTTACAGTCCATTGCAGTTATCGTTTTTCTAACCGCGGGCTAACACCTATAATGTACGCTATGCTTCAACTTTTAGTTTTGGTGACCAAAGCGCACATTATACAGTTTTGTATTTTCTTGAATCAGGTTATTGGGTAATTTTGTACTCAACTGCGACTAGTAGTTACAAGTAAATTTAGCAGTTGGGTGTTTTTTTATTAGTTTTTTTTATTTCCAACTTTTAGGTTAAATCAGCAGCGCTTTTAGACTTGTTCCTAACTACAAATCCTGACTTGTACACAATTCAAGTAGATCCCCCACTTGGTTCATCCGATCATAAACTTATAAGAACAAAGTGCGAAATGTTCATACCGCCAAGCCAACAATCACTTCCTCGTAAAATGTGGCACTATAAATCGGCAAAATGGAATGACCTTAAACAGTTTTACCTGGATTTTCCATGGCAAGAGGTTTGCTTTAAAACAGCTGATCCCACTATTTGCTGTAATGAAATAACAAAAGTAATCTTATCTGGAATGGATGCATATATCCCACATACAATAAAACGCAGAGCTAATGCAAAACCTTGGTTCAACAGCCAGTGTCAAACGGCTGTACAGAAAAAACACAGAGCATATATCCTTTGGAAACAACAACAAACCGCTCAAAACCACACAGAATTTATAGAAGCCAGAAATAGTTGCAAAATTACTATTGACGCCGCCAAAGAAACATACAATCAAAGAATAAAAAACAGGTTGCTGAATTGTCCAAGTAGTTCTAGGTCCTTTTGGTCTCTTGCAAAAGCCGTTGGATCAAACTTCACCAAGTCATCCATACCACCACTTACAGATAAAAATACTCACTTAGCCACAACATCAGAGGAAAAAGCCAATATGCTGGCCAAAATCTTTTCCTCCAACTCAAACCTAACAGTGCCAAATGGAAAAACTCCACCGTTCATTGAAAGGGTTTCCCACAGTATGCCAGAGGTACCCTTTTGTCACAAAGAAATACGAAAATCCCTTAAAAAGTTGGATACAAACAAAGCAATGGGTCCAGATGGCATTCCCGCAATAGTACTCAAAAATTGTGCTAGCGAACTCACCCCAACTTTCGCAAAATTATTCAATTTATCTTATAGGCAAGGAGTATATCCATCATCATGGAAGTCTGCCGCAGTACAACCCATTCCAAAGAAAGGAAAAAAGACAGATCCGTTAAACTATAGACCAATTGCTCTACTTCCGGTGATATCAAAAGTAATGGAAAGAGTTGTGAACAATCACCTAACCAAGTACTTGGAAAAATACAAAATTATCAACGACAAGCAATACGGATTTCGAAAATATAGGTCAACTGGCGATTTACTTACATTCGTCACTCACTTATGGCATAAAGCGATTGAGTTGCGAGGTGAAACAAGAACAATTGCCTTAGATATATCTAAAGCATTCGATAAAGTCTGGCATCAAAATCTGCTCAACAAGCTCAAAGCAACGGGATTGTCGCCGAGACTTTGCACTTGGTTTGAAAGTTACCTTAAGGATAGATCCATTTATGTTGCACTGGATGGCCGGAACTCCAACTCTTACCAAATAAATGCTGGTGTGCCACAGGGAGCAATCCTTTCGCCAACACTTTTTCTGATTTACATAAATGACCTCATAGATAAAACAGTAAATCCACTTTATTGATGGCAATGTAGTCTCCTCAGTCATACCACCCACTCAGTGTCTATCCGCACGTGAATTCCATCATCTTAGACTAATTCAAATATCGCAGATAAATAACGACCTGGAGATAATAGAGGACTGGGGCAACAAAAACCTTGTACAGTTCAACGCGCAGAAAACCCAAGCAGCCCTGTTTTCAAAAAAGACCAGCACCGGTGAGCCAAACATCATGCTATCTGGAAGTGCTGTCACATTGCAGAGCCAGTTGAACATCTTAGGAGTCACTGCAGAGACCAACATGTCTTGGCACAGTCACGTGGCAGATATAGCTAAAAGGGCGTCCCAAAAGCTTGGGGTGCTATTGCGTACAAGACATCTGTATACACCAAGCCAACTGCTGACACTCTACAAAGCCCAGATTCGACCAACTATGGAGTACTGCTCACATATATGGAGTGCGGCACCCAAACATACCTTAATGCTTTTGAACACCGTGCAAAAGCGAGCTATCAAGCTGATCAATGACCCCGCACTTACCCGTAGCTTGGATAGTCTCGAACATCGAAGAACTGTGGGCGATCTCTCTCTCTTCTACAGGTATTATCACGGAAAATGCTCTAAAGAGTTGGCACGTATGATCCCCCCGGGAGTAGCACCTACTAGGCGAACACGTCAAACAGACGGTAACCATCAATTTACTGTCAAAATAGAGGCACCAAGAACCTCATTATATCAGAATTCATATCTCTGGAGAACAGCATCGCTGTGGAATAAACTCCCTGCGACAGTTTTCCCTGCAGGTTACAACCTGAACCGTTTCAAAACCAACACACACCAACATTTCCGCGCACTTGCCGCTTGTCGAGCGTGATAGGGATCTCCTTGCGAGTGCGCATACCCGTAAAAAAAAAAAAATCCTTATTCAGCATTATAAAAAGCACTATGCATTTACAATTCATTTAGCTTTATCCAAAAAGTACCTGTAGATTTTCTTACCTTCCATCATGGGAGCACCCTTTTTAGATATTTTCCACATATTTCATGAATAAAAAGATAAAATAGCATAAAATACGACGTCATGAGGCTTCGGGCCCCCCCAAGAGGCCTCGCCCCCCCCCAAGACATATTCCTGGGTGCGCCACTGCTTCCATTAAGTGAAGGTGGAAGAGAAGAAAGGGAGGAGGGAACTAGTAAAATGGTGTCGAAAAAAATCTTAAAGCGTGTGCAGAAATATTTTTTGAAATCGTTCTATATTTGTGAAAGGTATAGCTACAACTATTACTAATAAGGGGAGTGAGGTGAAGAGAGGGAGAGGGAGTTGAAAACTAGTAAATTGGAGTTATTATTAATAAGAAGGAAGGGAAGAAAAAAGGGAGCGGAAACTAGTAAAATAATGTTGGAACAAAAGTCTGAAAGCGTGTGGAGAAAGAACTTTTGAAATCACTTTATATTTGTGAAAGTTATAGCTATAACTATTACTCAGCAGGAGGGTAAGGAGGAGAGAGAAAGAGGCGGGGGGGGACTAGTAAAATGGTGTTGGAAAAAAAAATCTGAAAGCATATGCAGAAAGAATATTTGAAAAACTTATGTGAATATGGTTTTTGAATAGGATGGGGGAAATGATACGAGGGGAGATGGGTGGGAGCAGGGAGGACTACAAAGTCACTACCGCAAATTAGAGGACATTTGCAATAGGTGATCAAAGGAACTTCAATAAAATCGACTAAAATTTAGATAACTTGTATGCCGTAAACCCTACATCATGTGACAAAATGGCGTCTGAAGACCGTCATGTTGATTCCTGTTTAAAAAAATATAGCCACCTTCGGCATCAGTAGCAATTCAACAACACCTTTTTTGTCAACATCGGTTCAGCTGTTTAGCCTCTAGCATGACACAAACATACATATTTACATACTTAGATACATATCCCAATCGAAAAACATTACCCTTCCTTTCGTCGTGTTGCAGTTGCGTAAAAATACATTTTTACCAGCTTTTATTTAGCTTCAGATGTTCTGTCTAACTATCTAACTATCTAACTATAACTATCTAACCATCTAACTATCTAACTATCTAACTATCTAACTATCTAACTATCTAACTATCTAACTATCTAACTATCTAACTATCTAACGATCTAACTATCTAACTATCTATCTACCTAACTATCTAACTATCTATCTAACTATCTAACTATCTAAGTAACTATCTATCAAATCTTGTGAAGCGTTTTTGACACACTTCCCATTATCCGATTTGGATGAAATTTGGTACACACATAGTGGTCTCATGACAATACAACATTAAGAAAAAATATCCTCCCCCCCTACCCCCCCCCCTTCAATAGAAAAATGTGTTTTTGACAAACTTCCCGTTATCCGATGTGGATAAAATTTGGTATACACATAGTGGTCCGATAATAATACAACAATAAGAAAAAATATCCTTCCACCCCTACCTCCACCCCCTTCCATAGAAAAATTTGTTTTTGACACACATCTCGTTATCCGATTTGGATAAAATTTGGTATACATATAGTCATTGGCGTAGCTAGGGGGGGGGCCAGGGGGGGGCCTGGCCCCCCCTGAAGCCCCTCAGGCCCCCCCTAAGATATTTTACGCCTCCCCTACCGACTACTAGTAAAAGAACATGACGCTGAAAATACATACTTTTCTATTATTATTCGGGAAATATTCAAATAAAATAGGTGCATTAAAATTTAAAATCATTCAGATAATGTTTACATTTCAGGAAAAAGCCCTTGTCTTGCGGAATTAGGCTTTTTCTCTTTAAATTATCGGTAACTTTTCTGCACTTATGAAATTTCCGGAAAATATTTTTTAAATTTAAACATAATTATGCATATTGAATATTTCATACATATTGGCGACATCTTGTAAAATATTATAGAAGTGTAAGTTAAATTTCGCATTTAATAAAGACAGCGACCTTTGCTCCTCTGTTTCCGAAATCGGGTTGTAGATGTCGTAAGGTTATAAAAGACCTTTTTAAACTGTTTTTCTAAAATAAATATAATAATCTTTTTAGTTTTTTTTGAGGTTAGCGTTTAATGTCTTATGGAAATTTTCCGATTTTGGTGACAATTTCATAACCATTTTCATATTAAGTTTTCCCACGTCGTTAAATGGAATAAATTCGTCGAGCAATACCGGGAAATTTTTAATATTAATACTTCTTTCTGCTCTAAGAGCAGAAATGACCGTTTTAAAGAATTGTATTTTTCGGTTAAATCAAACTGTTGGTCATGATTCTATCAAACAACATATAGCAGAAAACACCTATCCAAACCTCTACCAACTTTTTAAAGTTGTGAGTATTCTTCCAATTTCAAGTGCAACTTGCGAGAGGTCTTTCTCTGCCATGAGGAGAGTTTTTAATTGGCTTAGAACAACTATGATTCAAGAGAGACACTCAGGTTTGTCATTGTTATTCATAGAAAAAGATGTTGAGGTCGACGTAGACAGTGTGGTAGACGCTTTCAGTCAGCGACGTAGAAAACTTTCTTTGTAGAATTACTGAATTACATAATTCCTGAGTATACATATAAATAAGTTGGTAAATGTATTATTAAATTTGTTATATTAAAATATTAGAACATTTAACGCGCGTATTTTTTTTTATTCATTGCACACTTTGCACGACTCTTTAAAACCTATGTTTGCTTTTTGTTCAAGATAGACCGGGGCCACGGCCCCCCCTGAAAAGCAAGGCTAGCTACGCCAATGCATATAGTGATCCGATGACAATACAGTATTAGGAAAAAAATATCGTCCCACCCCTACCCCCACCCCCTTTCATAGAAAAATGAATTTTTGACACACTTCCCATTATCCGATTTGGATGAAATTTGGTATTCACATAGTGGTCCGACGACAATACAACATTTAAAAAAAAATGATCCTTCCACCCCTCCCCCACCCCCTTCCATAGGAAATGCGTTTTTGACACCCTTCCCATTATCCGGTTTGGATAAAATTTGGTATACATATAGTGGTCCGATGACAATACAACATTGAAAAAAAAATCCTACAACTCCTACCCCCACACCCATCTATAGAAAAATGCGTTTTTGACACACTTCCCATTATCCGATTTGGATGATATTTGATATACATATAGAGGTCCGATGACAATACAACAATAATGAGAAAATGTCCTCCCACCCCTACCCCCCACCCCCTTCCATAAAAAATGCGTTTTTGACACACTTCACTTCAAATGACTTTTATAAAATTTGGTATATGCATAAAGGTTCGATGGCAATACAGCCCAAACAAAAAATATATTTCTACCTCTACCCCCACCCTGTCCTTCCCCCAATAGAAAAATCAGTTTCCAAACAACTCACGATCAGCGATTTCATATAATCTAGAATAAACTTTTCTGTTCTGTTATTGAACAAATATTTTCATTTAATAGAGTAGATAGCTGAGACTAAAAAGTAGAAAATAAATTGTTAAAAATTTTTTTTTAAGTCACAAGCTTTTATTAAATGCACTAAAAATTAAAAAATAATTTTCTAACATTCTAATATTATCATAATAATAAAAGCGATGGCCGCAAATCAAAGCATAAGTTAATCTAAATTTGTGATCTAAACACTTAAAGAATATTCAACATAGCAGGTCATCAAAGATATGTTTGATGTGCCGCAATGTTATGCCATTGCCATATGAACCTATGTCAGAAAAATGCTGGGGTATCTTGGGTCGGGTTGGGTGGGTTTGGTACCTCTGCATTTTTCTGCTAGATTGATTCTTGCAAATAGTGATATTTAATTGATACGGATATCTTATCGTGCTAACATCGTCAAAATTTCCATCAGTCGGCAATCGCTTTTATTATTATGATACTATTAGAATGATAAAAAATTATTTTTTAATTTTTAGGGCATTTTATAAAAGCTTGTGACTTAAAAAATATTTTTTAACAATTTATTACAATTATGGATGACGAAAAGAGGTATTTTTGACGCAAACTGTGTTGTATAAATTCTTAAATTGATTACAAAAGCTTGTTTAATTAGTTTTGCACTCTTGCATGCATTCACTATCATGTAATCATTACTACACAACCCTTACGATTTTTACTCGACCAAAACATCGTCCAGCAATTCAATCCAGTCAATTGGTTTTTAAGTCGAGCTTGACGCAAAGTCATCAATCATCTAGACGCATCGTTGGCATGCGTTTTACAACGTTGAGCCAACGACTTATTGCTCTTTGAGTAACCATGTGGTGTGACACTTTTTTTGCAAGCAAACGCAAATAAGCGCTATAAAGTCCCTGGTCTTTTATTTAACTTTCCTTAATAAAAACTGTCAAAGTGCGAATGCTTAGATGCCAAAAAGGATTCCCCTTATAATAAATAAAAGCAAAATGCACGCTCAGAAATTCTCTAATATTACAACCCATAAAACTTAGATACACATTTTGCTTATGTGTGATAATGTTGTTATCTAAATACTCTTTAGATCGATAATGTTTTGATAAGAGTAGGTATTATGCATTGGTTTTATTTCTTTACTACAAGTTCATGTGCTGGAGTATAAAAAAGTGTGGTGCAAAGGTACTTAATAGCACGGATCATTAATAGGTGAAATAAAATAAAAACGTGACACGCCCCGAAAGTAACAAACAATTTCAACTAAAGGATATTTTTTTGAAGGTATTTTCGGAATCATAAAAGAAAAGAAAATTGTAAACAAGGTTGCCGTAAGCTTAAGAAAGTTACTGTCAAAATTTAATACTAGAAGTGACATTTGATATTCTGATATACACTACCAAGGCCAACAAAAGAATACAGGCCACGACCCTGAAAAAATCAGCTGTTCTGCGGGGGCTGACTTTTACATTGGGTCTTATAGGAAATCTTAAGTTTTTTTACGATATTTTTAAAATGGCACTACAGATTTTCGCGAAATTTTAGTGAAATATTTTTAGACACCGTCCCCAATATTCCACCATACTTTTGTAAGGATGCAAGATGATTAAAAGGTTAAAATCTTTAGGATTTAGCATTCCTTATTTTAAATTCAAATTACCCACCATGTACCGCATGCCACTGTTATATTTAACCAGGGCTATCAAAATGGACGGGCCACGATCCTCCACTTTGTTGACGTCACATCCGGGGCTGATTTTTTTTTGATGGTCACGTTACGACACAGCTGATTGTCTTCTTTAAAATTTTGAAGTTGGAATGACGGTTCATGGATATTTGATTTTTTGTTAAATAAAGCCGTTTTTGAGATTGTTTTTACTTTATTCTGGCAGAACAATTCTTTTTAAGCCCTAATTTTTCATAGCCGCTTCACGGATCACCTAACAAACAGATAGGGAACTCAGGTGGTGGGGGATGCTACGCGCATCTTTCACGCAGCCTGCCATGTTGGGGTCAACCACTCCAGAGGCGCATTCTGTATTTTAATATTTTTTAAACTTTTAGTACGTGTTGAGCATTAGTGGTGTGTAGATGTGATTTTTGTATTTGATATATGTTATTTTTGATTTTAAACAATGGGAACGGTTTGTGCCTTAAGAGACTGTAAATCCACGCGACGGCATACTCTTAATCGAAGTAATTTTCGATTTTCGCAGAATCCTATAAGGCAAACTTATACATTATTTTATCTTTCGATTTTTTAAAAACTTTTGCCATCCTATACAAGGTGTTCAATAATTAAATGTCCTATGAGATGAATCTGTAAATGATTTAAGTACAAAGAGTTCTTAAGGACATATAAATCTGCAACCCCTTTGATTTTGTTTTTTTATTTTTTTTTATACTTTTGCAGGATTTGTTATATTTATCTCAAATTTAAAAATGCGCCGCCATTAGATCCTAAAAAACAAGATATAAACTATGCTTTGTTTAGAAAGTTTTTGGTGTTTTGTATGAAAAGCTCAGTTTGTAGAAAAGGGAAATTTGTAGCTTGGTATTTTGATCCTTAAATTAAGCAGAGGTTCACAAATTAAAAGAGTAGGGGACAATTCGCCGCAGCCGATTAACCGCGGCCGATTCGCCGCAGCTGGCTGATTGGCCGCGGCTCGTTTTGCTGCGGGGACATTTTGCCGCCAATCGAATTGCCGCAGGGACAATTCGCCGCGAAATTTTTGTTTCATGATATTGTTTATTTACCTTGACTTCATATAATATGTTTTTATAAAAATAATTCAAACTTTCCAACTATTTATTTGGTGGTAACTATACAATCCAGCATTTTTTAATTGGAAAAAATAAATAAAATGACGAATGTAAAATGGTGGTTTTTGCCATTTATGAACCGATATGCATCAAACTAGAAACTTTAGGATCTTTCAGGGCGCTGATTATTATTTTTAACTTAAACTAAAAAAAATCAAAATGGGAACCGACCTGAAACACCCAAATTTCTGAATTTGATGCATATCGGTTCAAAAACGAAAAAATCCGCCATGTATTGCCATTTTGATTTTTTAAAATTTAAGTTAAAAATAATGATCAGCGACCTTAAAAATCTTATCAGTCCGAGTTAGATACAAATCCGTCCATAAACGGAAAAATCCGCCATTTTGGATCCGCCATTTTATTTATTTTCCTAATAAAAAAAAGTTTGGAAAGGTTTAAAAAAAGTTATAATCAAACAAATATATATGAAGTCAAGCTAAATACAACTGTTTAACAATTCCCAATGGTAACATCATAAAACAAAAAATCTCACGGTGAATTGTCCCCGCGGCGAATGTGACCACAGCGAATTGGCCGCGGCGAATTGTCCCCTATCCATCTAAAGAGCCCTTAATAAAAAAATAAAAAAATGCATTTTAGCACTAAATTTATTAACATTTTTAAAACAGATTTTTGAGTAATACGTTTCAATATTTTTAGATATTTTGGAATAATTTTGAAACTTAATTATTACCGTTATGGTAATGCATAATTCCACAAAATTTTAATGGTCTGTTATAATTTTTAAGAAACAAACAAAAAATCGAAAAAAAAACTGCTAAGTTTAACACCCTGTAAAAACAAAGAGGTCTAAATGTAATGCGAAAAAAATCTTTGTTTTGACCATTTCCACAACCCCTTAAAGTTTCATGCTTCATTTAAATTAAACCCTGTATAATACACTATTATATAACAATTGGTCAAGAGTTTTTGACACAAATTTGTTATAATTTTTTATTATGCTACTATTTACACTTTTAAGAATACATATAAAACAACAATTTTTTTTTTTAATATTGGATTTTACTAAGTTTTAAAATATTAATTTACCGTGAAGCAATTTTGTGCTAATTGTAAAGATTATTTGGTCACCCTGTATCTCCTTAAACTTTCAATTTTTTTTTAAAACTAATAAATAATATCTGATTTCAGTAAATTAAGAAATTACTCTACAATGTCAAACTTCTTATATTTAAAATTCACAATTTTACAACAAAAAAAGCAATCAATTTTTTTCTTTTTGTGTTTGGCTGTATGCTGGAAACGACAACATGCTAACGTATTCTGAACGAAGAAGAAGACCTCTTTTTGTGCTTCCCATATCTCTCATTCAATAGAACACATTATTTCCATAGTCCCCTACAGCGGACAAGATATAATATTTTTACGCGGCCGAGACTCTAAAATTCATTTTAGCTCCCATTTTTAGCAAGACAAAACTATTTTAATGTTTTTATTATTTCTGGCAGTAAAAAATATTTTTTTGCATCAACAATCTGAATCATTGATATTTTATGATAAATTTATTTTAGTCCGGCTCTGAGTTTGATTCCCAATGCTCAGCCATCGTTGAATTCTCCGAGATCAAAGACGGCCAGCCGGCTTATTTATCTGTTTGTTAGGTGATCCGTGGCCGCTTCATTAGCTCAAACAAAAATTAAGTTTAAAGCAGAAGCGAATGTGACAATCACATATGACAAAGTCAAATACATGTCAAATATAACAGTTGGCATGTGGTACATGGCGGGTAATTTGAATTCAAAATAAGGAATGCTAAATCTTGAAGATTTTAACCTTTTAATCATGTTGCTTCCTTACAAACCTTTGGTGGAATATCGGGATGGTGTCTGAGAATATTTCACTGAAATTTTGCGGAAATCTGTAGTGCCATTTTGAAAATATAAAAAAACGTCTGATCTCCCATAAGACCCAATGTAAAATTCAGCCCCGGGAGAACAGCTGATTTTTTCAGGGTCGTGGCCTCTATTTTTGTGTTGGCCTTGATTTAACATGTATTGACTTTGTCATCTGTGTTTGTCACATTCGCTTCTGCTTTAAATTTATTTTTGGTGTGAGCTAATGAAGCGGCTCCGAAAAATGAAGGATTACTATACATTTAAAAAGTTATTCTGCAAGAATATAGTAAAAACAATCTCAAAACGGCTGTATTAAAAAAAAATCAAATGTTTATGAACAACTTCAATATTTTAAAGACAATCAGCTGTGTCGTGACATGACCATCAACAAATAATGATTATAATCAGCCCCCGATGTGATGTCAACAAAGGGGAGGATCGTGGCCCGTCCGTTTTTATAGCCCTGACACGACTTAAAGTTTGGAAAAATTGTACATCTTTTGTATTTAAAGTTACCGTAATCGAGTTAAGAGGGAGGGAATTTTTGGTGAATCATCCGGTATCCTGATAATACAAATAACATGAAATTATTAAACACATACCTAAAACCAAACACAAATAATTTAAGTTATCTTAACAAAAAAGTCATATTGAATTAAACGTACCTGGTGCTCCATTCTCATAATCGAGAGAAGTGAGTTCCAAGACACTCAATTTTGGACCATTTTTACGTAGTTGCAGCGAAATCTGTTTTCCTATCGCGAAGTATCTGACTGTTCCTTGAGCGTTTCCATCGCAGATTTATCCTATAGGCACTCTAGGCACTTGCCTAAGGCCCGCAGGGCCCTGGTCCAAAAACTCAATTTAAGTTTTTTAATTTAGTTTTTTTTTAAATACTATTTTTATGAATTGAGTTTTTTTCAAAAATTAATTTAAAACAAAATACCATGTATACCAAAAAATAACAAAATTGAAAAGTTGGTCTGCCAAACCTTAATCAGTTTTTTATTTTTATTTGGCGATAAGTTACAAAAAAACTACAAATGGTCATATTTTTCCATATTTCAGTGGCGAGCATTTAAATAAGTATAGCTCGAAAACGAATCCTATGGGTCATAGGAACCTTAATTTTTTTTGGTAAAAATCAGGAAAGTTTGGCCTTCAACATATCTCAAATTCAGCTGATCTGACGCATCCCGGTAAACAATATATTTAGTGCCTCCTCCTTTATGGTGTTATTAGGCTCAAACAAGTTTGGGGTCCTGCCCCCTCTCCTGAAGTAGGTCCCAGTTGGTTCGTCATTGATACTATTACTATACTTTATCCAATTACTGTTAAGTGTCAAATAAGCCTAACCCACGGTTTTCTTGACCTAACCTTTCTTTAATAAAAGCAGGCAAAAATATTTAATGAAATGCTAAGTCACTCATAAATTTCAAATGTAACGTAACACTTTATCATTGCTTACTAAATAAATAAAAATATTATTCATCTGTTAGGTAGGGGAGACCGGGGATACTAAAATGTCAAAAAGAGTTATGCGCATTTGTTTCTTTAGAAAAGCAAAAGTAAATTTTGTGCGATCTCAAAAGGTTACTTAATTTTTGCATAAAAATATAAGTTTTTGTGTATTTATAATTTCAAACATGGGTTTTATGATACCTTGGTTCAATTTTACATATAAACAATGATATCATATTTTTTTAGGGGGATATTTTCTCAAACGGTGTTGGGGCAGGTTATGGGCGTACGCAAGGAAGGGCAGGGTGGGATCAAAATGTTGAAAATAATTTAGTAATTTCCAAATTTCCAAACAAAACACTTATTCAATCATGTTTAAACTTTAAACTAATTCCTACAAATATAATATGAATATGGAAGTGCAAAATTAGATTCAGGATGAGAATAAACTATCAAATTGTTGTTATTGAGTTATTTAATATTCTTCTTTTGCCGCGCCATTTTTTTCCGAAAAGCACACACACTTCTTTCTACAATTTTCATTTTTCCCGAAATTTTTTGCCGCCATCAATTTATTATTACGCCATTATTAAATCAAAACAAAAATGTTGCTACGTTATTTTCAAGTGAATTCTAAGTAGACTTTTATCAACGTCAAAATCGCATTAGGTTCGCGCCTTTTCTACACGAATTTTAAAACGCCAATCGCATGGCTTTTCTACCGAATATTTTTGAAATTTTACTAGAAACAGCGCCACCTATTGGCGGCATTTTTCATGACAAAAAAAGACGCAGAAGGTTAGTAGGTTCGAGAAGTCTTAATCTAGTAGCGTTTTAGAACATGTTGTGGAGCACTTTTCAAGTGTGAACTGGGCATATGAAAATAACGAGGGTAAAAAATACTTTATATACGCAGCACCAGAAAATTCAGCAAAAATTATATTTTTATAGCTTAATTCCTCGTTGTTTTTAAGTTATCTTTAAGCATGTAAATATAACAGAACCAATATTACATGGTATGAGGTTGTTTTCAAGTAAAAAATAACATTAATATTTTTGTTGACGTTAATTTAACGTTGATGTGATTTTTTTGCTATATGGGTAAAGTGTCCATACATACACGTTAAATAAAAATACACTATAAAATACTGATCAGGTGTCATAAAACTATAGTAAGTAAATTAATTGCTCTGTGAGATACACTCACTTCACCTAATAATACTTTGACCACGAAATATTAATTAAAAGCACTAACAATTTACTGATCGAGATTTTTTAAACTAATAATCTCAGAAAACTTAAAGAAAACCATGCGCTATGCTTTTTGTCAAAAAGATCTAAACCATTTAATCAAATGATAATTCCTCTGTCGTCTTGGCTTGCCTTCTCACAATGCATTTTAAAACTATAAACATCTTATTTGCAAATATTTCGTAAAATTGATTTTAATTATAATGTTTTAAAAAATCCCACTTTGTACCCAATTAATACATTACTATACTAGGAACCTGTCTATTAAAAATACATATTAATTAAAATTGTTACAAATAGCCCCGGTCTCCCCTAGAGAAGGCATCTATAAAACGTATGGTTATCCAATTATACCTAGGTATTTATTTTTAAATTCAAAGCGAAAGGAATTAAACAGATTAGAGTTAAATCCTCAGTTACAGTGTCAGTCTTTTTACAGTTTAAAGCAAACACAAAACTAAAAAAAGTAAATTTTTATTATAAAGTAGTGTAAACAAATTGAAAAATGACCACGAATGGAGTGTGTAGTGCAACGTTGAATAGGCCACAAGAAAACAGTTCCAGAAAAAATGGAGGAGACGAAAACGACAAAGGATTAAAGGGAGACAGTCATGAGGACACTAGGTATATATATCTACATGATTTACTTACACATTATGGGTTGTTAAATTACAATTCTGTGAAAACATGTTCATGGCAACTTATTTCGAGGCAAACAATTAAAAATTCTTGACAGAAGGTTTTCTTGTTTTTCTCATATTTTTCCGTAAGTAGCTTAAAAGCTTATCGTCACGGGGGTCCAAAATCTAATGGAAACCTAATAAGTATCGACATTTGACTATTTCGTCCCTATGGGACTCCTCAGAACATTGCTTGACCAATTTGACACCCTTGCGAAGTTAATTAGACCGTTTTGTCTCATCATCCTACATTTATAGTGAGATAATCAAAACCAAACAGTCCATTCCGCAAGAAGCGCCACCTACCAAAATACGAGCGAAACTAGATCTATATATTGATCGATTGAAAAGAAGAGAATCCTTGATGACATTCGACAACGCTGATTAGCGCCTTTATCCACCTTTATGACGTCAGCGGTAGTCAGCGGAATTTTAACCCAAATAAATACTAACAAACGTAAATTTTAGTACCCGTAAATTTAAAATTCAAACAAGTTTTTCGTGTCTAATCGGGTTGATCTGGCCTAAAAGGCAATGTGCTGTCGAAGGTAACGGATAAATTCTCTTCTTTTCAATCGATCTCTTCATCGAGCGATATATAGCAGTTTATTAATCGCCTGCTCCTGTTCTAGTTTCTCTCGTATTTTAATAGATGGCGCTTCTACGGAATGGACTGTTTGGTTTTCTCACTACAAACGTGGGATGAGAGACAAAACGGGCTAATTAACTTCGCAAGGGTGCCACATTCACCAAGCAGTGTTTTGAGGAGTGTCATACGGAGAAAACAGTTAACTGTCAACACTTATTAGTTGACTATTAGAATTTGGACCCCCGCCCCGTGAGGATGAGCTTACGAACTACCCATGAAAAAATACGTGAGAAACAAAAACTTTTTTTTCCGATTAGTCAAGAAAAACTAGTTTGATTTTTAAATTCGCGGGTACTAAAATATACATTTATTAGTAATTATTTTCCTCAAAAAAGTTCTCAGAAAAATATTTTTACAGAATTTTACTACGTTGCAAAATGAGCGAGATATAAATAATTTTTGAAATTACGGTATTTGAAAATATCTCAGTATCGTTATTTCGAAAATTCTATATAGGTATCTTTCTTATTTTGCAAGCGTCCCAATAAATTTGAATAAAATTCAATGTAGGCGGGTCTACCAGTCTTCTCTAAAATCTTATTTTTTTGCAAAATGATGTTTTTAAAGTTATTTGGCACATCCTGTATATAAATTTTAGGCTTGGCAAAATACGCGCTGATTTTTTCCTCCAGCTTTGCAGACACATTTTCGATTAGGCGCTGGGTCAATAGCGCGCAGAACATTTGCGCGCGGGAAGATTGCGAAGAAATGCGCGCAACTTAAAGCCTATTTTTATTAACAGGTTCGAAGACAAACTCTTCTGCAAATGCGCTAAAAATAATTGCCCTGTACAGCCGAGGAGGACCAGAAGCCGAGGAGAGTTGACAGCTGATGACCTGGTCAGGTTGGGATACTGACCTATACCTCCGTTAAAAAGTTAGGATTAAAAAAAAAAAATTAATCAGCTCGTTAGTGTCGAATACTATTTTAACTGAAAATGTTATTAAAATCTGTTTAGCGGTTTAGGAGCTATCGTGTTACGGACGGACACACACCTAGACATACATCACGACGATATTGCTAAGATCAAAATACACCCCAATAGCACATCATAAGAAAAACATTTCATGTAAAAAAGCCAAGTACCCGAAAATGGTATTCCGTAAAAAGAATTGAGGTAAAAGTAAAGCCAAGTTCTCCAATACAAATTTCAAAATTAAAGATTCTTATAGTTTTTGCAAAGTCACCTGAAATGCTCCTAATACGGGGTTCTATCGATTTCTTGAAATTTTGTTTCAATCTACCCTTCAAAAGTTATCCAAATTCATATAAAATCTTCCTGGTATAATTTCAACCCTACCGACAAAAAAAAGACACGGCTCTTTGCGGTCCGAGCACAAAGTATTTGTTTTCTGACCGACCCAGCACAGGTGGATAGACGGCACCTAATTGGCAAATTTTTTTGAGATGCGCTTTTAATTGCTTTCGGGTGTGCTTTTCGGAACCCCTTTAGTCGGCAGTATGCAGAGTTAGAACATAAATCAGTGTCGTTTCTGTAGGTGTAGGAATAGAAAGTTTTATTATCTATTTTTATTTCTTTAGTTTACGCTATAATTAAATAAAATAATTTTCATGAGTATATCTACCGCCGCCCATGTCACTTTCTTTAAAGGATATGCCGATGGTCGGCTTTAACCTTTGTTCAACTGACTTTGCAAAAACTATATAATTTCAACCCTACCGACAGAGAAAAGGCACGGCTCTTTGCGGTCCGAGCACAAAGTATTTGTTTTCTGACCGACCCAGCACAGGTGGATAGACGGCACCTGATTGGCAGATTTTTTTGAGATGCGCTTTCAATTGCTTTCGGGTGTGCTTTTCGGAACCCCTTTAGTCGGCAGTATGCAGAGTTAGAAAGTAAATCAGTGTCGTTTCTGTAGGTGTAGGAATAGAAAGTTTTAATATTTATATTTATTTTTATTTCTTGAGTTTACGCCATAATTAAATGAAATAATTTTCATGAGTATATCTACCGCCGGCCATGTCACTTTCTTTAAAGGATATGCCGATGGTCGGCTTTAACCTTTGTTCAACTGACTTTGCAAAAACAAGTTTGGAAAGGTTTTTCTAAACTTGGCTATTACGGTTGCAAATGACAATTTGGCACAGTCCTAAATTCAACATAAAGAAATTTGGCTGTAATAGCAAAGTTTAAAAAAAACATTTTGAAGCTAGCAAGAATCTTTTTTGATATTTGTATTGGAGAACTTAGCTTCACTTTTATCTCAATTCTTTTTACAGAATACCATTTTTGCGTACTTGGGTTTTTTACATGAAATGTTTTTCTTATGCGCCCCTGGCGTCCTTATTTTTATTATTTTAAAAAAAGGTTTGTAATTTATTTGACTCCCATACCTATATTTGCGCCCCTTAAGGTCTTCGACGCCCTTTTATCCACGACACGCTGCTGTGTGTGTCCGTAAGGCGATAGGTCCTAAACAGCTAAACAGATTTTAATAAAATTTTCAGCTAAAATGGTGTTTAACACTCTAACGAGCTGATTAATTAATTATTTTTTTTTAATGCTAACTTTTTAACGGAGCATTGCGGTCATCATCAATATGCGGTTTTCGGAATATAGTAAACTACAGTTTGCTCAATAATTTGTATTATAACCAAAACTTCGTAGGAGCTTTTGAGATATTTCCCAAAAACTGTTCTTAAGGCTGATATATCATGGCTTCACTTGAAGTGTGCTAATAGGCTAGCTAGGAAGGTATCAGATCAGTCATGGGTCCATTTATTTTTTCTAAGGGGAGTAATTACCACGTTACCCCCTCAAGTTCGCGCTTGACCTGATGACCCCTCCAGAAGGACCCTGTACATAACTAACAACCACTTTGGAATTAAAAATTATTTTTATATTATTTATAGAATGTATTATTTTTATTTCTAAGGATACGTCTGGGCCCTGCATAAATTAACTAAATAAAGCTATTAAAGTCTATAATTATTATAATTAATATTATAAACATGCATTCATATTACATAATAGTAAGATGATTATTTCTAATAATTTAAAAAATATTAAATTCAAAAATTTTATCTGTATAGATCATTAACGTTAATCGCATAGATGCAGGATCAGCAGGATGCAATCACGTTGGATATTTTGTATCATAATATTTTATAATTCAATTAAATAACAATATTTTATAATTCTATTAAATTGATTGCTATAATTTCGCCAATGGCGTCCAGTGGCGGCTCGTGACTTGTAAAACTGATGAGGCACCAAGGCCAAAAATGAAAAAAAAATCCTTCATGAAATGGGAATAAATTATCAAATGTAATGTGTATTTTTTTCCAATTTTCCCTTTCCATGATTGTCGAAAAATTTTATTTTCTACAAAGATAATAAATATACTTAGGTACTCACTTTAAATCTAAAAACAAAAATTACAGTTTGTAAACAAGCGGTATCCTTCTTTCTTTTAACAATACAAACTTTTATCAATTACAGTCGAACCTCTATAACTCGAACTTAAATGGACAACCAAAACAGTTCGAGTTGTGGAGAGTTCAAGTTATAGAAATTCGAGTTACAGAGGTTAAAATACATATAAAAAGTGCAGGGACCACTTAAAATGTTCGAGTTATAGAGAGGTTCGAGTTTTGTCATTTTCATACAAAGTCTGTAAAAGTTCTTTTTCTATGGAAAAAATTGCCATCGCGGAAAGTTTATCTTGTGTCATTTTTGATCGTAACTAGAACAGTTAAAACAAGATTACAAAGTTTTTTAGTTTCACTAAAAATTTCACATAGATTTAACTTTTAGGCACTTAAAATGTTAGTCTTTCTAAATTACTGATGATTCATTTTTTAATGTGTCTATATCAAACTTTTTTATATGCATTTTCTAAACTATCAATACATTTTTTGGGAAAATTTTTCGAATATTCATCGAACTTGGAGATTTTTAAAATTTTTTAAAATCTTTAATCCTTGTTTGTAACTGAAAAGTTATATTATCCAAAATTTCGTAATATAATAAATTATATTCTTTAAAAATAGTTTCCTCAGAATTTTTAAGGACAATTGGAGCTCCTGTTACATTTTTAGTTTTCTCGAATATATCTTCAAAAACTTCATATTTATCTTGTAATCTTGAACAGCATATTTGAATTTGAGTGATGCATATATTTACATCTACGTTAACTTTTTGCAAAAATTGATACAGGATATTTTAATAGTGGTAAATATCTTAAAAATTAAAATCAAAAAAAAGAATTTAAAACTTTCAGTTTTTGAGAAAACCTTGTGCCATAAGTGTAGACTTTGATTTTGAAGCTTCGAGAAAACTCCTTGCCACTTTTTTTTTGTCTAGACTTGAAATATTTAAGTCTGGCGTTGGTCTATTTTTCAAGATTTCCGTCTTTTCAAAATTACTGCGGCGTTGAAATGGTACATTTTTTTAATAAAAATACAGTATAAGCAAAGTTTTAATAAAAGCTCAAAACAATGACTAATTAGGTAATCGGTTGGCGAATGACTCAAAACAGGTGGAGGGTGTTACATAGTTTGCATGGATGCGACAAAATCTTACCAGCGATTTATTTAATTCATAGATTCGCATTATAGAGTTTTTAGTCTTCGAACGACCTCAATAATTTGCCGCCATGTGATGTGGACCAGACGCGAGCTGCCCGCCGTCTCATGGAAACCCAAAATTTAGCGAATTCTAAAGCCAATTTTATGCAGGGAAAAAATTTTTTTTGAAATATTTTATTATTTCATATTATATTGTTAAAAGCATTCCAGTTAAACAAAAAACTAAGGGTTTTGTCCTTTAAATTATGTAAGGCCAGCGTGGCATGCTGATGCACACAAATTCATCACTTTTTTAATCGCCTCACCTAGCCATGCAGTCAAGCGCGCGAGGCACAGAAGAGTTCGGTTCAGTCCGCTAGGGCCAATATGTTATGACGCGAGTTGCGAATAACGATTCAGTTTATTTATTAATTTCATGTTGTAGCACGGATCACCTATGATCTGTGGTTGTAGGTTCCTTTTTATCTGGGGATTTAATGAAAAAACACAAAGTTTAAGTAGCAGAGGGCGAAAAAGCTTGATAAATAATTTAAAATTTACTTTAATTTTTTTTTAAGTTGGTGATGCGCCGCCTCATCTGACGAGCCGCCACTGATGGCGTCGCATTAATTTTGTCTTAAAATCGAACTGTACCTAATGAGGTATTAAAAATCTTCTTTGGGTGAAACACATAACTGTGTCATTTTTTGTCATACATAGGTAAAGGGTACTTGAAATGACTTAAAAAGATTTAGCATAGAAATTAAATTTTAAAATTATTTACAGAAAAATAAAATTTGCTGATTTGATTATTTTATTTATAGTCAAGTAAGAAGAAGAATTTTTTTATACTATGAGTTCCATCCTTTTGGATCAATGCCTAGTGTTCCGAAAAATCAATTCAAACGTGTTGGTAACAAAGTAGTAATTAAACAACCCATACAACAGCAATGTCGGGAATGAACCCGGATCGAACGCATGGCAAGCGGCGATTGACCCGCTATATCAGGGAGACCAGTGGCGTATATAGGGGGGGGGCTGGGCCCAAAGCTAAGATTTTTTTAGAGATTTTCCACATATTCCCCCCCCAAACTGTCTCAACTTCCCCCCCCCCCCCGAAACTCGGCTCTAAAATTTTGCACTAGAACCACCACATACTACTACCATATCGGATTAGAACGTTTTTCTTCGTTGTCCGACGCCTATTTTCCACCTTCTTCGATCCTGACTTCCTTCTGTTAGGTTTTTTGACTCATTGATCTTTGGATTGGATTGTTGCCATTACAGTTTATGACGCCCTCTTTTCTGCGCCCTATTGGTTGCCATTCTAATACCTGCTTTGGTAATATTTCATCAATCCGTTGTACATGGCCCTACCATATCAATTCTCTTTTATTGATGTCATCCGTTATGCTTCCTTTGATTCCCATTCTTTCTTTTATGATCCAATTTCTTATATGATCTGTTCTAGATATTCCCATTCATTTTTCCTGACACTTTCCATTTTTGTTATGTATTTTTCTGTTTCGACACAAGTCTCTATTCCATACAACAGCGCGGTTTTCACCATTGTTTCATATATGTTAAATTTTACATTATTTTTTATCTCTCTGCCACCACATCAGGCAAATAAAATGTGTCAAAGGCGTAATATTTTGGAAAATTAAGTAAATAAAAAACATCACAAAAGTGATGGCGGATGGAAAACTCTGTAAGAAATGGCGGTTGATGCATCTGCATTTTTTCCTAAGAAGTAGAATTCTGATGTGAGTACTGGGGGCTCTTAGACCCGCCACTGCACTTGAAATTATTTATTTAATCTAATATTAGTGATTAATGATGTTGACCTATTTAATGTTTTTACCATTCACATATTTCGTATTAATAAAAAACTGATTAGGTATAAAATAATGCCTCTTGGAAATTATTATCAACAAAACTGGGATGTTTAAATAAATTAATCATGGATTATGATATGAAGAAATAAAACAACTCATAATACTGATTTCGTAAATTAATCATAATCCATGATTAATTTACGAAATCAGCATTATGAGTTGTTTTATTTTTTAAGGTAGAAGTGACAATGATATTTTTATTTAAAAAATAATTATAGTAAATTTTTTCAGTTTTTGTTATTAAACTGTTAGCCCAGTCAAATAACGAAATCACCTGGAAAAAAATAGACGCAAGGCAAATTTCAGTATGCTTATTCCTTAGCATCTGGGATACATTCACACATATTCTCCACCAAAATCATCCTTGAGATCCGCCAGATATAAGACCCCAAATGTCCTAAAAATCAATTTCTCGAAAATTAATAACATTTAAAAAAATAATAAAGAAATATAAAAATAAAAAATATACAAACTCATTCGGTCTATACTATAAAATTAAATATATTTAATATATTTTTTAAAACGTTAGGTCTATGTTTTAAAAAATAAAAAAATAAAATCTTTTGTTTGTTTTATTTTTTTTCACCCTTGTGTGCTTTTGCGCGTATTTTAGTGTTTCTAACCTTAAATTAAACATTTTTTAGTATTACGTTTTTTTCCGACCGAAACTAATTGTACAAAAATAAAAAACTCAAATTCCCATTGGTGGTCGCTTTTTAACGTTATTTTTAAAACCACATTAAAATCACACCGAAATAAAGTGGTTTTGAAAATAACGTTTAAAAGCGACCTAAAACCTTCACTTAAAGTTGTTTAACATTAAAAAAACAAAAACTACATTTAAGTACATGGTGTTTTGTACAAGTGGGGATTAAGTTTAGTGTTATAAAGTATCAACCAGTTCCCTACAGGGTAAGAAAAAATAAAATAAAATTAAATCTATTTTTTTAATTATTAGGTTTTAGTTTTTTATTATTTTTCTAGTATAGACGGAATAAATTTGCTTTTTATTTCTTCACTTTTTTACCTTCCTAGCCCGCACAGCAATGGCTAGAGAAGGTATTGTTTTGGACGAAAAATTTTTTTTGAGATAACGCCAAAAATGTTTTATTTAGGTGTAGTTTGACCTACCCTAGCAATATCGTCGTGATGTCTGTCTGTGTGTGTGTGTATATCTGTCCGTAACACGATAGCTCCTAAACCGCTAAACCGATTTGCATGAAATTTATAGGTAAAATAGTATTCGATACTGCAACGAGCTGATTAGATTTTCGTCAAAATTCATCGATGCTAATGACAATTTTTTGACAGTTAAAAATTTTAAAAATGCTAACTTTTTAACGGAGCGTGGCTATGCGGTTTTCGGAATATGGAAGCGCACATTTTTCTCAAAAATTTATAGGAGCTTCTGTTTCGGAGATATTTAAAAAAAACTGTTTTCAAGGCTGATATAACGTGGAGTGTGCTAATGGGCTAGGAAGGTATCAGATCCGTTATGAATCCATTTATTTTTAAAAGTTATTAGTTTTCGAGAAAATCGTTGAAAACTGATGTTACGGACTTTTGGATCTTTATATCTAGCGAGGCTCAAGGAGGATTTTGGTGGAGAATATATCGGGATGTGTTCCAGATGCTAAGGGATAATTATACAAAAATCCAGATTTGAGGGTTTTTACACCTAATATGACTGGGCTATGTAAGGTATTATTGTAGGAATTATAATCTCTATTGATCCAGGGGCGGAACTAAGAACTTTATTTGGGGGGGGGGATATCATAAGAAATATTGCATGAAACTGTTTGGTGTATTCTGTGTGTAAAAACGAAATATGGTTTGAGATTTGGGGGAAAGGAAATTCCCCCTTTTTCCCCTACCGTAGATCCGCGCCTGATTGATAACCCACTATAGTTTAAGAAGGCAAAGTTGTAGCATATTTCTTAAATTGTCAGAATCTGATGCCAAAAATGAAGATTGTTAATATCTTAATAAATTTTGGTCCAAGGTTTTTATTGGTGCCAAAAGTTTTTAGATTATAGGGGTTTTTGAAATGTTTGCATTTCAAGAGGGGCCTATAATTTTAATATTTATAAAAAAAATTTCCTGTACAAACCTACCAAATAAGTTTTTGCAACGCTATAATCAAAATTTGATTGTTTTAATGATGACATGGTGAGTTACATGAGGTTATTGCTATAGATGCTAAAAAATTATGTATACGCTAATAGTATTGTAATTTCAGCAGAAAAGGAGATAGCACCCACATAGCACAAAAATCACATCAACGTTAAATTAACGTGAACAAAAATAATAAAGTTATTTTCTACTAGAAAAGAACCTCATAGCATGTAATACTTGTTTTGTTAAATCTGCATGCTTAAACATAACGTAAAAACAAGTTTCTGGTGCTGTGTATATATAACGTCGTTTTTAGCCTCGTTATTTTCATGTGTCAAATTCACACTTGAAAAGTTCTCCACAACATGTTCTAAAACGCCACTAGATTAAGACTTCTCAAACCTACTACCTTTTTGCGTCTTTTTTTAGTCACGTTTTTTTTAACAACTTTTTTAAAAATTAAATATGACGCGAAAGGAAGTTCTAAAAGTTCATTAGTTTGAGAGTACAACACTTTAAGACAATTTTAAAAGATGGCGCTTAAGGCAAGACAAAATCTCTATACATGCATTATGTTTTCTTTACAAGCAAACAAGATTTTTCAATAGTCACTTTCACACAATATTAATGTGTCTTTATCAGGTTAATAACTAATGCGTCGTGTCAGGAATCAGTTCATTAACTGGTTTTTGGAGTTTAGAGTTCAAAGCACTCCCGGATAGATTTCGTCGAAGTGAGAAAGTCTCTAATAGGTGGCGCTGCTTCTAGTAAAACCTCAGAAGCTTCTGTGGTAAAACCTCAAAAAAATTTGGTAGGAAAGCCATGCGCGTTTAGTATTCGTGTAGAAAAGGCGCGAGCCTAATGTGATTTTGACGTTGATAAAAATCTACTTAGAATTCACTTGAAAATAACGTAGAAACATTGCCATTTTGATTTGATAATGGCGTTATTACACCGCCGTTTTTAGCAACGTGATTTTTTATAACGTTAAGGAATGACCTATTAAGCTTGTTTCTATATATCAAATAAACGTTTTTTTCTAGCAGCTTTTAAAATTAACGTTTTTTTTTCTCACGCGTTTTTTCCGTGCTAAACACATGATTGTGCTATGTGGACAGACAAATCATCATGCATAAACTGGTTCGAAACCGCTAGTGTCCTTAAATAGTTTGACAGTTCCTAATTTGATAGTTCTTACATTTAAATGTAAGAAGTGTTTCAATGTAAGAACTGTCAATTATTTAGTGAGACTAGAAACAGCGAAAAGTACATTTTACAAGAACAAACAAAAGAAATATATGGTCAAATTATTTTTTTTAGGTATCCAGATGGAACCGTCAAGCTTAGAAATCCACACATCGAACTCATGGACCAAGATATTTTGTACCATTTGGCATTGGGCAGCGAATCCCATGACCTGGTCGAAATGTTTGGAGATGTTAAAGTAAGTATTCAGCGCAGCATATTGCAATGAACTTTATGTTAAAATGGTAAAAATCATTTAACGCATTCACCGTTAATTTTCTACTTCTAACTTTCCACCACGCTACAGTGTTGCTAGATGTACGAAAATTATCGATTTTGTACGATAATATAACGAATGTACGATGTACGATAGTAGCTATGCGATAATGGCCTTTTGTACGATAATTTATAAATTACAACAAAAAAAATATTCTGCCAATCTATGGGCACCTAAGCTCACACTAGGTACTATAGTTATAGTGTACGTGTGAGCTAATATAACTAAAAACTAAAATATATTTTATTGAACTCCAGACTCAATTACCTTTCGTTTGATACCACACAAGCCATGTTTTGCCTTAAACTTTAATTTTTCAAATCTACCTTTTTTATAAACTTAAATGTATTTTGTTTAACTCCACACTCAATTACCTTTCGTTTGATTTCACACACGCCATATT
Source organism: Aspidapion aeneum (assembly GCA_963576565.1). Lineage (NCBI taxonomy): Eukaryota > Metazoa > Arthropoda > Insecta > Coleoptera > Brentidae > Aspidapion > Aspidapion aeneum. Next base: position 48,943,555 of record OY755047.1, read on the forward strand.
TTTACATAAACTCTAATTTTTGAAATATACCCCCACCCTTTTATGTTTGGTGGATTTTGTTCATTTTTAAATGGGACCATCTCGACCCAAAACCCAGCGTAGGTACCAAATTTCATTAAAATCGGGCATGCGGTTTTTGAGTTATGCGCGTTGGTCGTTACAGACAGACAGACAGACAGACAGACAGACAGACAGACAGACAGACAGACAGACAGACAGACAGACAGACAGACAGACAGACAGACAGACAGACAGACAGACAGACAGACAGACAGACAGACAGACAGACAGACAGACAGACAGACAGACAGACAGACAGACAGACAGACAGACAGACAGACAGACAGACAGACAGACAGACAGACAGACAGACAGACAGACAGACAGACAGACAGACAGACAGACAGACAGACAGACAGACAGACAGACAGACAGACAGACAGACAGACAGACAGACAGACAGACAGACAGACAAAAAAAGTTTCAAAATCATCTGAAACGCAAAGATATATAAAAATTTTTGAAATCGGAGCAACTTTTTTTTTCCCGAAAAAATTAGGATCACCATAGCTCACACTACTATAGTATAGTAGTAGTGTGAGCTAATTATTTTGTGTGCTTAAGACCACAAGGCAGAAGTGTAAACTTCAACAAGGCGAAATTAATAATATTGGCCCATAACATATTCTGCAAAGCGGACCGAACCGAACTCTTCTGCGTACTGGCTTTCATCTGCATCATCATATCGCTCGCTGAATGTTTCTTACAGTTAGTCGACTCGAGCCGATTTCACCCGAATGAGCGTTACATAGCCGAGCCTGACGGCTCAGTTCAATTCACTACCCGCAAAAACTGCTAAACGCGCCTAAAGAAGTTTACACTTCAAAAATCCTATTGCAAAATATGTAATGATGTATGAAATCTTACAATATTTTTAAAGTAATAGGATAATAACTGATACACTAAATGGACATGTTATCTTCCCAGCCAGTACGTTTAGAACAAGGCTGTATACATTTCAAACCCAGTGACGAAATGTTAAAATGCATGACGTCGGCTAACCTTTATCAGAAACAAACCAATCGGATTCAGACTGTAGAAATAGACGAATCCGTTGATGACATTATATTTGAAGAAATATAAACGTATTTTTGTTTTTTGTATTTATTCCTATGACTATATGTAGAAGTAGAATAATCATTTTATGAAAATAATACATGGTTTTTGTTCAATATAAAGATATTTAAATCAATTCTAAAGTACTTTTTCCCCTTTTTCGAAAATTTATTAAGCAGAATTGTTTGTTTTTAAGTATCGATATTTTGTACGATAACGTACGATAATTTTAAACGGCTCATGCGATAATTCTCTTTGTGACATGTAGCAACACTGCCTTCTGTGTTCATTATTGCATAAATTAGGGTGCTGGACACTTGTCAGTGTTTTTTTTTTCTTTAAAAAAAACAAATGTGTCCGCTGTGGTACCTAAAGCAAAGCTGCTATAACAAAAAAATTTACACGCAACTGCGGACACAATATGGTCGGGCAGTCAATTTTGAAATATTCAATTTTTGGGTGATTTTGATATAACTTGGCATGCTGTTCAAGGACTCCATAGAAAGTTAGGAAAAAATAGTACTTTCCTTGGCGTCGCATTATAGGTAGCGTCGCGACGCCCTAAAGCTTAAGATTGATAGTAACCTACTTCTTGTCAAATATCTCAAAAACGGTAATATGTAGAACAATTGTGCTTTCACTTTTATGCAGCTAGTTGATGTATCTTTCTACCGCTCTATAGCAATCTCAACAAATATTTTGAGTTTTTTTAATAAAAGCTGTAGAAATGTGATTTTCAACAAAATTTAAGATTGTAATTTTTCAAATTTTTCGATTATTTGGCTTCCTCCAGAACAGTTTAGTGGTGATTTTGATTTCGTCAGAAAATTATTGTATTTTATGAGTTACCCTATCACAATGTTCCTAAATTTATGTATTATCTTTACATGGAACCGCGCATAAAAATACCAAAATTAGCAATATCGCGTTTTATAAAAACAAAATTAAATTGCTCTTAAGAATAAATAATTTTTTTAAAGTACTACCACTTAATTTTTTATTCCTACTTTTTGCTTTATTATTATTAAAACTAAAGAAAATTATTTAAAAAAATATTGCGGTGAACAAAAAATGGTCCGGGTGTCTAATAAAAAAATTCAAACTTAAGTAAAGCTATATAGAAAAAACATTGGAAGTTGGGAGCAAATTGACATCTCTTCATTTGTGTACCTCGCATTTCTATATTTTTGGATGATTTTGATCATCCACCAGAATTAGTTAGATTAAGAAACAGGCTTTAAGAAAATGTATAATTTTACAAAAATCGTGCTGGAGTTTTTATGCCAAACATGCTTAAAAATAGTACTTTTTAAAAAATGTTCGAAATGATAGTTTCATAATGTTTAAAATTATACAGCCATACTAAATTTAAAGAGAACCTTAATTCTTAAAAACGGAAACAAAATTTTCATATTTAGTAGGGGTGCCGACTACAAAAACTTGAATTATTTGCTGTCAAAATATTAATATGTTTTATGCCTCACAATGCTTTGAATTTATAAAGAACTTTAAATCATACGGAATATTAGAATAAATAAAGCCCATAGCAGGAACCTCCCTAGATATTTAGGCGCCCTGGGTTAAACAGTTGGTTGAGCAGAATTTCAAAAGTTGTGGTGATTTTGATATAGTCGCCGTCGTGGTGTAGTGGTAGCAATGTTTGTTTCCCACACCAGCGGTCCGGGTTCGATTCCTGGCTAGGTACTTGGTTGTTTGTGTTTGTTTAAAAATGCTTTAACCTTGCTTGAACTTTGCGAAACTGGGCGATTGATCCTGATTGGATGGATAGTCCCAGTATAAAAAAAAAGAAAAAAAAAAAAGATAAATTGTTACGATTCATAGACTTATGAAGATATTTACAAAAATAATATTTTTTTTTTCCGGCGACGTTATATATGCGGCGTCGCGACGCTATAAAATGTGACGTGACAGTGATTTAGATTTTTTTGAAATATCTAAATAACTACATTATTTAGGACAGTTTGAATTTCAGTGTTAGGCTGGCAATGAGTGTCCCTTTCTTTAATAATTTAAGTGATTAAGGGTCCATCTCACCGACTTTTTTTTTCGTTACATAGCTTAAAGCGTTTTTTAATATAATCATAATATGACGTAATAAGGAACACTTAAAGCTAAGTAACGAAAAAAAAGTCGGTGAGATGGGCTATAAGTAGCTGTAAATAAAAATTGAGTTTTTATCAAAATTTACATTTTTGAATTTTTTCTTCCTCGTTTATTAAAAAAAAAACTAAAAAAAATCCGGTACAAAAAAATAAACAAGCAAATTTAAAGGGTTATGCTTGATTTTGTGCGAGATCTTGGATTGCAAGATGGCGGATAAAAATAATATTTTTTCACAATCCTGACTAATTTCCTACATACCTCTTCAATAAAATCTATGGCATAGTTCAAGAGTTATAACGAAAAACATTTTGTCCGTTTTTGTCTCCTTTTTTTTGCCCCATCCGGTATTTTAATAAACTAAATGATAGTATGTGGTCAGCACCCCCACTAATATAAAAAAAACGTTTTATAGATTGAAAGTACAAAAATTTTCTATAGTTAAGTTCAAGTCATATATATAGCAAGTTAATAACGGTAATGACTTGTTTTAATGGGATTTCATAGATTCTCTAAAAAGAGCTATTTTTGGGAGCAAATGGGATGAAAACTTCAATATGGTTTTTGAAGATTCATAGAAATTTCGAAAGCTTGTTCCTTCGGAAAGCTAATTCTACTGGAGGAACAAAATCACCCGGGAAATATAAAAATCCCAAGGACATGAATGAAGTGATGCTAAAATTGTAAGTATCATTTCTTGTGTTTGGATTAAATTCTCAAGCTCCCTGACTATTTTTTTTGAACTGCAATTTTATTTTTAAAATTTTCAATAAATTCTAAAACATAATAATAAAAACTAAAAAAAAAAACAGTTCAAAATAAAGTAAGAAAATATTTTTGTTATGAGCGAAATCCATGGATTTTAGAAAAAACTGACGTGACCAAATCATTTTGTGCAAGTTATGAAATATTCTTAGAGACAGACTCAAAAGGAACCTTAGGTTGCAACTGAACCCAACATCACCCTTAAAACCACTTAACCGCACCAACTAAACCAAAATTAACGAAAAATACAAAAATGTAAATTTTGATAAAAACTAAATTTAACAATTTTTACTAATCACACTTCTAAAGTGTTACACCTTGTTAAAAAGAGACATTCATTGGCTGCCTAAAAGCTAAATTAGAACTGTCCTACCTTATGTAGTTATTTAGTTATTTTAAAAAATCTGGACCAATGTCACGTCACATTTTAAAGCGTCGCGACGCGGCATATATCACGTCACCGGAAAAAAATAAGATCCCAATTTACCAATTTATATCAAAGTCACCACAACTTTTGAAATTCTGCCCAACCAATAGCGGACACAATCTTTAAAATTCAAACGCCCTGGCGGTGAATGTCTTAATGTCTACAACTTAATTCAACAGTTCTAATACTTATAAAATCTCGATGTTACACACACTGGCTACAGTTTGGTCAGTAAGACAAATTCGCATTTTTTAAAAAATTGTTTTACAAGAAAAGTTAAACTTAAATTTAGGATTTAGTAGTTAATTCTCCTACCATAATTTCGTTTTGTTTACCGTCCGTGAGTTGATGCAATTGTTACTTTTTTGTATTTCAATCATTTCCAAGAACTCTCGTTTTTTTTAATGGCATTCAGTTTTCAATATTTTTGTATTTTCAAAATCAAATGTATGGTTTAAAGACGTACTGTGATTGGTTAGAGCTGTTTTATTTTTTTTATCATATTTGTGTCCATTTAGTCGGTTTTTGAGATGTTGAGAAGTTTGTTCAATATAAATGTTGTTGCAGTTTTTACAGGGTATTTGATATACAACGTGGCTTTTTTTATCCTTTGGTATTGAAGACTTTAATTGAATGAAATTTTCTTTAGATAAGTTGTAACCTTTATAGGCTGTTGTTACATTATAGGGTTTAAAAATATTGCTTATCTGTTCTGATAGCTTTGGTATGTATGGGATTGATAGATATTTATTATTTCTTGCATTTGTTGTTTTATTTTTATGTTGAAGTTTATTGTAAAATAAATAGATTCTGTTAAAAGTTTATAAGGATTCAGGGTAGTTGTTTAATAACAGTGCTTTTTTTGCTTTTTTTATAGAAGATTCTCGAAAATCTGGATCGGATAGCTGTATCGCTCTGTCTGCAAGACCAATTATAACTGATTTTTTTTGGGAAAAAGGGTGTTGTGATTTGTAATTGAAATATCTGGACGACCATGTTTCTTTTGTGTACCACTCAGTTTTTATTGTGTTGTTTTGTATGTGTAAGGTCATGTCTAAAAAGTTGATCTTTTGGTCTTTTTCTGTCTCTATTGTAAAAAAGAAGGTCTTTAGACCGAAACGTTAATAAATGTAAATTAAAAGTTGCTAGTTGATTAATGAACCATATTCCCAAGAAATCTACACACCTAAAAAATATAAAATATATGGTTAAAAAAAAAACAATCCAAAAAAAAAAAAAAAAATATATATATATATATATATATATATATATATATATATATATATATATATATATATATATATATATATATTGAAAAGAAAGAATCCATCCATGACCTTCGACGGAATGTTTGTTTTCCAGGTCAGATCAACGCTGATTGGCGTTTTACCCACCTTCAAGACTTGAGCGTCAATCAGCGGAATTTTTAAGCCAAATAAATACTAACAAACGTAAATTTTAGTACCCGTGAGTTTAAAAATCAAAACAGTTTTCGTGGTTAATAGGGAAAGGGTTTGTTTCCTTTATATTTTTCCGTGTGTAGCTCGAAAGCTTATCCTCACGGAAGTCCAAAATCAAATGGACACCTAATAAGTGTTGACAGTTAACTGTTTCGTCCTTATGGGACTCCTCAGAACACTGCTTGGTCAATGTGACATCGTCTATAGTGAGAAAACTTCCGCAAGAAGGAATGTTGTAAATTGTGATATGTATTTAAATATTTAAATTATGTTATTTTTTTAAGAAAACAAATATCAAAGTTAAATCACGCTCTGGGTAAATTCCAACAATATATAAACCGGTTTATTAGTCTAATACCCTGTTTCCACCAATGCATGCCAACTCCGATTCAAAAAACGCATCACGTGATGGCCCATGGAATTGCATCGGTTTTAAATGCAGCGTCACCTGATGCGTTTTTTGAATCGGGGTGGGCAGGGCATGAATTGGGGGAAACAGGGTATAAGGTAAATTAATGTAAAATCCATCACCTTCCGAGGATAAGCATACTGGTGTTTTTAATTATAAAGACTTTTTCAAGCGGTCCACCGCGGTGGACCGTTCGGTTATTAGTTATCATCGTTTAAATGCGAGAATCAAACAGAGAGCGCTTAACCAAGAAACGTCAAAAAATCATGGATTTCATTGTTCTTTTAACCAAAACCGAACCGAACCGAACCTACCACCAGAGCAGGGTGATTGATGGTTAATAGAACAATAAAAATGCATTTTTTTTAAAACTTTTTTTGGTTAAGTGTTTTGTTTGATTTTCACATTTAAACTAAGATAACTAATAACCGAACGGTTCACCGCTTGAAAAGATCTTAAATCTCTAAAACTACTAGTTGTGAAAGCTTTTGTAAATGCCAATATTCTGCCTTAGTTTTCAAATAGCTTCATGGGATAGAAATATCTTGTAAAAATGTAAAGAATAAAAATACTTTGCATTAAAGCAACTAAAAATGATCTGGATCATCGAAAATGGAGCACGCAGAATCGCAGATATAAACAAATGGATCCATACGGATCTGACACCTTCCTAGCTAGCCTATTATCACACTTCAAGTGAAGCCATGATAATATATTAGCCTTAAAAACAGTTTTTTGTAAATATCTCAGAAACCAAAGCTCCTACGAAGTTTTTGGTTATAACACGAATTATTGAGCAAAATGTAGTCTACTATATTCCGAAAACAGTGTATTGATACAGTGTCCCGTTAAAAAGTTTGCATTTTTTATAGTTTTAGATTGTCAAAAAACTGTCATTAGCATAAATGGATTTTGACCAAAATCAGCTTGTAAGAGTGTCAAACACTATTTTTTTAAAATGAAAATCGGTTTAGCGGTTTAGGAGCTATCGTGTTACGGACAGCAATAATATATACACACACACACACACACACACAGACACAGAGACGGATATCACGACGATATTGCTAGGATAATACATTTTTGGCGTTATCTCAAAAAATATTTTTTCGTCGAAAATAACACCTTCTCTAGCCATTGCTACGCGGGCTAGGAAGGTAAAAAATTGTTAATAAAGAAGCCTTAGATTTTTTAATATATTTTCTACATATTTGATGATAAAACACGAAAAATACCTTAAAATTTGACATCAGGAGGCTTCGGGCCCCCCCCAACCCCAAGCAGCGGCGTAGGTGCGAAAAGAATGACCTTTTTTTTTTGTTTTTTTTTTGGTCGCAAGTTTTTTGAGGGCGCTCTTTGTAGCTGTCGGCCTCCCCCGCACATGATGACCTTTGTTTTTTGTGGTTTTTTTTTTTGGTCGCAGGATTTTTGAGAGGCGCCCTTTTTAGCTGTCGGGCCCCCCCAAGACACATTCCTGGGTGCGCCACTGAAAATGGTGTGCAATAAAATTAAGGTAACTGTATAACGAAGTTCCAACTTCCTTCTACCTTAAATAAAATGGATTCCACGGGTTGTCAGTCCAACGATGACTGTGTGTAACCTTGTTAAATAGTTTCCTTCTATAGCAGATAAATTAACAAAATATAATTTTTTTTAGTTTGTCTGCATGGGTGGAACCCCAAAGCGCATGGAAAGCTTCGCCTATTATATAATGCAAGAGATTGGCTATAAGTTGCCAACCGGTACGACCCTGACAGATATCAGCCAGTACTCGTATCGATACAGCATGTACAAAGTTGGACCTGTATTATCAGTTAGTGTAAGTATACACATGTAATTAAAAATGCCAAAATAAGTTTGGAAATAAAAAATCAGGTCAGTATTTAAGCGTTTATCCATTAATGTATGTACATCAAGAATCATTATTGTAACAAACTTTACACCGTACGTAATTCCTTTTCTAAAAAAAATTGAAGCAAAAATGTTTTTAAAAATTAAAATCTTTTGTAAAATAGTCAAGATTAAAAATAAATTGTATAAGGGAAACTATACAGGGTGTGACATAACTTTGATTATGTACAGGGTCATGGTTATATTTGCCTGGCCTTTACTAGGGGTTAATGTAGGTGGTAGAAAAAAACTTTAAATACAAAAGTTAAATAATTTAAAAAAAAAATCTTTTGGGCTATGTCAGAAGTCATTACTTATGTCAAATTTTGGCAACAACTTAAGAAAGGTAAAGGGAGCAAACACCCTGCATATTTGCAGTCAGAAAAAAATACGTATTTTCCCTAGTTAAAGCGTTTTTGAGTTATTTAAGTTACAAATTTACATTGAAATATATGTAACCCTGGGCCATGGATGGATTATCAATAGTACACTTTATGAGTAATTTAAAGTTAATATAACTCACAAACGGCTTATCCAAATGTCAACAACTAAAACTGACAAATACTGTACAGGGACATCTGATATAGTCCATATAATATGGAAAAAAATATGCAACTTTATCATCAAGTTTGTTCACCTACATTAACCCTTGAAAAAGTCACGCGAATATAACCAATGACACTGTACACAGTGGTGGTCCCAGTTTGTCCAAAGAACTCCAATTATAAGAGGCACATTCTGGTGGATTACACACCTGAGCAAAAAAATATTATTATATATATATGTTCATAAAATCGAAATTGCTGCGGTTGTACACGAATTTCAAGAGCTGAAAAAGAGCACAACAAATAGTAAAAACCGACTTTCATCCCATAAATATATGAGACACACTGTATATCATTATACATTTAAAATTATTTTTGAGTTTTTAATTTTTAATAATAATCTTCTCGAGAACAAGTGCTTTTTGGTGTTTTTTAGTTGCAAATAGGTTAAAAACTTAAATATCCAAAAGCAGAATATTTTTTTCAGCATGGAATGGGAGTCCCTTCAATAGGGATTTTGCTTCACGAGATCATCAAATTGATGTACCACGCCAAAGTCAAAGATCCAATCTTCTTCAGAATTGGAACATGCGGTGGTATCGGCCTGGACGCAGGAACAGTGGTTATATCCGATGATGCTGTAGATGGACTGGGCAACCATTATTACTCCGTGGTAAGTCAAAGCTGGTCAGATTCTCTCCCATTTAAAAAACAGGTAAATGGAGTTTCCTTCAGATAGCCTACGTCTATAAATAATTCCAATAAAAATTGGCCCAACCGTGCATATGGAGTATGGCTTTACTGCATTAAGAATGCAAGGCTTGTTTCCAGGAACTAAAATTTGTAATTTTTTTACGAAAGAAAACACTTAAGTCAAAACCTTGGCCAAAATCATTCTTACTTTGAAAGAAAAATGGCTTCTCTTGGTGGTGATGAAGTTGTTTTTTTATTATTATCTTATAATAGATACATTTATATAATTTCGTTTTGAACTTTATCAACAAAAAATCAATAATTAAAGCTTTATTTTATTGGTGGTTCAGAAATAAATTGTTATAGCTATTATGTACATTTCTTACTAACGCTTTAAATTAATCATTTCCAACTTAATCTAATTCACTTGTTTTTATTTAAGACCCTGGATATTATATTTCCAACTCATCACAATAAACACGGCTTTTATTGCATTGTTACCTTTTTTAAGTTTTGTACCCGAAATCTTACGACGGACAAGGAAAAGACAGGTTTCTTAAAACACAAGTAGATATAAGATACAGATTAAACGAATGGAATTTTTGAACGTTCGAAGTCTTAATTAGCGCCTCCGATTGTAACTAAACAGTTGGTTGGCGTTTCTGCATTGATTATAGAGCTGTAAACAAGGCAACATTTATTCAATCCCGTTTGGTTCCTGACACGTTGAATCAGCTGAACGATGATTAACATTTAAGTACTTTGGATATAAAATTAGCTTATTGACAAATTCCGGGGTTAGAAAAGTAATGTACTATGACTGGTACTACTGTTCAATGGCATGGTCTCTTTCAATTTCATCAAATGCCTTATGGTCTTAGCAATGCATCCGCCGCGACACCGCCGCGTCGGCGCCGTATGGCAGAGATTGATTGAAAGTCATTGGGGGTGGATCTGCAGAGCTACATATTGTATATCTCGACGATATCATTACTTGGAGAAATTCGATCGAAGAGCATCATGATACTATGCAAGATCTAATTTTAAGAGTGCAAAGTATTATTCTTAGCAGTGGCGTATATAGAAAAAAGTTTCGGGGTGGGCCCGAGGCAGTTTGGGGGGGGGGGGGGGGGTGAAACCCCATGAGGCCGTATTTTATGCTATTTTATGTTTGTATTCAGGAAATATGTGGAAAATATCTAAAAAAATCTTAGCTTCGGGGGGGGGGCCGGGCCCCCCAGGTCCCCCCTTATATACGCCACTGATTCTTAGTAGTAAGGAAAATTCAATCACTTGTAAGCCAGAATTAAAATATCTAGAGTATATAATAAAAGCGACAAGTTTGTTAGTCGATCCAGATAAAGTAGAGGCCATTGACTTCTATAACCTACGGGTAGACCCGGCATGGGCCTAAATTGCCATTATATCAAGCTTTTATAGCAATTGACCAAATACAAGTAAGAATTTAATGAGCAAGACAGAGGGATGAAAATAGAATTGCGGTTTGGTAAGTCCGGACACATGCAACATCGTAAAAATATTATATTGGCTTGTCTTGGATAAAAAAGAGCAGAGGCGGCGGAAATTAAAAATTTTGAATTCCACTAGCATTTTTTATTAGGTAACAAAAAATTTCAATTCGGAATGGGACAACTGGGCGCCGGGCCAACTCGGCGCCGTCAAGAGGGCGCCACGCCGGGCCTAATGGGCGCCGGGCCAACTCAGCGCCTGAATAATTTTTTTTCGATAATATATGTTATTTATACAAAAATTTCAAAATCTATTAAGTCGAGTCTTGAAATTTGGTAGGTGTAGTGTTCTGGTAACCTGGTAAAAATACCATTTACGTTTTTAATTTCAAGAATGGCGGATCCAAAATGATGGATTTCTTTATTTTTAAACCGATTTGTCTCAAACTTGAAAGTTTGCAGTGTTTGAAATCACTTAATACAGTTTTATCCTCAAACTTAAAAAAATTAAAATGGCGGATTTTCTTATTTATGCACCAATATTTATTAAATATAGAACTTGGCAGTGTTTCAAGTCGCTGGATATGATTTTTGACTCAACCTCAAAATGGCGGATTTCTTTATTTTTAAACCGATTTGTCTCAAACGTGAAAGTTTGCAGTGCTTGAAAGCACTTAATTTCAAATGACGGATGGAAATGGCGGATTTTTTTATTTATGCACCGATATGTATCAAATATAGAAATTGGCGCTGATTATGATTTTTTACTCAAAGTCATAAATAATTTAAAATGGCGGATCCAAAATGGTGGACTTTGCTGATTATCATTTTTGACTTAAACTCATCAAAAAATCAAACTGGCGAATCCAACATGACAGACTTTTTTATTTACTAACCGATTTGTCTTAAGCTTAAAATATTACATTTCTTTCTTTAAACTTGAGTCATATTTTGTATTAACCCACATAGCACAATCACGTGTTTAACACGTTAAAAAGGCCTGAGAAAAAAAAGCGTTGATTTTAAAAGCTGCTAGAAAAAAACGTTTATTTCATATATGAAAACAAGTATAATAGGTCATTCATTGTTGCAATGTTTTTACGTTAGTTTCAAGTGATTTTTATCAACGTCAAAATCACATTAGATTCACGCCTTTTCTACACGAATTTTAAAACGTGACTTGCATGGCTTTTCTACCGAATATTTTTGAGATTTTACTAGCAGCATCGCCACCTATTATATTCGTGATTTTTCACTTTGACGAAATCTATCAGGCAGTGCTTTGGCCTCTAAACTCCAAAAACATGTTAAGGGACTGATACCTGATCCACGATCACGACTCATCTGTTATTAACCTGATAAAGACACATTAATAATCTGTGAAAGTGTTTACTGTTCATAAATCTTGTTTAGCTTTAAAAAAAAAACATAATGTATATAGATAGATACATAGATATTTTGTCTTGCCTTGAGCGCCATCTTTAAAATTGTCTTAAAGTGTTGTAGTCTTAAACTAGTGAACTTTTATAACTTCCTTTCGCGTCTCTTTTAAGTTAAAAAAATGTTATTAAAAAAACGTGACCAAAAAAGACGCAGAAAGTCAGTAGGTTTGAGAAGTCTTAATCTAGTGGCGTTTTAGAACATGTTGAGGAGGACTTTTCAAGTGTGAATTTGGTACATGAAAATAACGAGGGTAAAAAACACGTTATATACACAGCACCAGAAAATTCAGCAAAAAGTACATTTTTATAGCTTGATTTCCCCTTGTGTTAAAGTTATCTTTAAGCATGTAGATTTAACAAAATAAATATTACATGGTATGAGGTTGTTTTCAAGTTAAAAAAAACGTTGTTATTTTTGTTCACGTGAATTTAACGTTGATGTGATTTTTGTGCTATGTGGGAAGCTATAAAAGTCTACCATTTGCAAGTGTGAGTCAGTGACCTTAAGCACTCCAAAGTTTCAAGTTTGAGACATTTGAGACAAATCCGTTGAAAAATTAAGAAACCCACCATTTTGGATCCGCCATTTTGAATTTTTTATGAGTTTGAGTCAAAAGTTCTATATTTGATACATATCGGTGCATAAATATGAAAATCCGCCATTTTAGATCCGCCATTTTAATTTTTTTAAGTTTTAGGATAAAACTGTATTAAGTGATCTCAAGCACTGCAAAATTTGAAGTTTGAGACAAATCGGTTTAAAAATGAAGAAATCCGCCATTTTGGATCCGCCATTTTGAGTTTTTTATGAGTTTGAGTCAAAAATCGTAATCAGCGACTTGAAACACCGCCAAGTTATATATTTGATAAATATCGGTGCATAAATAAGAAAATCCGCCATTTTGGATCCGCCATTTTAATTTTTTAAGTTTTAGGATAAAACTGTATTAACTGATCCCAAGCACTTCAAACTTTCAAGTTTGAGACAAATCGGTTTAAAAATAAAGAAATCCGCCATTTTGGATCCGCACTTTTGAGTTTTTCTTCAGTTTGAGTTAAAAATCGTAATTAGCGACTTGAAACACCGCCAAGTTCCATATTCGATACATATCGATGCATAAATAAGAAAGTCCGCCATTTTGGATCCGCCATTTTAATTTTTTTACGTTTGAGGGTAAAATTGTATTAAGTGATCCCAAACACTTCAAACTTTCAAGTTTGAGACAAATCGGTTTAAAAATAAAGAAATCCGCTATTTTGGATTTGCCATTCTTGTAATCAAAAACGTAAATTTTATGTTATCAGGTTACCAGAACTCTAGATCTACCAAAATTTCAACACTCGACTTAATGGATTTAACTCTAACAAAACCAAATTTCAAGAATATTACGTAGATTTTTTAAAGATGTTTTTGCATAAATAATAATATATCTATTTTGTTTTTTATCTGCACATTTTATCAAGAAAAAATATTTTAGTCCGCCCAGTTGGCCCGCCGCCCAGTTGGTGGCGCCGAGTTGGCGGCGCCCAGTTGTCCTAGACTGCAACACATTTCAGGACAAATTATTATTAAAAAACAATCTTATAAGTGCGGGGAAGTGACACTTTCTGAATCAAAATGTGTGAGGGTAAAATCGCACGGTCGCAGAAAAAACTATCTATCGTGACGCTACTGAAATTTCTCGTGTTTTACCAAAAACTATCCGTCAAGACGACTTACCCATGATATGTTGTTTTTTCATCGTTTTTTTTTCTTCTTTTGCACAAAAAAACAATTTTGCACCATGGTTGAACTCAAATAGTTACTTCTAAACTTGTTTTTAAACGTTTTTAAGATTTGTTTTTGTAATCTTCCCGCACAAAATTCAAAAAAATTCATTTCCGTACTTAGACAACATTGTCGATCAGTTTTCCCTGTATAAAACGACAAGCAGGTTGAATCACTCAAAATACGACTGGTGGATTAAAAGTAGCCAGCTGCTTTTCTGTCGCACTTATGCCGTCAGTGTGAAAGAGATAAAAGTACCCATATATTATCTAGGGTATTATTAGCATGCAAAATCAGCCTATCTTTGTTCGTTTCACATGTTCAATAATGTCTATCTCTGTTTTTATTGTAAAAGAAATACCCGCCCATAGAAACCAAATTGGATCGGGTCAATAAAAATGCCTTGTCTTTTCGTCTCTAAGGCCCTTTCAGGGCCTTATACAACTGAATGGCGATTGCAACTTTCAACTGCAAAATCTGTCACTGATATTTGCAGATTCGTCGTCGGCGTAGCTTCTTGGTATTAATTAGCGTTCTATTTCTAACTTTAGCTCCATTCTGTCACTATTTACGCGCAGAAACATCAAATTCACATGGTTGGAGTGTAAAGTTGCTTCTCGTACAAGAAGCAGAAAGCACCAATAGGATGTTAAGCACACCCAAAAAAAATTAATAGCTTATTATTTCTTTTCTCTAAAATCTCAAATTTGAATCGACGGACCAAAAATTTGACAACGTCATTTTTTGACAGAATTAGCTTACTCTAGAGAAGTTTTCATAACAAAGAACTTTTGACATATCATGTAAAAATGTGAAAATCTCTATCTTTTCATTCAATACTATCCAAAATCCTATTTTTTTAGTGTAACATGAAATGTATAATTTTCGTTATTTTATTTTTATGAAATAACAAAACTAACCACAGGCCTATGTACTTATTATTGTTACAATTTATTCCAAATGATATATGGGAAGGTTAGATCAACTCCACAACCTCGAAAAAGTGGTCCTAGTTTTTAATTAATAATATAAAAAATATGTACCTATTGTATGAGCATATGATCGGTATCAAAAGTAATCGCAATGTTCAAAACTACATTTTAAATATTATACAGCTTAATGGATGGTAATTGAGTATGGAGATTAAATAATTATATTTTTGTTCTCGTTAACTAGAGGGTGCACATTAAAAAGAAAAAGTGGCAAATAATGTTAAACGTGCACATTAATAAACATCTAGTTTATCGTCGTTTTCTCTAATATTTTATTTTTTTACAGCCAATGTTGGGAAAAATTGTGAAACGTCCAGCAGTGCTAGATAAAAAATTGGTAAGAGAGATAAAAGCACTAGCCAGTCCCGATGACCTATATGACACTGTACAGGGAACCACAATGTGTGCCGAAGATTTTTATGAAGGTATGCTTTATGTTGCTGACCAAAGCATGTTATGCGATTAAATATTAATTATTGACAACGCCTTAATACAAAAAAAGGAAAATTACAAAATACCCAAAACTTGTTACCAAAATAATATATTTTTCTCTATGACAAAAGAACGACCGCGGGTGTTAAAACAGGAATTTAGCGTCCGCGTGCGTTAAAACCTATTTTAAGGTCCGCCGGTATTAAAATTATAAATTGATTAGTCTATTGTCAAAACATTAGAGAGATCTTGACATAATTTTTTTTAAATAATTTTCTCCTAAAATCTTGGTTGTGCATAAAACATTATTTGCATCCCAGTATAAAAAGCCCGGCACGTGTTATCATTTCCATGCCCCGGGCGTTAAACGGTAAACCTAGATATATAAATACCTTTTACGAACAGGTCAAGGAAGAATCGACGGAGCTTTTTGTGAGTACACCGAGCAAGACAAGATGGATTACTTGGAGGGCCTGCAGAAAAGCGGAGTCTACAACATTGAAATGGAAGCCATTCCGTTTGCAGCGTTGACGCACCACGCTGGCATCAAGGCGGCTATTGTTTGTGTCACATTGTTGAATCGGCTCAAAGGAGATCAGGTAATCTTTTTCCACCTTATCCTCACTGTGGAACTGGCGAATATTCCGGCTTAAATTATTTTTATGAAAGCTCTTTAAGTGGCTAAGAAGAAGTTTTTTCGTTTATTCAGGTTCATGAGGTAGCAAAAAAATACGTTGTTGATGACTACTCACAACTTTTATTTTACTTGATCTCTTCTGTTTCTTTCTTCTTTTCAAATTTAAATAATTTACTTAAATCATTTTTTCTTTACAGTTATTGTTGATTAGCAGATTTTTCTTCCTGGTTGTTTTCAGTGTCATTATTCTGTATTTCATCTGTCTCATCTCTTACTTTTATTTAATTTTTCTCTTAATTTTCACTGAAAACAACATCTCTATGAATTCTCACTGTCTTCTCATTTTTATCAAACAATCTAGCTAAAATATATCCATGTTCACGTTTGTTTCCTTTCCTACGCAATCTTTCACATACTCGAAAATATCATATTTTACTTCTAGTAGGTAAACCATCGTGGAATTTGTGTAACCATCTAAAGGTGCATATTTAGGGTATCCAAGTCCCGGGACCAAATATGATTTCGGGACTTCGGGACCAAATGTCAGGTCCCGGGACCAGTCCCGGGACCGGTCTCTAAACTAAAATAAAAGTAATTAAATTATAATTGCGAAAGGATCGCAAAAGCTGTTAAAAGTTTTCACTGAAAGTACAGAAAGCTTTAAACAGCTTTTGCGATCCTTTCGTGTTCATGCAATAGACGGCGCTGCGTCACGCTTATTATGCATGTGTCTGGTATAATTTAGCGGTTTCGGGACCAAGTTGAGGTCCCTGGACCTTCACTAAGCCCCCCCTAGGAAAACTCCCGGGACCAAGTCCCGGTACTGGATATCCTATGCATATTCATACAACTAATTTTCCGGAATTCCCGCTACTTGACATTTTGTGTCCAAATTCCAAATCGATTTCCGCGATTGTGCACATCTACCTGCTTTGAAAATTAATATTTCTGGTTAAATTAATAAAAGTAATTATCCAATATAATCAAATAGTGCGAATTTCGAATTGTAACAAAGACGGACGAAATTTTTCACTAGTTCGCCTTCTTTCGCTGTATAAATATTGAATATTGAGATTCCTTCCTATAGATATCTCGGTTAACTTCTTTATAAAATCGACTCATTCAGTTCTGCACTCCTAAGTACACTAGTTTTTGGCCTCGCGTCCTTGCTTTTGCTGCCATTTTCGTTAAAAAAATTCCACCTGTTTGTTGATTCGCTATTATTGGATCCTGGTAACCTTATATTTGCCTATCTGTTATCTGGCTGACTAAAAGAAGATTTTTGCTTAAATCAGAAACTTATTACCATTCCCTATTTTTATAAAGAACAGTGAGTGCTGTGCAACGAAGAATTTCGTCTCTTTTGGTTGACTGACCCCAAGCAGACTTTCTACACTTGTAATAATATGTGCTGTAGCCCCAGAATCAACGATAAAATGTAGGGCGTCTTTCGAAGAAGTATTTCCAGCGATGAACGAGTTTTCTTTTATTTTTTACCTGCTGGTATAATAGTTTGAAGTGGTATATTTTGCCCGGTAAAAACATGTTTTATCAGTGTGGTTACTATTTTTGCGAAATTTGCAGCATTTTTGTTGCTGTGGCTTTTTTTTAGAACTATTTTGACAAAATTTGGCAATATGGCCGATTTTTTCGCATTTAGAGCACTTTCTTTTTGCCTCCCTCCTAAAGGTGTTGTTCTTGGCTCCCCCCTGTCGTTATTCTTGTTCCCTCAATTTTTCTGTAATCCTCTGTTTTTACCCATAATTGTAATCCTCTTATATTTTCCATTTGCTGTCTTTTTGTAATATTTGGATTCTTCTAGTAGAAGCTTTCATGCCAGGTTTCTTTTCATCAAAAACGAGTCCCACGAAGTCAAAAAATTTCTGTATAGCTTTGCGACACGATTCTTAACCAGACCAGACCATAATTCATTTTCTAAGATATTTCCTTAAAGTTTTCAAGTCAAGTAGACGAAAAATTTCTGTTTCATATTAAAAGAATTAATATACATACATATCGTCGGTCTTTTCACTTGATGATTTTTCAGGAGAGCGATTTTAAATTTTTTGCGTTATTTCATTAATTGATTATTTTGAGATACGGCCATTAAAATTTATGAGGAATAGCCATAGTATAAAATATTGCGATAAGCCCATTCGTGAGATGAAAATATGAAGGTCTATTTGCGGTCTTAACTCAATGTCCTAGAAAGTTCCTAGAAACCTTTGTCGAAAAATGGTTTTTCCTCAATATTTCCGTCCGTCCATGCAAAAATCATGAAATTTGAATGGCAATATTTTAATCAGGGGCGTACCATACCAGGGGGGTTAAGGGAAAAAGAAACCCATTTTTTCTATGGTAGTTTTTTCACATTGATATTTTAGAATATGATCCCTGAAGGTTTTTCACGTAAGAAAGGTGCTCTTAGTTCATATCGATAGGACGAGTAGTTTTCAAGGAAATCATTATTTTCGACATTGATGCATCAACACCCTTAAGATGAGTTTTCCTCAATAGTTTCGAAACCCCTCATAAAAACATTACGAAAATTGGTACAAGGCATAAAATATTGACGGCAAATTCGATTATGACCTCAAAATTGTTCGAAAATATTGAGAAAAAACAGTCCCCAGGGTGCCCTTCTTAAAGGGGTGCCTTAGGAACCATTTTTCGACAAATGTTTCTAGGAACTTTTTTTCATGAAAAAACTGCCGGAATCACACCACGAATTTTTGTTTAGGAAACACCCTGTAATTTACACATACTTTTGAAACTTTCCGTTTTCAATCGGTTTTCTTTTTTTGACTGCAAATATCTTCATATTTTTTCCTTAGAATCAATCTTTTAGATGTTCGCAAATTTATAATGTGACAGGTGTGACTCCTTGACTACAAATCGTTCTAGTTTCTGGAGCGTTCGCAATACTTTGACGTTTTATTATTAAGTTTTCTCGAAGAATTAACGTCCTTTTCTACGTATGTCCCTTTTTACTCAACGAATTAATCTCTTTTTTCAGTTTTTCCTTGACAAACATTCTCTTTGGAGTCTTCAAACCGTTTTCTTTTTACGGCTTATATTCTTCACTAATGATAAAGGTGATTTGGCCCCATAACCTGCCAGAAATTTCGCAGTAAAAGCACCTTCACAACGACTATTGACTATATTTATCTAGTTACCACGTCGCGCCACTGCAAAATTTTCAATTGACTTCGATTTTCTTCTAGCCGAGTAATTGACTAGTTATTTTAATTGCTCTCTTTCAGCCAAAATTTTTTCTCTCCCTCTCTCTATCTCAGTAAAATTATTAAAGAACCGAACCGAACCGAACCGACCACTACAGCACGTTATCTCTGACTGACTGACTGGTGCACGACCCCGGCCCTATATATAGGATCGTCCATCTCTCTCGAACTTTCCGGCAGCCTTCGACGTCCGGAAAGTTCCCGCACTACCGCGACCGCAAGCCACAGACAACGCAACTAAAACCTAGACTAAGAATACAACCTTAAGATAAATCGACCTAATACTACACTAAACCTAAATAAATTCCAATTATAAAATTTAAATAACTTAAATTTGTAACACTATCCTCCTCTTCAGATTTGATCGTCTCGATCCACATTTCCCAGGTAAGGTTTTAGTCTGTCTAGATGAACAACTTTCATCTTGGACTTCGGGCTTCTCTAGATTCGGTAGACTACATCATTAATTCTCTTAACAACTTAGGTGATCTTCCTTTCTTGCGTTGAGGATTGTATAGCCAGACTTGATCATTCTCTTTGAACCCTGAAGAGTTTGCTTTCAGGTCATATCTCGCTTTCATGCGGTCACTGGCTATTTCTATTCGCTCTCTAACCACTTCATGGATATCGTGCAGCTTTTGCCTTAAACGTTCGACATAGTCATTAACCTCTAAGTGTGCTTCTTCAGGTGAACCAAACATGATATCACATGGTAAACGCAGTTCTCTACCAAACAGGATACTAGATGGAGTAGCTCCTGTCGTATTGTGAATGGCAGTTCTATAGGCCATCAAAAACAATGGAATATATTGGTCCCAATCTGTTTGGTGCTCATCAACAACTTTGCAAAGATGTTCCTCTATTGTTTTATTAAATCTTTCAACCATGCCATCTGACTGCGGATGCAAAGCAGTAGTCCGTGTTTTATGTATTCCTAAAAGGTCACAGAGATTCTGGAAGAGCTTTGATTCAAAGTTTCTTCCTTGATCTGAATGTAGTTCCAAAGGAATGCCAAATCGGCTGAAAACATCATTTACCAGAACTTCTGCAACTGTAGCGGCCTCTTGGTTAGACAAAGCAAAAACTTCTGGCCATTTGCTAAAATAATCCATGACAACAAGGATGTATTTGTTGCCCTTTTTAGTTTCTGGAAATGGTCCGGCCACATCAATAGCAATGCGTTCGAATGGCAGACCTACGTTATATTGTTTCATTTGACCTCTGGACCTTGTTTTGGGACCTTGGCTGGCTGCACAAGTCGAACATCGGCGGCACCAGTTTTTCACATCTTGAAAGTAATTGACCCAATAAAATCGGTTTCGAATTTTGTCCATGGTTTTATTTATGCCTAGGTGCGCGCCTGATTTTCCACCATGGCATTCGGCCATTATATTGTCTACCATGCTCCTAGGAACCACTACTTGATTAATCACAGTAAGGCCATCGGCACTTTCCCAGGCACGTTTAAGGATGTTTTCTTCTACTATCAGTGAATCCCATTGTGCCCACAGTGATTTGAATATCACCCCTTGGTTTGCGATATCTTGCCATGATGGTCGTGGCTTGTTCTCTTCTTTCAATCGCAAGATAGATCCTACATCTTTGTCGTTAAGTTGTGTGGTTCTAATCGAAGCCGACATCCATTCTTCATCTGGTTCTAACTTTATCTGGCGCACGTAGGTAATTCCTTCTTTCTGGTCAATTTTCCTGCAATGTTTACAATCCTCGGGGCAAGGTCTTCTGGACAATGCATCTGCATTATTATGCACCCTTCCTGCTCGGTGCTTAATTTGATAATGGTATTGTTGTAGCTTTTCTATCCATCTCGCGACTTGCCCCTCAGGTTGTTTCATTTTCATGAGCCACTGTAACGCAGCATGATCCGTTCTAATCAGAAACTCTTGTCCGTAGAGATATTTGTGAAAGTGATCTACGGATTTAACTATGGCTAGGAGCTCCTTTCTAGTAACACAATAATTTCTCTCTGGTTTGGATAGCTTCTTGCTGAAAAATTCGATGACCCGTTCTTCTCCATCTTGTACTTGGGAGAGTACTGCTCCCATGCCATCGTTGGTCACATCAGTATCTAATATGAATTTTCCTTTTGGAATGGGATATGCAAGAATCGGACTAGAACATAATGCTGCTTTTAGTCTTCTAAATGCTTGGTCACATTCGGTATTCCATTTGTAAGAAGCTTTATCTTCTGTAAGTCTATGTAACGGAGACGCTATTTTGGCGAATCCTTCTACAAATCGTCTGTAGTATGTACACAGACCCAAAAAGCTTCTCAATTCATGTTTGTCACGAGGTTGAGGCCATTCTTTTATTGCTTGTAGCTTCTTTTCGTCGGTATCTCAACTTTTTCTTGGAACAGAAAACATTTCTTTGAGTTTAATTTAAGATTTGCGTTCCTGATTCTTGAGAATACTTCTCGTAAATTATCTAGATGTTCTTGAAATGATTTCCCCATTACTATGACATCATCCAAATAGACTAGGCAGGTTTTCCAAGTAAGGCCTCGTAGAACGACTTCCATTAGTCTTTCAAATGTAGCTGGGGCATTGCACAGGCCAAATGGCATCACATTAAACTGATAAAGTCCACTTCCAGCAGAGAATGCAGTCTTCTCTTTATCTCTTTTAAAGATTCCTACTTGCCAATACCCACTTTTCAGGTCAAGAGTAGAAAACCAATATGATCCTGCCAACGTTGTTAATGTGTCGTCTATTCTTGGCAGTGGGTAACTATCTTTCTTGGTCACATCGTTAAGTTTCCTATAGTCGACACAAAACCTAGTACTTCCATCCTTTTTAGTGACCAACACCACAGGAGATGACCAAGGACTTGATGACTCTTCAATAACACCGTCGCTGAGCATTTTATTAATGAGATTGTGAACTTCTTCTTGCTTGGCCATTGGTAGTCTTCTTGGGGGTTGTCTTATCGGTTGGGCATCGCCAGTGTTGATAGCATGTTGAATAAGGTTTGTGCGTCCCGAACTACTCCTAGTTTCGAAGATATTACTTTGTTCTTCTATAAACTCTCTCGCTTTACTAAATTCTTCTGGAGTGAGAGGTTGCCAAGTTGACTCAAATTGCTGAAGTACCTCCATTGGTAACTTGCTTGTATCCTCGGAAGTTGGCTCTTCACATCTTGTTACTTTCTGTACTGGTTCAAATAATGCTACTACCTCCCCCTTATTAATTTTGACACTATTTGGGAAAATATTGGCGACTCTAATCGGGATGTCTTTATCGGTTTTAACTAGTGATTTTGCAACGAGGTAGGTGTTGGGTGTGTTTTGTTGGCTTATGAGTCCGACGCAGCTTGATGTTTTACTTTCCAGCCTCCCAAAAATTATGGTCTCACTGTTACCGACTAGTCTTGTTGTGCATACTGCCACCACCTTAATTGGTTCTTTATTGATGTGACTATTTGACAAAATGAACTCTTCGTTCCCAAATCTTAGGGTATTAAGTTTATTATCAAACGCAAATCCATGTTTACTTATCAGGTTTATTCCATTCCCAAAATAAATTCGTCTTCTATGTCTGCAACTAATACCGAGTGGCGAATCTTCAACCTCCCCAGCTGTAGGTCTATGTCTGTCTGCCCCAACACGTCGGCGGATTCGTGGTCGAATTTTATATCTCGTTGCAATTTTGAACTTAAGCAATGATATGGCAGCACCAGTGTCTACTGTTATATTAACTTTTCTTCCATTAATAAGTCCGTCGATGTTAAGACTGTCAGCAGTATGTTTTAAGCTCTTGATAGAGTAAATTTTGGGGGCTAAATTCCCATTAGCCAACACCCGCCCCTCTGCGTTGACTAGTTTTATTTTTCCTGATCTCTTCTTCGGTACTCTGTCCCACTAGATGGTGAGCGAGACCTCATTTGGACACGACAATCGCGTTGAATATGCCCTGTATGTCCGCATCTGAAACACTTTACATTTGGAGGGGATCGTCTACTTTCTTTCAAAGAATCAATCTTCTCTACCAGTGATTGAAACAGTTGGTTTAGCGTTTTTAAGTTGACCTCATCTCCAGTGCTCATTTCTTCTCCCTCCTGAATTGAAACAGCTCTTACTTTTGGCCTGGACATATTATTTGATGATTCAATTTCAAGGGCTCGAATCAACACTTCACTGCTGTTATGGAAGCGTTCTCGACGAAGTAACTTTGCTAAGTCCGTGTCTCGTAATCCGTTAATAAAGCGATCTACCGTGAAGGGATCTCTGTAGTTTTCTGGCATTTCTGGGTAAGCTAAATACATCAGCCTCCTGATATCTGCTTCATACTCTTGCAATGATTCTCCTGGTCTTTGTTGACGAATATTTAATTCTGACCAATGTAAATTTCGCAAGTGTTCGTCTCCATACCTTCTTTCTAACGCTGCTACTAAAGCATTATAATTCTGTTTTTGTTCGACTGGAATGGACCGTAAAAGTCCCAGAGCAGGTTCTCGTAGAGCTACTAACAAAGCTCTAGCTTTTTCTTCATCATCCCAACCATTTGCAGCAGCGGCAGCTTCAAACTGTTGTTTGTAAGTAGACCAGGAAGACGTACCATCAAAATTTGGAGGCTTAATGTTTTGGTTGGAATTTACAACACATCCTTGAGCTTTTATTTTGTTGTGTTCTTTCTGAAGCTGTATAAACTGTTTTGACATGTCCTGGAATTTTTCTTCTATGGTTTGAAAAACTTCTTCCCTAACATTCTGTAGTTTGGTCTCCACTTTTTCTTCAACATTTTGTACCTTTTCTTCTACATTCTGCAATTTATTTTGTACCTTTTGTTCCACACTATGCATTCTTTGAGTTATTTCTTCCTTAAGATCTTCGGTTGCACTCTTGAACTCTTCTCTCAGCTGTTCGGAGTTGCTCTTTATTTGATCGAAGTTTTCTTGAATGCCATCTAATCTTTGCTCAAATGTCTGTTTCATATCGTTCTGGTTTTGTTCGATGGTCTGTCTTATATCATTCTGATTTTGTTCAATAGTGTGTTTCATGTCGTCCTGGTTTTTAGCCATTTGAGCTGCTAGAGCCTGCATCATTTTAGTTAGATCTTCCATCTTTGCCGATCCTTGTCTAGTAAGCATCAACTTCCTGATAAATCACTTAAAACGTCTATTTTAGGGCTATAAAGCGAATGTCGAAGTCGGTTTTCTCTTCTAGAAATTCTTTCTAATTCTTACTTTTGAAATAACTAAACTAATGTCGAAATCGGTATTTGTATATCTCTTCTAGTTTTTGAATAGAACGTCGTAGAATGTTATGGAATCTTCTAGAAATTCTTTTTAGTTCTTACTTTTGAAATTACTAAGCTAATGTCGAAGTCTCTTTTTGGATATTTCTTCTGGTTTTCGAATAGAGCGTCGTAGAAAGTGATGGAATGTTCTAGAAATTCTTTCTGATTCTTACTTTTAAAATTACTAATCTAATGTCGAAGTCGGTATTTGTATATCTCTTCTAGTTTTTGAATAGAACGTCGTAGAATGTTATAGAATATTCTAGAAAATCTCTCTAATTATCAATTTTTGGACTGTAAAGTTAATGTCGAAGTCGGTTCTTAAATATCTCTTTTAGTTTTTGAATAAAACAATATCGAACTTCTTCGAATATTCTGGAAAACTCACTTACTGTTTTTCTGTCCAATTGTCCTATCCGGTGGTAATATGTAAGGACAGTCTTTGCACTATTTATTTCTTTTAATCCCACTTCTGACACCAATTGTTACGGGTTCACAACGACAAATTAAAACTCGCAATTGTTGAAAACGATACGTCAATTTATTTCGACAAATTATGTACAAAAACACGCACTTAAACTTAGTAATAACTTGCTAATAATTCACTACTATAATCGGTCTATTAACTTCGTGTTAATCTCACGACCACTACAGCACGTTATCTCTGACTGACTGACTGGTGCACGACCCCGGCCCTATATATAGGATCGTCCATCTCTCTCGAACTTTCCGGCAGCCTTCGACGTTCGGAAAGTTCCCGCACTACCGCGACCGCAAGCCACAGACAACGCAACTAAAACCTAGACTAAGAATACAAGCTTAAGATAAATCGACCTAATACTACACTAAACCTAAATAAATTCCAATTATAAAATTTAAATAACTTGAATTTGTAACAATATGTACAAAATAAAATGATTTCGCAAAAAAGTTTCACGAGCAAGACCTCAGAGGTAAGGGTAGCCCGGGGACGCGTTTTAGTGAACTTTTTACCTCGTGAAGTTCCTTCAAATTTAAAAAATCCAGTGCTCAGGCTGTTTTCTGGGAGCAGATTAAATCTGTCTCTGTCGCGACGTCAAAATTAGCCTCAAAACTGAGGCAACCCTGACCGAAGCTGCCAATTGACAGTTGGTCTCTCCTCAGTAAACACCATATTTCATATTCCTTTTCAGATATCCACATCATCATTTCATCTCCTTCCATTTTATGGTTATGCTCGGGCTGAATGAAGCCTAATGAGGCAGAAACGCGTCCCCGAGCTACCTTTACCTCTAAGGTCTTGCCCGTGAAACTTTTTTGTAAAAACTTTTTACCTCGTGAACTTCCTTCAAATTTAAAAAATCCAGGGCTTAGGCTGTTTTCTGGGAGCAGATTATATCTGTCTCCGTCGCGACGTCAAAATTAGCCTCAAAACTGAGGCAACCCTGACCGAAGCTGCAAATTGACAGTTGGTCTCTCCTCAGTAAACACCATATTTTATATTCCTTTTCAGATATCCACATCATCATTTCATCTCCTTCCATTTTATGGTTATGCTCGGGCTGAATGAAGCCTAATGAGGCAGAAACGCGTCCCCGAGCTACCTTTACCTTTGAGGTCTTGCCCGTGAAACTTTTTTGTAAAAACTTTTTACCTCGTGAACTTCCTTCAAATTTAAAAAATCCAGGGCTCAGGCTGTTTTCTGGGAGCAGATTATATCTGTCTCCGTCGCGACGTCAAAATTAGCCTCAAAACTGAGGCAACCCTGACCGAAGCTGCAAATTGACAGTTGGTCTCTCCTCAGTAAACACCATATTTCATATTCCTTTTCAGATATTCACATCATCATTTCATCTCCTTCCATTTTATGGTTATGCTCGGGCTGAATGAAGCCTAATGAGGCAGAAACGCGTCCCCGAGCTACCTTTACCTCTGAGGTCTTGCCCGTGAAACTTTTTTGTAAAATGATTTCATTGGACACCTAAATTATTTATTGCGTCATTCCAGATTAAGTTTTTAGTACTGTTTTGAATTCATAGTCTTAAAAATTCGTATAATAGAACCAATATCACATTTCATATTATTAGAACACAATACCATTTTTCTTCTAATAGTTCATGTATCTCAATTTATTTAGTTTAAATATCACTGACATGTAAAAAGTAAAAAAAAATGTATCAGATATTAATATCAGTTTATATATTAAGATTAAAATAAACAAAAAACAAAAGGTTGAGTGGAAGAGCGCCGCGCCGTATTTTTCAAATGTGCGAACTTTGCCTTTTGTCGCTTGTACACGTAGGTTATAAGAATTTAATGTAACTTTATAAGTATATCTGTATGTAACAAAGCGACAATAAAAGCGTATAATAATAATAATAATAATAAAATCTCCATAAAAACGAGAGACAATAGTATATTAAGAAATGCTAGCAATTTTTATTAATTTATTTTTAGGTGGCTTCTCCGAAAGAAGTAATCAATGAGTATCAATTACGTGCGCAGGTTCTAGTAGCGCGTTACATCAAGAAGTACCTTCAGACCAAGGGTAAATTTCACTCTTTTGACGGTCATGGCTCCATATCCGTAAAAAGTCCCAGAAGATTTAAACTAGTTCAGCAAGAATCCCAAACATTTGAATAAGCTGTTGTTTTTTTTTATTATTATTATTTTAATTTTTTTAGTTTAAGTTTTAAGAGATTAAGTTGCAAAAAGGATCCTTTGGTAGAATTGAAAAATACCGATAGTAGATGAACGAAACTTATGATCAGAAGTAATTTTGACAAACATTTATAAGAAAGCATTCCATGTTAAATGAAAGTCTAGACACACATTACAGTCTTAATTCAATTTAAAAAAAGACAAACCAGCATTTAAAATGTAGGCATAGGTATTGCGAGACGAAGAATTTAAGAAATATACCTAACCAAACTTATGTTATAAGCAAAAGAAAATACAGGCATTTAAGTTTTACACAGTGATCTTTTTTATTGCGCATAACTTACAAATTCAAATAAAACTTATCATCAGTATTTACTAAAGGGTTTATTTTTGGTTGAAGGTTTAACTCATTTTTTCCCTTAGATGCAATGGTTTTTAATATTACTACATAGGCCACCATTTTTCTTTGTAGCATTGACATTATATCCACACAAAACTTAAAAATAAATAAAACAAATATAATATTTTGATTTAAAAATGGCAGCCGTATTTAAGCCTTCAAACGTCACTAGGAGATGTCGAATAAAAACAGTTTGGACAAGTTAGCGATGTTTAAAGCGATTTTCAATTGTTAAATATTGATATGTATTTAATACGGTAATGGATCTACAGAGACAGTTTTAAGTTATTTATATATTATTTAGCTTTGAAAACTTTTGCATATATTTTTTTTACATATCATGAATGATTTCTAGAGTTTTTTGAACATTAGGCCAACCCTCAGCGGTGGTACTACAATTTGAGACAATTTTTAACGGGAGTCATGACTGCACGGACCAAGTTGTTGAACGCGGGAAATGGCGGCACCCGGAGTGCCCATTTAAATAAAAAGCATTTAATATAGGAAGAAATCTTTAAGTTTCTTGTGTTTCTTAATTAATTTAAATGTTAATATGTTTTGTTATTTTTCTTAAAGTGTTTCTAATAACAATTTTCATAAAATACATCAACTAACTCAAATATAAAACTTACCTTATGCCAAATATCCCAAATGCACAGAGTTTGGAAAGCTTTTAGCTTCTTAAGTCCGTAAAAATAACTACAAGTAGAAAGTATAAGTAAACTAGAACAAGTATATAGTCCGAAACAACACCACAAATGTAAAACATAAACCATCGAAGATTAAAAATAGTTAAAAACACTGTAAAAACATTGTAAATATAGCGCTCTAATCAAATCGTGGCACTCCAAATGACGCGCTGTCACCTCACACGCCGCTTCAACCATAGAGTTACGAGGCAACCTATCCTTTACGGCTCTGGAACGAAATAGCGATGTACAAAATAGCGAGTATTAAAATAGCGGTATCGAAATAGCGACAATCAAAATAGCGATGTAATGAAAGAGCGACTATCAAAATAGCGATGTAACAAAATAGCGATGTAACAAAATAGCGATGTAACAAAATAGCGAATATCAAAATAGCGATGTAACAAAATAGCGACTATCAAAATAGCGATGTAACAAAATAGCGATGTAACAAAATAGCGATGTAACAAAATAGCGACTATCAAAATAGCGATGTAACAAAATAGCGATGTAACAAAATAGCGACTATCAAAATAGCGATGTAACTAAATAGCGACTATGAATGAAAATTTTTGGTCAAAGACACAATAAATTGATTTTTGAACAAAGTAGTAGTGGACGATCTCTAAGGGGACTGAAACATCGATGTATACGGCGACATATATTAAAATAGCGACTATCAAAATAGCGATGTATCAAAATAGCATGGATTAAGTCGCGCACTCCATAATAGCGCAGGTCATAATAGCGCAGGTCATATTAGCGCAGTTCTAAATAACGCATGGCCAAAATAGCACATGGCCAAATTAACGCAGGTCATAGTCATAATAGCGTATTACTAAAATAGTAAAGTGCAAAATAGAACAGGTCGGCAAAATAAATATCGAAACCCAAAAATCCAAAACACCAAATATCATTGGACAAACGCTATTTTTCCCGGGATCCTGAAGGGTGTGAATAAGCTATTTTGGTCTGCGCGATTTTGACCTGCGCTATTTTGTAAGAATGCCAACAAAACCTAAAAACCATAAAAATAAAATAATAAAATAAAAAAGTCCTGTTCAGCCGAGGTGGACTAGGGAACAAGGATAGGATTTGTGATAAAAATTTAATTCAATAAAGGTGTTTTCGTTAAAATTGTTTTTAATAAAAATGTCATCAAAATAGCGCTGCTACAAAATAGCACGCATCAAAAACGCGCTCAAAGAGCATTATTAAATACAGCAACTGTTTGACTAAGGAATCTCTTTCTAAGATATTTTTTCAAAAAAAAAACTTCCTGGTCTTCTTTCGCGGGATCCTAGCGGGTGTGAAACAAAACTGAACCGAAACGAACTGAACCGAATCGAAGTATCGGTTTAGTTCGGTTTGGTTTTACAACCTCTAGGATGCCAGTTCGGTTCGGTTTGGTTTCACACCCTCTAGGATCCCGGGAAAAAATGAGGGAAGTTTTTTTTTTGAAAATATATGTTAGAATGAGGTTACCGGGAGAATAGCGCGCATCAAAAACGCGCTCAAAAAGCATCATTAAAAACAGCAACTGTTTGACTAAGGAATCTCTTTCTAACAAATTTTTTCAAAAAAAAAAACTTCCCTGACTTCTTTCGCGGGATCCTAGCGGGTGTGAAACAAAACTGAACCGAACCGAACTGAACCGAATCGAAGTATCGGTTTAGTTCGGTTTGGTTTCACAACCTCTAGGATGCCGGTTCGGTTCGGTTTGGTTTCACACCCTCTAGGATCCCGGGAAAAAGTCAGGAAAGTTTTTTTTTTAATATTTCTTAGAATGAGGTTACCGGGAGTGGTAAGTTATAAGACGCTATTTTGAAGCAGCGCATTTTTGAAACGCGCTATTTTGATGCGCGCTACTTTGTAGCAGCGCTATTTTATAGCAGCGCTATTTTGAGGCAGCGCCATTTTGATGCACGCGATTTTGTAGCAGCGCTATTTTGTAAGGCGCTATTTTGTAGCAGCGCTATTTTGATGCGCGCTATTTTGTAGCAGGGCTATTTTGATGCACGCTATTTTGTAGCAGCGCTATTTTGTAGCAGCGCTATTTTGTGGCAGCGCCATTTTGAAGCAGCGCTATTTTTTAATATCGCTATTTTGATACATCGCTATTTTGATTGTCGCTATTTTGATTGTCGCTATTTTGATTGTCGCTATTTTGATACATCGCTATTTTGGTTGTCGCTATTTTGATACATCGCTATTTTGATATGTCGCTGTTTTGTTACAAACGCTATTTTGATACATCGCTATTTTGATTGTCGCTATTTTGATTGTCGCTATTTTGATACATCGCTATTTTGTTACATCGCTATTTTGTTACATCGCTATTTTGATATGTCGCTGTTTTGTTACAAACGCTATTTTGATACATCGCTATTTTGATAGTCGCTGTTTCGTTACATCGCTATTTTGATAGTCGCTATTTCGTTACTCGCTATTTTGAACGTCGCTATTTTGTACATCGCTATTTCGTTCCAGAGCCATCCTTTACAGCCCTTTTGCACGGACTAGATTTCCACAAAATGACATATCGCTACAAAATTTTTGTGGGTTTTTCTTTATTTTTAAAGTTAATTTTAATTTTTGTGGGATCAAATTCACTGAGAAACGCTTACTATCCTATTAGACGTAAGCGCGAACCACATCTTAGCAGATATTTGACCTGTAAGTATTAAAAAAATATACGTAAACCGGTCGAGTTCAAGTCTATGGTCTATGGATCCTGGACAAAGTGCTAAGTTTTAAGATCTTAGTAAATACTGGTGATGTTTGTGTCAAATTAATTTTACAAACAAAACAAAAAAACGAGCATAGTAATGTAATAACAGCATATATTTATTAATAACCAAGTTTCCCATTTAATATCATCGAAAATTGTACACGCTATACAAAAGTATAGTTTACAAATTTTTCCAAATGCAATTATTGCTAGATGGTGCGACAGTTCATGAAGAATTTATTTAAAGGCTCATTAGTTTTTTACTTAAGTAGCTGGGGCTGGGAACACAAAAAAAGCACAAAACACAAAATACAAAAAAAAAACTAACCGCAGTTTTTAAAAGTTTGCTAATAACCAGAAATCCCAAAAAACGTATTTAGTATAAACCAAATCAATTTTCAAATATTTTTTGCTTGGAAAAAATTTAAAATGATTAATAATAATTAATAAGAGAAAATTTTTTAAAAATAATCAATTGCAGTTTAATTTCTAAAAAATCAAAATTTTTTAGTTGTGTCATTTTTTTAAATTAAATTTTTAAATTTTTTGAATAAATTATTTTGAGTTATGTCATTTTTAATGCTCACTTTTCTCGGCTAAAGTGTCACAATTAAAAACAGTTCTTTTCTTGTGAGACATGTTAGTCAGGTAAAATGTATGTAGTCGAAATAATTTCCAAACATTTCTACATTTGCATCACCAAAAACGAAGAAATAATACACTTTTATAAAAACAATATACATGTCCCTTGTTCAAAGGCCAGTGCATAACTCACAGACACACACTTAAGACGCTTTTGCATGCCAGATTATTTTCACCCACGGTTCATCAAAATAGGGTCATAAGCACACCAGCGGGACATCTTAAAAGCTAATTTAATACGATTTTGCTGGTGGATAAAATCAATTTTTGCCTTACGTGCAGTGATTTTAACTCAAAAACGGCGATTTTTGAGTTTTGTCATTTTTGTCAGCGCAGTGCGAATTGTTTATTTATGATATTTTGTATTAACTTTCTATTTTTCTACCTATTAAATGTTTTTTGATTAAAATGTTATTAGCAAGCTTCTAAAACAAGTATATTTCTAGCTCAATAAGAATTAGATGCTTACATAAAGCATTATACTTTTCAAACTTTATAATCAATCATATTAGTTCTGGTTGGTTCAACACTTTAATGTATACAAGGCGCTGAAATGTATGGAACCGGTCTATTTATTGGCTTAAATATACAAAATATCGAAATAAGTTTACTGCAAAATTTTTGGGCGGTTTCAAATGTCTACCGGGTAGTATTTGTCTAAATTATACAAGGATTATAAAAAAAAAATGGAATACTTTGTTTATTATTTCACGCAGCAGTCCTGAACAAGGAAAAATCCTTTTTATTATATGTTGTTTAAAATTTTGGCAAAAACTAAGCAATTAAAAAAACACGTTACGGTTTTAGTAAGATAATACATTTGTCTCTTCAACGATGTATAAATAAGAAGGGTTAAGTTTACTACTAAGTTCTAACCGACATTCCAGTGGCATTAACAAATAAGGGTGAATAAGGAAAAATGTTTCACATGGAGTTATCAAGTTTTAAATTGAGTTTGAATATAACATTCATCGTTTGATTAACACCTCTGTAACAATGACTTTCTTATTCAACAACATTAATTTTAACTAGGAAACCGTTAAAATGAAGAACAATTTTAAACGGCATATAATATAAGAGGTGTTTCATTTTAAAAAATATTGTTTCTGTATAACGACTTCATGGCCAACCCTGTAATATTTAGATTATAGCATAATCGACAGTTTTCATACTTATCAGCGACACTATATAAAGACCTCACATTGTTAGAAAATCTTATACTTCTAAACTAAAATGCATAATTACTAATTAAGAACTGAAAAAACTTCAAACGATGCATATCAGTGAAAACTACAAAGTATAAAAAATATTTAAAAACTAAAAAATCTCAGACTTATCATATTTCAACAAAATTTAGATTTTTTACACTAGCATTTTTCTTTATCACAGTTTTACCAACAATGTCGTTATGAACAACATAAAGTATAATTATAACCGAAACGTAAAATATTGTCAAGAAACTATTCATTATTACTATAGTAATTTTAAGGAATTAGATATAATATTAATCGTAGTTTGAGGACCCTTTTATCAATTTACAGTACGCAAAAGACTAATTTTGGGTTGCTGATGATTGAATGGTAAATGGACTTTGCACTCCTTCCACTGCGACTACCAGTGGGTATATTGTGGCGCCCTTCTGAGTGTATTTTTACCATTGCATGCTTAGTACTCCGAAAAGGCTAGCTACTACTACACTATTTGCATTTTCTGAATCAATCTGAGATTTACCGATAGTGTTCTGACGTAAACGTGCAATAGCCGGACCTTCGCACAGTACATGTCTGACTGTTTCTTCAGCTTCCAGACAGAGACTGCATTTAGTATCTTCTGTAGTCCCTCTTTGTGCATGGGTACTCTTAGTCAGATTTATCCAGTATTGTTGAAAGCTGTTCTCCACCATTATAATATGGTTGATTTAGCAACCACATTCACAGGGGTAGATCGGGGCCGAGAAAGTCGGCAGATGCCGCTTTCCTGGCTGTTTGATCAGCGGCCTCATTTCCTCTGGGTTATTTCATATTTTTTTTGTTATCGGGTGATTCATTAAGACCCCCTTTTCTCACTGGCGCATGGTAAATGACCAAATTACAAAATTCGTACCAATTTTTGCTCATGTCTCTTTGCAACTTCCAGAACTTCTCTTACTATCTCTTTCCTAGGTATCCCATAGGTCAAACCCGTGTTAAAATGTAAAGGTTTGTATATTTTTTGAGTTTTTGTTGATTAAAAAAACCAACTTAAAAATGGTACGGAAATGAAAACACTACCAAGTAAAAGACCATAGGTACCATGCTATAGTGATTTTTGTAATTCAAAAAGACTGAGCTTTAGGATTTTTGCTGAAAGGGCTGGACGGGTGTTCTTAGCCACTCTTACTTAATTCTGGATAAAATCGGTACCTAGCTAATGAAATCACATTGCAAGCTTAGTAGCGTATTGTAAATTGGTTTTAGGTGTCGACTTCTATTCAAAAACAAGCTTATTGTGAGAAAACAAGTGTTCTTTGTATTAATTGTGTTTTTAGCTATTATATTTATTATTAGTATTTTCCCTATATCTACGGGTAACTAAGGATTTAAGGATAAGAGTTATACTAGGGTATTTTTGGTCAGTCACTGTAAACTGCAATTTCATTATAATTGTGGTTAATACGCGGTAAAAATTTTTGTCTACAATGAAAATACGTACTTTTCTTGACTAAATTGCTTTACCTTAAAACAATTTGTTTTGAATTAAAATACTTCTTTTTAGTTCAACGCTGCGTTTAATCTTGAACTGAGACTTTATTTTTCTTATTTAATTGTTTTGTTTCAGTATACTCCATTTTGTAACACAGCAAATTGTCTTCATCTAAGTAATATTTTGCTTCCAGAGAAAACGTTGCCCTAGATTAATTCAGTTCCAATTTAAAATAAAACAATTTCTGTTTCACCGTAAAATAAAAAGGCAAGATATTTTTTGTGATATATCAAGAAAATATTCCTTTGGTGAATAGGAAAGCACAAATTATTTTACTTCAAAGCAATATGCTTTGATCTAAGACAATTTTTTTTACCGTGTAACAATAAGTTTTCGTCGCGTAAAAGATATTTTTTAATCGTGCCAAACTTTAACATTAGGCAGATTTTGAAACGCTTATTTGACAGTTCGTTATTGTTACAGTTATAAGTGAGGCTGCGCAGTAGCAACTTGGCATCAACTATCTTTATTAAACATAACGAAGTCCGTTAATTAAGGACAAGTTTCTTTAGTGTTATCGTTATTTTGTATAGTTATCCAAGTATGTCAATGGTTTTGGCCAAATCTCTTCTATCCTTTTTGAACAAATGTTAGGGTTAATTTTGGAATTAGTTTGTGATTAGACCATTCAGGCTTTCGGCGATCAATGTCAAACTCAATATTGTCCTTTTCTCTTGTATTTGAATAAAAAAAAAATATAATATAGAAATAAAATCACGATAGTAAACAGCGATGGAATTTGACAACTGACAAGTGACTTTTAAGACGTGTCAAAAACCCTTTTTTGACTGAGATGATTTTGTGGTTATGGTCAATTAAGTTAACGAAAAATGGCTTCAAAGGTGTACACATTTTAAGCATTTCAAAATGTCCCTATTAACGGACTCATTCATTTCGCGTTAAACTAACCTTACATTTTTAGATGTCTTTTTGTAAGGAGGACTTGCCAAAACATAAAATAATCGCAAATATAACAATAATAAAGGTCACAGCCCCCCAGAATGACAGTTTTGAACGACAAACGGATTGCTTAAACCACTTTCAAAGTATTGTCACTATAATTATTTTTAAGATCTGTCAGTCTTTGACAATGTTGCAATTCATAGGCTTGTTACCTACCTATATAATCACATATATTTGGAACACGATTTCAGTTTTGGTTAGTTGCAAATGTCAATGTTAAATAACCATACCAGATCAACAAGTTAGAGATCAGCCTCCATCAATAAACACGGTTATTAAAGATATAATAGATAGATATAAGGATAACCATGAATAAACTCAGAAATGTACGGACCACAGATACCCTAACAGCCTCTGGTAGGAAGTATTTTTGCCACTTAGCGTTTGTTATGGTTCGGAAAGGTTCTGAAATGTTTGGACATTTAATCCACGGACTATACGTGGATTAAATGTCCAAACATTTCACTTCCGGCTGTCAGTTTGAAATTTTGCATCGGGCTTATTCATATACTATATTCAGACAAAACAACGTCGGGAGATACTTGATCGGATCGGATTTTCAAACCAATTACGCCATCATTGTACAAAGGGAAAAATTGAAATAATCTCCTTTACGATGGTTTGGTACATTGTTCAAAAGTCGTCGAAAAATGCTATAAATAATGTTTTAACAATTTTTTTATTGAACAGGTTTGCCCCCTCCCTGCTAAGGTCATCAGTGTACAAACAGTATGTATTTAGAAAAATGGAAATATCTATCTTTATTACGGGTGGCAATATTGGATTCCGTGATACATCGTTCGAAAGCTGTCAAAAACTGCTAGAAATATTGGTATGTGCCACCAAGAGTGGGGCCTGATGACGTCATCATTGAGCAATTTTGCAAAAATGTTAGGACATTATTTGTGAAATTTTTCTAGAGCTTTTCAACGATGTTTCAAAAATCCAATATTGCCACCCGTAACGACTATGACAGATTGGTTCGTACGAGTTTTTACAGTGATATTACTATATTATTCTTTTTGTTAAAATAACCGTAGACATAAGTGGCCCAAATAGTTCTTCATAAAGCGCCTTTTTGACATTACCAAAAGTCAAATTTTTACATCTATGTTGTTAGTATCAATATTTATATAGCAAAAAAATTCTAATTGCTTATTACCACATAGAAAAATTGTTAAATGAAACTTTAAAAAAATCATTGACAATACCTTGTTAAGTTTGCAAATTCAATAAAAAGAACAACGATCACATGTTATTTTTTACAAAAAAAAATCGATGTCCTAGTTAGTAAATTGTAGGGTCTTTTTATATTTTTAGGTAGTAATTTTATTATTTTAGGTGATGTTGTTTTAGACTTAACTCAAACTACTTAACTTAAACTTAACCCATTTTATTTTAATACGATCAGGGTTGAGTAAAATATATTAAAACTTTTAAATTAAAATGTTTAGATAAATCTTACAGGATATAAAATTCAGGATCGTTTACATAAACATTGAGTAAAACTTTCTTTTAATTTAAATTCAGTTTTAGTTTTCTTTTTGTAAAACTAGCCTTTTATAGTTTTTAAGATATTAACGCATTTAAAATCCCGAATTCAACAGGTTAAAATTAAAAAAATTAAAGACAATTATTATCATCTTTATCATTCCAGAATTTACATTTAAGATCAAAAAACTATAACTAATTTATTGTTACTTGATGTGTGTAAAAAATGTTGCAAAAGAATAAATTTGTCTATTTGCTAGTAAATAAGTGCATATTTGTATAAGCAAAAAATAATTATTTCAAATAAAAAGTAAAGAACACATTAAGTATTATTATTAATTACATCATCAAAAAACGTCCTTCAAATTTAAAAACTTTGTAAGTAGTGTGAATTATCA
The DNA here is from genome assembly GCA_963576565.1 of Aspidapion aeneum. Taxonomy (NCBI): domain Eukaryota; kingdom Metazoa; phylum Arthropoda; class Insecta; order Coleoptera; family Brentidae; genus Aspidapion; species Aspidapion aeneum. Next base: position 48,980,914 of record OY755047.1, read on the forward strand.
TCAGACTACTACTTGGTGTATGCAGTAAAATGTTACGGTCCTTCTTAACCTTCTAAATTTTAAAATTTTTGTTTTGCATAAGGAGTGGTTTTGATACGCGTGTTCACAACCCTCTCTATAACAAGCTTACTTCGAAATGCAACACTTTTGAAGGCATCATTTCCATTATTTTCTTGACAGCCAATTTTTTTGTTATCGTCAATTCGAAATTTTAGATCTGTCAGCCTTCGATAATGTCGCATTTCAAAGTAGTATCAGGCTGTGGGCTGTCGTTTGGTATATCTCTTTCGCCAGTGCAGTGATAGAAAACATCTACTGGAGTGGTTCGTGGAACATGCAAATAGCGTAGCAAAAGTCAAACCAAAACTATGGTCACAGTACAAAATGATAAAAAACTGCAGGGTTTTCTACACTATCTTAACGAGATTCGACCAGCAATCAAGTACACAATGGAAATGAAAAACATTCAAACCACTGTATATAGAAAACCTACATACACGGAGAGTATCAAAATTTTCAATTTAATAATTGTATCTAAGGGCTATAAATATTTGTAGTAAAAATTAAGAAATAACCGCAAAAAGCAACAACATTAAAAGGGATTTAGAACAAAATAGTTGTCCCGAGAAACTAATAAATTCAATCTCTAAAATTAAAAATAAATTCTCGGAACAATAATCCGTTGGGACTTATTAACATTCCAAATGTTCAAGGGGTCTCAGAAAAAGTAAGGCAAACACTATAATGTTAAAAAAGCATTCTAATCGGAAAACACAATAAGGAAGTTCTGTAAATAAAACAAAATCATAAAATCCCTAGAAGAACAGAAAATGTATTTATTTAATAAAGAAACGCAGCAGATCATGCTTGGTGAAATGATTACAAAATTCAATGGTCTGACGCTAAAGTTTTGCATAAGGAGTCGCATTATCGGAAACGAATTTATTGAAGCTGTATTTATAATGTAGAGCAAAGATCTTTTAGGCACCCAAGCATGGATATACCAAACATATGGAAACCATTGCTTACGGAGAACAAACATCATAGAATTAAGGGGGCGGACCGTCACACTTGCCTGTATACACTGTATTGTTAGTTTACACTTACAAATGGTTAGAGATACTTACGAGATACTACGTCGTGTTTAAAATAAATAAAGACAATGCAAGTCCGAAATCTTGTTTCTGCAAAACCATTCTCTAAAACTTTCATACAAAAAAAATGGCCTCTTATTTCATGCAAAAAAAGTTTTTTTTTTATATAAACCCAAACAATCTTCAGACACTAGTTATTCAGGCAGCATATATAATTAATATATAATATTACATTTAATTAGTAATGAATTTTAGCGCCTAGTTTACATGGAAAAACAGTCTTTTATTATTACCATCAGGCAGTTTGAACGGGAGAGGAAACAAAAAAAACTTTATAAAATCACGCATACTTTTTATTCTAAAAAGCTTTTAGTTTCAGTTGACCAGATAAAATAAATAATTAGTAAAAATTTTCACTAGCTTAATATAAAACTATTATGTATGTATATTTACATAGTAGGTACGAGATACAGTATAATTAGATCTTTGCATTCATTAACTAAGATCTATAAAAGATATTTCAAATTCGATTCACCTGAAATTAGACAATCCATGTTTTGGTGGTAAATAAAATTATTAAAATATAAAATCTACCTATACTTATACGATTACGTATTATTGCACTGGGCCTTTTTCACCTACTTGATGTACAAAAGAGCGAGTAGCGAAATTGGGTTAAGAGAAAAGAACATTAGTCAGCTGAAGAGATAATAAGAATACTTATCTGTGGAAGTTTCTTTGTTCGAAAAGTCTAAGAAAAAATGTGTTTAACAATGAATTGGTTTTTGAAATGTTATCCATAATAATGAACACAAAGCACACAAAGTCACTGGTCTCAGTCAGTGTTTGAGTATGAGTGTCAGTGATCAGTGATTGTGTTCTTTTTATTCATAATTCAATTTATTGATTGTTATTTTCAAAAATATTTATCAATTTTATATCGGTGTTTTGAAAGTCGTCCGATTGTTATTTTATCACTACTCGCCTTTTTGCACATCGCTATTTCGTTCTTTTAATTTGTACCTAGACATCACGTAAGCCATCATGCAAGTTATTGCGACAACAAAATACTGAGAATCTTACCAATAAACGCGAAATTAGTATTTTTTGTATAATTATTAATGATTTACATTCGCGAAAAGTTTACAGCGTAAAATGATCTAAACAAAATCATTCCATATTTTATAATAGTGTAAACAGATTTTCTTAACTAAAAATGTTAACAAAATTAAAAGTGGTAAAAAATAAAATATAAAATTGCAAAAAGTCATAATAAAAAACATGTAAATCTACAGAATTAGCAGTAAAAAAGATTGTAATTATCTTTCAAAAATCTTTGCATGTTGCATTGCTTGATGTCAAGCTAAAAAAAAATCAGCTATGCAGTCTTTTTGATCTAGATTCAATTAATATTGAGTTATTTGCCATACCTTTAGATGCTATATTACCCATTCGGGTGGGGCTGGTTTTAAAGTGCAGGGCCTTGAAAATTCCTGGCCCTTTTCGTGGATCCATTTATTGGAAACTATAGAGATGAAAAATAAAATTATTAGAAAAAAAAAGCTCCACAAAACAATAATTGAGGTCTGAGTGTTTACTTTATAATTTCGGGGTCGTTGAAACAGAATCCGGGGTCCGTTTACCCCATCACGTCAGGATTTTCCATAACCTTAAAATAAAACTTCAAAACTCGTCATCTATTTTTTTAGTTTCTGGAAAATCCCGGAAGGTTCGGTTCGGTTCGGTTCGGAAAATATACAGTAGACATAATGCACAGCTGTTATATTTTTTTTGTATTTATTTGATATGACTTATTTTCTCTTTATGACTCCACTTTGTATTCACCGCGATAAGATTTAGGAAAGAATACCATGAACCATAAAACTAAATTCGTTTGTTTATTGAAAGCTGAAGATAAGTAAAGATGTAAAAAATAGAAAGAAGAAGATGATTGCTTACCCCATTTTGAGCCAGCCAATACTGGACAAGCGGCATGTCTCGTCCTGGCGTCTCCGTCCCCGCTTGGAAACAAGTTGTACCAAAACGCTGCTGTGCCTTTCTTAGGCCAAAGGGCGGTCTTGACTACAGGGAATACTGTGGCGCCTCCTTGGGCAACATCACTCATCTAAACATAGACAAATTAGATGATTGTAGCTACATCACTACCACATGATTGATTTTATTGCTTTTTGGTTGATTGAGAAGTAATATAAAAGATGTCATAGTTGATCCCTGTTGTTTAACAATTAATTGCAAGATCATGAAGCGATTTCACGTGTCTAAAAAGTTGATTATAGTCGAATATAATCTCCGAAAATCATACATCGAGTTTTGGTAAATGCCTGCTGTGCGAATTCCTTAAAACAAACAATGTCCGTTTTTCCTTGTTTAGTCTGCCCAAATTATTTCTGATCAAAATATAATTTATCTAGGACACTGTCGTGTTCGTGGTCCGCTCCCAAAACTTCTTCCTGGACCACATTGACTTGACCATTCGGTCTAATTTGACTTGCATGCTGCTATTTTTGTTTATTTTTTATTTTCAGCATAAACTTTATATAAAAACAGAGCAATCGATCCTCGGATGAAAAGTTTCTGTATATAAAAAAAATTTGATCTTTAAAAACTAGTTTACTTACATAAAACAACACAGTTGCTATTCTGTTCCCAGCATTCATGGCTTTGAATGAATTCACTTCGTCTTTCTAAAATGAAACAATACACATTATAAGGTTAGTCTGAAAGGTGACTGGTTCAAAATGCATTTCGTTCAAAAACCATTGGCTCAAACGAAAACTATTTCAAAAAACTTTGAACGATTTTCCAACTAATTACTTACCATTCAAACCCATTGGTTTCGAACTATTCTTCTTCGAACTAATTATTTATTCAACTAACGACTTTTTCACCTAATGAGTATTAAATGCTTACAAATAAATTGTCCGAGATCATCGATATTAGTAAAACACTTAAGATTTTACTCGTGAAAATCTCGAGTATTGGGCCACTGAGATGAAAAAGGAGGTACAATAAGATTATGATAGCTGAAGTTAAAGATTGCTAGAAGATGAAAAACTATCAGAGCGGCATTGCAGGAAAGTAGTCGCAATGATATAGTTGCAACACTAGTTTTTTTTTATAATTTAAGTTGATACGATTTTGGACTTTACTGCTCGAAAAATATCAAACATAAAAGAAAAATAACGCTTCTGTCAACTTAAAGAAGATTCGAATATTCCTACCATTTTCACCATTCCCGCAAAACATGCTAATAACAATTTATGTAAAACTAGAAAGAAACTATTTGCAGCAATACTTGGATAACGGTTGTTATGTACATATAATTTTTTCATTTAAGGTTTATCATAAAAAATAGTTTATCTCTAATATTTTATTATATTTCCATGAATTTCTTCAATAGTCAACCGTGAATAAATTGTGCTCGTATAAATATTAGGTCGCGGTCCACGAAGAACGTATAAAGAAATACTTAAGATTGACACTAAAAAAATTAAGTAAAGATCATACAGAAAATAGAAAACATTTACTTAGTATACAATAACAGAACAAATCCCGCCTTTGCGATGATTATAAAACTACTGTTAAATGCCAACTTGAAGAAAATCGGTACCCCATAACAAGTACAGAAGATATTTTAAGTTTTTGTGGGACAACATAAATTTAAAATTTAACCAGCATACAGAATTTAAGTAACACGTAATCATTTCTTCAAGAAAAAAAATTGACATTTTCTATATTATATTGAGCAGCGTATCACACCAAGCTGATATGCTTTATTCGAGTTAATTATAATATAAATAGTAACAAGCAAATTAACTTATTTTAATATCTATTTAAAATTAAAAAAGATAGGAGATACAGATATATAAAAGGTTTGGATTGGTAAATAACAGATGGTGCTTTTAAGACCATTCGATACCATTGAAAATTGTCCATAGTAAAATCTTTCGAATTAACGGAAATAAAACAATTAACCAAATTCTGGGACACCATAAAAACTGAGGGGAAATTCGCGGGTGGAAATTAAAATTGTTAAGCTAGAAGAAGAAGCGTCTAGCGAGGAATGTATTTCTTATGTTTAAACAGTTTTCATTCAAAATCTTTCAGCAGAAAGCTTACCCTTGCAAAATCAAAATGTGGCTCATAATGGCCCCCGATGCCATAATTGACCACTTGTAATTCCTCAGCAGTATCCATAGATAAGCCGGTCATGTCAGTGATCCTCTGGCTAATGTTTTCGATGTATTTATGTTCTTCGTTTCTGAGCCAGGCTGACTTACTTATTCTGTATTGAGCAGTTTCCAATTCACCTGTCACCGAGTTTTGAACTGTCGCTCTTTTAAACTAAAAGGGAAAGATGTCAAATTACCATCGACCAAGAAAAGAATAGAAGTTGTGTTCTGTGCAAACACGATTTTATACTCCTTTTTTCTTTTCACAAAAAGATCAAGCACTTCCCTCATAGAATGGCGATATTAGCCTGTATTTCTTTCACCTGAAATACTCTTCGTCTTACGCCTTTAAGAGAAATGTTCAGTCCTTTCAACTGAGGCATGTTCTGTAACGTTTTATATTGAAATAAATCAAGTGACCGTTGAGTGAACTGTCCCATGTAGGCACTCCAAGCAGGATATGTATTTCCCTTCACGGCCGTTTAACTTGCTTAAGGTATGTGTAGCTCTTTGAGTATCCACTCTTGGAGAGCTATCTTATTTGCTCCTTGGTTAGCCCTAAAAAAAGTTCAGGTCTACAAACGTTTATTCAGATTCCCTCTTGGCCACGTTTTGCTTGCTTGCTTACAGGAGCTTGATATTCTTTCGCTATAGCTAATTCTTGAGAGGCGTTAGGGCATTCTTGAACTAGTGAAGATCTTGAGATCCCGCAAACAGTTCCTTCAGTACCGCTTGGTTACCTGCGCAGATGTTCGCGAAGCCTTGTTCTCTTATCCTTTCCTCCTCAACCGCAGAGCCAATATTCGGATTAAAAAGTATTACAGTTTATTAAAATTATAACTTTAAAATATTCGGGTTTTTAAGTACAACACGTCTCAAATGTAAGTTAAACCTAAACGTTAGACAAAGATCTTACTCTAGGTTGCGCCAAAGTTTTTATAAGTTTGATTTCTTCATCGTACATGACATCATGAAAGAGGAAAAGGTCGGGATCTAAATGGGCTTCCTCCACTTTGAATGGCGCAATAAGCAGGAAGGGATTATTGTTCGTAATATACCTAAATATATATAAGGTATTATGTAAATAATGTATTACACTAAATTAGTTAATAGGAAGGGCCAGAAGATAAATTTATTGTTCTGCATAACCTACTAACCTGACCCATTATTCGATATTTTAAAATCGTACACATTTTGGACAGACAGAGACTTTAGAATAAAAAAGAAAACTATTCCAGTATAAGAGGCATAGCGGCAGCAGTGCTCCAACAATTAAAGAGGCCAGCAAAGTAAAGTTCACTTTACATGTTTTACTAATAACTTTTAAAATATAAAAAAGCGGTTTTGAGCATTTGATATTATAAAATTTTTGCAACAAATCTTGTAATAGCTAAAATTTAGCGAAAGCCTGGTTTTTCGATGGTATATCCAAGTATCTTAATGCAAGTCAGTAAAACCCTGGATGTTTCTTCACTAAGGATTAAATGAATTTTCTAGCGACGCTCCTAAATTTTTAAAAATTGTGAACGTGTTATTATTTTGTCTCCTACAAATTATGACATCATCTAAGAATACAACTATGTCTTAATCCTTCTATTTGTAGATTATTATTTAATGTTCTTTGAAAAGATGCAAACTGTCTTAGTAAATCCAAAGGGCATTCTCTTAAACTCATAAAGATTGACATATTGGGAAATTCAAGAATCTTGATTTACGATGCTGGGTAATGAGTATGAATCCAATTTTGTAACATTCTTGATTGTCAAAAAAGCGTCAACTATCATATGTTTTTTATGATTAAGCCTATTTGTTATTAACTCTTATGGTCTATGGCGCAGTTCGCCATAATGCTTTTGAATTTTATTTTTGATAAATTTCTGATGAACAAAACTGGGATTCTTATTACTAGAGTTGTATAACAAAAGGAAAAATGCTGGGATGCGGCGTGGAACGCGTTTTGCTTGTTTCCAGAATACTCACCGACATTTAAGTTTAGAAGTAATTCTAATTGGTGGTCGAATTTCACCGCGACATAATGCCTCGTAAGCTACTCGGCTGTAAGGATCTAAGGAGTTGTAGTCATATTCTTCTTCTGCCTGAAATATTAGATAATACACAAGTTAACAAATATTTTTAATAAATAAATAATTATAGGGTTTTAAATGTTATTTCTCTTTAGGAAAACCGATGACTATTTTTTGAAGAGTAGTGAATTAATAAAACCTTAATCATTTTTCTGTAAGTAGGAAATATTTATGACAAACGTTGCAAATGTTATAGAATTAAGGTATGTTGAGAGCTGGAGTGGTGGCGGCGCGTTGTGGTAGCAGCGAAAGTAAAAAAATCTGATGTGCCGCTGCCGCAACGCTCCGCCGGCCCTCGCTCTCACTCTAAAGGTCTCTGGATGTTAATTTGAAAAAAATATATGGTGTATTTTCAGGTTAATCTTCAAAATGGATGAAGGTGTATAACTACATATTTCTAAAAAATGGATTTCAGCAAAATAGACTTTTTTATCTGCAAATTTCAAACGTTTGTATTATCGAGGATAAGTGCGAAGAAAAGCTATATGAGACTGTCCATTTTTAGCAAATCAAGTTTCGTCAACAAAGTTTTTTGGTATGTATGGTTAAGAGACATGCAAAATAAGCAAAACTGTTATACTGGGTGGCAGTTTCGAGATCTTCCACAGCTTCATTTCAGTAAAGAATGCTAAAAATTATCAATTTCGCTTTTAAGAATACTTTTGGGACTTTGGTCTGCTTTAAATAAAGAAAAAGCTTATTTGGCACCTGAGCATGCAGATTTAAACGATTTATATTCACTAACATACATTCACGAACATACGGTCATATCCCTTCTCAAAATTTTAGAATAAAAACAAAGCATTGTATTATTCAAATAAAAAATGGTTTTTAAGTTTACTGATTTATTTAAATAGATGTCTTTATTATGGTCTTAAGGAAAAAAAGGGCCAAGTGACATTTCGTCAGAAAGATTTTTTTTTATGTGAATATTATTTGAAAAATTGATTGAGTGATTTTTAAGATATTAAAGTTCAGGTGCCATTTGATTCATGTTTCCAGGGTATTGCCCTGAAATTCATTTTTTTTTAAATAAACAAGGCTTTATCTAAATTTATTATTACTATACAATATTTCTAGTCCACACAATATGCAAATATTCCTAGAAATAAAAGGATACATTTTCAAATTAATATCAGCGCTGTAAAGATAATTTAAACATTTTTCAAGAAGATGTTCCTTTACACCCCTCTCCATTAAAGAATTACAAGTAACATATACCCCTTCCGTCTAAACCACGAAGGCCGCAATACTCATTTTAGAAATAAAATTAATATACCTTTCCTATTTTTAATATTATTTACTGAAATGCTAGCGGTGGAAACTTTCTACTCTGTATATGTAAAAAACAATCACATCCAAATATTAGTTTTATATTTAAATAGTAGCAGTTCTTTTATGATTTTAGTTAATGTTTTGACTTCATAATCACCCAAAATGTTGTCCTGTTAAGTGCGTGAGCAATGGACAAAACGTCCAGCAGACGATTCCAACAAATCGCTGCAAGTTATAAGCGGTATGAATTCCGAGTTGGAGTAGGATATCACTTAAGCTTCAAAATTTCCAATGACCGGTCCTGATGTATTTTTAATCGGTCAAAACGGCCCAAAACATGCACCAAAGTCGGCAAATTAGATTTCGAATAGTTCACAGCAATGCACAATTTTTTTCGCCTGCAACATTTTTCTTAAGAACATTTCAGCTGTTTCGTTAACATTTGGCACACCGCTACGGCATCTTTGCACACGCTTCCTTCTGATATTTGATTCTGTCCACCGCAACCGTCATCGCTTTGTTTTGTTGACTGAACACGTCAAAAAGTGTGTTACAGTTTTCCGAAAATTTATCATTATAAATAAGAAAAAGTACAATTAGTATTTGTTATTTATAGTCATATAAAAAATATAATAAAACTAGTCCACCAATTTTTCTCGGTCGTGTGGCTTTCAAAACTAGTGGCTCTCAAAACTAGTTGTCTAATATACAAATAAAATATTGTTTATATTGAGAGCATTCCGAAAATATTTTTTTCAAAGCAGATTTTTCGAGAACGAAATTAAACGATAAGCTCCGCCCTTTTTTTATTTTCTTTTAAAAATCGGTGCATTCGGCGATTACGTGATCTATGTTTTCGCAACGGACGATCCATTTTCAGAGCAAATAAATAAACGCAGCTATTTTATTAGTTATCGGTTAGTAAAAAAAACAAATGCATTCTCAATTACTTGTTCAACTATTTTTACCCCTTGGACCTCAACTTCTTCGGACTCGTCGTCGCCCTTGATTTTTCTGCCAGAACTAAATGCTGCAATTTCTTTCGCCAATTCGTCCTCATAGTAGACCTTGTTGCCGGTTGCTCTGGGGTGTTTTGGTGAGAGTTCCAGAAGTTTGTTGGTTATGTCAAGAGCGAGCTTGATATCGCCTAGAAAGAAAGTAAAAAAAACTAAAAAACCTCTGCACCGACGGGATTTGAACCCACCATGATTCCTAACGCACTGGACCATGGAGAGTGATAATTTTGTTTATTTTTATTTTATTAAATACAGTATAATCCCGATTATCTGAATCGCGATTTTCCGAAATCCGGTTTATCCGAAACAAACTTTAAAAACAAAAATCCCGATTAACCGAAAAAATTCGCATGATACGAAACGCGTCTGGGATTCACTCATACTGCTAGGTGGTTCCTCTCGGAGTTTCACGGCAATACGATGGTCTAAAATGCGAATTGTTTTAGTTAGCCGACAGAGTGTTAAAAATGTTTTTAAGTCGATCTAATGATATACGCATCCTAAACTCTTATTTTTCAAAAAAAAAATCGGATTAACCGAAATTTCGATTATCCGAAATCACTTTGGTCTACATTATTTCGGATAATCGGGACTGTACTGAATTTAGATTTTTAATAAGGACTACTTTATTCCAAAGTATCCTATTTACATTGATCAATCACAGGGCTTTTGTTAAAAATGTTTTGTAAGGTACGTGCTGAATGACTAATTTTAACTAAGGAAAATCAAATGTTTTTATTGGCAAAAGGTAAAGCCACGTTCGTTATAAATATACGTTCGGTTTTCGTCCAGGGTGGTAGTAATACAAGGTAATTTTCAACTTTTTTAAATTATTAATTCAACAGTCAACGTTTGGACGGCTTATGCGTCATCCTCAGGAATAAAAAACGGAAAGAACGTAGTCTAATTAATAATTAAAGGTACTTTAATTTAAAAAAATAAATCAGGGGTTAAAAGGCTACAATTTCAAAAATTACAATTAAAAAGTCTGTTTATAAAAATGTCTTTAAAATGTTTCTTAAAAAATAAACATAAATATTATAGTTGTAAAATAAAATGGCATGTCACAATCTTCTTTTTAATGTACAGTAAATGAACAAAGCAAAAATATTATTCCCTTTAAGAAAAACAAATAAGGACGAAAGTATTAGAGAAAATGAAAACCTAGAATGCATCGAAGACAATCAAAAATACAACTTTAGAAGTCTAGAAATCGAAAGTACTCAAAGATTGTATCAGAACCGATTAGATGAAAAATTAATAAACACAAATTACTCATTTGAAGAGATATATACAAACATAATAAAAAGCTTGAAGGAAGCAAGCAACGAAGCTGTTGGGTACCAAGATAATAGAAATAACAGGAAGATGTGGTGGACGGACAAAATACAGGAAATGGTCAAAGAGAAAAAACGCACATACTTGAAATGGCTCAGTACTAAGGAGCAAAGAGACCTAGAAATCTACAGGGAAACCAGAAGACAGCTAAGAAATTTGATACGCACAGAAAAAAATGAAATGTTCGAGCGCAAGTGCCACGACATAAACACACACGTAGGAGGTAGGCAGAGTTCTGAAGTATGGAAATTCATTTCTACAGTAAAAAACCTAACAAAAGAAAAAGTAAACATCCAGATAATCAAACCAGAACAATGGACAGAACACTACAAGGGACTGCTGCAGGAGACGAGACCCGAATATCTGGCAGCCTCTCCGAGAAGAGACATAGAAGTACAGGGTGTCCCAAATTGGGCACTTTTAGGGGAGATAGAGAAAAACTGACCACGCATTGCGAGGCTCAAATTTCAAGAGAAGACTTATAGTGAAAACCGTATTTTGAAATATCGTCTTGTCTTTGAGCTACGGGCGCTTTTTGAAAAATCTACATTTTGAAAGGGGGTCTATAACTTCGTTATTGGTGGAAATTTTGATTTGGAGTAAATTGCAATTTTATAGACTTTGTTACGATGAATCCACCCGCTAAATTAAATTTTAACTGTCACTTTTAGTTTTTGAGATATGACATAAAGTTGCATTTTTTCTTATGGAATGGCCTATATTTTAACTAATTTTCGAATTCGTCATTGAATTCTTTTCAAAATGATGTATCATATGTCATAGTTTGATTGAGCGGTTTTGGAGATATTCAGCTTTTTCACTTATTTCTAGTGTGCTATGATTTTCTGCTGAAGCAGGTCAAGGCACTCCAGTATTTTTATTATTTTACACAGTCAAAAATTATAATTCAGCTTCAAAGCCTAGTTATAAAAAGAAACAAAAATTACAGACTCAATAGAAATTCGATATTATTAAAAATTATCAATAATCATTGCGTCATAAATCAACAGAAAAAATAACCAACCTACTATATACCTATAGTTACTTAAGCTAATACTAATTAACCTTTATAAATACCAATTTTTATATCATATTCATACTATTTTACAACCTATGTTCAAAATGGCGCCCGTTTTGCCTCAAGCACAGACGGTTTCAAATCTTGACGTATAAACAGAAATCACACAAGGTGATGTCTGGAGACCTTGCTGACCATGGTATTGGGCCTCTTAATCCAATCCACTGGTTGTGAAAGGTATTATTCAACTAATTGGTAATAATTTCAGCCGTATGCGGTGGTGCGCCATCTTGGTGGAAGTAGCACTGCATATTCTCTACTAGCGACAAGTTTTCGATATATGGCTCAACCACATCTTATAAAATGTTTTCTAAATACCGCTCTTGATTTAAATTTTCATTATATATATATATATATAGGGGCCAACTATACGTCCTCGATTTATTTATTATTATTAATGCCTATCTCCTCTACCTCACGGTCCCTCCTAACGTCATATATGTTGGCCCGCGGTTTTGAAAAAGAGCCATACAGAACAAGATTCCTTTTCAACTTTGTCTTCGTTCGGGATACCCAAATACCTTAAAGCATATTAACGTATTTGGGGATACCTTTGAAGATATGTTTCCAGCGTCCTGTCGATTATCATTACTTTCCCAGTAACATTTTAGCATGTCATATTTTTCATCGTTTTGATACATATTTAAAAATAACATTAAAAACGCTTTTGTGCAAAATAATTTCATATCAAAGCGTAATGTCAAATTATTTAAACAATTGAAAACAATGACAAAACGCCAAGACGCAAGGCCAACTTGATTTGCATAGTATAAGACAACAAAACTATAGGAGCATTGAAGTAGGATTTGAGAGCAAGGCTTTCATGTCAATGGCGCATGACGTCATTCAACGCACACTAGACAAAAATGAAAAACTTTAATTATCTCCGAAACGCCTCAATCAAACTATAACATATGATACATCATTTTGAAAAGAATTCAATGACGAATTCGAAAATTAATTAAAATATAGGCCATTCCATAAAAAAAAATGCAACTTTATGTCATATCTCAAAAACTAAAAGTGACAGTTAAAATTTAATTTAGCGGGTGGATTACCCGTGACAAAGTCTATAAAATTGCAATTTACTCTAAATCAAAATTTCCACTAATAACGAAGTTATAGACCCCCTTCCAAAATGCAGACTTTTCAAAAAGCCCCCGTAGCTCAAAGACGAGACGATATTTTAAAATACGGTTTTCACTATGGGCCTTCTCTTGAAATTTGAGCCTCGCAATGCGTGGTCAGTTTTTCTGTCTCCCCTAGAAGTACCTTAAACCCCCTAAAAGTGCCCAATTTGGGACACCCTGTACATGGAGAGGAAGTAATCATCGAAAAAGAAATGATAAAGAATAATATTAAAAAACTTAAATCCGGAAAAGCTAGCGGACCTGGGGGAATATATGCTGAAATGCTCAAATATGGATCAGAGAAACTACTCGAAAATCTCACATATATTATTAATCAATGCATAAACGCACATCCAGTACCTAATGATTGGAAAATTGCATTCATATCCTCAATACATAAAAAAGCAAACAAGCTGGATTGCAACAATTACAGAGGAATTTCAGTAACCAGTACTCTAAGTAGATTGTACGGTAGGATTCTTAGAGATCTAATAGAGAATGATTTTCATGAACAAGAAGAAGAAGAGCAAAGTGGGTTTCGCGCAGGCAGATCTTGTAGTGATAATGGTTTTTGTCTTAAACAAGTAATTGAGAAAAGGAGCGCCAGAAATATAGAGACTCATGTTACCTTTGTGGACCTACAAAAAGCATATGATACCGTTTCAGTAGAAAAATTATGGACAGTTTTAGAGCAAACTAATATCAATCATACATACATAAAAGCGATAAAAGAACTATACAAAGGGTCAAAATCTAAAATTAAAATTGGAAATCGACTTTCAAAAGACAGGAACAGACTGTAAAGAATTGGAAAAAATAATAGTAAAAGCAAAAAAGTTATTGGATGTCTTAACAGTATTTTATGGAGCAGAGAGATAAAAAAGAATGTAAACTTTAACATATATGAAACAATGGTCAAAAGCACGCTGTTGTATGGAATAGAGACTTGTCGCGTAACAGAAAAATACAAAACAAAAATGGAAAGTGTCAAAATGGATGCAATAAGAAGATCAATGAGAATATCTAGAATTCATCACATAAGAAATGAGATCATAAAAGAAAGAATGGGAATCGAGGGAAGCATAATGGATGACATCACTAAAAGGCAATTGATATGGTACGGCCATGTACAACGGATGAACGACGAAAGATTAACAAAACAGGTCCTAGAGTGGCAACCAGTAGGGCGCAGAAAAAGAGGGCGTCCTAAACTAGAATGGCAACAGTCAATCCAAAGATCAATGAGTCAAAAGAATCTGACAGAGGATGATTGTCAGGATTGAAGGAGGTGGAGAATAGGCGTCGGACAATGTAGAAAAACGTTCTAAACCGACATAGTAGTAGTAAATGAACAACACAAAACAGAAACAGGTATTATTGTAAAAATAAATAAAAGTTACTATAACAAATCAAATACCTACACTTAATTATTTATAATAATACAGCAAATAGTACTAAAGTTTTTTATTATTTAGGTAAAGTTTAGATGTGGTTTGTTTAACTTGCAAAAATAATTTTTACGGTTTTAGTGTAGTACACTTGTGATCCTAAAAATCCCGTACACGGAAACTTGTAATAGGTTACTTATATTTTGTTCTTAACTAAGTTTATGGTGTATGTAAGTATCAAATGACATTTAAAAAATTCACTCTGACATTTTGGATGACACAAAAAAATTAAAAATGCCAAGATGTCTTAGCTGAATTTTCAGTAACTTACACTAAAAATAATCAATTCAATTTTTCGTGTACGAGATTTTTATGAGCACGAGTGTACATAGGAGCTTAGCTTCAGCATTTTAAGTCTAAGTTTCTTTCGTAAAGGATCAGTCAGGCCTTTTATACATACATTTATGGTATTTTACGATATACGATATTCTGTTTGTTTGTTTACGCAGGGTTGTTGGTTTAAGATGCGATTTATAAAGTTTTTAGGATAATTATCAGAAGAATATTTTTAAGTCGATCTATGGTTTGTTTCCAAAAAATGTCATGATAATCTGTAAATTTTAATTTTTTGTGAAGAGGATGAGCTGATTGATAGTTATGTATATTTTTTATTTAAATTAAGAATTATTTTATTGTCCTTTTTTATAAGTAGCAAATCCAAGAATGGTAGTTTGTTATCTCTTTCTACTTCAAAGTTGAATTCGAAGTTGTCGGTAAGCGAATCTAATTTGCTTAAAGCTGTATTAACGTTATTTATACACGGTGTTTCACGAACATCAAAACAGAGGCCTGTTTGGGTATTTAAAGTGCGAATTTGGTGAAACGCTCGGACACGTCGACTTTTTTTTGCCAGGGGGGCACTTTTAGGCTATCTTGAAATTTTTGCAGCACGAAACCCCTTCGACGGGTATACTTTACCCGAGGGGTGGCTCGGTATTTCCTTTTGGTGTACAGGTTAGGGGAAATACTTGGGAAGTACTGGGAAATATACTAGGAAATACAATTGAAAATACTAGTGTGGGAAATAGTAGGAAATACCATTGCTTGGGAAATACTAGGAAATACCATTGAAATTTGAGGAAGTACTGGAAAATACCAGGAAATACCGTAGGTATTATACCGTAGGCATTTCCGTTTAGTGTACAAAAATCGGCGATCGAGCCACCACTCGACTTTACGCCTATATTTTGAATAGTGATACCTTATTTTGGAGGCCTATTGAATGTCCTTACAACCGTGTAAAAATTTCAAAAATCTATCCATTAGATTTTAAGATAATTGCCTTCAAACTTTCAAATTTAACATGGACTAATAAATCAAAAATGGAATTACAATTTTATTTTATTATTTTTCTGATTTAATTTTTATTTTATTATCCCATTTTAAATTTGATAATTTAAAAGCAAATAACGCAAAAACTAATTGATGGATTTTCGAAAATTTTACACGGATGTAAATCTATTCAAGAGAGCTTTACGAGACTCACTTTCCCAATTCAAAATATAGGGGTAAAGTATACCCCTCGAAGGGGATTTGTGCTACAAAAATTGAAGATAACTATAAAGTGTCCCCCTCCTCGCAAACAAAACCGACGTGTCCGAGCGTTTCTCCAAATTCGCACTCTAAATACCCAAAAAGGCCTCTGTTTCGATGTTCGTGAAACACCGTGTATAAATATAATAAATATATATAAAAAGAAAAATTATGTATAAAACCTAGGTGCTTAAGTGTATTGAAAATGATATGGTCCATAATCATGGTTCCTAAGAATGGGCTTATTTTTATCGGCGAATTTAAAATAAAAGTGCAAAAAAGTTGAAAACTACATTTTATTATTCCTTATAAAGTCAGATACCAATGTCACACCTCCGCGAACCAGTATTGGTCTTTTATGGTAGTAAGGCTAAACGACGGACGTTGGAATTTGACGTCACGTTTCAATTGGGCAACATATCCGCAACGTAAGAAAATGTCGAAAGGTAGCTTCGGAGAGCCAAAAAAACGAATCCTGATTGTACTTCCTTAATTCTGTTGTACTTAAAACCTTAGAAGTAAGTGAACAGGACGGCGTCAAAATTTCTAAATAAGTCCTCACTTTACCTTGTTTGTAAGTGCAAAATGCAATGTACTCCAATATCTCGTCTTCAGCGATAGTCTCGTTCCTCTCTCTCTTCATTCTGGACTCGGCTTCTTTCATCCAAAGTAAAGTGTGGTAAAAGTCACCATTATTGTATGACTGTCGGCCTAGTTCAAAGCAGTCAGCTGCTGTCAGTTCTGCGCTGTATTTAACGCCGTTCAGTTCTCCTAGAAAATAAAGGGATTAGTGTTTAAATTAGTGTAAATAGGTGCGTAAATTTCTAAGCGTCAATATTGCTGTTTCGGCGTCACTATACCTATAATACATTTTCAAATTTTCAGCGTGGATTGGTTATTCTTTCGGTAAACCAAACTGAACTACACAAAAATAACAAATCAAGGGATAACTTGGCAAATATACAGTCATATAATAAACTATAAACAAAATATTAACCCAAATCCAAAGTCTGGCAATAAGAGGTTAATACCAACAGGAAAACAACTGATTTGGCACAATTCTCTCTACATTACTTCAAACCGTAAAGCAGAAATATATAGAGCAAAATGTCATACATACCTCTAGCCAAAGATGACGTGTCCAACTTGTAAGTATCTTGGAGTCTGGTCAACGCGACAGCGGCACCGTTGAGATCTTCGTCTGTAGGGAATTTCATGTTTTGTCTGAAGTAGCTTATGTTGTTTAACGTTTCTGAAACAAAAGCTGCATTCAATCATGGGTAATTTACAAACGCTTTTTAGGTCAAGTTAAATCGTACTCGCGGGAAAAATAAAGCAGGCACACACTTGCATCTAAGCTGATGAGATCATAAGTCATGGATTTCATCTAAACGTAAAAGTGGAGTGTTTGCGAAAAGACCATAGTTAGTAACTGAGAGAGACCAAATAAACCATGATTGGCTGAAACGTGTAAAAGTTTACTATCTCGAGAGGTTAATTAACTTTTGCATAAGGTTGGTCAAACCCATGTGTGAGATATGTCTCAGTTACACATATTTAAAACAAGAGTCTTCTTGCGAAAAATCACGAAACGTATATTTTGTATAACCTACCGACACGACATCTAAACAGAAAGACGATTTATCACTTCACCGACCCGTAACCTAA
Organism: Aspidapion aeneum; assembly: GCA_963576565.1. NCBI lineage: Eukaryota > Metazoa > Arthropoda > Insecta > Coleoptera > Brentidae > Aspidapion > Aspidapion aeneum. The sequence continues at coordinate 48,998,771 of OY755047.1, forward strand.
GTAATAACAATGAAAAGCGTGGTCAAATCTTACCTTCATTTATGTTGGTAGCAATTAAAGTCTCCACCTGGGCCCAGTCGGCCGTGAGTCTTTTGACAAGTGTGTACGCATTGATAGGATTTGACACGTAGAGCTGAACATCTTCAGTTGCTCGATTGTGCTGCCTTTGATAAATGTCGGCATATCTAAAATCCAACAGAGTTAAATACAGTTACGACGCTTATAAATTATCGAATGTGCTTCTACATTAGCACATAGCTACTTTGTAGTTCTGCACAAAAATCACACCTATCGAACGTTGACGTTTCCTTTCTTAGAACTTGACTTTTCATACCCTGTGGAATCAAAAGGAATCTTTCACTTTATATCTTTTATTCGTTTATTATTAATTATATTTATTTGTATTTCATCTTTTACCTTTGTAAAGTAAGAATTTCACTTCGAGCAGCTTATAATTTGCCATTGAGACGTCTTTGTTTGGCAACTGGCAGAGGTGAAACTCTAGTTAAAAATTAGTGTAAACTAGGCTTGGCGATTTGTTACCCGTTACGTACCGAACACCAGAAAAAGGTTCCTGTTTGTTTAGAAAAAGAACACCCTGGAGATTTTGATCAAATGATTTACAATCATACTAAAAAAAAAAATCTAAGCGGTTTTACCAGAAATTTTGATGGGCAGCAATTTTTTAGAATGTAGCAGTCGGAAAGCTTCACTAATTATCTCTCCTGTAATCCAATGTGTAATGTATCGCACGCTACAAAAATAAAATGAGGCGCAAAAGAGATGGCTCAACTCAATCTATCTCCCTCTGTTTACAGCACTTTGGTCTTACTGGATGGTCTTCAGTTTTAGCAAATTTATCGTTAACAAAATTTTAATATTACAAGAAAAAACGGTACATCTGGTACGTTTAACCAAATCGACTCCGACCCGTTCATAATTCACACCCCTATATTGGGGTTCTATTGTAACCGCTCTATTTTTTTGTAAATGCGAATATCTAGAAAACTTGATACATTTTTGAGATATTAACGCTGGAAAGGCATTTAAAAAAACCTTTTGAACGAGGTATAACTTGACTTACGTTCCCGATCTAAAATAGAAAAAAATAAGAGGTAAAAGAAAAGAAATTCCTAATTACGGACTCAAAAAAGTGAGAATATGGCGAAACGGTATACATTGGAAGAATGATCATATTATAACATTAAAAGTTAGAAATAAATTGGATTAAGTAGAATGTCAGGGTAAAGAAGTGCAGTTTTTGTGGGCTTCAAGTCATTGTGGCATACAAGGAAATTAAATAAACTATTTTCAAAAACTCAAGAATACTCAGTATTGGAAGAACAATTATGAAAGTATAAGTATAAATATAAGGCAGGATAAAGACAGATAAAAACATAGACGAAAAATCAGTTACTAGTAGAATAAGATCAGACATTCAGGGCACCAACACCCTTGTAAAATTAGAAAGAAGGTAGACGCTAACTGTGAATGCGGTATGGTAGGAGCGCTAGATCATCTATTACTAGAGTGTAATAGAATAGATAAGTCTAATTTATGCAACCAATTATTAATTCCTCCGCCGATTCATATAGACATATATAACTAACTAAAATGAGTGTTTAAACAAAAACAAAAAGTGGAACCAAATAAAATGCTTAAAATAAAAACTACTAATAATTATGTACATGGGGGTATAGGACTGTCCTAGAAGTGCATGATACGAACACTCTCCCCAGAGAAGAAAAATGTTCTGAATGAATAAAATCAATTGGTTAAAGCTACCCCGAGTACAAATTCGACTTCTCGGATTATGTTTTCAAAAACTTACTTTAAATAATAATAATATTGAATATAAGAAGGTTTACATTATACTTGTACTCTATACCTTTTTAGTAAATCCAGTTTCTGCTCCTCAGATCTAATATAAGTTTCCAAAGTGCTGATCAAAGCTTGTTCAGTGTCCAGTAATTCCTCCAACTCAGCTAAAGAGGTGAAAACTTCTGCATTTACATTTTCATAGTGAAACAGGATCAAAAATATACTTAAAATTAGGGTTTTGCGTTTATGGCACTTTGGCATGCTGCTTCGAGTTCTTTTCTGTAACAAAATACAATAATTAAAATTTTAACTAAACACTTTATGCATAAAACACCATAATTTAACTTGAAAAATTTTCTTTTTAATATTGTGACAATCAGAAATAGCATGATATTTATATATAAACATCATATCACATTGTATACATTAGTGTGTCCAAAAAGTTCCGGGACCACTCCATATATTGAAAAATAGCGGTTTAAAAGAAAACATTTAAAACAAGACTTTTACATCAGTACTTACTAAAAGGTCTAAAATGCTAAAGTACCTACTAAAGTCCTTAAAACTTGGACTAGATTTTGGTTAAAGGTTTAACTAATTTTTTTGCCTTGAATGTAATAGTGTTTAATATTTGTATAATTATCGTTCATAAATACTTTACCATATATAAAACATAAAAATAATGTAATATTTTGGTTTAAAAATGGTAGCCATATTTAAACCTCGAAACGTCACCAATAAAAACGGTGTAAGTCAGTGTCAGCTGTCCGCTATATGTTACATGTTAATTATTTAGACAAGTTAGCGATCATTAAGATGTTTAGTTGTTTTGGTGGATGTGTAATTGAAAATGAATTCTAATATATCTTGTGTTTTTTACAATATATAAATGTTGATACGTATTTAATAGTATATTTATGTATTATTTGGCTTTAACACAGGTTTTTCGCACGCGAGGTTTATTGTAAACAAAACAAACTTCGACTTTGACATCGTTAGTACTATCATGCAGGTACGATGCAATATAACCGTACTGAACTGCGATCGAACGAACGAAAAATCTATATACAATGTGTATTATAAATATATCATGTTTAAAAGCAAAAAAGTGTACCATCACCTGTGAAACTTGTTTTAAAAATTAGCGAAAAGCCCAAACAAAATCAAGAAAAAATGCAGAATTATTTCAGGATAGCCATGCTAGAACACAAAATGAAGAAGTTCTATAGCGAATGGAAAAAATCCCAAAACGAAAAAAAATTACTTAGTGTACAAGTGGATTATCTCCGAAGTCAACTGGAAAGTATGCAAAGAAAATTTGCAGATTTAGAGACAAAAGTCACTAAAAAAGAAGAGTCTGACAGGGACTACATTACTGATGAGGACGATCTGGCAAGAGAAACTGAGTGGATCAGACAAAAAGGAAAAGGTTGGAAAAAACGTCGAATGGATACTTCACTCTCACCACCACAACAAAGCTCGGGCACTGGAGAGCCCTTCAATAAAACACAAAATGAAGAACCCCCAACTAAGGTTAAAAAAGCTCCATTACTTCCACCGATTATGGTAAATGGCGTAAATAATTTTAATGATATTTATGAAAAGTTAAATATCATACAAGGAGTTAAAATAAAAGTTTTAAATAACGAAAATATTAAAATAAATGTACAAGACGCAGACAGCTATCGGCTGGTTACTAAAATGCTTAATGAAATAAAGCATCAATGGCACTCATACGAAAACAAACAAATAAGGCCAATTAGAGTAATAGCGAATAGGCTACACTTCTCATGTGACCCACAAAAAATTGTAGCTGATCTACAAAAAAAAGGTTTTAAGGCACTGGAGGCCAGCAACAAACTTAAATGGAGAACAAGACAACCTCTTAACATGTTTATGCTCACATTTAGCCACGATGAAGATATCAACAAAATTTTTGAAATTTTCAGTATCCTTGGGATTGAAGTGGAAATAAAAGCACTAAAAACCTCAAAGTTAGTCCCTCAATGCAAAAGATGCCAATCTTATGGACACACGCAAAAATATTGCGCTAAAGAACCACGTTGCGTGAAATGCACGGGGAAACATCTTACTGTAGAATTCCCCAAACCAAAAGAATCTGAGCCAAAATGCATCCACTGTGGAGGCAAGCATCCTGCTAACTACAGAGGATGTCTTGTTGCTAAGGAAATACAAAAATTGAAAAATAAACCTAAGAAACCGAATCTCATACCAAACGTGAGTACAAATAGACAAAACCAACAGACAAGAAACACAGTCACACAAAACTCTGTGACAAGGACATACAGCCAAGTAGCAGCAACAGCTACTATGCCTGATATTAATATCAGTAGTCAAAATACTATGGAACAAACACTACAATTAATTTTGGAGAAATTGAACAAACTTGATGAGCGATTAACTAAACTAGAAGTAGCAATAACGGAGCTACCAATATGCCTCAAAATGGTCAGTAATCTTAGAATCCTAGCTTGGAATGCCAATGGTCTCTTGCAACATCAGCAAGACTTGCAAGTTATTCTAGACATAGAAAAAATTGACGTCTGTCTTGTGTCAGAAACGCATTTCACTAACCAGTCTCACATTAAATTTAAAGGTTATAAAGTGTATCATACAACTCACCCTAACAATACTGCACATGGGGGAAGTGCTGTAATAATTAAAGAAAATATATCACACTATGAGGAGATGGGATATAAAACCATAGAGATTCAAGCTACATTAGTAAGTGTAGAAACCAAAACATATACATTAGTCATAAGTGCTGTCTATATACCACCAAGGCACTTACAAAGAAAAATCAATATCTTAATTTTCTCAGAAAATTAGGAAACCGTTTTATAATTGGAGGTGACTTTAATGCAAAAAATACCTACTGGGGATCTAGACTGAGGAATTCTAAAGGAAAAAAACTTTTGCAAGCTATTACTGAATATCAATGTGAGCCGATATCAACTGGTAAGCCCACATACTATCCAACAGATCCAGGAAAAATTCCAGATCTAATTGATTTTTTATAGTAAAAAATATATCTTTAAGTTTTGTAGATATAGAAGAAAGTTTTGATTTACACTCAGATCATTCACCTATTATTCTAACTCTTAGTAAAAACATAATAAAGAAAGAAGCAAATATCTCACTAGTTAATAAACTGACTGACTGGATTAGTTTTAAACAAAGTCTGTCAGAAAAAATAAACCTATCAGTACAATTGCAAACGCCAGAACAAATCGATAAAGAAGTTGAATATTTTGTTACAAATATTCAACAAGCAGCTTGGGAAAACAGTCCAAAACCAAAGAGAATTTTTAAGGGAAAAAACTATCCAAAGGAAATTAGAGACCTTATATTGGAAAAAAGGAAACTAAGAAGAAAGTGGCAGCAAAGCCGTGATCCTCGGGACAAAACAAATCTCAACAACATGACGCAGCGCATTAGGCGAGAAACTCTAGTAATAAAAAATGAATCTATTAACCATTTTCTTAATGAACTTACAAAAGATAAAAATACCGACTATTCCCTTTGGAAAGCAACCAAAGATTTTTAAAGACCAATTATCCAAATTCCACTCATACGAAAATCTAACAACCAGTGGGCAAGGAGTAACGAAGAAAAAGCAGATATTTTTGCAAGTCATTTAGAAAAACATTTCAGCCCCACGAAGCACCAGATGGACACTTTCATTTAAATGAACCCCATCAAATCGAGGACCATATTAAGCTTACATCACCAAAAGAAATATTAACAGAAATCAAAAATATTAATTCGAAAAAAGCCCCAGGGTATGATCTTATTAACGGGGTAGTCATAAAACAACTCCCCAGAAAAGCTATCGTAAAACTATGCAACCTAATTAATGCGTCTTTTAGGCTTAGGTATGTACCTAAACTGTGGAAAGTTGCAGAAGTTATCATGATTCCAAAACCGGGAAAACCACTCCATGACGTGTCATCTTACAGGCCAATATCTTTGCTGCCAATTATATCCAAGCTCTATGAAAAATTATTGCTTAAAAGAATAAAACCCATCATAGAAAGACAAGAAATTATTCCATCTCATCAATTTGGTTTTCGAGACAAGCATTCCACGATAGATCAAGTACACAGAATTACTAATATAATAGAAAAAGCACTAGAAGAGGGAAAAGTTTGTTCTGCAGTTTTTCTAGATGTAGCACAAGCATTTGACAAAGTGTGGCATGAAGGCCTTAATTTTAAACTAAAACGGTTTCTGCCAAAACAATATTCGGATATTTTGGAATCATACATATCTGATAGACATTTTAGAGTAAAACAGGAAGACTCATACTCAAATTTAAGAGAAATTCAAGCAGGCGTGCCCCAGGGTAGCGTACTAGGCCCTTATCTATACTTATTATTTACTTGTGATATCCCAAAGCCAGAAAATTGTCACTTAGCAACATTTGCCGATGATACTGGTTTATTGACGGTAGAAAAATCTATTGAAAAATGCATAGAAAAACTTCAGAATGCAGTCACCCAAGTTCACAGTTGGACTACAAAGTGGCGAATAAAATTAAATGAAACCAAATCAATTCATGTTGATTTTACAAACAAAAATATAAATCACATACAAATAACAATTAACAACATTCCAGTACCATATTCGAATCAGGCAAAATATCTAGGTATGACACTTGATGCCAAATTGCGCTGGAAAGCACATGTTAAGAAAAAAAAAGAAGAACTTGAGATAAGGTATAGAAAAATTAACTGGCTAATTGGAAGGAAGTCCAATTTAACAATTCATAATAAGTTACTGCTTTATAGACAAATACTGAAACCAGTATGGACATATGGTATTCAACTATGGGGTTGTGCTAAAGAGAGTAACATTCTAGTTGTACAGAGATTTCAAAATAAAGTATTAAGAAACATTGTGAATGCACCTTGGTACGTTCGAAATAGTGACCTTCATCGAGATCTAAAAATCGAAACTGTAGCAGAGACTATAAAAAAGTACGCAAAAAGCCATGAAGATAGACTCCATCGGCATGTGAATGTGGAAGCAATTCAGCTTCTAGACAATACTATGCTAGTTCGAAGACTAAAAAGAGTGAAGCCGTTTGAGCTAGTAAACTAAGTGAATTACACATAAAACAAAATAATGCTATAAACACAACACAATTGTGAGTTACAGACTAAACAAAGCGGGGAGAACTGTTGAGTGAACCCTAAGTTTAAATCTGACTTTTCTAGTAAATTAAGTTAAAAACAAAATTGCTAATTAGTCTTACTGACTAGATTGTAATAAAAAAACACAGTGTGTTTGACAAATAAAAATAAAAAAATTTGGCTTTGAAAATTTTTGTATATAAGTTATTTTATCGATCATGGATTATTACGAGAATCCTACGACTGCATGGACTAAATTTCCAAAAAAAATTACAATTCGTTACAATTTTTTAACCCATTTTGGGCCAAGGATAGAAAGAAAACAATATTTATAAAAAAAAATTGTATTATCAATATACACGAATGTAACTAATAAGTACCGTAAAAAAAATATAGAATATTAACTTGCCAAAATATGGGGTGTTGCGTTAACGACGAGTCGTTAAATACCGAGATGAATTCCAAGACGTGCGCAAGCGTTGATCTGTCACTTCTGCCAACCAATCAACTGAGAGATATTTCAGTATGGTTTTACACAGCAAAACTTTAGTAATTCCCAGTTCTTTTTGATGAAAATTCGTCGTTTTAGTGCCCAGTTTAAATTGAATAAACACTGTCAAAGTAAACGTGGCATACAAAAACAAAGGTATTCCTATGCAGAAAGTGTTTGTATGTTTAGATGCCTAGAATGTAAATGCTCCTTCCCAAAAAACTTGGATCTGTGTGATCATTTGAAATACAAACACAATCAAGAAATACCTACTTGAAGAAACATTGGAGTTGAGAGTCAATACTACCATGGCAAAACAAAATAAACGTGAAATGCATAAGATCATAACTCGCGGCTACAGACTAAAATGCACTCTGGCTCTTTCGATTTCGAGGTTATGTTTTAATTGTTTTGTTTTTGTTTAAAAAGCCTGGAAGCATGGAATAAATAAATTTCTTCGATGGTGGAAGTGTTTGAAGTCCTTTCGAGTTTTAAAAATTAGTATTAAAAATATTTGTCGTGTCGTTAGTTCGGTCAAATTTAGTTCAAAATAGCGCTAGTAACGAATCAGGGTGTCTTTCTAACATATTTTTTCAAAAAAAAAACTTCCCTGGCTTCTTTCGCGGGATCCTAGCGGGTGTGACACAAAACCGAACCGAACGGAACTGAACCGAACCGGCATCCCAGAGGTTGTGAAACCAAACCGAACTAAACCGATAATTCGATTCGGTTAAGTTCGGTTTTGTTTCACACCCGCTAGGATTCCGCGAAAGAAGTCAGGGAAGTTTTTTTTTTGAAAAAATATATTAGAAAGACACCCTATTTCGTTACTAGCGCTATTTTGAACTAAATTTGACCGAACTAACGACACGACAAATATTTTTAATACTAATTATTAAAACTCGAAAGGACTTCAAACACTACCACCATCGAAGAAATTTATTTATTCCATGCTATAAACAAAAACAAAACAATTAAAACATAACCTCGAAATCGAAGGAGCCAGAGTGCATTTTAGTCTGTAGCCGCGAGTAAGATCATATAGAAGAAATACTGCATATCAGTGGCGTATATATGGGGGGCCCGGGCCCCCCCCCCCCCCCCGAAGCTTAGATTTTTTTAGATATTTTCCACATATTTCATGAATCCAAACATAAAATAGCATAAAATACAGCCTTATGAGGTCTCGCCCCCCCGAAACTGTCTCAAGCCCACCCCCCGAAACTTTTTCCTATATACGCCACTGCTGCATATACCTCAAAAAATATTCGCAGCACGTAGATATTGTATATTTTTGAAATCAGAAAGAAAAGACGAATCCAGGGTGTTCCCTCTCAAAAAATCGACTTCATTGTCACACCCTGTACAGGGTGTCCCAAATTCGTGGTTTTTTTGTGGTGTCGGGTATTTCTAGGGGAGATAGAAAAAAACTGACCCCCCTTTGCGACGCTCAAATTTCAAGAGAAGCCTAAAGGTGAAAACCACATTTAGATATTGCAAGCCGTTTTTAAGCTACGGAGTGTTTTTGTCTGCATTTTGGGAGGGGGTTTATAACTTTTTTGTTTATGAAAATTTTGTTTTTGTGTAAATAGCTTTCTTATAGTTCTTTTCTTGAAGAATTGATAGATGTAAATGGTTTTTATTTATCTCTTTTGGTTTTTAAGATATTGCATAAAGTTGTTATTTTTCTTACAGAATAAGTCTTTTTTTATTCGATTTTTAAAATTAGCTTAAAATTTCCTTTAAAATGATGTATCACACTCAATATTTTATATTTTTATTTTTTTATTGTTTTCTTTATTTTTATTTTTTAATCACCTCTTTATTATTTTTTTATTTTTATAATTTTATAATATTAAAATATTTTAAACCCATTAAGCAAACTAAAATATGTGGTAAAAATAAAAAAAAATACAAAAATATAAAGTAATAAAGAAAAATTAATTTTATGTGATATCTCAAAAACTAAACGTGACAAATGAAATTTAATTTAACAGTTAAATTCCTCTTAAAAAAGTGTCTTAAGAATGTTTTCACAGAAATAAAAAATATTAATAAATAAACAAGTTATAGACCCCTTCCCAAAATGTAGACTTTTTAAAAACACCCCGTAGTTTAAAAACGGCTTGCTATATTAAAATGCAATTTTCACCTTTAACCTTCTTTTGAAATTTGAGTGTCGCAAAGGGGGATCAGTTTTTTTTAGCCCCTCTGGAAATACCCAAAACCCCCCAAAAACATCGAATTTGGGACACCATGAAATGGTGACGGATAGAAAAAAATTATGTTGGCTTTTAAAGTTGTCATAATTAACCAAAAAAAATCTCAATTTATTTTCAATGATAAAGTTGCTGAATGCTCCGGTTATAAAAAACCACCCGGTACCTTCATAAAATCATACCTAAAAATTAGAATTGACCATTATTTTATACCTTGAATTTTTTATTATACGTTAAGCTCTTCGATCGCGCGCCAATCACGGTATTCGCGCCAATAATTTAAATTAGACATTTTGACGTTAATTTTGGCGCATGCTCCTTTGATGGAATTCATCTCGGTATTTAACGACTCGTCGTTAACGCATCAATGGCCAAAAGGGTTAAGTGAAATTGCCGAAAACAGTCGGCGTACAGATATACTGTGCAACGCTCACAAATGTAAATCGGTTGACTTTTGCAAACCCGACATCTTCTTCTGGAATCAGTTTTGCTTATGACGTGTCCCAGCCAGTGTCCCAGCAGGTCACCTCTATCAGTGGGCGGATTTCGGAAGTGCTCTAGCAACAAAATTCTTTGTTTTGAGCATTCGCAATGCAATAAATGATTTGAAATGCAGCTGCGACATCTTATTCTGGTTTACAGTATTGTAAAGTTTCCAGGCGTTCACAAGTGAACTGTCAATAACATTTATAAAAAGTGGCCACCTCCATTTTTTACCCATTACTTTGATTCTATAGGTTGCAACTCCATTATCGTGTAAATCTACGCCTCCCATATATACGTCATAAGCAAAACTGACTCCAGAAGATGTCGGGTGTGCAAAAGTCAAACGATTTACATATGTGAGCGCTGCACAGTATATCTGCACGCCGACTGTTTTCGGCAATTTTACTTAACCCTTTAGGCCGTTGATGCGTAAATGCGCAACACTATAATTTATGACGTATTTAAAAAAACCTGATACAAATAAACATAAGTTTTCCATTTGATATTGTTACTGAAAGTGCTTTACTTGATAAGATAAAAGTTCAATATCTTTGGAAATATAAATATAATTGTGCTTTTTGAATTTTGAAAATTTTGGAGCCAAAAGAAGAAAAGATGAGGTTTTTAAAAAAAATTTTAGGCAGACGAAACAAAAAAAATCTTCTAAATCCAATTTGATTACCTTTGCCTAACCTTACATAAGAGGGATTTGTCTATATTTCATGCCAAAAAGGTTCCCATTTTTGTAAAAAAAAATATTACTGTAGCGTTGCGTATACGCATTAACGGCCCAAAATGAGATGTGGTTTTTCTTTATTTTGAAAGTTAATTTGAATTTTTTTAAGTTAAAAGCCTACTGTGCTATTGGACGTTAGCGTAAACCAAATCTTTGCAGTAATTTGTCCTGTAAGTATTAAAAAAATACACTTAAACCAGTAGGTATCAAGTTCATAGACTTTAGTACTAGATCTTGGTCTAAGTGCTAAGTTTAAAGATCTTAGTAAATACTGGTGTTAAGCGGCCCTCACACGACCAATAATATTGTCAATATTTCTATTCTTGTCATTCTATTTCAAATGGTATAGGCAAAGAGGCATATAAAAATATTGACAATAATATTGATCGTGTGAGGGCCGCTTTAGAGCTTAAATTTTTCTACCTAGATTTGACCTTGATTATGACCTTAAAGCATGATTTTGAAGTTATTTGAAGGTCAAGTAGACTTATTCAACTTAATATAGAACAAAAAACAGCAGAAATGTATTTAATTTTTATTATTTCAAGCTAAACAGGCTAAGACCCAATCTAAAATTTTTTTGTCGTTTTATAAAGTTTTTTTCGTAATGTTGACCTTTTTTTGCTGTAATACAGTTTGACACTCGCATTAGAATTTAAGATTGAGTCTTAACTATTTAGCCCAAATTGGTGCCGTTTGATTTAATAAGTCACGAAATGTCATTTTGACGTACGATACAAATGTCAGGGACGGATCTAGGAACTTTATTTGGGGGGGGGATATTATAATAAATATTGCATAAAACTATTTTGCATAGTGACCAGAAGGTGTATTCTGTGTGTCAAAATTAAATGTAGTTTGAGAGTTGGAGGGGGGGAATTTCACCTTTTTCCCCTTCCGTAGATAGGTGCCTGGGACCCCTCGATGGGCACACAGTAGGTTGGATTCTCCTAAAATCGTATGCAAGCACTAGTCTTTCTCTAAAGCTATAAAACCGAAAGATATCTAGGCTTAAACTCGATTCAATGCAAATGATTATAGAATCTTTCTCCAAAGCTTCCATCTTCTTTTCATGATTTTAACATTTGAGAGTGTCAGCATTGTTTATAGCCTGTTTTGGTTGGTGTGTCCTTCAGTGTGATTGATGAAATCAAAAGTGGTCATTTCAATTTAAATTTCTAAATTTGATCTTGAAATAACCTACAATCAAATTATGTTTCAAGGTCATAACCAAGGTCACAGTAAGGTAGAAGAAATTAAGTCCTAAAACTTATCTATTAAACACCTCTTTCTAAAACCGCAAGTTTTTAAAATAATTAGGAGTCCCGGAATTTGTCTTTTATACACACAGTGTGTTTACTTATCGGGTGGGCCAAAAAAAACCGGACAATTTTTATTTCGTTATAACTTTTGCATTATAAAATTGATTTTAATGGAACAAACTGCACTTGGTAGAGAATTAATTAGATTTTTGACTAGATATATTTTTTTGTCCACCATCTTAAAATCGAAGATGGCGGACGAAATTAAATTGTACCCTTCAAATATGCTCGTTTATTCTTGTTGCGAACGTGTTTTAATTATTTTTTTAAATTAGTAAAAATGCTGCATTTTTGCCACGCACCATAAGGTAAGAATCAGCGAAATCAGTTCAGTGGTTTTAAAAAAAAATATTTTTGTTTCAACGATTGTTTTGCATATTATACGTGTGCCAAACATGTTTGTATTTATTTCCTTATAAATTCATTACTACTGAACCGATTTTGATGAAATTAAAAGCATCCTGGTTAGAATTGATTTTTTTAAAAAGATCAAAGTTTATCGTTATCTGAACATTTAAGATGGTGGATAGAATCATACTTGATTCTTAAAAATGGCGTATATATTCTTATTTCCCGAAAATGTTTTAGTATTTCTTTAATTTATAAAAAAGCTCTACTTCTCCCCCACACAACGAGGTACAAATTAGTAAAATCAGTGTGATGGTTCTCAAAAAATCTACCTTTTGGTTTCAACCATTATTTTACAGATTATACCATGGCATTGCTAATCCTGTCTGCATTCATTTCCTTATAAATTCGTTATTACTAAACCGATTTTAGTGATATAAAAAAAAAATCATGGTGATAATTGATAGCTCTTTAAATATTGTAATCAGAATTTGCCGCCATCTTAGAGTTTAAGATGTCGGACAGAATCATCCTCCTTGATGCAATGCAATCGTATGATTTGTAAAACAATGGTTAAAACAAACTCAAATTATGTGAAAACCAACCACTTTACCGATTTTAGTAATTTGTACCTTGTTAAGCAGGAGAAAAGTAGTGCTTTTTTTAAATTAAAAAAAAACTAAAAGATTTTTGGAAAATAGGAATAAACTTGCCTCTTTGAAGGGTCAAGTATGATTCTGTCCGACATATTAACTTTTAGAATGGCGGCAAATTTCGATTAAAATCTTTAAAGAACAATCAATTCTAACTATGATTTTTTTAAATTCACTAAGATCGGTTCAGTAATAATGAGTATATAAGGAAATGAATGCAGACAAGATTGACAATGCAATAGTATAATTTGTAAAAGAATGACTGAAACAAAAATAGATTTTTTGAGAACTACCACACCGATTTTACCAATGTGTACCTCGTTGTGCGAGGGAAAAGTAGTGCTTTTCTATAAATTAAATAAAAACTAAAACATTTTTAGAAAATAAGAATAAACACGCCATTTTGAAGAACTATGATTCTACCCACCATCTTAAATTTTAAGATGGAGATTAATTTTGATCACGACGTTTAAAAAGCAATCAATTTTCACCAGGACGTTTTTTATTTTATCAAAATCGGTTCAGTGGTAATGAATTTATAAGGAAATAAATTCAGACATGATTGGCAAGGTAACCGTATAATATTCAAAACAATGGTTGAAACAAAAATATTGTTTTTCGAACCACCAAATCGATTTTGCTGATTTGTACCTTGTTGTGCGTGGCGAGAATGCAGCTTTTCTACTGATTTAAAAAAATAATTAAAACATGTTTACAACATATGAATAAACGAGCATCTTTGAAGGGTACAATTTAATTTCGTTCGCCATCTTGGATTTTGAGATGGCGGACAAAAAAATATATTTGGTTAAAACTCTGATTAATTCTCTGCCAAGTGTAGTTTGTCTCATTAAAATCGATGGTACAGTTCAAAAGTTATAACGAGAAAAAAATTGTCCGGTTTTTTTTGGCCCACCCGGTATAAGTTTGCAATTGGGAAACTTTTTTATAAATATTATAAATTAAAAAAATTAAATAAAAACAAATTCATTCCTTACATTAATTTTGACAAATTCTTATCTAATGAATTATTGGTAAAAACATTAGTTTCAGTTAAAGCAATTTTCTTGGAATGGAAATTTGTTCAAAAGCATTTTGTTCAAACGGAAATTTGCTCGAAAGCATGTTCATCGAACGAAAATTTGTTCGAAAATATTTCCCAATTTTAGGTTACTTTCGAAAACTATTTGTGTAAACGGAAATTTACGTTTGCGATCAATTGACAAAGGTTTGGTTAACACCGATTTCAGTTCGGTTCGGTTCGGTTCCCAAAAGAAGGACCGGGAAGCTAATTTTTCTACAAAAATACGGTATTCAAACAAATTTTCGCGACCCGTGGAAAACACTTTAATTTAATAAATAAAATTATTGAGTGTTACGTTCATTGATCACTATTGTTATTTTAAAACGCTTTGCGGTTATTGTTGGAAATGTAAAATTTCTAAATAATTTTTTGCAGAACCTTAATTAAATTAATAAAAATTTTGCATATTGTGGGTATTTTCTTAATAAAATATAAGGCTAACTTGCTGTTGTGCAATAAATTAGGAGTTTCCGGTATACGATTTTAACAAAATTTGATAGGTAAATCTGCCTACCTATTATAGGTGTAAATATTTCCATTTCATTTCCATTTTTTTAAAAATTGTAAGGCTGAAAATAATGTAGTATTAGTTGTTACACACCGAGGACCAGCCTCGCGATTAATTAACATATACATGGCCCTCCGTATTGCTACAGGGCGTGACAAGAAGGTAATTTTTTTTAATAGAAAAACATTGTATATTTTTGCAATTTGAAATTTTCCAAAAATTTGGTATAATATAACACTAAAAAACTATAGGAATGTTTTAGTTTCCGAGATATTTATTTTTAAAGGTGTAAATCATTTACTTTTTCGATGTTCAACAGATTTTTGTACTTTATATCTTCAAATAAAAAAAATCTTGACTCTGCATGTAGGGAGGAGGCCTATAACTTTTTGAATTATGAATATTTCATTTTGGTGTAAACTATTTTATAGATTTTCTTATACAGAACTCAACTGTCAAACTGAATTTTATCTGTCACTTTTAGTTTTTGAGATATTGCATAAAACTGATATTTTTCTTATGGAACCCTCTTTTTTATCAATATTTTATTGTTTTTATTTTTCTATTGTTTGTTATATCTTTGTTTTTAACTAGGTTTTTTATTTTTGATAATTTCTTAATTTGATCATTTTAAAATATTTTAAACCTAGTAAGAAAACTAAAAGATAAAATAAAAATTACAAAGAATATTAAAAAATAAAGGGGTCATCCAATAAATAAATAAAAATGTTGTGTCATATCTTAAAAACCAAAACTAACCGATAAAATATATAATATATAAAAGATTTGAATTGAAAAATCTATAAAAAAGCTATTTAGACCTAAATGAAATTGTTATTAATAAAAAAGTTATACCTACGCCTTTTCTCTACATAAAGACTTTTCAAAATTCCCTCGTTTGTATGTCTACTCGTTTTATGTATCTCGGCATGAAATAATAAAACCTCGAGTTTGGCCCACCTGTATATTTTTATTTGGCCGATTCATTAAGACATTAAACGTAAATATCTCCAAAACTACTGTACCCATTATATTTGCATGGCATTTACACGCAAAATACAAAAATATAGTGCTAAATTTAAAAAAAAATGTGCACAGTGTTAATAAAAAGATACCCTGTAAAAACTACGATTATTGAACTATCTATTAAATTTATGTAATGTAATTTAATTAATCTTAATATTAACACCGCACTTTTTATTCTTCCTAACTTATTTTTCCACTATGCACAAAAATAAATAGATAAAAAACACTTTGTTTATTTTTGTTTAATATTACGCACACGAGATTAAAAAGATTGGACTAAAATCAGCAATTTATAAGATTTTAGTAAATATTTGTTGAGATTTTTTATGAAAATATAAAGTTATCCTGAAACATCAACCCAAGAAACTCAGAAAAGAGATAAAAGTGACACTAATATCCCCAAAATAAGGAATAAGATGTGCACGTGTTATTCCTAATGTGCAAAAAATTAATATTAACTTTTCTTACGTATAGATTATAATTTAAGCTAGACAAAGATGCTAATAACACTATTTTTAATTAATTTATGAGTTGTAGGTATGTATATTCGTAACACTAAACTTGTAAACTACTACTATTATAACTCGAATAAGAGATCACATAGAATCATAGTTCCAAATAAGAGGTTGTTGTCGGTTTATTTTTAGTAATACGATTACGATGTAAACAACAGTGATAGAAAGCTCATCGCATGGTTTATCACCAATATTAAACAAGGACAATAATGAATGCAGATAGTCACTCTACAATAATATTTTATGTATAGAGTGCTCTAAATTGAAAATGACTTTTTAGTCTCGTTGTTCAGGTCCTACAGTTGAGATTTGAGCGATATACTATGCTTTAATGAAAGAAGCAACACCCCTGGTATGGAAAGACATGAGACTCCCAGAACATTTGACGAGGGGTAACCACCAAGTAACCACACAATGACTCTTATAGCCACTTGCACCATTGAAAAGTGTCACTTAAAACGCCACTTTAGTGTTCTAGTTAGTGTAGAATATCCGACCCTAAAACAGTCACTAAACCCAAATGTGGGGTTATTTAGATTGTTTTTTCAACTTTTTTTGTTAGATTGTTTTTTAAACTTTTGTTGTTGTTTTTTTGTATCTGTTAACTGAGGTTTATGTTAAGCGAATGATGTAGAGGTTTTGGACCTGGTACAATTCGGGTTTCCATTCCAAAAAATATATAGGTACTCAAGGAGGCGGGATGGGTTAGGACCTGTGTTGTCTTGAAACGAGCAGTTTTTGTATAAACTTTCAATTCCCAATAATAACCGAGTGACAGGGATTGTAAAATTATAAAAAATCACCCTGGACAAAGAAACACTTTATAACCTAGAGCATATAATATATAGAATAAATATATAATATGTTTATTTTGTAATTTTTTATTTTCTAAATAAAGTAATAATAAAAAAGTATAATTCACTATAGTGTTTTAGTTATAAAAAATCTATAGAACAAAAAAAAAACAAAAACCAAATAACAAAATCAATTCTCGATCAGTAAAGTCTTTATGTCTTTGCGACATATTAGCAAAACAAATTAAATGGGTACCTAAGCTCACACTAGGTACTATAGTTATTAGTTTTGACTTAAACTATAATTTTTGAAATCTACCTCAACACTTAAAAAAAAAACTAAAATGTATTTTATTGAACTCTAGACTCAATTACCTTTCGTTTGATATCACACACGACATATTTCCACTTAAACTCTACTTTTTGAATTCTACCCCCACCCTTTTTTTAAAAAAGCTAAAATTTATTTTGTTTAACTCCAGACTCAAAAACATTTCGTTTGATATCACACACGCCATATTTTCACATAAACTCTAATTTTTGAAATCAACCCCCACCCTTTTATTTGGCTTGTGATCGGTGGATTTTGTTAATTTTTAAATGGGACCATCCCGACCCAAGACTCAGCCTAGGTGCCAAATTTTATTAAAATCGGGCAAGTGCATTTATAGTTATGCGCGTTGGTCGTTACAGACAGACAGACAGACAGACAAACAAACAGACAGACAGACAGACAGACAGACAGACAGACAGACAGCGGAACAAAAAAGTTTCAAAATCATCTGAAACGCAAAGGTATATAAAAAATTTTGAAATCGGAGCAACTTTTTTTTTCTCGAAAAAGTTAGGATCACCATAGCTCACACTACTATAGTATAGTAGTAGTGTGAGCTAAAACAGCACAAAAAAATAAACTTTCAACACACAAATAAAAAAAAAACAATAGGCGACGCAAGCCAAGCCATACACTCTCAAAAACGTCCAATCCACCCCATTTGGTCATTCGACCAAAGCAATTTCTACTAAAATAAATTTGGCAACGCCACTTTCGGTAGTGACGTTCAAAATTGTTGGTACAAGTGAATCCACACTAAAAACAAAAGTAACACTTTTGAAAAATCTACTTTCTGTTATGTTTGGTGCAAGTGGCTATTAGGCACAGTGCTAAATTGAACATTGAAGAAGTTTGGCTGTAATAGCAAAGTTTAAAAAAACATTTCCAAACTAGTAAGAACCTTTCATTTTGAAATTTGAATTGAACTTAGCTTTACTTTTATCTCAATTTTTTTTTTTGGGAATACCATTTTCGCGTAGTTGGCTTTCTTTATATGAAATGTTTTTATTAAGATTACAACTTTTTTGACACACTAAATAAAAATTTGAGGACGACTAAAACATTAGCTGATTTTTTTCCTACAAATGCTAATTTAAAACTTTTTCTCTATGACGAATAATAAACACACAAAAGCCAACTCTGGAGAGGGCCAAAACACCCTGTATACATTCATACACAACTATCGGTTAGAAAAAATTGCTATTATATATCTGCTATTACATCATATTGACATTTGCAAATGCAATACACAGAGAATCATTAGATGTCGTGTTTGGACAAAGGAAAAAAAAGAGAGATTCTTCTCTGTACTTAATGCTTTAAAGGTCGTTACATCATCACATCGGCTAATGCTAATCTAAAGTTAATATCAATGAGAAAATCCGTGACTTGTCTTTTTTTGCTTTAACAATAAATCGACATATTAATGCACATAAGTAGGATTATTTGGCTTCGTAAGGTATATTATAACGACTTTTTTAATTTTTGACTAAACATCCCTATAAATATAATTATGAAATGAAAAAACCTGAAAAAATGTTTCGGAATCCGTAAGGCAGACCAAGTTATTTCTATGTATTTTTCGACGCTAGATCCGAATCTGGGGTCAAAAAAGTCATTTCTTATTCGCAGAAAAAAATGGACGTTTGGCAGAATTTTTCCAAATTTAACGATGTTTGATACAATAATTCCACCGGTCAAGGGGATCAAGAATCCCAAACTTCAAAATATTCCGTTCAGTAGTTTTTGTTAATTTTTAAAAATCAAAACAGCCCATTTGGCTTAAACGTGTACTAAACTAAATTCAGATATCTCGAGAACTACTTACAACAGGGTAGAAATATATGGCTTGTTTGAAAGGTCTTTAAAATACATTTCGAACAAAGCATCAATTAATGTAATATTTACAATAAAAAATTAAATTAAAATTATTTGTTAGTTTTTAAAAAAGATCATTCGAAAGGTATTTTCAGTACCTTTGAAACAAGCTATATATCACTACCCTGGCGTGAATGATTCTCTAGATATCTATTTAAACGGGCAATTTTAATATTCATAAATTTCACAAAAACTACTGATCAGAAAAATTTTAAATTTGGTATTTTTCATTCCCTTTACAGGGGAAAATTCCAGTCTGTCCTATGGATCTCGACATTTTTTATCTTCCAAGCAATGGCTAGAGAAGGTATACGAATTTCTTTTTTGGGATAATGCCAAAAATGTGTTATTTGGATGTATTTTGACTTATCCTAGCAATATCGTCGTGATGTCTGTCTGTGTGTATATTATTTATGTCCGTAACACAATAGCTCCTAAACCGCTAAACCGATTTTCTTAAAATTTTCAAGTAAAATAGTGTTCGACACTCTTGTCAAAATCCATTAATGCTAATAACAGTTTTTTGACAATTAAAAACTTTAAAAAATGCTAACTTTTTAACTTCGTAGAAGCTTTAGTTTCTGAGATATTTACAAAAAACTGTGTTCAAGGCTAATATATTATCATGGCTTTACTTGAAGTGTGATAATATTCTAGCTAGGAAGGTTTCAGATCTGTCACTACTATAAGTAGTGTGAGCTATGGTGATCCTAATTTTTTCGAAAAAAAAAAAGTTGCTCCGATTTCAAAAATTTTTATATATCTTTGCGTTTCAGATGATTTTGAAACTTTTTTGTTTTGCTGTCTATCTGTCCGTCTGTCTGTCTGTAACGACCAACCCGCATAACTCAAAAACCGCTTGTCCGATTTTAATGAAATTTGGTATCTAAGTTGGGTCTTGGGCCGTGATGGTCCCATTTAAAAATGAACAAAATCCACCGAACGCAAGCCAAATAAAAGGGTGGGGGTAGATTCAAAAAATTAGAGTTTATTAAGTCTGGAGTTTTAAAAAATGAATTTTAGTTTATTTTTAAAAAAAAGGGTGGGGGTAGATCAAACGAAAGGTAATTGAATCTGGAGTTAAACAAAATACATTTTAGTTTTTTTTTAAAGGGTGGGGGGTAGATTAAAAAAATTTGAGTTTAAGTCAAAACATGGCTTGTGTGGTATCAAACGAAAGGTAATTGAGTCTGGAGTTGAATAAAATATATTTCAGTTTTTGATTATATTAGCTCACACTATAACTATAGTACCTAGTGTGAGCTTAGGTGCCCATAGATTGGCAGAGTATTTTTCTTGTGGGGTTGTGTAATGTATCGGGGAAGTAAAAAAAAAGAAAAAGGTTTAAATATTAATTAAAAAAAAAATTTAATAAATTTTTTTGTTTTAAAGATACAGTTTGTCAAAGCCAACATTTTTTGTCGGTTTTTCATAGTCTTTAATGTATGCTCGCAATTAGAAAAACGATAACTGCAGTATTCTGTATATATTTTATTAAATGAAAGCGCGAACAAACATAAATATATTGATACGAAATCACGAAATAATCAAAAGGTCCATAGTTAATTGCTGGTACCACACAACGGAAATCAGAAACAAAGCACTCACCAGTTTGCAGCCAATTTCTCCACGTTCCAGGGGCCCCTTTCTGGATCTAATGATGGCACCACGTAGCTGAAGGGCTGAAGTTTCTAGTTCTATGCTTCAGTACACCAAAATCGAGCGGTAT
Source organism: Aspidapion aeneum (assembly GCA_963576565.1). Taxonomy (NCBI): domain Eukaryota; kingdom Metazoa; phylum Arthropoda; class Insecta; order Coleoptera; family Brentidae; genus Aspidapion; species Aspidapion aeneum. The sequence goes on from OY755047.1 coordinate 49,019,870, forward strand.
ACGGTATACCGAACCGAACCGAACCGAACCTATTGTAATACCCGGTAATAGGTAGAAAAATGAAAATTAGTTTTAATTCGGCAAGAGGCACAGTTTTACAACTGGCCGCTTGTAAACACCGGTAGCCATTCGTACCGTCGCTACACGCACTTGACCGTCTCCGCCGGGATGCAATTCGAGAACTCGACCGACTGGCCATTTCAAAGGTGATTGGATGTGATCACTCGTTATGATAACCAAATCATTTAATTTGATATTTGGGGAGGAATCAGCCCACTTGTGTCGCTGTTGCAAATACTCTACAGTACGATAACTGAAGTGGACTGTATATATTTTATTAAATGAAAGCGCGAACAAACATAAATATATTGATACGAAATCACGAAATAATCAAAAGGTCCATAGTTAATTGCTGGTACCACACAATGGAAATCAGAAACAAAGCACTCACCAGTTTGCAGCCAATTTCTCCACGTTCCAGGGGCCCCTTTCTGGATCTAATGATGGCACCACGTAGCTCAAGGGCTGAAGTTTCTAGTTCTATGCTTCAGTACACCAAAATCGAGCACTTTCAAGTGTAGAAATTTGTAATAGTTGGAGAAAGAATTTAACACGCCATTTTCTCGAGGCGGTAGAAAAGGATCTCACTGATTCTTGGTGTGCATGTCAAAATGCGCGAAAATGTACTCTGTCCGTCATCCAATTGTGTGATTTTAAAATTTAGCGGGAACTAACATTTAATAATCACAAGAGAAAATCAAAACTCTTACGTTAAGCTCAACATCTTCTTTTTTTATAATAAAAAAACAGTATTAAATTATTATGTTAAAGCGGTCCTTCGGAGTACCTAACTTTTCCGCATATTTTACACCCCAACTAAGCAGTTTATTTAAATAGATATCAAAACTGTTCTTAATACAAAAGTTTAATATTTTTATAAACCTTTACACCAGTATTTATCTTAAGATCTTAAAACTTAGTACTTAGATCATAAAATTGATTCTTTATTCAGGAACTTTCTGATGTTTTGCAATTTCTTGTAGCTCTAATCGTTCACTACATTACATTATTTTAATTTTATGCGAGTTTTATGTAATTTCTGAATAGCAATTATATTTGTTGCTTTTTTTGTCCAAAACGGTAGAGGTATAAAAAATTGCGAGAGATCAAAAAGTTTAAATTAATAAATTAAAAAAATAAAGCAATTTATTTAATTTTTTTGAATCTGCCAGTGACTTACTGCAAAAAATATCACCATGTAGTATTTTCCTAATATTTAAATACACATCTTAGATTTGAGCTACACATCTCAAAAACTGCACGAGTTATATAGAAAAAACAAACAAAAAATTAAAACTTTAACAATCTATATCTCAAAAACTAAGCATTTGCGGGCCCATGTTTATATAAAGTATTTTTCTTAAAATCACTCAAAGAATAATCCTCTGAAGTTTGGCGACATACTTTATTAACACCCTGTATACTTACTATTTAATATTATAATCGAGAAAAATATATATACGAAAATGTTTAAATCCAAATAATTAATAAATAAATTAAAAATATCTATGTAGATGCCTTACCGTATTAAATACGAATTAATAATTAAGTTTACACTTGAAAACGGTTAGATACGAACCGAAACGTGGTGTTTAAAATAAAGAAAATGGACGTCCTTTTTCAGTAATGATAAAAATTGAACTTGCCCAAATAAAATTTTACATATAAAATATAGCGGACATAAATATTTGACATCTTCTAGTGACGTTTGGAGGTTTAAATATGGCTGCCATTTTTAAACCAAAATATTTTATTTTTTTATTTATTTGTAAGTTTTGTGTGGATATAATATGAATGCGACAACAAAAAAATGGCCCATATTGCAAGGTATTTATAAACAAATTATATAAATATTAAAAACTATTGCATTCAAGGAAAACAAATGAGTAAAACTTTCGACTAAAATATGGACCTCATGGATCAGGAGAAAGTTTATAGATTTAGTACTTGGCGCACCCTTTGGTCAATACTGGTGTAATAATGTGTAATAATGTTAAAGTTTTTTTTTTAACGAAACACCTCTATATTTTATTATATTTTTAAGTTCTTCATATTTGTAATGTGCGACCAACGACCAACCCCGTGATAAAAATGTATTTTTATCCCTCGACGAATTGTAGCACGATAATTCTCTTAATGTGAAATAATACTAAGTATACTTTACTTACAAAAAATACGATGACAGTTAATAAGTAATCCAACAGTTGCATCACTACAACAACGCGATACGAAACACACACGCACACTTATTCCACTGCATCCAGGAAAATGGGTACGATAAGATGCTTTAGGTTTTGTCGGAACACACTGGGCAATTTTCATGCATTAGTAGAACAAAAATAATACAAGGCTTTCGACAAAAGTAATATTTTTACCAGAACTCTTATTTTTAAAATCTACCACCACACTTTACCTTCCTAGCCCGCGTAGCAATTACCAGAGTAGGTATTATTTTCGACGAAAAAAATAAACTTTTTTGAGATAACGCCGAAATTGTGTTATATGGGTGTATATTGACCTATCCTAGCAATATCGTCGTCTGTGTGTGTATATTATTTCTGCCCGTAACAGGATGGCTCCTAAACCGCTGAACCGATTTTCATGTAAAATAGTGAGCCGATTAGCTTTTGGTCAAAATCCATTAATGCTAATGACAGTTTTTTGACAATTAAAAACTTTAAAAAATGCTAACTTTTTAACGGAGCATCGTATCAATACACTGTTTTCGGAGTACAGTAGACTATATTATGCTCAATAATTCGTGTTATAACCAAAAACTTCGTAGGAGCTGTAGTTTCTGAGATATTATATATATATAATATCTATATAAAACCAATTTCTTTTCTACTTTTTAATTTTTTTTTAAAATTCAACCCATGACATGTTACATTTTTGGAAAGATAATTTTGACGCCTTTTAACAACTAGAAAAAAAAGATGGGGATTCCTTTAAAAAAAAAGATGTTTAACCCCAAAAGAACCTATAAACAATGTGTCAATGTCAAAGCAAAGATTAGCAAGAAAGCCCTAAAAGTTTTGCTTAAAACATTTTTCCGAAAAACTGCTAGTTTTCGTGTTATTTAGGTGTTGCGCCACTTATGGAACACCGTGTATTTTTTTCATATCATGTTAATATCTTAAAAAATAAGATTTTCGGTTTCACAAAGAAATAATAAAAAATAAACTTAAGGTTAACAAATAACCTAAAATATTAATATCCAATAGGTAACTTAATTTTGCGAGTACCTTCTTTTGCCTGTGCACGGTAGAAAAGTGTCTTTTTATATCGTGGGCTGAATGCAATAAGTGAGTAACTCGATTTTTGTAGTTTTGAGAAAATCGATAAAATGTAATTGGTAGTATAAAAGGAGTCGCCTGGAGAAGGGTTGATTGCACAATATGAGATAATTTTTATTTTTAGAATTTACACAGTTGTCTTCTTTTATAAAATAAAAAGATCAGAAAATAGAGAAAAACATACTGGTATCAAAAGTTATCTATTTATAGCTCCAAAAAAGTTTACATATCTGAATTGTCTACTTTTTACATTTGCACATGCGCTTGATTCCCACTATATGAAAAATCACGAAATTTCGAGTTACCCAACTATTACATTCAGCCCACGATATGTGCGTGTTGTGTGTGTCAGGCCGGCCCAGAATAGCTCCCCAACCACTGGAACAATTTTTATGAAAAATACTGTTCTACACTATAACGAGCTGGTTAGATTTTGGTCAAAGTCCATTAATGCTAATGACAGTTAAAAAATTGGAAAAAATGCTAACTTTTTAACGGAGCATCGCATCAATATGCTATTTTCAAAATATAGTAGAATACATTTTTCTCAATAATTTGTGTTATAACCAAAAACTTCGTAAGAGCTTTCGTTTTTGTTATATTTACAAAAAACTGTTTTCAACGCTGATATAGCGTAGAGTTCATTTGGAGTATGCAAATAGGCTGGGAAAGTATCAGATCCGTCACATTTATTTACTTACAAAAAATTTGATGTCAGTTAAGAAGTAATCCAACAGTTGCATCACTACAACAACGCGATACGAAACACACGCGCAAACTTATTCCACTGCGTCCAGGAAAATGGGTACCAAAGATGCTTTGGGTTTTATCGGAACACACTGGGCAATTTCCATGCATTAGAAGAACATAATAATACTTGGGACCCTTAGAAAAATAAAAACATCTAGAACCAGCATATTATTATTAAGCTAAATTTGTTTGTGCTTAACATGTACAGGGTTTCCCAGTATATTTTTACACCTTACTTAAAGAGTTTATTAGACTAGATATCAAAATATGACAAAAATAAAAGTTACCTGTTTTATTTAATAAATTAGTAAATGTCAATTTTTGTCAAGAGGTATCGTAAAGAAACATCCCGTTTTTCCATTTTTTCCTGATTTTAAAAACATATAAATTATCTATGCTTGCTGTGAGATGAGATGCTATACTTTTATTAGTGCAATGAAGCAACTGAAAAAAAACTGTTTAAAAAATTTGAAAATGGAAAGAAGTTCTTAGCGCAGTCGCAGCGCATTTGCTGGGCACGTCGGGCGGTCTTGATTCGAATCCTGGCTAGGTACATAAATGTTTGTGATTGTTTAAAACGCTTTAACTTTGCGAAACTGCGCTGGGAGATTGATCCTTGATGGATGGTATACAATAAAAAATACAATAGTAATAATAATAAAAAAAGAAATTGATAAAATGTGCATGTGGTCGAGCATATAGGAATTTTTTTTTTCTCTTTCACATCGACTTTAGTAAAGTCTAGCACAGAAGTTTTGAATTTTTGAAGTGTAAACTTCTTTAGGCGCGTTTAGCAGTTTTTGTGGGTAGTGAATTGAACTGAGCCGTCAGGCTCGGCTATGTAACGCTTATTCGGGTGAAATCGGCTCGAGTCGACTAACTGTGAGAAACATTCAGCGAGCGATATGATGATGCAGATGAAGGCCAGTACACTGAAGAGTTCGGTTCGGTCCGCTTTGCAGAATATGTTATGGGCCAGTATTATTAATTTCGCCTTGTTGAAGTTTACACTGCTGCCGTGTGGTCTTAAGCACACACAATTTTTTAGTTACGTTTTTGTCTTGCAATGTTTTGAAATGAGCCACATTGCAACACATAGGAATTATTCTAACTATGATTATTGGGACTGGTTAGGATATTATTTAAAAAAATTACGATAATCTGTAGGCAACATAAAACTTGTACTAATAAAATAAAGAAACACTTTATGGTTGCCGATATAAACAGGGTTTATTTAAATTGTTGCCTCAAATTTTAAAAGGTGGGGATGATGGCAAAAGAAAAAATCTTTTTTGTTTTTAAGTTATTTGTCAAGTTTAAATAATGGGGAAAACTGTGAATTTTATAAACGACAAATTTGATATTGCCGAAAGATTTTTTGTTTCAATATGAACAAAAAATGTCCTATATATTTTTTGTTTCAATATGATCAAAAAATGTCCTGTTTGTTTTGTTTTTTTTTTAATTATAGGTTCGATCAGTTTTAATCAGAATTAATTATAATTTTTTTAAGTTAAAACATTTACGAAAATACTCTGCCAATCTATGGGCACCTAAGCTCACACTAGGTACTATAGTTATAGTGTGAGCTAATATAATCAAAAACTGAAATATATTTTATTCAACTCCAGACTCAATTACCTTTCGTTTGATACCACACACGCCATATTTTCACTTAAACTCTAATTTTTGACATCTACCCCCACCCTTTTTTTTAAAATAAACTAAAATTAATTTTTGAAACTCCAGACTTAATTACCTTTCGTTTGATATCACACACGCCATATTTTCACATAAACTCTAACTTTTGGAATCTACCCCCACCCTTTTATTTGGCTTGCGTTCGGTGGATTTTGTTCATTTTTAAATGGGACCATCACGGCCCAAGACCCAACTTAGATACCAAATTTCATTAAAATCGGACAAGCGGTTTTTGAGTTATGCGGGTTGGTCGTTACAGACAGACATACAGACAGACAGACAGACAGCAAAACAAAAAAGTTTCAAAATCATCTGAAACGCAAAGATATATAAAAATTTTTGAAATCGGAGCAACTTTTTTTTTTCGAAAAAATTAGGATCACCATAGCTCACACTACTTATAGTAGTAGTGTGAGCTAAAATTTCAAGAAAGGCTTTTTACTTATATAGAGGCCTGTAAATAGTTACAGGAAATAGTAACATTGGTATTTATTTTAGTAACATATATTACATAGCATGGAGTTTACTTGTAGTGTGCTAATATGCTAGGAAGGGATTAGATCCGTCATGTATCTATTTATTTTATATATTTTTGCGTTTTAGATAATTTTGTAACTTTTTTGTCGCGTCGTCTGTCTGTCGACCAACTTGCATTACTGCTTGTCCGATTTTAATGAAAGTTGGCACCTAGGTTCGATTTTGGCTCTAGATGGTCCCATTTATGAGAGCTCAGGTGTCCATAAATTAGCAGAGTATTTTTTTTAAAAATTCTCAACCTGTAGATAATTTGTTTTAAAGTGCATAGTTAATAAAATTAAACTTGTTTGTGGGGACTTAGACAAAACACCCTGTATTGTAATTTATTGTTTGTTTTTTTAATGCTTAATATGCAAGCTTAGGTGCCCATCAATTGCCATAGTATTAGGTCACACGTATACTATAACTATATATAGTATTGTGAGCTATGGTGATCGTATCAAAAATTAGGAAAAAAAGTTGCGTCGATTTCAATTTTTTTTGATACAGGGTGTCCCATAGGTGATAGAGGTTATTTCCGAGAAGAAAGTCTATATAACATGTTTTTAAGATATAGGATTTTTAAAGTTAGAGGAGTGGGGGGAAAAGGGTTTTAGAAAAAAAAATCTGTCACAGCCAGCTGATTCAAAAATGTGTTATTTTTTTTTGGATAAAATTACAAGTTGAGAAGATACAGGCTGTTAAAATATTCTACAAAAATGTATAAAACGTAATAATTAAAAAAACAAATTTTTTGCTTACTTTAAAAAAAAAAAATTATCAATAATATTTTGTTACTTTGTCTCGCTAGAGACTAGTTTTTTAACAAAAAATATAAAAAAACATTGCGTGTAATATGGCATTCACAAAAATTTATACTAAAAAAATAGTTTTTTGTAAAAAAAATTGACCGACTAATTTTTTTTTAATTATTTTAGTTTATTTCTCTTGTTCTAATACACGACCTTACATAATTTGATATTTTTACTGCGTTTTTTTAAAAAGTTATTATCAAAAAAGTTTAAAAAATCGCTAACTTTGATGCTCTGTATATCGACAAAGAAAGAGTTTTGACCCATCCCTATCCTATCACCTGTTAGCCTATGGCCCCTAAGTTATGGGACACCCTGTATATCTTTGCGTTTCAGATTATTTTGGAACTTTTTTGTGTTGCGACGTCTGTCTGTCTGTATGTCGGTTTCACTCTTTGGATGTGTGTCTGTCTCTCTATAACGATCCGCGCATAACTCAAAAACTGGATGCCTGATTTTAATGAAATTTGGTACCTAGGTTAGATTTTGCCATTAGATGGTCGCATTTCAAAATAAATAAAACCCAACGGACAAAGCCGAAAAAAAGATAAGGGGGTGATTTCAAAAATTAGAGTTCTGGTGAAAATGTTACTTGGGTGGTACTATTTATATAGTTATTTTCGCGGACCAAAATGGTTAAAAATTACATTATACATTAATGGTGTGAACTTAGGTGCCCATAAATTGACAGTATTTTTTAACGATATTTCTTATGCGGTTAATTCTCAACAAAATTTTGCACACTGATTTTATGTAGCAAACTAACTAAACTGAATATATTTATGTATGTAATTATAATAATTGTAATTCAAACTAATGATTTATATTATTATAAAACATAAAATTTTGACGACGTGACGGCACAATTTTTATTTATACAAAAAGTTATAAATATAGCGATTTTTATGTATCTACATAGTTATCAAGAAAACGAAATGAATAATAATAATTATTATTATTTGAAAATGCAGTATTTTGTCCTAGTTCTTCAATATGACAAACAAATTGTTCTAATAATAAAGCACTTAATGATTTTTTTTTTACATTTTTATCGAGGTTTTTCAAGGATTTTTAGACATTATTTTTTCTATAATGAAAGAGCTGTCAATTATAAACTTTGCAGCCTGCAAAGCTAAATAAGATATTATTAATAGTCATATTTACTGGATCGCAGTAAAAAATTTTTAGGCGTCCACTTCATTATTTTTTAATTTTTTTTTCTTTTGTAGGATAAGAAGCCTTGATATTTTGAAAACCCCTGTAGATATTATAAATTTCGCTACAACATCAGGATTCAGGATGTGATAGCTCTAGTGATGTAAATGGAAATATTTCCGTTGGATGGAAATGGAAATATTGCAAAATTTCCGAAGGGGCCTCGGAAATATTGGGAATATTGGAAATATTTAAAAAAATATTATCTTTCATATTTTGTAAACGTAGTGAGCATTCTTAAATTACGCAAAGCAAAAATTCAGGATTTTTGACCCCCCTCCCCCTTTTTAATGCATTTTCAAGAAAAAACACATTAAAATAACATTGAGTGTAACGCAAGGCCAAACCCCCCTTGAGCATTACGTAATTTAAGGATAGGCCCTTATAAGCATTAAACTTACTAAAGAACAATTTTTATTTCCGATACTATTGAATATTTCGGGGAAGTAGACTGGCAAGACGATGTTATTGAGTGTGATGCTGATGACAGCGATGAAGATATGACTTCTGCTCGACTAATGTATAGTGTAGTGTGTCAAGAATGAGATTTTTGTTGTACAAATTTGATCTTATTTCTGTAAATTTGTTTGAAGAATAACTCCTGATTTGTGTTCATGTATAAGCCTTCTGCGTTTTCCGGTGTTTTATTATGATTTCAATGAATATTTCATATATTTCCAATATTTCCATATATTTCCAATGTTTCAGGAAATATTTCCGGAAATATTTCCGAAAATATATTTCTGGAAACTTTACAACACTAGATTACCCTCTAAAATACGCCTATTTCAAGAACAGTTTAAATTAAAAACAAACTCGTTTTTTGCGAATATATCCATAACCGTTTATGGTACAGTAAACAGTTTTTGTAATAATTTTCTACTCATAACAAGCTATGTTCTGTGCAGATTTTGCGTGTTTTTCTCCCCAACTTCTAAGCTACTAGTAAAAGTACGGTTTTGAGATGCCCATTTGAAGCGTCCATGTTTTCTAAACAAAAAAGGTACTTTGGTCATAAGCTCTAAAGTCGACCGTTTTCGAGAAAAATCAACTTTTATGTTAAAAAATATGGTAAATTTTAAAAAAAATCTTACTAATTAATTAATTAAAAGAAACTTTTTTTCAGATTTTTGAATGAGCTATCACATCCTGAAGTTCTGCGCATATATTATGAAACACCCTGTATTGGACAGACCTCGCCCCGTCAGACTTTCGACAAAAAAGTATCTTATTTATAAATAAATTAATCAACAAACCTCAACTCAAAACTTAACATCCTTCTGTAGGAAAAATTACTATGCTCTATATCTACTAAACTATTTATGGGTATGGTAACGCATAAAAAATCGCATGAGTAAATTTAAGTTTAATAATTTTTGTCTTTCAATAAGGAATATTCCACTAGCTCTTAATTCTCTCACAGTTGTCTGCATCATACTTATACATAAAGCACGGATCACCTAACAAACAGATAGGGAACTCAGGTGGTGGGGGGTGCTACGCGCATCTTTCACGCAGCCTGCCATGTTGGGGTCAACCACTCCAGACGCGCATTCTGTATTTCAATATTTTTTAAACTTTTAGTACGTGTTGAGCATTAGTGGTGTGTAGATGTGATTTTTGTATTTGATATATGTTATTTTTGATTTTAAACAATTGGAACGGTTTGTGCCTTAAGAGACTGTAAATCCACGCGACGGTATACTCTTAATCGAAGTAATTTTCGATTTCCGCAGAATCCTATAACGCAAACTTATACATTATTTTATCTTTCGATTTTTTAAAAACTTTTGCCATATCCTATACAAGGTGTTCAATAATTAAATGTCCTATGAGATGAATCTGTAAATGATTTAAGTACAAAGAGTTCTTAAGGACATATAGATCTGCAACCCCTTTGATTTTGTTTTTTTATTTTTTTTATACTTTTGCAGGATTTGTTATATTTATCTCAAATTTAAAAATGCGCCGCCATTAGATCCTAAAAAACAAGATATAAACTATGCTTTGTTTAGAAAGATTTTGGTGTTTTGTATGAAAAGCTCAGTTTGTAGAAAAGGGAAATTTGTAGCTTGGTATTTTGATCCTTAAATTAAGCAGAGGTTCAAAAATTAAAAGGGTAGGGAACAATTCGCCGCAGCCGATTAACCGCGGCCGATTCGCCGCAGCTGGCTAATTGGCCGCGGCTCGTTTTGCCGCGAGGATATTTTGCCGCCAATCGAATTGCCGCGGGGACAATTTGCCGCAGGGACAATTCGCCGCGAAATTTTTGTTTCATGATATTGTTTTATTTACCTTAACTTCATATAATATTTTTTTATAAAAATAATTCAAACTTTCCAACTATTTATTTGGTGGTAACTATACAATCCAGCATTTTTTAATTGGAAAAAATAAATAAAATCACGAATGTAAAATGGCGGTTTTTGCCATTTATGAACCGATATGCATCAAACTAGAAACTTTAGGATCTTTCAGGGCGCCGATTATTATTTTTAACTTAAACTAAAAAAAATCAAAATGGGAACCGACCTGAAACACCCAAATTTCTGAGTTGGATGCATATCGGTTCAAAAACGAAAAAATCCGCCATTTTGATTTTTTAAAATTTAAGTTAAAAATAATGATCAGCGACCTTAAAAATCTTATCAGTCCGAGTTAGATACAAATCCGTCCATAAACGGAAAAATCCGCCATTTTGAATCCGCCATTTTATTTATTTTCCTAATAAAAAAAATGTTGGAAAGGTTTAAAAAAAGTTATAATCAAACAAATATATATGAAGTCAAGCTAAATACAACTGTTTAAACAATTCCCAATGGTAACATCATAAAACAAAAAATCTCACGGTGAATTGTCCCCGCGGCGAATGGGACCACAGCGAATTGGCCGCGGCGAATTGTCTCCTATCCATCTAAAGCGCCCTTAATAAAAAAAGAAAAAAATGCATTATAGCACTAAATTTATTAACATTTTTAAAACAGATTTTTGAGTAATACGTTTCAATATTTTTAGATATTTTGGAATAATTTTGAAACTTCATTATTACCGTTATGGTAATTCATAATTCCACAAAATTTTAATGGTCTGTTATAATTTTTAAGAAACAAACAAAAAATCGAAAAAAAAACTGCTAAGTTTAACACCCTGTAAAAACAAAGAGGTCTAAATGTAATGCGAAAAAAATCTTTGTTTTGACCATTTCCACAAGCCCTTAAAGTTTCATGCTTCATTTAAATTAAACCCTGTATAATACACTATTATATAACAATTGGTCAAGAGTTTTTGACACAAATTTGTTATAATTTTTTATTATGCTACTATTTACACTTTTAAGAATACATATAAAACAACAATTTTTTTTTAAATATTGGATTTTACTAAGTTTTTAAATATTAATTTACCGTGAAGCAATTTTGTGCTAATTGTAAAGATTATTTGGTCACCCTGTATCTCCTTAAACTTTCAATTTTTTTTTAAACTAATAAATAATATCTGATTTCAGTAATTCACAATTTTACTCCTCTTGAAACTTAATAAATGTTATCCCAATACAACAAAAAAAGCAATCAATTTTTTCTTTTTGTGTTTGGCTGTATGCTGGAAACGACAACATGCTAACGTATTCTGAACCAAGAAGAAGACCTCTTTTTGTGCTTCCCATATCTCTCATTCAATAGAACATATTATTTCCATAGTCCCCTACAGCGGACAAGATATAATATTTTTACGCGGCCGAGACTCTAAAATTCATTTTAGCTCCCAGTTTTAGCAAAACAAAACTATTTTAATATTTTTATTGTTTCTGACCGTAAAAAATATTTTTTCGCATCAACAATCTGAAACAATAATATTTTATGATAAATTTATTTTAGTCCGGCTCTGAGTTTGATTCCCAATGCTCAGCCATCGTTGAATTCTCCGAGATCAAAGACGGCCAGCCGGCTTATTTATCTGTTTGTTAGGTGATCCGTGCATAAAGTTTATTCTATAAAAAAGTCTTGCACTTCTCATATCCTCTAACAGATTTTTTCTCAATAAGTATATGAGTTAAGTACTACTCGTAACATCATCCATCACAACAATAGAAGTGCTGTGCTTTATGAATTATTGTTTAAAAACACACACTTTATTTATATTTTTAACCGAACAAGATTAAAAATACTCAAACAAGTTTTCGTGGCTAATCGGGTAAAAAATAAGGGTTTTTTGTTTCCCTAGTATTTTTCTGTGGGTAGCTCGAAAGCTTAACATCACAGATGTCTGGGACTCCTCGGAACACTGCTTGGTCAATGTGACACCCTTGCTAAATTAGGTATACGGCTTTATCTCTCACCTTACATTGCTAGTGAGAAAACAAAACCATGTACCCAACAAGAAGCGCCATCTACCGAAGTACGAGAGAAACTAAAACAGCAGCAGGCGAGTAAAACTGCTATATAATCGATCTATGAAAGTATCGATTGAAAGAAAGAATCCATCACGTGACCTACGACACACATTGTCCTTCTAGAACAGATCAACGCCAATCGCGTTTGTTCCGCTATCAAGACGTCGGCATCGCGTCTGTCAACGGAGTATAAAGCCAAATATTAAAAAATGTAAAATTTAGTACCCGTATATTAAATATCAAACAAGTTTTCGTGGCTAATCGGGTAAAAAAAGTTTAAAGCCCACGGAAAAATACTAGAGAAACAAAAAACATTTATTTTTGTACCCGATTTGCTACGAAAACTTGTTTGAATTTTAATTTACAAGTACTAAATTTTACATATATTAAAAATACTGTGTGAGAAGAAAATAGATTATTTAAGACTTGATTTTAGCCCCAACTTTAACCCTAGTTTTTCGCACCAGATTTCAGAAAAGGTTTAGAATTATCTATTCGACGAGTAATACCGCACACCAATCTTTGACGCTTTATAAACTTTTTCCTTTTTGCGTGCGAAAAATGCACTTTTTTCACTTATTTGCGTATTAATTGTTTAACATTACCGCATGCAAAAAAAAACAGAGGGCGGTAAAGTAACTTTTTCGCACTTTTTTTTATTTAGGAAACCATTTCAAATATTTAATGGCATAAAATATAACGCTGTTCATTGACTTTTTACTTCATTTTTTATTCAACCAAAATACATTTTTTATTAATTAATAAATTAATTAAGTTTTTATAATTTCTAATAAATCAGAGTCGATTGGCTCGAAGGCGAAGTCACTTTGACGGCTTGACCGATCTCCGCGACGTGTTGTTTGGTCAACTGCCGTCTCATGCGGAAATGTACCACCACTATTTTTCTCGGTTTTCCACAAAATGGTTCAGTTCGGTAGAAATAAAAATTCCTAACCTTGATTTTCCCGCATTCTCCCCGAAGAGCGCAGTAATAAATTAATACTGGTCATATAATTTTGCCAGAGGATAAACACAATTACCGAAATCATACTATTATACTGGAGAGGATTTATCATTAAAATGATCTAAATTTATTTGAGTTTATCATGATCCAAGATAAATGTCATTAAAATTACATACCCACTAAATGGTTTGTTAATGATTAAGAAAGCGGTGGCATCAAACATTCAACAGAGAGACATACATAGATATACAGGGTGTCCCATAACTTAGGCGCCATAGTGCAGCAGGTGATAGAGGAAGTTATTTCGGAGAAAAAAGTTTATACAACATGGGGGTCAACACACATCTCTTTTTAAGATATAGGATATTTAAAGTTACAGGAGTGGGGAAAAAAGAGTTTTACAAAAAAAAAATCTGTCCCAGCCAGCTAAATACTCAGCTAATTGTGATAAAAAAATGTAGTATTTCTTTTTTGATTAAATTACAAGTTGAGGAGATACAGGCTGTCAAAATAACCTCCAAAAATGTATAAAAAGTAATCATTTAAAAAAATAAAAAATTTTTGCTTACTTATTCTTTTAAAAAATATCAATAATATTTTATTATTATGTCTCGCTAAAGACTTGTTTTTATTAACAAAAAATATTTTAAAAAAACATTGCATTTAATATGGCATTTATAAAAGTTTATACCAAAAAAATAGTTTCTCAAAAAAAAATTGGCCGACTAATTTTTTTCAAAATAGTTTTTATTTCAATTTATTGCTCTTGTTCTATATACACGACTCTACCCAATTTCATATTTTTACTGCATTTAAAAAAAATTATTATCAAAAAACTTTAAAAAATTGCCTGTATCTTGACAAAGAAAGAGTGTTGACCTATGCATTATAGGAACTTTTTTATCAGACCTGACCTCCTCTATCACCTGTTGGCCTATGGCCCCTAAGTTATGGGACACCCTGTACAATAGGATTAGGTAGTTATTTTTATAACTAGTGCCAAAAGTAATATCTTTTAACATTCGATTGCAGTTGGGCATTACCCCATGACCAAACTAAACAGTATGTTATTGAATAACATACCAAAATTTAAGAGTTTAATTCGTGGCTATTTTGAGAAAAATACTCTGCCAATATATGGGCACCTAAGCTCACACTAGGTATTATAGTTATATTGTACGTGTGAGATAATATAAATAAAAAGTGAAATATATTTTATTTATTTCCAGAAATTACCTTACGTTTGATAAATTCGGTACGTTATAAGAAGTCCGATATCGGATTAAATCTCCAAAAAATGTTATTGCTTTTTGAATAGTAAGTCAGTTAAGTTAGAATGCCCTCGCTGTACTTGATCGTACCAGACATCCCACTGGTTCACCGTATTCGGCATACTATGAGTGGGCTAAATCAGCGGTCTTAAAACAAAATTATTTAAGTATCCTTTTACTGGAGATTCAAACTTATCGGAGAGCTTTGAAATTTGGCACACTCATATACGTATTTTTAATAGATATATGGGCACACTATTAGGCATCGACAGACTAAATCGAAATAGATTCTTGCATTTTTTCGATTTGAGCCCCCCACTCCCCGCTATAGGCATAAATATGTCAAAACAGAAAATTTGACATGGCGTAATTAGTTTACACCTGGAAGACACAATTTTAACGGTAATGATTTATGATTATTTTTTTTTGCAAGCCCATACAATAGCGCATCTGTCGCCGTCGCGATAATTAAAATAAATTGTCGGCGTCTTAAAATATAACAATTCAAATTAGCACCACTTTCTGGCAATTTTTGAAGCTTTTTTGGCAAAAACTCAAAAAGTACCAAACTAATCTAAAAAAAAATTTCTGATATTTAAGAGATCTTGGTAGGCCCTATAGATCGATAAATTTTTCTTTTTGACGTCTCTGTTTCGAGATATAGGCAAATAATTGAAATTAAAAAAAATCCGTTTTTGAAAAACACAGGAACCTAATGCGCGTCAATGTACTAAGTGGGTGACATCTAAAGCCACAAATTATTTTTTTTTACCCTAGAAATAGGTTCAATCAAGGGCTGTCAAGCAAGTCACCGGAAGTCGAGTAAAAAAATAGTTTCTGAGATATGACCCTTCAAAATTTTACATAAAAACACTGATATCTCAAAAACGACTGAACCGATTCCGATTTGGTTTTTGAATTTCGCAATAAGACCAACTTTGCTATGATTCCTATAGAAAATAATTTGGTTTTTCCCCACTTTGAAAAAGGTGGAGGGGGGTGGTACCCTAAAGACTTAATTTAAAAAAAAGGTTAGTCCACTTTTTCGATGTTAGATATCTTCTTTTTAAAACGTGAATCTTGGTTTTTCTGTAAACCAACTGCGGCGGACTACTTGAGCGCACCGTTTATGATGTCATGTCATATCGTCATGTTTCAAAAATATAATTTATTGTTTGAGAACCACCGACTTACCCGCTCAAGAGATTTTTTTGCTTAGCGGACTTCATACAGCGTATAGACTTTTTTGTCTTAAACTCTATTTTTGAAATCTACCCCCAACTTTATTTTTAACTAAAATGTATTTTGCTTAACTCCAGACTCAATTACCTTTCGTTTGATATCACACACGCCATATTTTCACACAAATTCTAATTTTTGAAATCCACCCCCACCCTTTTATTTGGCCTGTTTGGTGGATTTGGTTCATTTTGAAATGAGACCATCTCGAACCTACCAAATTTTATTCAAATCGGGTTTTAAGTTTTGCGCGTTGGTCGTTACTGACACACATACAGACAGACGGACATACAGACACACAGACAGACAGACGGCGCGACAAAAAAGTTTCAGAATCATCTGAATCTCAAAGATATATAAAATTTTTTGAAATCAGAGCAACTTTTTTTATACTATAGTATAGTAGTAGTGTGAGTTAAAAAGTTATATCAATATATAATTTTTTTTTTATTATTATCTGTAATAGTGCCGTTGAATATATTTGTAAAATTTGATAAACACTTCCTATTGATCAGGAGGCATTTTCTGATTTATGAATCGAATTTCCCTCGTAATTTTTGAAGAAAATAAGGGCACTTAACTGTTTTTTTAAACAAAAATAATTTAAAAAATTTTCATTATTTGAAAACGCCGTCTTTTGATTTTTAGACCCCTTAGAGAAAATACAATTTATTACTTTCTTCAAAAATACCGAGGGCAATTTCCGTACGAACCCCACTGGTTAAATTAGAAAGTATGTTTTACATCAGACAATACCTCTTAATAAATAAAAAGTGTGTACCAAATTTCTCGAAACATATCTAGCATCGTATCACAGATATTAATACAAAAGCTGAATTTTTTTAAAATCTTTAACACTTTGTATTTTTAAAGTTATTTTCTCAAAATGGACCCAAGAATTACTCTCAGAATTACCTCCTTTAATATTAGTATGTTAGACCTTGTATAAAACAAAATTATTCATTGTCAATTTGAAAAAAAAACACCGTACGAAATATGTCTAGGGTATCGCAAATCGTATTTGGTGGTTCAGGTGTTTCCAGGAAAGATAAAAAACCTAATAGTCCAGTCAACGAATGGGTTCTAGAGTGCATGGAGGGGGGGGAGAATTTTTCTCTCTGGGAATATGTTAAGGGTAGTCAGGACGTTAACATACTAAAAGTCCCCACTCCTAGCCCTCCCGCTTCAGTGGCGTAGGGGGGTGAAAAGGTGCAATTTTTCAGATTTTTGCCTATAACTCAATTACGGTGTGTTGTACAAAAAAAAAATGTTCTACTAGAAATTAAAGAGGATTAAATTTCCCATAAAACGGTTATGCTAACCTTACCTTTAGTCATCACAGA
The DNA here is from genome assembly GCA_963576565.1 of Aspidapion aeneum. NCBI lineage: Eukaryota > Metazoa > Arthropoda > Insecta > Coleoptera > Brentidae > Aspidapion > Aspidapion aeneum. The sequence continues at coordinate 49,037,427 of OY755047.1, forward strand.
TTCTGAGACAAAGACGACGAAAATCGGTAATTTTTGAAAAAAACTTTTTGCCCCATATTTTTTCTCAAATTTGTTAATCTAACACTTTTGTTTTATATTCTAAAAGATATTCGGTAAAAATAACAATATAAAGCATTCAATTTAAAAACATATATTTATTTATTTACTAATTTGTGCTCATAAATTAAAAGTTACAGGCGTTTTAGTTTAAAGTTCATGTTTGTGATTTTCCACAAAAAAAGTGTAGATGCTGTTAGCATCATCTTTCTTTATCATCATCATAAGCCCTCGGACAAACTTCAGATTTTTGATGGTACCCTGATGGAGGTACTTCAAAAATAAGAAGTAGATATTATTATTAAGGGTTGACATTATTGAACCACCTTAAAAATTGGAAAGGTCACTAGGCATTTATACTTGGACTATTGATTCAGGACAAGGTTTTACAAAAAAAACTTGTGTTGATTTAAGAAATTAGACTTCTAAAATTAAGTTCGTATATATTGGATTATACATGCGTACAAATTTACATTTATATTGAATATGGAGCATCCAAAACCTTTACATCTACAGGCACAGAAAGTGATGGTGAAGACGATTGTTTTTTAATTTAAATTTACAAATAAGCTAATAAACTATACAACTAAGTACACATATGTATAAAATATGTATAAAGGAAAAGTGCATTTAGACCGATCGTCTTATATCTTACCCAATAAGCTTATAAAATACTCAGGTGTACATACCACATAAATTGCATAATATACAATTCTCTTACTTTATTTATTATACTTCTAGAGTATTTCTGGGTAGATGTTTGGTATCGTCGAATTTTTTTAGCCCTGTAAGTCCATTAATGTACGTAGTAAAATCTTTTAAGTAAAGTTTATCAGATTTGTAAATTTAAGACCATTATTTTGTTTGTCTTGCTTTCTTGGGTTGCGAAAGGCCAGCTTCTGGCTCCACTTCCGGAATTTCCTCTCAGTCGATAGTTTCCTATTCGTTGTTAGTTTTAAGCAATGTCGGAAGGCATTCCATGTCTTCGTCGTCTTCATTGGGATTAGTTGAAACGGACATACCATTAAAACAATTTCCCTGACAGTTGTGGCATAAATGGGAACAATTTAACGACTTTTTTTTGCAGCTACATTTGATGCTACTGCAGTCAGTTGTGCATCTACAATAAATCATGTCCAAAATTTCCTTTGGTGTCACAGGATCTTGGGCGAAGACTGGAACTAGACAGTTTACTTTAAATTCCCAACCCCATAGTTCTGGAGCTAGCTAATTTCCTAACCAAATCTGTACTTGATAATATGTTCTATACGAATGTTGTTTTGTTGCTCCTTCACTTGGGGGAAGTGATGATAGATCAGATTTAATAGTTGCTACCGAATTTTCATTTGTTGGAGAGTTATATCATTTTAACATGCATAAATGTCCAGCATTTTCTACTCCAGCATGCGAGAAGCTGAAGAATACTTTTGCTGATTTTTGGATTTCAGGGTGCTTTTGATAAAGCTTTATAAATCCAAGCTTACCCCTTCGAAATGCTGCCGATGTTGAATTGCAACCAGTAAAAGTATGCAGGAACAGTATTCCTCTTAGTCCTAGCTGCTGCATCTTCCCTAATCACAGCTACATTGCATGAATTTTTTTAGGTGTTTTGAATTGCAGTACTCACAATCAGCACATCAGCATTATCTGATGCTTGCAGCATTGTGATTCCACATTCCTGAAGTTTGGGGCTTAGTAATTTTATAAGACGATCTTTGTTGTTGGTATTTGAAAGGAATTCCTGACTTACATTTATTTGATTATGGAAAGTAAAATACATATCTACTGATTTTTTCATACAATAGCGTCTCTTTTCTTCTGCAGCCTTGGTACTCATTTCTGTTATCTTATATCCGTAAAAAGCCATAGTACAAACACGGATCACCTAACAAAGGTGATCCGTGGTACAAAACTTGTCTGCATAGTGGGTCTTGATGAATTTGACGTATCCATTACAAATTTCAGTAACTGAGGATCCTCTTTGCCACATAACTTTATGCAATAAAAACCCCCCATCAATAACCACATCATAGTTTGTCAGATCTACGTTCTCGTTTGATGGTTTAAAAAGATTAAACAAAACAGATTTTTTTGTTTTTCTCATACCACTCTCATTAAATAAGGCTATAGGAAATGGAGCCAGTTCATATCGCAAATATTGCTTGCACTTTTTTTGCTTATAGATATTCTTTGAAAGAGTAACAGAGGATCTATTGTAATGTTTTTATTATGAATTTTATAAGGTTTTTTTAGAAACTCATTCCTGGAGCAAAACAAGTTTATTTTCTCTAATTACGGTTAATGTTCAATCTTTCTACGATTTATATTGACAGAGTTAAAGGCTTTATAAAAACTCACCCAGTACATTACCCTAACTCTTATCTTTTCTCGCCCCTAGTGTGTTACTTATAAATAATGCAAAAAGTAAATGGAAACGTTTTTGTAATATTTGTGAAAGTTGAGAAATTTCATTAAAAATTTCAATTTGCTCTTTTGACAAGTTGAAGGTAGATTGGTAATAAGTACACATTTTTAAAGAAAATTGATCGGTCTTTAACTTTTATATTAACAAATTTCATCTAAAGTCAAAAACAAAACTGTTAGATGAACAAGTTTGGTAAAAAATATGGGCCAATATGTTTTTCAAAAATTACCGATTTTCGGTAGCCACTATCTCAGCATGTGTTTCATTAAAGTTAAAGCTAGCATAACGGTTTTGTAGGGAATTATGTCCTCTTTAATTTTTAATAGAACATTTTTTTTTGTACAACTTACCGTAATCGAGTTAAAGGCAAAAAACCGAAAAAGTGCACCTTTTAACCCCCCTCCGCCACTGAAGCGGGGGTGCTAGGGGTGGGGACTTTTAGTATGTTTACCTCCTAACTGCCCCAAATACATTCCTGAAGAGAAAAATTCTTCCCCCCTTCATGCACTCTACAACCCCCTAATGCCCATTCATTGACTGAACTATAACTCCACATGCGACGTTCGATTTTCCAGAGAAGCTTAAAGATAAAAATCGGACCTTCATATAAGCATTTTGGGAGGAGACATATAACTTTTTTGTTTACAAATATTTCGTTTGGGTGTAAATTGCTTTTTTATAGTCTTTGAAATAAAAAATTAAAGTGTAAAATTAAATTTCATTTGTCACTTTTAGTTGTTGGTATATTACATATTTTCTTATCTAATATATGAACCTATTGTACTGGTTCTTTTTATTCTATATTTTTATTTTTTACTGAGTTTAAAACATTTTGGTTTAAAACATGATCAAATAAAAATCATATTAAAAATAAAGAGGCACATAATTAAAAATAAAAACATAAAAAAATCTAAAATATCAAATATTGAGTGTTATACTCTTGGTTATACTTTATTTTAAAGAAAATTTTACTCTGACTTTAAAAATCGGATAAAAACTCTATTATTCCATAAGAACAATACCAACTTTGTCTAATATCTCAAAAACTAAAAGTAACAGGTAAATCAAAAAGAATGATTTTTGGCAACTTTGGCGCCTTATTTTTTCTACAAATGTGGTTGTAGAGTTGTAACCTCGAAAGAGGAATTGTGTCCTGAACACTTTGTTTTAACAAAGTTTTTCTCTGCGACGCGACCGACGTACCATTTTCGACACAAAATCAAATACAAACACTTGTTGAGTTTTTTAAAAACGCTTCAGAGGGAATAAAATTTTCTTAAGCTTAATGATCCGTAATCGATTTGTCAAAAAAAAATTAATTACTATTTGTTTCCTTTGCCAGATTTAATAATTAGAACGCTTTTAAAAATCATTGACTAGTGTTTTTCTATTAATCTTTACAGTTTTAATGAGTGGGCAATAAAATTACTGCTGAGTAACAATAAAATGTTTAATTTTTAAAACATCCTGCATAAATCAATGGTTTGAAGACCTAGTGTAACCCACTTTTTTCCCAAGTGGTGTGTTTTAATTTTTAACATAATCAGTGGCGTAACAAGAAACTTTTTCCATTCATTCCAAGTTACAAACTTTAAGATAGGCAATTTGAATTAAGCGCCAGAAAGCAATGCAACGTTTCGCCATTGGAGGATGTAACAGGTCCCATTTGATCACAGAAAAACATTTCGATTATAGGATTAGCTAAATTCGATGTTTTTTGGGGGTTATAGGTATTGCTTTTTACCGAGACAGATAAAAACGAGTATTCTGGGCTCAGTTTTAGAGAAGTATTCAAATATTAAAACTGCTTCTTGATAGGACTCTTAGTTTTTCAGCTACTATTTTCATAAATAAAAAAGTTATAGACCCCCTCCCTAAATAATGGCTTTTTAAAATTCCCTCATCGCTGAAATACTACGAAGTATATTAAGAAGCAGTTTTGATATTTGGAGACGTCTCGAAAATGGAGCCCGAGGCATGTTTACTCGTTTGTATCTACCGGGTGGCCAAAAAAACTGGGCAATTTTTTTCCATTATAACTTTTGAACTATACCATCGATTTTAATGAGACAAACTGCACTTGGCAGAGAATTAATCAGAGTTTTGAATAAATTATTTTTTTTCTCCGCCATTTTAAAATCCAAGATGGCGGACGAAATAAAATTGTACCACTCAAAGATGCTCGTTTATTCTTGTGTTGCGAACATGTTTTAAGAATTTTTTTTAAATCACTAATTAAAAAAAACACCACACAAGGTATAAATCAGCAAAATCGGTTCGGTGGTTCTAAAAAAAATATTTTTGTTTTAACCATTGTCTGCATTTATTCCCTTATAAATGTATTACTACTAAACCGATTTTGATGAAATAAAAAATATCCTGGTAACAATTGATTGTTTTTTAAAGATCATGATTAAAATAAATTTGAAGAATGAATGAAATGGCGTGTTTAGTCTTATTTTTGGCAAATGTTTTAGTTTTTTTTTTAATTTATAAAAGAGCACTTTTCGCCCGCACAACAAGGTATAAATGAGTAAAATCGGTTTGGTGGTTCTCAAAAAATCTATTTTTGTTTCAGACATTGTTTTACAGATTATACGATTGCATTCATTTCTTTATAAACTCATCACTACTGAACCGATCTTAGGGAAATAAAAATTATGATGGTGAGAATTGATTGCTCTTTAAAGTTTGTAATCGAAATTTGCCGCCATCTTAGAAGTTAGGATGTCGGAAATAATCATAGTCAAGGTATTTGCCTCCAATTTGAGTAACAGGGCCGGTGACATCATAAATCCAAGATACAGCATTTTTTATGTTTTTTCACAAACTTTCACTTAAAATTTTTGCAAAATTAGTTTTAAAGAAACTGTTAATAAGTTTTTTGTTTGCAGTAGAACAACAATTAAGATAGTAAAGAAATTAGCTTTATTTCTTAAAAAGTTAAAAATTTTTTTAATTCTAAAAAAAAGAAACTTTCTTTTAACTACCCCAAATCAATTAGTGATGGATTACTCAAATTTATTTAGCCAGGTGTTTGCCTCAAATTTGAGTAAAAGCGCCTGTGTGGGGTCATAAATCCAAGATTGGGAATTTTTCCATGTTTTTTCACAAACTTTTGCATTTAAGTTTGCCACATCAACTTTACAGGACAATTCTATAGGTTGCGAGAGAACAACAATTTAACTGTCGTTTTGAGAAGCTTAAAGATCTTGTTATTTTTTTTAATATTAAAAAAAATATGAAAATTCAAGAAAGTTTAAGAATCCTCGGTTGATACAAACTTTGGCTTTTAACTAAATTGGTTTTACAGAGAAACTGTAAACACATTTTTTGTTTCAAAAGAACAACAATTATTAAAGTTAAAAAAATTAGCTTTATGTCTTAAGAACTAACAAAGATATAAAAAAAAAATTCAAAATACAAAAAAATTGTAACTTTTTTATACCAAATTTTCATTATATATCTTTGTTAGTTTTTGAGATATAAAGCTAGTTTCTTCACTATATTAATTGGTGTTATTTGCCAACAAAACACATATTTACAGTTTTTCTGTAAAAATAGAGACGTCACACAGGGCCTCCTACTCAAATTCGAGACAAACATCAGACGACCTGATATTGAGTGATCCATCACCAATCGATCCAAACTTTTTTTATAATATTTTTAGTGCCTTTAAAATAGTAACAATATCTTTTTAGTTTTTAAAATATAAAGGTTATTATAATGACAGCTAAATTACTGTTCTTTTGCAAACAAATCATAACCCATACAATTTTTCTGTAAAGTTGATGTAACAAAAGTTTGTGAAAAAACATGGAAAAAATGGCACATAGGCTCTTACTCAAATTTGAGGCAAACACCCGGTGACTTAAAATTAAGTGATCCATTGCCAATCAATTTAAACTTCCTTCTTGTTTTTTTTTTTGGCTAAAAAAGTTACCTACTATTTTTTAGTATTGTTAAAAAAGTCAGTATCTTTGTTGTGGTTGAGATATGAAGCTAATTTCTTTATTATATTATTTCGTGGTCTCTTGCAAACAAAAAACTTATTAATAGTTTTTCTGCAAAACTAATTTAGCGAAAGTTATAAGCCAAAAGTTTATGAAAAAACATGAAAAAAGCCGCTATCTTGGATTTATGACATCATGCAGGCCCTCTGGCTCAAATTGGAGGCAAACACCCGGTAACCTAAAATTGTGTAAGCTATTACCAATCGATTTCAGGCAGTTTTAAAAAATCATCCACAACTATTTGACTATAAGTTACTCAAATCTGGATTAAATTAATAATTTTGAGTATCCACCAAGAGTCAACAGAGCATCTAATTTCATAAATTTTTATTTATTGTTTCAGATACATTTATTTCTGTGAGAGAGTGGAAAGTTTTGGCCTTTTTCGCCTTAGTGCTGATATTGTTGGTCTGTTTTGTGTAAAATACATCAAAATGTACAAAATAGATACTACTTGGCCTGTTCAAAAAAATGCAACTCCAAATGTAAAATAAACCTTATTTTTTTAAATATGCAGTTAGGAATTACTTGCTTTAAAAACTTGTTTGGATAAAATGTATATTTTTTAAAATGCTTTCTATAAAACTGGAAAATTTGGATGTGTTTGGGATTAATGAGATTAAAACCAAATCATTTGAAACTCTAATATACAATATAATATTCTCAATATTGTTGAAAACATAACTTCATATTTGACATACCTAGAATAAATAAATGGATCAATAACGGATCTGACACCTTCCTAGCTAGCCTATTATCACACTTCAAGTGTCTCAGAAACTAAAGCTCCTATGAAGTTTTTGGCTTTAACACAAATTATTGAGCAAAACATAGTCTACTATAGAAATAAAATTTCGGACTTCCATTGTCTTTATTTATTTTAAAACACGACGTTTCGGTTAGTAAGTATCTCTAACCATTATCAAGTGTGAACTAAACAATCTAGTCGCATTGGCGAAAACGAAAGTTTATTGAAGCTGCGTATATAATGCAGAATAAAGAAGTTTTCAGTCAACCAAGCACGGACATACCAAACATATGGAAACCACTCCTTAAGGAAAACAGGCGTCTTAGGATTAAAAAAGGGGGCGGGCCGTCACACCTGACTGCACACCAAGTAGTATAAGTAGTAGCCTAGAGACTAGATTGTTTAGTTCACACTTGATAATGGTTAGAGATACTTACTAACCGAAACGTCGTGTTTTAAAATAAATAAAGACAATGGAAGTCCGAAATTTTATTTCTACACAATCATTGTCTACGAGTTTCAAACAAAGAGTTGAAGAACGGTACGGACCCGGAATCAACAATCTATTCAGAGGCTACGAGAAGACCAAACTTAAAGTGATAAAGGAAGAAGAACACATTTCATTCTTGTGCGAGGCGCGCGACAGTGGTGTCATTCCGGTTGGTTTCCGCCTAAAAGCCAACTTTCCGGGAGTGAGAACGAAGAAGATCTTAGAGAGGACAAGCCAAGCACTAATCCGATCCCAAATCAGTTACCATCGATGGAGAAAAGCCAACTTCAACGTCGACATGGAGGAGCGATTTGACGAAATTAGACGACACACATGGGAGGAAGACTACGAACCGATACTGAGTAAAATTGACAGTACGTGCAACAGAGAACGACAGAAGATACGATCAACTCACCGAGAAAAACTCAAGAAACTACAGACACGTACTCAAGATAGAACAGACTCAACAACACCAAGCACTATAGTGAACATCTCCAAAAGGACTCTGAGCACCAACGAAGAATTGGTACTCAGTAAGGGACTTAAGTTCGCCATTGCACCGGCACAGACATCGACACTGGAAATTATTGCAGCAATAGAGACCGTTAGTCTACCTCAACCCGAAGCTGATGAGTTTCGCCATAAAGTAAGAACAACGTTGGACAGAAAGAAGCAACAAAAGACAAACATCACCAGTCAAGAACAACGGGCAATCAAGAACCTGCAGGCTGACAAATCAATCAAAATTCTACCGGCCGACAAAGGAAACGCAACGGTGATCATGGATGTCGAGACTTACGACAAAAAGATCCAAGAAGTTCTGGAGAAAGGAGACTACAAGCAACTACCCAAAGACCCAACCACCACCATAGAAGGACGCATCTACAGGACTTTGAAGAAGTATGCTGAAAATATCCCGGTCGCTGCTAGATCCCGCCTCACTCCACACCACAGTAAGGCACCACATTTTTATGGATTACCAAAGATCCATAAGAAGGATATACCACTGCGACCAATTACCAGCTCCAGGGACTCACCGACCAGCACTTTGTCGAGGTTTTTGTTGGACATAATTCAACCACTACAGGGTAAGTCCGAATCTTTTGTCAAAAACTCGGAACATTTTGTGGAGGTTTTAAAAGGTATCGAATTAGATCCCGGCGATAGATTTGTAAGTTTTGATGTAGAAAGTCTCTACACCAACGTGCCAATAAATGAGTCACTCAGTATCATTAAAAACAAATTACAAACTGATGATACACTTCACGAGAGAACAACGCTATCGGTGGAGGGGGTGATGGATCTTTTGGAGCTCTGTCTCCGTAACTCTTACTTTCAAGTGAAAGATAAGTTTTACGCGCAAAATGATGGACTCCCAATGGGTTCATCTCTTTCGCCAGTGGTAGCAAACATCTACATGGAGTGGTTCGAGGGCCATGCGATCAACACAGCAAGAGTCAAACCAAAACTATGGCTACGATACATGGATGACACATTTATTATATGGCCGGAAAATGATGACGAACTACAAAATTTTCTACACCATTTAAACGGTATTCGACCAACAATCAAGTGCACCATGGAAATTGAAAAAGATTCGGCCTTACCTTTTTTGGATGTTCTTGTCAAACGATTAGACAGAAACATTCAAACCACTGTATATAGGAAACCTACACACACGGGACAGTACCTAAATTTTAAGTCTAATCATTCTGTTGCAACAAAACAAGGAGTTATAAGAAGTTTGTATTTAAGAGCCGTAAATATTTGTAGTAATAATGAAGAATTAACCACAGAAATTAACAACACTAAAAAGGACTTACAACAGAATAGTTATTCCGAGAAATTAATAAACTCAACGATATTTAAAATTAAAAACAAACTAAATGTACCAAATTCTCAAAATAATAATCCGTTAGGTGTTATTAACATTCCATATGTTCAAGGGATTTCAGAAAACATAAGACGAATAGCTAAACACTATAATATAAAAACAGTATTTTCTTCGGGAAATACGATAAGAAGTTTTGTAACTAAAACAAAACCAGACAATCCCTCAAATAATAAGGAATGTATTTACCAAATCCCGTGTGAGTGTGGTAAATCATATGTAGGTGAAACGAAACGCCCTCTTCAGGTTAGAGTAAATGAACATCTAAAAAGTACCCAATTAGGGGATATTGAAAAATCCGGTTTAGCAGATCATGCTTGGTCAAATGATCACAGGATTCAGTGGTCAGAAGCTAAAGTTTTACATAAGGAGTCGCATTGGCGAAAACGAAAGTTTATTGAAGCTGCGTATATAATGCAGAATAAAGAAGTTTTCAGTCAACCAAGCACGGACATACCAAACATATGGAAACCACTCCTTAAGGAAAACAGGCGTCTTAGGATTAAAAAAGGGGGCGGGCCGTCACACCTGACTGCACACCAAGTAGTATAAGTAGTAGCCTAGAGACTAGATTGTTTAGTTCACACTTGATAATGGTTAGAGATACTTACTAACCGAAACGTCGTGTTTTAAAATAAATAAAGACAATGGAAGTCCGAAATTTTATTTCTACACAATCATTGTCTACGAGTTTCAAACAAATAGTCTACTATATTCCGAAAACAGTGTATTGATAAGTTGCTCCATTAAAAAGTTAGCATTTTTTAAAGAGTTTAATTATCAAAAAACTGTCATTAGCATTAATGAATTTCGACCAAAATCTAATCAGCTCATAAGAGTGCCGAACACTATTTTGCCTAAACATTTTATGAAAATCGGTTCAGCAGTTTAGGAGCTATTGTGTTACTGACAGAAATAATACACACACAGACAGACATCATGACAATATTGCTAGGATAGGTCAAAATACTTCCAAATAACAAATTGCTGGTGTTGTCCCAAAAAAAATATTTTCTGCAACACTTTTATGATTTTAGGACAGAACTTTGTGTATTATTGTATTATTATTATTAGAATATTTTTTTATAAAGTAAAGAGGTACTTACATCAGTGGCACACCCAGGAATATATCTTTTGTGCTATTTTATCTTTTTATTTATTAAATATGTGGAATATCTAAACAAATCTTGGGCATGAATGGGGGGCTGGGCCCCAAGACCCCCCCTGGGTGTGTCCATGACCTAAATAATAAAAAAGTTTTCTACAATGTGTAATTCCAAGTAGAAACACTGCATAATTGAGTATATTGAGTTTGTAATTACAGAGGTAATTACTATAGCAGTGCCTTGTATTGGGGGAATTTTTGTATTGAGGGAGCTTTTAAAAATCACAATTTTTTAAAATTTTGTTTTATTAAGTGTTTATCCAATTTTCTTTAAACTGTTTAGAAGGAAACATGTAAGTACAAAATAACCCTTGCAAATATACTTTTATAATACTGAATGTGGTTCAATGTGGTTACTATTAAAGACAATCCTGATTTAATATTTTCTACTTAAAAAACCACCAGGAGCGAGAGATGAGCACCTGAATAGTGTATTGTAGAGTCCTTTATAGTGTCCTCTGGAGTTCCATATAGTCCTGCAGACAAATTTTGTATGGGTAAGCTTGGGGGTAGCCCAGAAGTAAACAGAAGTTCTACAGGACCCCACAGGACTCCACAGGACTGGACACATTGATGAGTGGTGATCGGCTGCTCACAGTAAGTGTACAAATTTTTCTACAGGACCCCACTGGACTTCTGCAGGACCCCACAGGACTTTACAGGACTTTCACAAGACTCTACAGGACTTCCATAGGACAATACAGGAAATACAGGACTTGTACAGGACACTACAGGACCAAAAATTTATTAAAGTCCTGTAGGACGGTGTACAAATTTGGTGGTTCAGCTGATCACCCCTCGCATATTGACCATTCCTTTTTGTTATTGTGTTATCATTATAGTGATCTACAGATGCTTTATTGCCAATTGTACCATATGATAAACTCTGATTAAATCTCTAGTGTTTTTCTAGTTTTGGGTAAAACAGAGACAGGCAGATAATTAGTAGCAAGGGGTGAATAACTTAACCCAAAGTGTGTACACTGATTGTGAAAATCTAGAATCTTTTCCCAAATTGTGAGAGATTATGAGATATTGATTGTGTGCGCATTGTAACAAGATTGTAAAAAATGTGTACAACAATTGTATTAATAGCTATTCATCCCTCAATTAGTAGTTTTGCTAAAGGTGCAAGTGAGCCTAAAAGGGACTATCTATATTATAAGCATAAAATACAAGATTTAATGCTCAGTTAAACAAAAAAGTATAAATTACCCAATTACCTTACAAAATAACACTCTTTAAAAAAGTTTAGGAAAATTAGATAGGTAGTCCGTCTTTATCATTTATAAGATTATACTTACCTGAGATTATACAGAAACCACAGACTATTTTAAACTATGACAAAATGGACTTTATTTATAAGTTTTAAAACATTTTTATGTGAAATTCTAGAACCAAAACAATAGTAAATCATTAAGTGGGGTTAGGTTTCCGTGAGCTCAATTCTGTCATGGCATTTCGGCCACTAGGGACTGTTCCAAAATGGATCCTTGCCTTGAGCTACGGACGCCTGAAAGTCCAAAATAGAAAATACCACGACAGCGGCCATTTGCTACTTGCTAATTTTTCACATAAAATGTGATATTGAAAAATTGTTCTATAAAGCTTTCTGATTTTAACTATGAACCTAAAACTCACAAATTAAGTTAGGGAAGATAAGTACAACCAAGGCCAACACAAAAATAGAGGCCACGACCCTGAAAAAATCAGCTGTTCTCCCGGGGCTGAATTTTACATTGGGTCTTATGGGAGGTCAGAGGTTTTTTTATGATATTTTCAAAATGGCACTACAGATTTCCGCAAAATTTCACTGAAATATTCTTAGACACCATCCCGATATTCCACCAAAGGTTTGTAAGGAAGTAACATGATTAAAAGGTTAAAATCTTCAAGATTTAGCACTTCTTATTTTTAATTCAAATTACCCGCCATGTACCACATGCCAACTGTTATATTTGACATGTATTTGACTTTGTCATATGTGATTGTCACATTCGCTTCTCCTTTAAACTTAATTTTTGTGTGAGCTAATGAAGCGGCTATGAAAATTTAGGGCTTAGGTACTATACATTTAAAAAAAACTGTTCTGCCAGAATAAAGTAAAAACAATCTCAAAAATGGCTTTATTTTTAAAAAAATCAAATATCCATGACCCGTCATTCCAACTTCAATATTTTAAAGACAATCAGCTGTGTCGTAACGTGACCATCAAAAAAAAATCAGCCCCGGATGTGACGTCAACAAAGTGGAGGATCGTGGCCCGTCCATTTTGATAGCCCTGGTACAACTAAAAATCCTGGGAAATGTTGGTTTGTTTGGAGAAAACCCAGACAGCAAGCTTCATCCCATGGACGTACTTTCGGAGCGTAGAAGGTACGTCACAGGGATGTCCCTAGATTGTGCGTTGGGACCAAGGCGTATCATGTTCGTTTGAAGTACATACATATTAAGACGTGCATTTTACGTCCTTTTAAGGCCACTAAATGTGCGTACAGGCTGGTATGTACCAGGTATGTCCCAGAGATTGCCAAAAATATACTAGCCTGGGATTACTATACGGCTCACGCCACTGAACATACAAAACCAGACGTCCATTTTAAGTCCATTCTAAACATTATATAGACATCCATTGTACAAACTTCCACTGGACGTCCAATGGAAGTTCAGTTTAGATCCTTTATAATTTAGGCCACTGCTTGTTTTTTTAATTTCTCGGTTTTTCCTTTAGATGAAGCGTAAGATTGCGTTTTGCGGTACCAGTGGCGTAGATAGAAAAAAGTTTGAGGGGGGGGCCGAGACAGTTTCAGGGGGGGCCCGAGACCTCATGAGGCCGTATTTTATGCTATGATATGTTTGTATTAATGAAATATGTGGAAAATATCACAAAAATCTTACCTTCGGGGGGGGGCCCGGGCCCCCCAGCCCCCCCTTATATACGCCACTGAGCGGTACCATATTTCGTTTTGATTTGTGATAGATGGGGGACGTGACGTTCGTCCGAGAGTTACGTCCCAGATGCGTACATAGTACGTACTGTGGCTGTATAGGGACGTTTTTAAAATATACTTTTTAGGGCTCTAACTTTTCCGTACTTATAATGCACGTTTTTAAAACGTCTCAAAAAAGACATTTTAAAGAGTTCATTCATAGTCAGGAAGTTTTTAAAATATACTTTTTTAAGTCTCTTAATAGGGCCCTAACTTATCCTATATAATTCTTAATCAGTCATTCATTTAATCAATTCAAGGTACCTAATTATTAGCTAAACCTAATTAGGTATTAGTCAAACATTGAAATATGCCCAAAGATTGAGTAAAGGTGGTGGTCGGGAGAGGGAAGAGTTAAATGGTATTGAACAAAACTTAAAGCGTGTGCAAAAAGAATTTTTGAAATCGCTCTATATTTGTGAAAGTTATAGCTAGAACTATTACTAATAAGAAGGCTGGGGCGAAGAGAGGAAGAGGGAGGGGCAGCGGCGTAGCGTGGGGGTGGCGCGGGGGGTTCGTCGCCCCCCCCCCCCGCCCCGAGGATAGTGGCGCCCCATAGGTGGTCGAAGCGCCCCCAGCTTTATGAAGTCGGGCCAGCAACGGCCTGTTGAGTGGGCGCCAAAGGAAACGAACGACATGAAGACCGTTTTTTTTTTTTTTTTGGTTGCAAGATTTGTGAGAGGCGCCCTTGTGACCTGTCGGCCGCCCCCTCACACATAATGACCTTTTTTTTTTGGTCGCAAGATTTTTTTTCAGTTTTCAGAGGCGCCCTTTTTAGCGGTCGCCCCCCCCCCCCCGCCCTTTCGGGCACGCTACGCCGCTGGGGAGGGGGAAACTAGTGAAATGTGGAGACCCTGTATGTATGACATATTTTTACAATAGAGAGGTGACAAACAGTTGCGACTGCTACAGGGAGTTCAACGGGGCAGTGCCCTCCCAAAAGTAGACAACAAACAGTATTTTTTATTGATTTATTTTTAAAAAATTATGAGGTTGCTATTAAGAGCTATGTGAGGGGCTTAAAAGTACATTTTAAAAACGTATTTTTTAGGTACGCAAAAGTTTGGGCTTTAAGGGCTCAAGAAATTACATTTTAAAAACGTTCAGATGTGTGCCTTATATAGGTTAGGTTATGTTGGTGGAACACGCGCCTTTTTTTACTTGTGTAAAATCAGCTAATTTAAGATAAAAAAAAGAGTAATTAGATTAAAAATTAACTTTAGTATCCACAAAACACAATAGATAAAAAATATACAACACAACTTACCATTTTCAAGTGAAAATATTAAATTGTGAAAAGTAAGGTTAGGAGCTGGTTTTGATCAGCAAAAAAAATCAAAGAAAAATGAATCAAGAAGTAAAAACTTGCAATTTATGCAACAAAACCATTCGTGTAGGACAAGACGGTTTGTTCTGCGAAAAATGTTGCATTTGGAAGCATAGAGCAGTATGCATCCAAGTGACAGAGGAAGAATACAAGGAAAAAAGCCAGTCTCAAGACCCTGCTTGGAATTGCGAAACTTGTACACTACCATTCACAAATATGCAAAATAACGATACCATCAATGATGTTATGCTTAAACTGATGAATATGGAACATAATTATCAAGCACTTCTGCTACGCTTTGACGAGCAAATCAAGATAAACATGCAACAAAAAAAAGGTTAATGACAGTCTGGAGAAAGATTTAAAGGAAATGAAGAGAAGACTAAATAAAAAGGAACAAAATGATATAGAGAGCAACATTATAGTAGGGGGAGTGCCCTACTCTAAAGGTGAGAAAGTGGTTGAAATCGTTCAGAATAGTATAAAAAAACTAGATTTGCCTAATAACATTGACAATCAGTTTACTGCATTTAGACTAGGAAATACGGAAGTTCCCAAAATGCAAATTCCGATTAAAGTTACTTTTATAGATAATTATGTTAAAAAAATGATTTTTAAGTCTCCAAATAAAAATAAGCTTACATGCAAGGATTTGGGATTCTCAGCTGACGGCAAGATATTTATAAACCACGACCTGACTAAAGATAACATGGAACTATTTAAGGCCGCAAAGGATTACAAATGGAAAAATAACTTTACATTTTTATGGTACCAAGGAGGAAACATCTTTTTGCGTAAAACAGAAAATTCCAAAGCAGTTATTGTACGGGATTTTAATGATCTAAAAAATTAGAGTGGCCTTGACAAAAACTTAAAATTGTATATAATAACATAAGAAGTATTAGAAATAAGTTGGAGGATGTGCAATTTCTAGTAAGTAATAATAATTGTGACATATTATTGCTTTCTGAAACTTGGTTACGAAATTGGGAAACTTTTTTGTTTAACTTAAATGGATATAATTCTGTACACTCATGTAGAAATGGTATGGGTGGGGGAGCTTCCATATATATTAAAGAGAATATAAGCTTCTGTGAATTGGACAGATCAGATGACAATTGCAAAATAAATTGGGTTTGTATTGGGATCACAGGTAAAAGCAATTTAAAAATTAGTGTTATCTATAGGCCACCATCATACTCTATCTTAGAGTTTCAACAGTTTTTGGAACAGATATTAATAAAATACTCAAAAAATCATTTAATAGTTGGTGACTTTAACATCAACTTACTAAGAGAAACACATGAAGCAATAAATTATGAAAATTTCTTAACTCTTAATAATTTTAAATTCATAATTCTTTATCAGAGGAAGATGCAACATGAACTGGTGAGAACTCTAAAAGTGTTCTTGATCATGTTCTTTTTGATATAAATAATAAATTAAATTATTCAATAAAGGTAGAAAGTAATCCCTTATCTGACCATAGTCTCCTACATATAACCATACAAGAAAATATCAAAAATCTTGGTAAAAAAATTAAGTATGATATATGATATATGATAAATTTGTTTACAAAGTAGCGAATAAATTAAAAAATTGCACTGTTTGTTCTTTTCAAAAGTTACAAATACCGAAATAATTACTTAATCAAAAAAAGAAGCAGAATATACTATTAAATTTAAAGCTCGGGAAAACAATAATTGGATAAATAAAGAAGTTCTTGAGATGATGAAAGAGAGGGATTATATCTATAAACAAAAAATTAAATATCCACATAATAAACAATTTGAATCTGAATTGAACAAAATTAAAAACCAAATAAACAACAAAATAAATACACTTAAAAATAGGTATTTTAAAACAGAATGGGAGAAAACAGGTACAAATGCTAAAAAACAATGGAAATTTATTAATAATTTTTACAAAAATAAAAAAAGTGAAACAACAGTTACAAGCCCGGAAATTCTTAATAGGGAAGTCACTGATTCTTGTGAAATCGCTGACGAATTTAATAGGCACTTCTCACAGGTTGGAGAGACAATTGTTCTGGGTTTAAAAAACGAAATAAATAAAGAAAGACCAAATGGCTTACCATCTTTTGAAGAAATTTCGTCTGGAAGCTCTCTAGAAGTAGAATCCACAAGTGGAGCTGAAGGAAATTTTACTAGATCTAAAGAAAAATTCTGCACCTGGTTATGATAATATTACTGTTCAGGATTTAAAAGATGTCATAAAAAAAAAATTAATCCAATTAATAAATAAGGTACTTACAACAGAAAATTTTCCTCAAGAACTTAAAATAAGCAAAACTAGTCCTATCTTTAAATCTGTAAGTAAAAAGAATACACATAACTACAGACCTATTTCAGTACTTAGTGTTTTTCCAAAATCATAGAAAAAATTATAAAAAAGAGAATTTTAAACTTTATGGATAGACATATACAACCTGACAAATATCAATATGGTTTCCTTAAGAATAGTAGCACCTTTAGTGTAACACTTGATTTTGTGGATTATATTTCAAAAGCATTGGATGACAATATCTATGTAGTCGTAGTATATATAGACTTAAGAAAGGCTTTTGATGTGGTATCATTTGATGTGCTTCTAGAAAAATTTAAAAGTATGGGTCTTGATGGAATCATAAACAAATTAGCAGAATCATATTTAAAAGACAGAGAACAGTATGTTGTGGTAAATAATACCAAAAGCCACTTAACATCAGATACATATGGCGTCCCACAGGGTTCAGTCTTGGGACCACTGTTTTATTCTTTGTATGTCCTAAGCTTAATGTTGCTGAAACTGACAGGTACTTTTGCTTTGCTGATGATATAGCTTTTACTGGCAAAGATCTAGTGGCATTAAGCAAAATCATAATATATGTGAATTGGCTATACAGCAACAAACTTAAAATTAATATTGACAAGACTAACTATATGATCTTTTTACAAAAAAATAAACCACTTAGTAAAATCACTCTAAAAATTAACAATATGGAATTAAAGCAAGTAACCAAAAACAAGCATTTACGTCTAGTTATAGATGATAAATTAAGTTGGAATGGTCAAAGAAACTTTTACCAATGATTTCATTAACATACAGATGCAGATCATATTTATCTAAAAAAACTAAATCTATGATACACAATAAATTCTTTCTATCACACTTACGATATTTAATACCAAACTTTTTAAAAATGCACATTTTACAAAACAAAATTTTAAAAACTTTATACAATTTTGATAGATATTGATAACACATACTGAAATCCTTTATAATGAATTACATGTGTATAAATTAGAAACTTTTGTATTTATCATATTTTGATATCTATTCAAATAAACTCCAATCTGGTCTGGTGGCGTGAGCCGTATAGTAATCCCCGGCTGGTATATTTTTGGCAATCTCTGGGACTTATCTGGTACATACCAGTCTGTACGCACATTTAGTGGCATTAAAAGGACGTAAAATGCACGTCTTAATATGTATGTACCACGTGCATATGTTCTTGGATATCCGTGAGACTAGGGTGACCATATGGGTTTCGCGTAAAAGGAGGACGTCAGAGACAAAAAAGCCGGATTTCCGATTTTAAAAAAGCCTCACAAAACGGGTCATTTTAAAAAACCGTCCTTAAAAAATTTGATGGCCAAAAAAATGTCTCTTGGGACCGAAAGGTCTGAAAAATTGCAATCTAGAAAAAATCTAACTATGTAGGTACTAGAAACTTTATAAAAATAAGTAGGTACCTTTTCGGGACAAACTGCGCTAGACCGAAGGTTTTTAGAAGAAACAAATGGCCCGTATGCAACAATTAAAAAAATTAAGCTCTAAAAGCACCAAAAAGTGCCGCTGTAGAAGACACTTTCTGCAAAATCTAAAAAAAATACTGAAGAAGTGAAAAAAATTAAGCCGAAGGTGCAGGCAAACATTTCGGAAACATTTTACATTTTTCAGAATAAATCGCGCCTAAAATTTTTTAAAAGTGCACCGGGGGCGAAAAAAATTACACCACAAAAAAATTAAGTATCTTTCGCAAAAAATTTTTGGTTAAACAAGAAAAAATGATGCAGCAAGCAAAAATTTTAAAAAAAATTAAATAATTTAAAAAATAAATGGCGCCAAAAATTTGGGGAAAAATGTTACCAAAGTGCAAAAGTTTTGGTTAGTTTCCAAAGTATAAGGACGGCGCCCGCCGCGTCGCAAATTTTCAAGTAACTTGAATAGTTCGTTCCTGAGGTTCCTGATAAATTAAGTCACCCCTTCTGTGCCACAGTTGCATCGCTGATCTGACTGATAAAGGTTTTTTGAAGTGTAGACTTCTTTAGGCGCGTTTAGCCGTTTTTGTGGGTACTGAATTGGACTGAGCCGTCAGGCTCGGCTATGTAACGCTCATTCGGGTGAAGTCGGCTCGAGTCGACTAACTGTGAGAGGAACATTCAGCGAGCGATATGATGATGCAGATGAAGGCCAGTATTATTAATTTCGCCTTGTTGAAGTTTACACTTCTGCCGTGTGGTGTTAGGCACACCAATTTTTTTTCTTAGGTACCTATTTCTTAAATAAGTATAATGTTGTAGTAAAGTTTTTGTTTTGTTTATTTGTTTAGAATATACGTGTTACTTTTTATATTATTTTTATAATTTTCGAATATATAATGCTATGTTTTTTTCTTGTTAAGATGTATGATTTAAGTATGTACCTATTAGGTACTTACTTTTCAATAAATAATGTTATTTTTGTTGTAATTTTCTCTTCCTACTTCTACATTATACCTAAAAAGTAGGAAAAGGTAAATATCCCGTACTAGGCTGGAACAAGATTATGCATGAGGAAATTGCGATACATTTGCTCTCGAACGAGAGGCGAGACGAGACTCGAGGCTGCGAGACGAGACTCGAGACTTCAGATTTCATCGGCGAGACGAGACGAGACTTTATGAAAGTCTCGTCTCGTTGGTCTCGTGTGAATCACTATTCTTTTAAGCAACTGACGAGCCCAGTGTTGCACTAGTGCACTTTCGTATTCTTTTGAAACTATGCACTAGGGCAACTTTTTCACAGCACCAAAACAGTGACAGTGTGGCGCATTAAGGACTTATTGCAATAAGGCCAGGCACTAATTGTGCCGGGCACTATATTGACAGTTTTCCATTGAAAACTGACAGTTGATCTTTTAAAATTGACATACCAAAGTCGAATTTATAAATCCAGTCGTTTATTTTCCATTAATAATGGCGTCACTATTAATTCCGGCTTTTATAATACACAAAGGCGTAATTTTGAAAGAAGACAGCTGTTCTTATAATGCGACACTGTCAATATAGTGCCCGGCACAATTAGTGCCTGGCACTATATTGGCAATAGAGAATTAGATATTGAAATAAAGCAAGGCTAGAATAGTATATATATATTTATATATTGTTACAAATTTAAGTTATTTAAATTTTATAGTTAGAATTTATTTAGGTTTAGTGTAGTATTAGGTTGATTTATCTTAAGGTTGTATTCTTAGTCTAGGTTTTAGTTGCGTTATCTATGACAAACTCATGCACGGCCGCGTAACTTCTGGAAGAGACGAGAATGCTCGTGAATCGAAGAAGGATGGAAGGTTCTCGAATAGTAGGCAGACCCTATATATAGGGCCGGACGCCGCGTATGGAGTCAGTCAAAGATAACCAATGGTAGTGATCGCTAGATGTTAAAGGGAAGTTAATAGGCGGATTAAAGTAGTGAATTAGTAGCAAGTTATTAGTAAGTTTAAGTGCGTGTTTTTGTACATAATTTGTCGAAATAAATTGACGTATTGTTTTTGACGTTTGCGAGTTTTAATTTGTCGTTGTGAACCCGTAACAATATTTATCGGTTTCACAACGTTCTACGTCTTCCGATACCCAATCTTCACTCGTTTCTGTTTGCCCATAATTCATCATCTAGGTCTCTTATTCTTATTTCACTGTCTATTCCTTCTCTCCAGCTTCTCCTTGGCCGTCCTCGTTTTCTTCGGCCAGTTGGTTTCCATTGTAGTATTTGTTTAGGTGTCTGTCATCATTCATTATTTGTACATGTTCGTACCACACTAGTTGTTTTGTTCTTATATCATCCACAAAAGTACGTTCACCCGCTGTCATAATTTCTCTTATTCTTTGATTTGTAACTCTTTCTCTTTTTGATTTCCCTGCTGCTCTTCTCCAATAGTCCATCTCCGTAGCGGAAAGCATTTTTTCTGTTCTATCCTTGATTGGCCATACTTCAGATCCGTATGTAATAATACTTTTTACAATGGTGTTATATAAAAGTTTTTTGTTATGTTTAGATATACTTTGGTCCCAAATTATTCCATTTAGTAAAGTTATTGCTTTTCTTCCTTGTACGTTTCGATCTTTTATAGCATTGTCTAGTGTTCCGTCAGCTTTAATTTTTAGACCTAAGTATTTATACTCATCACAGGACTGAATTCGCTGCCCAGTATTTAAGATTAGATCCTGTTTCGTTCCACCAATCCACATATACTCTGTCTTATTGATATTAACCTCTAGTCCCCACTTATTGTACTCTTCTATTAGTTTTCGTGTCATATATTCGAGGTCGTCATAATCCTGAGCCACTACTATCTGATCATCGGCGAAACATAAAGTATACAAGGTGGTTTCGTCCAACGGAATTCCCATGTTTGGGCATTTTCTCTTCGATACTTTAAGGACTTGTTCCAAGTATATCTTGAAGAGCGTAGGCGAGATACAGCAACCTTGTTTAAGACCTTTATTTACTTGAAAGCCTTTGGTTAGTTTTGCTTTTATTTTAACTTTTGCCTTACTATTGCGGTATAACTCTTTGATGGCCTTAATTAGTTGTACGCTTATGTTTGTGTTTTCCAACGCTTTCCAAAGTAGATTTAGTGGTATACTATCATATGCCTTCTGCAAATCGACCTAAAGCAGATGCAGTTCTTGTCCGTATGCCATTTTCTTTTCAATAACTTGGGTTATACAAAAGAGATGATCTGAAGTCGATCTACCCGCCCTGAAACCAGCTTGTTCTTCTGCCTCCATGTCTTTATATTCGCTCTCCACTTTATTTCTTATTATTTTACCGTATATTCTGCTTAGCGTACTAGTCACAGATATACCTCTATAATTGTCGCATATATCTTTCCTTCCTTTTTTGTGTATTGTGGATATATATGACGTTTTCCACTCAGTTGGTACTACAGTTCCATTTAAATATTTTTGGAAAATATTCCGTAATCTCCAAAACAGTTTTTCAGTGCCATATTTAATAAGTTCGGCTGGGATATTTCCGGGTCCGGCAGATTTACCGCTTTTTAAGGTTGTGCACACGTTTTTGATCTCAGAGATTGTGAGGGGTACTGGAGATCCCATCGTTCTAATTATATTGTCTCTTGCGTCTTCCTTGAATCTTCAGTTAAAAGTTTTTTAAAATGCTCATCCCATTCTTTGTCTAGTATTGGTGAAATGATATCTCTGTATGTTTCTTTTTTAATCGATCTTATAGTTTTCCAGCTTTCGGCACTTCTCCTACCTCCTAAGTAAGAATCTAATTTCTGGCACTTTTGCGTCCACGAATGATTTTTCTTATCACTGATCATTCTTGTCACCTTTGATTGGGCGACTTTGTATTCTTGTCTGCTTCTATCTGTCTTTTGGGATAAGTAGGTGTGATATAATTTCTCGTTCAATCTGAGCATCCCACCAGTATGGTTTTCTTCTTTTAGAAGTTTCTTCCACTAATCCTAGTGCTTCTTTTGCAGCTTGGTGGATCATTCACCTGAACTTGTATTAAGTTTTTCATTCAGTCTCTATTTGTATAAGTTTTTTACGCTGTCATGTTCTAGGCTTAGTAGTGCCAGGCACAATTTTGACACCTTCACATTGTAATATCAGCTGTGATCTTTCAAGACACGGGCTTTGTTTACTATATGAACCGGAATAAATAGTGCCTTCTTTATTAATTGAAAATAAACGACAAAAGTTTTAAATTCGACTTTGGTATGTCAATTTTGAAGGATTAACGGTCAGTTTTCAATGTGAATGTGTCAAAATAGTGCCTGGTACAATTATAGCCTGGCTGTATTTCAATAATTCTCTAATAATAAGTCCCTATTAACTGTTTTTAAAAGAATTCGCTCTTAATTTAACAACAGAAATCGTATGTGATCTCAAATTAGGATTTTTTAAAATTTAAATACAGTACTTTTGGTCAGTTTTTTTGCCAATCTGTCACCCTTAATTTTATTGTGCGCGGTCGCAGCAGCGCTCTGCCATGCTGTTATCTAAAAAATAAAAAACAATCAACAGAAAACAAACTTTCTAATCTAAGAAATCACAGAATCACACCATAATTTGGTTGGTTTGATACGCGATTTACGCGATACAGTTGGTTTTAAGTAGATGGCTCTCTAACGGTTGAGACGCGATTTACGCGATACAGTAGGTTTTGGGTAGATGGCTCTGTAACGGTTGAAACCAAGCAGGAGCGATTTCCGGAAAATGTGAATCAAAATCATTGAGCCCTAGAGTATAGAAGTCAATGATCCAAATCGATTTATTTTTTAATTTATACATTACATCATCAACACACTCTTCTATACAGGATGGTTGTATATTAATTGAATCGGCTCATCTTCTTAACATCTTAGAGACAAAGCAGGAGCGATTTCCAGATAAATCAGATTCTAAATAGAACCTTTTTTGTCAATTATACCTTTAGAGGCGGATCTAGGAATGTCATTTGGGAGGGGGGATGAGAAATACCTTTGACTAGATTTCGACTTTTCGCGTTTTGCATAAAACTCACCGGCACCGCCGACTCGATTCGCCACCTAAAATCTTGCGATAGCTTTTTTTACTACCAACTCCTTTCCGATGAGCTTCAGATTATTTTACATTGGACAAGTGTGTAGAATTCCGGTGTCATCCGATTATTTTTATTTATCACATAAAAAATAAAAGTAGCGGATCCAAAATGACGGACTTTCTCATTTTTGAACCGATATATATTAAATTTGGACCTTTTGAGGTGTTTGAAGTCGCTAATTATGATTTTTAAATCAAGGTGGCTAATTCAAAATGGCCGACTTTTTCTATTATAACCCGACTTGTATTAAATTTGGTTCGGTTCGGTTCGGTTCCCAAGATGATTGAGATCACTATAATAGGGTATTTGACAAATTTTAGAAAAGTGTTTAGAATGATACATAGATCCCTAATTTGCTACGCAAAATTATTAAAATAGTATATTTTATCATGACTACATTTAAAATCAAGTTTTCTAATTTCCGATTTGAATTTGCCGCTAAAACGCTCATTTTTAGCATGGCGTTGCAATGACGTCACAGCGCAGTAAATTCGCCGACACGGCATTCAAGTGTTTATTTGTTTTTGGTCTGTGTTTTTACTGATTTTCATGTAAAAAAATGTCCTATAAGTGGTATGTAGTACCTCAGTGTTCGAATACTAGCATAAAAACACCTGAAAAACTATATATTTATATGCCTACAGCGCAGCAGTAAAAGAACGGAAAAAGTGGCTAGAACTTGCTCGAAGAGACCCAAGGGCCTTATCTAATACATCTTCACTTTACATTTTATTTTTTTCTATTAATAATGTTTCTATTAATTTTTCTCATGTTGTCTATAATATATATAACTATTTCGTAAAGGAAATTTGTGAGGTTATGTTTATTACAAGGGGTGAACAACTATAATAGGAAGAAAGGTGTACAAATTTTTAGGCGGTGCTAGGCAGTTATTAGGCAGGACTAGGGAGTACCTCTAAATGCAGGATTAGGCAGCGCATATGCAAGACTAGGCAGTGCATAGGCAGGACTAGGCAGTACCTACGCAGGACTATCCAGTGTAACCTATGCAGTACTTCAAGTATTGCTGGTCGTTGTATACTTTTTGCCTACCTGTCCCCCCCACGGTTTATTACATGATTTTTATTTATTTTATTTTTTTTCTGTGAACTAATTTATTATTACAAGTAATAATGTGGCATATAAAACAAAAAAGCAAAACATATAACCTAACCTCAAAATCTAAATGAGTAAAAGTAGGCGAAGAATATCGTAAAAAAACTTTCAGTTTTATACGAAACAACTCATCGAATACCGCAGAACAAAAACCACTGTTGTTGGCAAAGAAGCCTGCCACTATAAAGGAATTCAGCATTGGCAAGTTGGAGCTATCGGCTTTGGAGAATCCGTTTTCCATTGAAAATGTTTTTTATAAGAAAAACACAAAATAAAATCTAATTTAAGACGATAATTTGCACTTTAAACCAAAACAAACATTACCATCAATAAGAAAATAACACAGAAAATAGGTTCGTTTGAGGGGTTTACTGTTTTGTGACGTCACTCGCAGCTGATTGGTAGATCGCCTGTTTTGAATCACGTGACTAATTGTTTTAATTCAATGATTTTATTTAATTAAAAGAACTATGAATTGAAACTATGAAGAGATTGAGAAAAAATTAAACATAAAAGTTTCATTCCCAAGACCTAAAGAGATATCTAAAAATAAATATATATTTATTTTTTACTACTGTCAAACACCCTATTATGATTTTTGAATTTAACTTGAAAAAAAAAAACAAATAGGAGGATTCAAAATGGCGGACTGTTTCATTGTATGAACCGTAATGAATTAAATTTAAAACTTTGGAAAGTGAAAGTCGCTAAATTAAAATTTTTTAAATAAATTTGAAAAAAATTAAAATGATGGACATTTACATTTATGAACCGCTAGATATATATAATATTTTGAACTTTGGGGTATCTCTAATGATTTTATGATTAATACGTATCGGTTCATAAATGGAAAAGTTCGCCATTTTAAAGCCATAATTTTGATTTTTCTTAACTTTGATTTAAAAATCACCTCCATTTTGATTTTTTTCAAGTTTTTTTCAAAGATCATATTCAGCAACTTTAAGTACTACAAAGTTCCAAATTTAACATATCAGTTCACAAATAAAAATGTCCGCCATTTTGATATTTTAAGTTTAGTTTAAAAAACATAACCACCCCAAAGTTCTAATTATAAATATCAAAGTCCTCTATTTTGGATCAGCCTATTTGATTTTTTGAGTCAAACATTGGTAGGTATATAAATCAAAAAGTCTGTCATTTAGCATGTTGGTATGACAAAAATATTGAATTGCATTTTCACTGAAACTCTGGGGTCAATTCTTTACATTTCAAAAAATCTGACGAAATTTGGAAAAATGTGACATAATCTGGCGGTTAAGATTTCTCGTTTAAAAGGCAATTTTTAAACTTAAAAACTTACCTACAAGGCAATTTCCCACTTTTTGTTGGATGCAGCATCACGATATAATTATTTTTTTTTAGCAAAAATACGTTAATCGTTAGAAATTTTTAATTTAAAAATTGGAAATAAATTCACACCGTCACTAGAAATTGACATTTCAAATATCGCCAAATTTTTTCAGATTTGTAATTTCTATTCGTTTTCTTTATGAGGTCAGCTAAGTTTACTTTCCTTCTTTGTTTTTCACGGCAAAATTAACAAAGAGGCACTAAGTTCATGTCGTGGAAGGTGCGTGAAAGGCTCGCTACAGAATTTGCTCCACGCGGTTGCCACCGTTATATTTTTATCGGGTTTTTATGGAAAAGTCTAATAATGTCAAATATTGTCCCTAGAATTAGCCAGATATTCTGACTGAAATGGGACTTGGTCAGATTTTGTAAGTGGTGATTATTTTTGTACTTTTGCTATCAAACGACCAATTTTCGTCTAAAAGACGTTATTGCTGGGTTTAAACATATAAAAATAAAAATAAAAGTTATGCTTTAAAATCGAGTGCCATATTTAATAAGTTCGGCTGGGATATTTCCGGGTCCGGCAGATTTACCGCTTTTTAAGGTTGTGCACACGTTTTTGATCTCAGAGATTGTGAGGGGTACTGGAGATCCCATCGTTCTAATTATATTGTCTCTTGCGTCTTCCTTGAATCTTCAGTTAAAAGTTTTTTAAAATGCTCATCCCATTCTTTGTCTAGTATTGGTGAAATGATATCTCTGTATGTTTCTTTTTTAATCGATCTTATAGTTTTCCAGCTTTCGGTACTTCTCCTACCTCCTAAGTAAGAATCTAATTTCTGGCACTTTTGCGTCCACGAATGATTTTTCTTATCACTGATCATTCTTGTCACCTTTGATTGGGCGACTTTGTATTCTTGTCTGCTTCTATCTGTCTTTTGGGATAAGTAGGTGTGATATAATTTCTCGTTCAATCTGAGCATCCCACCAGTATGGTTTTCTTCTTTTAGAAGTTTCTTCCACTAATCCTAGTGCTTCTTTTGCAGCTTGGTGGATCATTCACCTGAACTTGTATTAAGTTTTTCATTCAGTCTCTATTTGTATAAGTTTTTTACGCTGTCATGTTCTAGGCTTAGTAGTGCCAGGCACAATTTTGACACCTTCACATTGTAATATCAGCTGTGATCTTTCAAGACACGGGCTTTGTTTACTATATGAACCGGAATAAATAGTGCCTTCTTTATTAATTGAAAATAAACGACAAAAGTTTTAAATTCGACTTTGGTATGTCAATTTTGAAGGATTAACGGTCAGTTTTCAATGTGAATGTGTCAAAATAGTGCCTGGTACAATTATAGCCTGGCTGTATTTCAATAATTCTCTAATAATAAGTCCCTATTAACTGTTTTTAAAAGAATTCGCTCTTAATTTAACAACAGAAATCGTATGTGATCTCAAATTAGGATTTTTTAAAATTTAAATACAGTACTTTTGGTCAGTTTTTTTGCCAATCTGTCACCCTTAATTTTATTGTGCGCGGTCGCAGCAGCGCTCTGCCATGCTGTTATCTAAAAAATAAAAAACAATCAACAGAAAACAAACTTTCTAATCTAAGAAATCACAGAATCACACCATAATTTGGTTGGTTTGATACGCGATTTACGCGATACAGTTGGTTTTAAGTAGATGGCTCTCTAACGGTTGAGACGCGATTTACGCGATACAGTAGGTTTTGGGTAGATGGCTCTGTAACGGTTGAAACCAAGCAGGAGCGATTTCCGGAAAATGTGAATCAAAATCATTGAGCCCTAGAGTATAGAAGTCAATGATCCAAATCGATTTATTTTTTAATTTATACATTACATCATCAACACACTCTTCTATACAGGATGGTTGTATATTAATTGAATCGGCTCATCTTCTTAACATCTTAGAGACAAAGCAGGAGCGATTTCCAGATAAATCAGATTCTAAATAGAACCTTTTTTGTCAATTATACCTTTAGAGGCGGATCTAGGAATGTCATTTGGGAGGGGGGATGAGAAATACCTTTGACTAGATTTCGACTTTTCGCGTTTTGCATAAAACTCACCGGCACCGCCGACTCGATTCGCCACCTAAAATCTTGCGATAGCTTTTTTTACTACCAACTCCTTTCCGATGAGCTTCAGATTATTTTACATTGGACAAGTGTGTAGAATTCCGGTGTCATCCGATTATTTTTATTTATCACATAAAAAATAAAAGTAGCGGATCCAAAATGACGGACTTTCTCATTTTTGAACCGATATATATTAAATTTGGACCTTTTGAGGTGTTTGAAGTCGCTAATTATGATTTTTAAATCAAGGTGGCTAATTCAAAATGGCCGACTTTTTCTATTATAACCCGACTTGTATTAAATTTGGTTCGGTTCGGTTCGGTTCCCAAGATGATTGAGATCACTATAATAGGGTATTTGACAAATTTTAGAAAAGTGTTTAGAATGATACATAGATCCCTAATTTGCTACGCAAAATTATTAAAATAGTATATTTTATCATGACTACATTTAAAATCAAGTTTTCTAATTTCCGATTTGAATTTGCCGCTAAAACGCTCATTTTTAGCATGGCGTTGCAATGACGTCACAGCGCAGTAAATTCGCCGACACGGCATTCAAGTGTTTATTTGTTTTTGGTCTGTGTTTTTACTGATTTTCATGTAAAAAAATGTCCTATAAGTGGTATGTAGTACCTCAGTGTTCGAATACTAGCATAAAAACACCTGAAAAACTATATATTTATATGCCTACAGCGCAGCAGTAAAAGAACGGAAAAAAGTGGCTAGAACTTGCTCGAAGAGACCCAAGGGCCTTATCTAATACATCTTCACTTTACATTTTATTTTTTTCTATTAATAATGTTTCTATTAATTTTTCTCATGTTGTCTATAATATATATAACTATTTCGTAAAGGAAATTTGTGAGGTTATGTTTATTACAAGGGGTGAACAACTATAATAGGAAGAAAGGTGTACAAATTTTTAGGCGGTGCTAGGCAGTTATTAGGCAGGACTAGGGAGTACCTCTAAATGCAGGATTAGGCAGCGCATATGCAAGACTAGGCAGTGCATAGGCAGGACTAGGCAGTACCTACGCAGGACTATCCAGTGTAACCTATGCAGTACTTCAAGTATTGCTGGTCGTTGTATACTTTTTGCCTACCTGTCCCCCCCACGGTTTATTACATGATTTTTATTTATTTTATTTTTTTTCTGTGAACTAATTTATTATTACAAGTAATAATGTGGCATATAAAACAAAAAAGCAAAACATATAACCTAACCTCAAAATCTAAATGAGTAAAAGTAGGCGAAGAATATCGTAAAAAAACTTTCAGTTTTATACGAAACAACTCATCGAATACCGCAGAACAAAAACCACTGTTGTTGGCAAAGAAGCCTGCCACTATAAAGGAATTCAGCATTGGCAAGTTGGAGCTATCGGCTTTGGAGAATCCGTTTTCCATTGAAAATGTTTTTTATAAGAAAAACACAAAATAAAATCTAATTTAAGACGATAATTTGCACTTTAAACCAAAACAAACATTACCATCAATAAGAAAATAACACAGAAAATAGGTTCGTTTGAGGGGTTTACTGTTTTGTGACGTCACTCGCAGCTGATTGGTAGATCGCCTGTTTTGAATCACGTGACTAATTGTTTTAATTCAATGATTTTATTTAATTAAAAGAACTATGAATTGAAACTATGAAGAGATTGAGAAAAAATTAAACATAAAAGTTTCATTCCCAAGACCTAAAGAGATATCTAAAAATAAATATATATTTATTTTTTACTACTGTCAAACACCCTATTATGATTTTTGAATTTAACTTGAAAAAAAAAACAAATAGGAGGATTCAAAATGGCGGACTGTTTCATTGTATGAACCGTAATGAATTAAATTTAAAACTTTGGAAAGTGAAAGTCGCTAAATTAAAATTTTTTAAATAAATTTGAAAAAAATTAAAATGATGGACATTTACATTTATGAACCGCTAGATATATATAAAATTTTGAACTTTGGGGTATCTCTAATGATTTTATGATTAATACGTATCGGTTCATAAATGGAAAAGTTCGCCATTTTAAAGCCATAATTTTGATTTTTCTTAACTTTGATTTAAAAATCACCTCCATTTTGATTTTTTTCAAGTTTTTTTCAAAGATCATATTCAGCAACTTTAAGTACTACAAAGTTCCAAATTTAACATATCAGTTCACAAATAAAAATGTCCGCCATTTTGATATTTTAAGTTTAGTTTAAAAAACATAACCACCCCAAAGTTCTAATTATAAATATCAAAGTCCTCTATTTTGGATCAGCCTATTTGATTTTTTGAGTCAAACATTGGTAGGTATATAAATCAAAAAGTCTGTCATTTAGCATGTTGGTATGACAAAAATATTGAATTGCATTTTCACTGAAACTCTGGGGTCAATTCTTTACATTTCAAAAAATCTGACGAAATTTGGAAAAATGTGACATAATCTGGCGGTTAAGATTTCTCGTTTAAAAGGCAATTTTTAAACTTAAAAACTTACCTACAAGGCAATTTCCCACTTTTTGTTGGATGCAGCATCACGATATAATTATTTTTTTTTTAGCAAAAATACGTTAATCGTTAGAAATTTTTAATTTAAAAATTGGAAATAAATTCACACCGTCACTAGAAATTGACATTTCAAATATCGCCAAATTTTTTCAGATTTGTAATTTCTATTCGTTTTCTTTATGAGGTCAGCTAAGTTTACTTTCCTTCTTTGTTTTTCACGGCAAAATTAACAAAGAGGCACTAAGTTCATGTCGTGGAAGGTGCGTGAAAGGCTCGCTACAGAATTTGCTCCACGCGGTTGCCACCGTTATATTTTTATCGGGTTTTTATGGAAAAGTCTAATAATGTCAAATATTGTCCCTAGAATTAGCCAGATATTCTGACTGAAATGGGACTTGGTCAGATTTTGTAAGTGGTGATTATTTTTGTACTTTTGCTATCAAACGACCAATTTTCGTCTAAAAGACGTTATTGCTGGGTTTAAACATATAAAAATAAAAATAAAAGTTATTTAATTTTTATCTGGAACTGGATGTGCGCATGTGCGACATCGCGTCACGTGACATTTGTTGTTGTTTTGATAGAGTATTTTTTTGTTTTTTCGTACCATTTTAAGAAATACACCTTTTAAAAGCGAATCCCCATCCATCGTCATAAATAAATCATCCAAGATCATCAAATAAAAATGGCCTAACAGTCCAATGAAAAAAACGGAAGTATTAAGGCCGGACATTATCAAAAACGTCATTTATCAAAACAAGACAACAGCAAAATTGAAGTTTAGTATATCGTCTTTTATCAAAACCGGACAAAATCAAAAAGGACGAAATCATAAAAAGGGGTCTCCTATCTTTTCATGTATACTGGTTCCGTCTATCTTCTTCTCATACAAATCGGTCTCATGAAAGTTTGGCGGCAAATTGGTGTTAACCGAATCGAACCGACCCTGTTGGTCAATTAATTGCAAATGAATCCTAACCTAGGGTCCAACACCTGGCCTTTTTTAAAGATGGCCCTTGCTTAATGAAAACGCCTTATGTGCTATAGCAATCCCTATGTAGAGACGGTGTTTTTATTAGGCATGGTAGTAAAAAGAATTGCAGTGAAGGACGCTTTAATTGCATAGTTATATCAGAACCGCTCTTCCACTGGCGTATATATGGGGGGAGCCCGCCCCCCCCCCCCCCCCCCCCCGAAGCTAAGATTTTTTTAGATATTCTCGACATATTTCATGAATAAAAACATAAAATAGCATAAAATACGCCCTCATGGGGTCTCGGGCCCCCCCCAAAACTGCCTCGGGCCCACCCCGAAACGTTTTTCTATATACGCCACTGCGCTCTTCTTTAGGTGAACGTCGAAAGCTAGGCCCGAGCCCTTTTTATGTTTTTGTCCTTTTTAATTTTGTCCGGTTTTGATAATTTAAAAGACTATACAGAACTTCGATTTTGCTCTTGCCTTGTTTTGCAGAATGAAGTTTTTAATAATGTCCGGTTATTAATAATTCCGTTTTTAACATAGAACTGTTATAACTTTGTTTATTTATGATCTTTAGACGATTTTTTATTTGTTTTTTATGATAAACTACGAGGGCTATAAAAAGCCAGTGATTTAATACAAAAATACTTTCACACTCTTTTTTGCAAAAAAAGTATTAAAAAATAATTTTAATTTTTTTTTGGCTGAATAAACAGCAAAATGTTTTTATTCTAATTTTTATTTTTGTCTGTATAAACCCAGTAGAAAATCATTAAAAAACAAGGAAATTAAGTATTATTTCATGATACAAAAAATAATTTTAAATATCTTATTAGGTTCTACTATCCGGTCCGGAAATGTCTTGAGAATTGACAATTGAGAACCTCCCCTGGACATGCTTAAAGAACATTATTGGAATGTCGTAGGGGACCAGCGGCGTAGCGTGCCAGAAGGGGCGGGGGGGGGGGGGACAGCTAAAAAGGACGCCCCTCACAAAAAAAAAAGTCATAATGTCGTTCGTTTTCTTTGCCGCCCTCTCAATTTGCCGTTGGCAGCCCTGGGGTACTTAATACAGCATAGGGCGCTTCGGCCACCCATGGGGCGTCAGTACCCTCGGGGCGGGGGAAGAAATGCGAATAATCCATATCTCAACTACTTATCACTACTAAATGTTTGATTATTTTTTATTCCTAAAAATTTCGGGGGGAGATTGATCCCCCTTAGGTACGACCTTGCACGTCACGTTGTAACAGTTTTTCGTAATCAAATTTTACCAGTGGCGTATATAAGGGGGGGGGGCGGGCCCCCCGAAGCTAAGATTTTTTTAGATATTTTCATATATTTTATGAATACAATAATGAAATAGCATAAAATACGGCCTCATGAAGTCTCGCCCCCCCCCCTGAAACTGTCTCTGCCCCCCCCCCCCCCCGAACAAGGGCGGATCCAGAGGTGCTTCTCGGGGGGGACACTTTAGGTGACATTCTCTGTTGGTAAAAAACGGAATATATTTTTTTAAGCAGCATTTTATTGAATTAGTCAGTGGTTGTAATTTCGATGATAATAACAATAGACACTTTCATGCGCCGCGCCGCAGGTAAAAATTTTGAACTTTTATTAGCAAAAACATTACTTTTTACTCATTTTTTGTATATTCAAAAAATTCTCGGGGGGGGGGGAAGTGCCCCTAGTGCCCCCCCTGGATCCGCCACTGCCCCCGAAACTTTTTTCTATATACGCCACTGAATTTTACCAACATAATTAAAAATTAATAAACAAACTCTGCTACTTTCTCTTGGGAACAATCAATTGGCAACAGCGGTAGCATTTGGCCTTCGAATCTGTAACTAACAGTTGACAAATGTGCCGGGCCCAGATGCTTTAAAATCGAGGCTAAAGGAAGCCCTACACGAGTACAGACGTATCATTTCTAAGTTGAAGAACCTACAGACTGGGTGAATAATATTGTCATTGTCGAAAAGCGGTCTAGGACAACTGGGCGTCGAGCCAACTCGGCGGCGCCAACTGGGCGTCGGGCCAACTCAGCGCTGGACTAAAAAAACTTTTTTCGATAAAATGTGCAGATGAAGAACAAAATAGATATATTATTTATACAAAAATATCTTTAAAAAATCCTTTACGCAATTTTCTTGAAATTTGGTTTTGTTAAGTAAAGTTAAATCCATTAAGTCGAGTGCTGAAATTTGGTAGGTGTAGTGTTTGGTAACCTGGTAACCTAGCAAACATGGATTACAAAAAAAGTACTTTTTAAGTACTGGCTTTCGCTGCACGCCATAACGGCAAAGTACTAAGTAGGAAGTACTTAATTTGTATTGATTTGGAACAACGGCCGGCATTCTTAAGCTTGACATTCTTCAGTGTACCTGTAAAATGTTGACTAGTGTTTGCCATCTAGCGGCCAGGCCAGCAAACACGTTTTTTTGTAAATACTTTATTTTCACAGTAAAATATTTAGTTTTTTTGTACTAAAATAAAGTGCTTTAAAAGCAACCATTTAAAAATGCTTTTGAAATGTTTTTTCACTGTTATATTAATTTTGCAGCCAAACTTTTAAGCTTTTATTAAAAAATTAAATGTACCTTCTTCAAAATATTATTAAAATATTTTTTGTAAGTATTTTATTTTCACCGTAAAATATTTAGTTTTTTGTACTAAAATAAAGTGCTCTAAAAGCAACTGCTAAAATATACTTTGAAAATGCTTTTTTGCCATTAACCGTGGCTGCACTTGGTATTTTTCATAAATAAACTATTACTTTTCGTTGTACTAAAAATAAAGTACATGTTGCATTTTTTGCACTTTTAAATAATATGCAAATTACACAATACAAAAATAATAAAAATAATGCACATCGTTGCCGATGCCAGCAGTATAAGTCAAGTACCAGCAGGTCAATGTTTGCTGGGAACACTTTAATTTAAGTTTTTTATTACAACAATGGCGGATCCAAAATGGCGGATTTCTTTATTTTTAAACCGATTTGTCTCAAACTTAAAAGTTTGCAGTGCCTGAGATCACTTAAAACAGTTTTATCCTCAAATTTAAAAAATTCAAAATGCCGAATCCAAAATGATGGGTTTTCTTGATTTGTCTCAAACTTGAAATATTACATTGCTTGAGGTCATTTAACAAAATTTTTTACTTATACTTACTTATGAACCGATATGTATCAAATATGGAAATTGGTGTTTTAAGTCGCTGATTATGATTTTGACTTAAACTTATAAATAATTCAAAATGGCGAATTTCGATAATTGATACACATCGATTCATAAATTCATTCATAAAAGTTCACCATTTTGGATCGGCCATTTTGATTTTTTTAAGTTTGAGTAAAAAATTTTGTTAAATGACCTCAAGCAATGTAATATTTGAGGTTTGAGACAAATCGGTTAGTAAATAAGAAAATCCGCCATTTTGAATTTTTTATAAGTTTAGGTCAAAAATTATAATCAGCTTTTTGAAACACCGCCAATTTCTATATTTGATACACATCGGTTCATAAATAAGAAAGTCCGCCATTTCGGATCCGCCATTTTGATAAAATCGCTGATATTAAAAAATCACAGTAACAAATATTAGTGTGATTGGAAAATCACGATATCGCTCATCTCTAGAACTTAGACATAAGCTGCCACCAGTGCAAAATAAGCATGAAAATCAAAAGTTAAGTTGCTCAAAGTGCACAAAAAATTGACTTAAATCGTAGATCCGTAAATAATCGCGAAAATGAAAATATTGTGCGATAATAACTTACCGAATAATGATTCTTATACAACACCATCGATACGCGTTGTTAGCCAACTCTTAAGATTTTAGGATGAATTAGTTAATTTTAAGTTTGTTTTTATATTATATTATTATATTATTAACAAAGGAGGTGTACATAAAGTATATAGTGTATGTAATCTGATGTAATCCAAAGCAAAGATCTCTATATATCAATAACATATAATTCAATTCGCTCATTCTGCGTACAAGGCCACGTCGCGGGGTGGCGTTAATTCCTTCGGTCAATTTTTTATTCGCTTAGTTTAGACGGTTGCCGCTGGGTGACGCTAGCAGAGACGGAACAGATAGGAATTACCAAGGCGGCTAAAATTTTTACAGGCATGATTAATTTTCTTATAAATAAAACTTTTTATGAATTTTTTTTTAAACTTTCGTTAAAACGCCTTTTAGCAAAAAAAATATAGCATTTATTAATAGCATAAAATTTTCTTTTCAATGATGTAAAACTAAAGGGTTTAATTTACAATAAATGGTACAGTGGCATGTATAAATGAAGATTATTTACAAAAATCGTAAAAAATAATTATAAGTTTCGATGTAACTAATTATCTTTATCTATATGAAACATTAGGGACCTATTGCAATAGTGCCAGGCACAAATTGTGCCGGGCACTATATTGACACTTT
Organism: Aspidapion aeneum; assembly: GCA_963576565.1. NCBI lineage: Eukaryota > Metazoa > Arthropoda > Insecta > Coleoptera > Brentidae > Aspidapion > Aspidapion aeneum. The sequence continues at coordinate 49,073,863 of OY755047.1, forward strand.
CGCATTATAAGAACAGCTGTCTTCTTTCAAAATTAGGTCATTGTGTATTATAAGAGCCGGAATTATTAGTGACGCCACTATTAATGGAAAATAAACGACTGGATTTCTAAATTCGACTTTGGTATGTCAATTTTGAAAGATCAACTGTCTGTTTTTAATGCGAAACTGTCAATATAGTGCCCGGCACAATTTGTGCCTGGCTTTATTGCAATAGGTACACTGGTGCAGCGGCGGCTCGTGCCGCAGGCGAGGTGAAGCGCCACATTATAAACACCGGTACAAACGTTATTCTCTTTAAAACTCTTTGCGTCCTAGAACTATTGGAGCATGGTACGACAGTTGAAAGAGAAAAACGACAATATAAATAAAACTTTTTGCCCATAAATATGTTTCTGATCTCTTTCAACTGAGGACGAGGACGCAATAAATTTTCTTCAGAGATAATACCTGTATAATAATATGTTTGTAATGTACCGCTTCACCTCGCCTGCGGCACGAGCCGCAGCTGCACTGGTGGTCGCAGTGGAAGGGCTGCAAGACCCACTCACATATGAATCATCAATTATCTTTACATAATTAATCTGTGCATTATTTAAAAAAAAAATTATTTTCGAAAAGAGTACAAGAGTACTCAATTTTTAAGAAAATTAGTAGCAATTTTACGTCTTGAGAAAAACGGGTTTAGTTTTATACTTTTTTATTTTCTTATAATTTTAAAATAAAAGTGAAGGTTTTAATTTTTTGCTTTTTATTTCAAAATTATATATAACCTGATTTTCTCGAAACATAGAATTTCTACATGCGACAATCTTCTTAGCGACGGCAGAATATTTTTTTTGAAAATGAAGTTCTCTAGGCAAAAATAATTTCTGCCACTATTTAGAAAATAAAATTTTCTTCTTAGGAACGGCAGTATGTATTATAAATAATACTGATTTTTGGCGATTTTTACAAATTGTCTCCAGTTATGTTCGTCGTTATACCTAAAGGGGCGGAAGACCACCCAGGAAAAAGTGGCCAAAGAATAAAACTTATAAAAGATAACGCTTTCTTTCCAAAAATGTAACTTTCACAAAAATCGGTTGTTCTTTAGAAGACCACGCGGAAGATCATCGACCTATTTTTATGAAAGAAAATGTAATTTTCTATAAGCTTTATTCGTTATGAGTTTCTTACTTTGTGTCCCCCTCTCCACCCTAGATGTAGGCTGTAGTTGACAATGTGGCAAACAAGTAAAACATTAAACTACATTACAATAGCAACAAAAATATATCTATCTGTCAGGAAATCCCATATAGGGGGAAGGTATAACCTATGACGACCTTCGGTCTAATCATTTAAAAGAAAATTTTATTGTCTATCACGTAGTATAATTAAAATTTATACACCGTTAGAAATAATTATAAATGATACATTGCTAAAAAAGAAATTTGGTCTTCCTAATAAAGTGTAATATCAGTGTTTTCTTGCAGCACTTAGTTTTTATGACAATTGCAAAATTTCAAAATTAAAAAGATTGATTGAAATAACTTTTTTGTTGAAAATTCAATGAAAATGTAAAAAATCAATAGATTTTTCGAGGATTTCTGTAAATCGCCCACATTGATGGATGCCACTGGCTCATTGAGAGTGAAATTGTCTCTATTTGATTATCAATTGTTGGAACACAAAGTTAATTTTCCTAATAAATTATTAAATACATTTCAAAAAATTGTAAAAAACAAAAAATATTTGTAGTGATTTTTAAAAAAGTTCTTAGTTTACGGACGCGAATGAAGTATTACCCACAATCTGCACTGAGAGATATATGATTTAAATCAATATTTTGTTGTAAATTATATACTATAGTTTTTTTGCGCAAAAGGCTTACCCCTAGATGTACCGTAAGAAGGCTTAGCTAATCCATCATTGTTGTTTTATGTGAGCAACAAGGACTTAATCGCGATTAAGTGACTAATCCAAGAAATGTGCTTACGGTGCATCTAGGGTTTAGTGTCCAACAAAATTAGTTAAATTTAAAAATGTTAGTTGGTTTGTTTTGAATAAAATGTGCAAACAATCGTTTTGAAGATGTTGAAGGGTTCGTATCTTTGTAACAGTATAGTACCTAGGTAGCTTCAATATATCTTGTTTGTTGAGTCTCTAAGGGCCGGTTTCTCAATAGAGGGTTAGCCCTGACCCGTGGGTTAAAAAAAGAGTTGGCTGACATATTTACCACATGCCAAAAAAATACAGCTATTAAAGATAATCCACGGGTCAGGGGTAATCCTCTACTGAGAAACCGGCCCCTAATGTTCTCTGCATATCTCGTCAAAAATAAGTTTTTTCTTTTCTTGGTTTTACATTTTAAAAATCTATATTTTAAAAAAATTTTTATTGTTATTATTATATCATTCAAATCAAACCTCTTGTCGTTGGTGGCCTTGTTTCGCAGGTGGACGGATTATCAATTATCATAATAGGGCGAATAGTGTTTATAATTTTAATAGATTATTATTTTTCAAGCAAATTAATGAGATTCACGCATGTCGCCGTAAGTTGTTTTGTCTTAAATCAGATTAAAATTATGCCAATGCCTTATTTGAATTCTACATTGCATTGTATCGTATTTATCCTTAGAAAATTGATGCAATGTTGTCAAGATTTAAGGTTAAAATCTGGCATGTCAAATTGTGTCAGATTTTTTCAAATTGTGAAGAATCGCCCCCTCTATGTCAAATATAAAATCTGTAATTCATCGAAAGTAGTGGAAAAGGATGTCGAAAGATTTCATATACTAATATCGTTGTTTAATGGATCAAACAACGCTAATATACAAAGTCAATCTAAATTATTTAACCGTTTAACAAAATTGTAAACTAACACTACGGCGACCGCAAGTTGTCTCAGCGGCGAGTTGACCCGGCGGGATTTGCATCGGCAGAAAGTTAGGCCGGCGGCGAATCGGTTAGCCGTGGCGGCGAATTGGCCCGGCGGCAGCGAACTGTCCAATAAACCTGACCAGGAGGTCTATTTTGTGTGGTAAAACTAAATATCATTTGGGATTTGGGGTGGGGGAGCACATTTCCCCATCGCAGTTTGAACTGCGGGTGAAACAAAAAAAAAAGATACTTTCTAAAATATCGCATACATTTTATTCTAAAAAGTTTTAAGTTTCAGTTGAAAAAAAAAAATCACTAGCTCAATATAAAACCATTACTACTGTATATTTACATTTTAGGTACTTTGAGATACAATATAATAAAATTTTTGTATTAATTTTACAAGATCTATAAAATGACTCTGTACTGAAAGCGCGAGTGACAAAAGCGCGAGTAATAAAGTTGTCTCAGTGGCGAGTTGACCCGGCGGGAATTGTATCGGCAGAAAGTTAGGCGAATCGGTTAGCCGTGGCGGCGAATTGGCCTCTGTACTGAAAGCGCGATTTAAAAAAAGCGCGAGTGACAAAATACCGCTTTATCGGTTCCCAGACTAAAAATTTGACCTTAAAACAAACCTAATCAAATCCAAGTCCAAGAACTTGGTTCGGTTAGGTTTGGTTAGATTTGTAAGGTTTGGTTTTGTCGGATTTGGTTCGATTTGATTAGGTTTGTTTCAAGATCAAATTTTTAGTCTGTGAATTGATAAAGCGGTAATTTTTCCCGTATTTGTTACGCGCACTTTTGTTACATCGCGGTTTTGTTATATTGTGCAATTGTTACTTGTGTTTTTGTTACAGCGGTTTCATTACAGAGCCCTATAAAATAGAATTCAAATTCGACTCGACATACTTGAATTTTTCAAAACATTTTGGAATGGCTAATGAAATTACACACTGGGACTTTTTCTACTATTGATCGCAACGAAAAATTGATGTACAAAAGGGTATGTAGCGGACTCTAGTTAATAGAAAAGCGTCTCTCAACAAAAACAATGTTTGACCAAGTCAGCGAAAGAAATATTAAAAATACTTGCCTCTTGATTTTTAAAATGTCCATAATTCTTAAAGAGATATGATTTTTCAATTATGAAGACAAAGGACATAAAATCACTGGTCTCAGTCAGTATTTTAGTAAGTGTCAGTGTCTGAAACTAGTGACTTTGTGTCATTCTTCCTCATAATTGAATCTACTGATTATATTTCTAACAGTAGGTTTGTTTAACAACAAAGTCTTTGCATCACGGTTGCTCAGATTCTTATTTCATCCCTACTCCCCTTTTCGCAAATTGTATTTCGTTCAAAGGCTGCAATTTTTTTATTTGTAGCTAGACATCAAGTACAGGGTTTTCTCGTATATTTTTACACCAAATTCAAAACGTTTATTTGAATAGATATCAATATATAATTAAAACAAAAGTTTTATAATTTTTTAGAAAGTTTAAGAATCTTATAGCCCATCGCACCGACTTTTTTTTTCGTTACTTAGCCTTAAGTGTTCCTTATTACGTCATATTATGATTATATTAAGTAACGCTTTAAGCTAAGTAACGAAAAAAATAATCGGTGAGATGGACCCTTAGAGTCAGAATGTCAAAAAAAATATGTCAATATTTGACAGGTCGATGATGTTTTTAAATTGAACACTCCGAGAAACACCCTATATATTAATTTGGATTTTTATAGATCGGTCCCTCTGATTTTAAAAATATATATATTGGGATCATTGACTTCTATACCCTACGGGTAGACCCGGCATGGGCCAAAATTGCCATTATATCAAGCTTTTATCGCAATTGACCAAATACAAGTAAGAATTTAATGAGCAAAATAGGGATGAAAATAGAATTTCGGTTTGGTGAGTCCGGAAACATGCAACATCGCAAAAATATTCTATTTGCTTGTCTTGGATAAAAAAGGGCAGTGGCGGCGCAAAATAAAAATTTTGAATTCCACTAGAATTTTTTTATCAACAATTTTCTGTTTGAATAATAAATAATTCATGAATACTTACTTGTGTGTGTTTACAAAATTCTCTTCAGTAAAAAAAAAGAGTAAAAAGAATTTCTAAGCATGCTAAGTGCAGTGGATGTATTAAAATTATTGTTTTCATCTTAGAACTTTACAAATGTTGTACCTTCCAGGTAAAATATTTTCTTTCTTTGAACAAGGGTCTTCTTCAACTCTTCTTTTCTTGGGTGGACTACAAGTTATGCTCGAGTCAGATGAAATTTCGGAACTAAAAATTTCAATTCGGAATGGGACAACCGGGCGCCGGGCCAACTCGGCGCCGCCAACAGGGCGCCACGCCGGGCCTAATGGGCGCCGGGCCAACTCAGCGCCGGACTATTTTTTTTTCGATAAAATGTGCAGATAAAAACAAAATAAATATGTTATTTATACAAAACTTTCAACATCTATTAAGTCGAGTGTTGAAATTTGGTAGGTGTAGTGTTCTGCGACTTGAAACACCGCCAAGTTCCATATTCGATACATATCGATGCATAAATAAGAAAGTCCGCCATTTTGGATGCGCCATTTTAATTTTTTTAAGTTTGTTTTTCATCTGCACATTTTATCAAGAAAAAATATTTTAGTCCGGCGCCCAGTTGGCTCGGCGTCAAGTTGGCCCGGCGCCCAGTTGGCCTGCCGCCCAGTTGGTGGCGCCGAGTTGGCGGCGCCCAGTTGTCCTAGACTGCAACACATTTCAGGGGTCTGGTACGTTTTACCACCTTTCTTAAAACTACGAAGTTTTTTGAAAAATGATAATTTTAGACCATTTTATAGTGATTTCTAAAAAAAAAAATTGCGGACTATCGTTGATTTTGTTACAAAAATTGAAATTGAAACATTCTTAAAACCCCATTAAAACCCATACAAATTGCTACAAAAGAAGCATTTTCTCATTTCAAACTGAAACAAAACGGTCCCTGACGTCTATCAGCTGTCAACAAAAACTTGAAATAACTAAGGTCACTGATCGAAATCGGGTCAGTTTTTTTGGTCCTTTTATGAAAATGCACAATTTTTAAAAAAGCATGAAATTCAAAACAAAATCAAGAAAACTATGATTCCTACATTTTTACAAATAAAAATTAGTTTAATTGAACATTATATCAATTTTTATTCCTTAAAACACTAAAAATTAATAATTATTTACTTTTTTAAAATTTATCGAAGGTCTAACTGAACAAAAGCAAACTGAACCCATCCGTATCGAAATGAACCAAATCAAACCGAATCTAACGGTTCGGTTTGGTTCGGTTCGATTTGCTTAAACTGAACCGAACCTAACCGAATATAGCTAAACCTAACCTAAACAATCCTAGCGGAACCTAACCGAACATACTCAAACTGAACCAACCTAACCCAACCTAACCCAACCTAACCCAACCTAACCCAACCTAACCCAACCTATCCCAACCTAACCCAACCTAACCCAACCTAACCTAACCCAACCTAACCCAACATTACCCAACCTAACCCAACCTAACCCAACCTAACCCAACCTAACCCAACCTAACCCAACCTAACCCAACCTAACCCAACCTAACCCAACCTAACCCAACCTAACCCAACCTAACCCAACCCAGCCCAACCTAACCCAACCTAACAAAACCTAACCAAACCTAACCTACCTATTGTTAATAAATATAGTAAAAGCTGTTAGGTTTATGTCCAGGGGGTAACCATTGTCCATAATCGTCGGAAATCGAGTTAGGATTAGTGTATGCGACCATAAACATTGAGTGGCGAGTCAGTGTTTGGTCTTCAATTTTTTTAGGGAAATTTTTCAAAATCTTTTTTTGCGCACTCTGGGCACCCTAATAAACCGTAATCTGGTCACCCTAATCCATCGCAATCAAAGAAAATGGGTAATCGAAGTGTCACAAATTTTTTGTTGGTTTCTATTCTTCTTTTATATTATGTAGGACAAAATTATTAATTAAACTAAGTGACCTTATTAAGTAAGACAGCATGATAGTCAAATGACATTAGAAGGACATAAACATATGATACCGGCCTGTAGACCGGTCGCGGTGGTCATATAATAATAAATATATACTTTCGCGATGAAAGACCAAAATTTAACTTAAAATTACTGTAAAGTCCGCAAAAAACATTAAATTTATCGAAATTTATAAAAACATAGATCAGTGTGTGTAACAATTCATCAAGATGTATGAAACTCGACCGTGACATGTCAAAAGTTTGGTTCGAAAAAACAAAAACAACTGGATAAAAATCGGTATGTAAGCATTTAAAAAGAAATCATTTTTAAGAAAATCAAATACTTTTTGTTAATTTTCATGCAATGCAAAAAAAAGTGCGGGGAAGTGACACTTTCTGAATCAAAATGTGTGAGGGTAAAATCGCACGGTCGCAGAAAAAACTATCTATCGTGACGCTACTGAACTTTCTCGTGTTTTAGGAAAAACTATCCGTCAAGACGACTTACCCATGAAATGTTGTTTTTTTATGGATTTTTTTTCTTCTTTTGCACAAAAAACAATTTTGGACCATGTTTAAACTCAAATAGTTACTTCTAAACTTGTTTTTAAACGTTTTAAGATTTCTTTTTGTAATATTCCCGCACAAAATTCAAAAAAAATCATTTCCGTACTTAGACAACATTGTCTATCAGTTTTCCCTGTATACACGGACTAACAGGTAGAATCACTCAAAATACGGCAGGTGGATTAAAGGTAGCCAGCTGCTTTTCGGTCGCACTTATGCCGTCAGTGTGAAAGAGATAAAAGTACCCTTATATTATCTAGGGTATTATTAGCATGCAAAATCACCCTATCTTTGTCCGTTTCACATGTTCAATAATGTCTATCTCTGTTTTTATTGTAAAAGAAATACCCGACCATAGGAACCAAATTGGATAGGGTCAATAAAAAATGCCTTGTCTTTCCGTCTCTAACGCCCTTTTAGGGCGTTATACAACTCAATGATTGGGATTATTTCGTTTAAATGTTTTAAAAACTTAAATTGATAAATATTCTTTAAAATGTCAAGGCAGTCATGAAAAAGACAATCGCAGGGTCACAAAAAGTGATGCTGTTGCTTTTGTAAGGTATATAATTTATTAGCATTGAACATCCGTGGGGTTTCTGCGCAGTAATGGGTGGTACCGCAAGCCAGTAAAAACAATTTTAATAATACAATTAAAAAAATATATATATCTAATACTTGGTAATTTTCTACATAGCTTCCTTGAATATTAATACAATTTTAAATAATACCGTGAACAGCTTGCTAGATAGAGTGCGCAGAATCTCCATTGAGATTGACGAATGTCTGTTCTACTTTCTCTTGTAGAATTTGAACAGGATGAAAACACTTCAAATTCTACAAGAGAAAATAGAACAGACATTCGTCGATCTTAATGAAAATTCTGCGCACTCTATCTATTAAGCTATTTACCAATATAATATTAAATATACATTTTTTTCTAAAAAAATTGTATTATTTTTTGTTTTTACTGATTTCCGGCACCACACATTACTGCGCAAAATCACCACGGATGGTAATTATTAATAAATTATATAACTTACAAAAGCAACAGCATCACTTTTTGTTTCAATGTGATTGTCTTTTTTATGTCTGCTTTGATGTTTTAAAAAGTATCAATTTAAGTTTTTAAAAATTTTAGACATCTAAATAATCCCAAACATATATATTTTTGAAATCAGGAGGAAAAGATCTATAAAAATCTAAAATAATATATAGGGTTTGCAATTAAAAAAAAAACCATCGACCTGTCAAATTTTGACATTTATAGTTTTTTTTACATTTTGACTTTGTAAAAAATTACGGAACTTTTGTATTTATCATATTTTGATATCTATTCAAATAAACGTTTTAGATATGGTGTAAAAATATACGGGAAAACCATTCACAACAGAATACTTAGTCTTGATTGATGACTTTAGTGCAAAGGTTAGTATCCAAACCAAACCTTTTCATACTTTTGATAGTGTAAACAGATTTTCTTAACTAAAAAAAAACAAAATTAAGAAGAGTACAAAATAAAATATAAAATCCTAAAAATGTAATATTAATATATATATATATATATATATATATATATATATATATATATATTGATGCACTCGCCGTTGTCACCTCAGCGTTAAGGATATGACGACCTGACCTCACCTATTTCTCGTGGCGTTACCCCATATACGTACATATATAAGATGAGGGGAACTTTCTTTACCAGAATTTCAAAAGAGAGGTAAAGATTTTTTTTTCAAATATTTGATAAATACGTGGAATACGTTTGGACCTCAGGCCGATATACAACCTTTGGATATATGGTATTTCCTGCCACCTCAGGCACTGTTGCCGGTTTTATTAAGGTAATAATGTGCAGCCTTGATCTACATCTTATATAAGGGTGATAACAACGTATTATCTTTATTTAACTAAATTTAAATATTTTATAAACAGTGACAACGTATTGCTTGATGCTATTAATTGATAAATATAAAATAAATATGCAATTCACCGCTGATTTATTTTCAACAAGAAAGTATAATACATATGTGTTGTGTGGCAATGGGTCCGTTGCGTCACAGAAAGTTTGGAAAATGTAATATAATTAAGTTTTCTACTAAAAATTGATTTCTTCTCTTCGACGAATTTCGATTAAAATACCATAATTATGACAAAGCGTCAAAGAGGAAAAAACCAGCAAATGCCCAGCTTGACACACCCTTATTTAATGGAATATTATGTATATGATTAAAAGGTGTAGTAAACCTTAAGGACCCCCACACTTTATTATAAAAGACAAAAGAAAAATCGTAGAAGATCACACAAACAACAACATCAAAACAAGATATGAGCAAAACCATCCGCGGTCAAAAAAGAATTGGTAAAAATCGGATAAAAACAGAATCCAAGTTTTGTATAAAAAATTATAAATAGGGGCTTGGCTTTATCATTCACCTAATTAAGGGCGGTTCTGATAGTGCTATACAATTGAAGCGTCCTCGGCCTCGGGCCCCCGTCGGCCTTAGCTTAGATTTTTTAGATATTTTTAACATATTTCATAAAAAGAAATATAAAATAACATAAATTACGGCCTTATGGGGCCCCCTCAAAACTGACTCGCCCCCTAAAATTTTTTTCTAAATACGCTACTGTTTACTGCAATACTTATTGAGCAATCAAATATGAGCAAATATTGTATTTCTATGCGGTGTGAGGCACATCTTTAAAAAAGTCTGACAGGGCGTGTTAGACCCTGGGTTAAGATTCGTTTGTGAATATGTGACCAAGAGGTTAGGTTAACAGCGATTTTGATCTACCAAAAGAACAGGAATTTAAAGAAAAAAATTGATATTTTTATTTATTTTTGAGTTTAAAAACTATTATTTATTTCCAATTTAAATTTGCCTTATTTTATTTTATTGGTATAGTATAATATGTTTTATTTTATTGTTAGTAAAAAATGCTCAGTTGAGTTTTCTTAAATAAGATATAAGGAGTAAGCCATTTAGGATTCTTCATGTTGATTTTTTCAAAGCTTGATTCAAAAATCATAGCCAGTGACTGGAAGCATCTAGAAGTTTCATTTAGGGCAAATCGGTTCAATAATTTTGTAATAAAAAAACTTTTATTGTCACGAGAACCCTACATAGCCACAAAATTTCAAGTTTGGAGTTCATCGGAATATTTCTGAATACCTGTCACAAGGTTTCAAGCAAAGGTATAGCAAATAATTCAATTCGAGTTCAATAAAACCGTTTACAGATACCAGAATATTAAAAACATTGTGAGTAGGATAAAATTGATTAAAATATTCCAATAAGATGAAAAAACAATAATAATTTTCTACGAAGCTCAGCTTGAAATATCTTACGAGAATTTTACAATTGTGGGCTAGACTAGTACATATACCGGGTGGGCCAAAAAAAACCGAACAATATTTTTTTAATTATAACTTTTGAACTATTTTATCGATTTTAATGGGACAAACTGCACTGGACGGAGAATTAATCATAGTTTTGACTAAATATATTTTTTTGTTCGCCATCTAAAAATTCAAGATGGCGAACGAAATTAAATTGTACCCTTCAAAGATGCTCTTTATTCTTGTGTTGCGAACATGTTTTAATTATTTATTTAAATTAGTAAAAAAGCTGCATTTCTGCCACGCACAAAAAGGTACGAATCACCAAAGTTGGTTCGATGGTTCTAAAAAAAATATTTTTATTTCAACCATTGTTTTAAACATTATACGATTGCCTTACCAATCATGCCTGCACTTATTTCCTTATAAATTCATTACTACTGAACCGATTTTGATGAAAAAAAACATCCCGGTGAGAATTGATTGCTTTATAAAGATCATAATCAAAATTTATCGCTATCTTAAAATTTAGGATGGCGGACAGAATAATAAATAAAAGTGGCGTGTTTATTCTTATTTTCTGACAATGTTTTATTTTTTTTTGTAAATCTATAGAAAAGCACTACTTTTATCCCGCTTAACAAGGTACAAAGTAATGAAATCGGTTAAGTGGTTCTCACAAAATCTGATTTTGTTTTAACCATTGTTTTACAAATTATACGATTGCATTGCCAATCCTGTCTGCATTCAGTTCTGTATAAATTCATTATTACTGAGCCGATTTTAGTAAAATAAAAGACATTATGGCGCAAACTAATTGATCTTTAAAGTTTGCATCATGATCTTTTATATTTCACTAAAATCGGTTTATTAATAATGAATTTATAAAGAAATGAAAATACAATCGTATAATTTGTCAAACCATGGTTAAAACAAAATCCGATTTTGTGAGAACCACTACACCGATTTTATTGATTTGTACCTCTTTATACGGGAGAAAAGTAGTGGTTTTTTTCAAATAAAAAAAAAACTAAAACATCTTCGCAAAATAAGAATTAATAAGCCATTTTGAAGAATCAAGTATGATTCTGTCCGACATCTTAAATTCCAAGATGGCGGAAAATGTCGATAACAATCTTAAAAGAGCGATCAATTCTCACCACGATTTTTTTTATTTCACTAAAATCGGTTTAGTGGTAACGAATTTATAAGGAAATGCATGCAGACAGGATTCGCAAGGCAATCGTATAATATGCAAAACAATGGTTGAAACAAAAATAGATTTTTTGGGAACCACCATACCGATTTTGTAAGTCGTTCTGGGAGGCAAAAGGAGTGATTTTCTATAAATTAAAAAACAAATAAAACGTTTTCGGAACATAAAAATAAACACGCCATTTTGAAGAATCAAGTATGATTCTGTCCGCCATCTTAAATTCCAAGACGGCGGAAAATTTCGATAACAATCTTTAAAGAGCAATCAATTCTTACCACGATGTTTTTTATTTCATCAAAATCGGTTTAGTAGTAATTAATTTATAAGGAAATAAATGCAGACATGATTGATAAGGCAATCGTATAATATGCAAAACAATGGTTGAGACAAAAATATTTTTTTAGAACCACTAAACCGATTTTGCTGACTCGTACCTTGTTGTGCGTGGCAAGAATGCAGCTTTTTCACTAGTTTAAAAAAATGATTAAAACATGTCTGCAACATAAGAATAAACGAGCATCTTTGAAGGGTATAATTTATTTCGGACTTTTTACACCAAAACGGCATTTTATATCTCTAATAATTGAACTACTTAACTAATTTCAAGTCTAAAGCCCATAGGAAACTGTATGAATAGCTGTCGCAAAGATTTGATGTATTAGAAAATCAATCAAGTCAAGTTAATTAAAACCGTTGATCAAGTCAAGTTAAATAAAACCATTAAAAACTACCAGAATAATTTAAAAAATGTAAAAAGATTAACAAAATTAGTTAAATTGTTTCAATAAGATAAAAAAATACAATAATAATCCTCTACAAAGCCATTTTTAAAATATCAGACCCAGACACTGGTTTCTGAGAATTTTATTAAACATTCCAAGGGTCACAGAAGCAGGTAATATTTGAAATCACATGTAACAAAAAGACCCGTAGTCTCTAAAATCTAAACTGTAATGTTGCCAAATGTCTGACGTCGCAGCAACGCGGTTTTAACACGCAAAATATGTTTTATACCACCGAGGTGACTTAGTACACCGTTTTGTTTCAGTAAAAGCGACGCTAGCGCCACCGATAGATACGTGAACTAAACTGCCAAACAGTAGCTATATATACCATTTTGTGACCTCAGAACAAAATGTTGCACACAGCTTGCTGAGTGTGTCAGGAAGCATCCCTGAAATTTCTATTGAAAAACGTTGCCGCCTCAAAAAAGTGAGGTAACAACGTTATATGTGAGGTGACACCGTAGTTTATATACTTTGTTTTGAGGTGGCGACGTACCCTTTATCAATATATATATATATATATATATATATATATATATATATATATATATATATATATATGTAAATCTGCAAAATTAGTAAGAAAACATTATCTTTTAAAAATCTTGCTCTTTGTATTGCTTTCTCTCTTTGCATGTTGCATTACTTGGTGTCAAGCAAAAAAAATAGCTACGCAGTCGATCTAGAATTAAATATTATTGAGTTATTTTTCATATAATACATTTAGGTGCTATATTACCCATTCCGGTGGGCCTGGTTTTAATGTGCAGGGCTTTAAAAATTCCTGGCCCTTTTCGTGGATCCACCTATTGGAAACTGTAGGAATAAAAAATAAAGTTATTAGAAAAAATATATTTTTTTTAAAGTGGAGTAAATTAAATAAGAAACAACAAAAACAGTCTCTTATCTCCACTAGTAAGTAATGAATAAATACGAGCTCCTATCTTTAAAAATCGTGCAAGAACTTAAACGAAAATGGTATAACAGTCCAATTTCAAAAACGGAAAAATTAGGTCAAACAAGAATTGCTAAATAATTAAATCGAACAAAAACCTAAAGTTTTACATAACGTCTTTTCTCAAAACTGGACAAAAGTTAACGGACAATATTATAAATAGCTCGTGTGTTGTTCATCTAAAGAAAAACGGTTCTGATACTGCTACGCAATTGAAGCATCCTTCACTGTAATCTCTGTAGCCTATTTTAGGCAACCAAACAAGAGCGAATTTTGTATTGCCATTGCAGAATACACCACATCTTTTTGATCGCTACTAGCATATCGTGTGAGTTAAAAAGCAAATCCGAATCCCATTTTTTCAATTGCAGAAATAAATAAGAGATTTTGAACTCAAAAACATATAAAAATGTCTATTTATTTCCAAAATTAGTGCCCCTATTCTTCTTTTACATAAGTTGCGTGAGCATGGGTCGAAATCGATGTTATCCTAACCTCTTTGCCGTTCCTAACCTCCTTAGGATTACTTAATGTATTATTACGTACGCCCATATTCTTTACTGGCTTATAGAATGAACTAAACATTTTATATTTTTGTTACTTTATAAAAATATATATATTTATCGGTTTCACAACGTTCTACGTCTTCCGATACCCAATCTCCACTCGTTTCTTGTTGCCCATAATTCATCAGCTAGGCCTCTTATTCTTATTTCACTGTATTCCTTCTCTCCAGCTTCTCCTCGGCATTCCTCGTTTTCTTCGGCCAGTTGGTTTCCATTGTAATATTTGTTTAGGTAGTCTTCCATCATCCATTCTTTGTACATGTCCGTACCACACCAGTTGTTTTGTTCTTATATCATCCACTAAAGTACGTTCACCCACTGTCATAATTTCTCTTATTCTTTGATTTGTAACTATTTCTCTTTTTGATTTCCCTGCTGCTCTTCTCCAATAGTCCATCTCCGTAGCGGAAAGCATTTTTTCTGTTCCATCTTTGATTGGCCATACTTCTGAGCCGTATGTAATAATACTTTTTACAATGGTATAAGCTTTTTGTTCTGTTTTGATATACTTTGGTCCCAAATTATTCCATTTAATAAAGTTATTGCTTTTCTTCCTTGTACGTTTCTATCTTTTATAGCTTTGTCTAGTGTTCCGTCAGCTGTAATTTTTAGACCTAAGTATTTATACTCATCACAGGACTGAATTCGCTGCCCAGTATTTAAGATTAGATCCTGTTTCGTTCCACCAATCCACATATACTCTGTCTTATTGATATTAACCTCTAGTCCCCACTTATTGTACTTTTCTATTAGTTTTCGTGTCATATATTCGAGGTCGTCATAATCCTGAGCCACCACATCTGATCATCGGCGAAACATAAAGTATACAAGGTGGTTTCATCCAATGGAATTCCCATGTTTTGACATTTTCTCTTCCAGATTTTAAGGACCTATTCCAAATATATCTTGAAGAGCGTAGGCAAGATACAGCAACCTTGTTTAAGACCTTTATTTACTTAAAAGCCTTTGGTTAGTTTTGCTTTTATTTTAACTTTTGCCTTTCTATTGCCGTATAACTCTTTGATGGCCTTAATTAGTTATACGCTTATGTTTGTCTTTTCCAACGCTTTCCAAAGTAGATTTAGTGGTATACTATCATATGCCTTCTGCAAATCTACGTAAAGCAGATGCAGCTCTTGTCCGTATGCCATTTTCGTTGCAATAACTTGGGTTATACAAAAGAGATGATCTGAAGTCGATCTACCCGCCCTGAAACCGGCTTGTTCTTCTGCCTCCATATCTTTATATTCGCTTTCACTTTATTTCTTCTATAAAAATAAAATATTATATTGTAATGTGATTAGAATAGATAACGCATATTTTTACGACTCAATGTCAAATTTTAATTTTTGTAATGTTCGCTGGTGAATAGTCCCGATTTTTGGAGAATCAACCTTTAGGAAAGTACATAAAAAAATTCATTTATTTAAAGCGGAGAATAATAAAATAAAAGAAGATTGCTTACCCCATTTTGAGCCAGTCAATACTGGACAAGCGGCATGTCTCGTCCTGGCGTCTCCGCACCCGCTTGGAAACAGGTTGTACCAAAACGCAGCGGTGCCTTTCTTAGGCCAAAGGGCAGTCTTGATTATAGGGAATACTGTGGCGCCTCCTTGCGTCACATCGCTCATCTAAACAAAGACAGATTAGATAATTGAGCCCGTTTCACGTACCGAAAAAGATGCCTATTGTCGAGTATAATCCCCGAAAATAATACATTGACTATCGACTGTTTTGGTAAATTTAATTTAAAAGTCTCGAATTTCTTAGGACAAAAAATGTCCCTTGACATAATTGCTGTTTTGGTTTAACATTTTTAAAAGAAGTTTAGTATGAGTAAAAAAGTGATTTAGACAACTATTTTCTTTATTTTATCACTTCCAAAAACTTTATGCAATGATACGAATACTTGGAAAGTCCCAACAAGGTATAACTCGGCATTAACTTTGGCTAAAAACTAAGCGGTTGATCCAAGAATGGAAAGAAGCGTCATCTGCCCAGATCGTTAAAAAGATCGATTGCAAAGAAAACGAAACCATCCGTGACCACCGACAGCACTTCTGTCTTTCAGGCCGGAGCAACGCTGATTAGCGTTTTTACCCACCTTCAGACGTGAGCGTCAATCAGCGGAATTTTTAAGTCAAATGATACTAACAAACATGAATTTACCCACATAGCAAAAAAAACACATCAACGTTAAATTAACGTGAATAAAAATAACAAAGTTTTTTTTTACTTGAAAACAACCTCATGCCATGTAATATTTATTTAGTTAAATCTACATGCTTAAAGATAACTTAAAAACAACGAGAAATAAAGCTATAAAAATGTACTTTTTGCTGAAGTTTCTGGTGCTGTGTATATAACGTGTTTTTACCCTCGTTATTTTCATGTACGAAATTCACACTTGAAAAGTCCTCCACAACATGTTCTAAAACGCCACTAGATTAACTTCTCAAACCTACTAACTTTCTGCGGCTTTTTTGGTCACGTTTTTTTAATAACATTTTTTTAACTTAAAAGAGACGCGAAAGGAAGTTATAAAAGTTCACTAGTTTAAGACTACAACACTTTAAGACAATTTTAAAGATGGCGCTCAAGGCAAGACAATATATCTAAACATCTATCTATATACATTATATATTTTTTTAAAAGCTAAACAAGATTTTTTAACAGTAAACACTTTCACAGAATATTAATGAGTCTTTATCAGGTAAATAACAGATGCTTCGTGATCGTGAAGGATCAGGGATCAGTTCCTTAAAAGGTTTTTGGAGTTTAGAGGCCAAAGCACTGCCTGATAGATTTCGTCAAAGTGAAAAATCCCGACAATAGGTGGCGCTGCTGCTAGTAAAATCTCAAAAATATTCAGTGGAAAAGCCATGCAAGTCGCGTTTTAAAATTCGTGTAGAACAGGCGTGAATCTAATGTGATTTTAACGTAAAAATCACTTGAAACTAACGTAAAAACATTGCTGTTTTAATTTTATAATGGCGTTATTACAATGCAGTTTTTAGCAACGTTATTTGTTATAACGTTAATTAATGACCTATTAAGCTTGTTTTCATATATAAAATAAACGTTTTTTTCTCGCAGCTTTTAAAATCAACGTTTTTTTTTCTCACGCCTTTTTTACGTGTTAAACACGTGATTGTGCTATGTGGGTAAGTACCCGTGAATTTAAAAATCAAAGAAGTTTTCGTGGCTAGTCCGGTAAAAAGGATCGATCTTTTTATCCATACTCGCCTGAATAGAATAGAATAGATTTTTTAAATTTTTATTATCGGTCAAGCCTGCTCAATATGTTCTAGTTTCTCTCGTCTCTCGGGAGATGGCGCTTCTTGCGAACGTTCTCTCCCTCTAGACGTACGGTGAGAGACAAAACGGTCTGATTAACTTCGCAAGGGTGTCATATTGACCAAGCAGTGTTTTGAGGAGTCTTATAAGGACGAAACGGTTAACTGTCAACACTTATTAGGTGTCCGTTAGATCTTGGACCTCCGTGAGGTTAAGCTTTCGAGCCACCCACAGAAAAATATGAGAGAAAGAAAAACTTCTTTTTACTCAATTAGCCACGAAAACTTTTTTGATTTTTAAATTCACGCATAAAAAATTATAATAGAACAAATACTAGGCCTTTAAAATATACTAGTTTACTTACATAAAATAATACAGTCGCTATTCTGTTCCCAGCATTCAAGTGTTTGAATGTATTCACTTCTTCTTTCTAAAAATATAAAATTACAGTAAATTGTAGAGTATTTGTATAATAATATTCGTTGAATGGATCGTATATTTTTAATGAAATTTAAAGTAACGTTTCTGCGTTTCAAATTCGATTTTTAATTTTTGTACTGCGGACTTATAAAGAAAGCACATTTTGGCAAATTTGGAGATATTGTTTTTTGGATATAATTTTACACCATGTGAAATAAATCATGACAATTCGAAGGTTCAACCTATGTAGAGTCCCTGTATGTACCCCGCAAGATAAGCTGCTAGTAAAAGTTTATGTAAAGCTTCTGAAATAATTATATGCAGCAATACTTAAATTGATCTTCCATACCAGTGGTGAAATGAAAGTAAAACCATGCATTATTACACTTTGGTATTTAAAAAGGTTGTGATCTTGTTGAGGTGTACCATTTATTAGTTTAATGTTTATTTTTATAATAAAAAATAGTTCGCTTATCTCTAATACTTTATAATATTTTTTTTTATCAATATTGAATAAAAGAATTGAGAATTATTCAATACAAATTTAAAAATGAAAGGTTCTTACTAGTTTGGAAATGTTTTTTTTTAAATTTTGCTTTTTCTTACACCTTCCAAACTTTTAAACATTTTTCCATTATTATTTGATTTTTTTTCTATGGCAATATTGACAATCTGCGAGCCTTTAAGACATATCCTCAAAAACAGTTTGAATGACAATTAGAGGTTAGAAATACATTATGCCAATGCTTTTAATATATTAAACTATTGGTTTTTCTAAGCTAATAATACTGAACAAAAAAGAATCTTGAGCAATAAGTTTTTTCATCGAGCCCAGGACATTATCTATCACGGCTAAAAATATCTAAAACCCCCCAAAAACATCGAATTTGGCCCACCCTGTACAATTAATTTAAACATTAAAATTGGGGGTTAACGGGGTTAGTTACCCCCCAAGAACGCGAAAAAATATGTAAAGTATAAGGGCGGCTAGCTACTACAGGTAAGTTAAGGGCTAAAAAAAATTATATTTTTGTTGATTTGCCTTATCAGAAAAGCTCTCAAGGAAAAAATCACCTGTGGAAAAAAAGTGCACACAGAAAAACGCGCACAGAAGAAAAACTTAACTTAAGCAATAATAACTCCGGCAAATGAAACAAAAAAAGTAGTCTCTACATCTCGATGCACCTAATCCAAATCCGAGGTTTGCTTTGCCAGTACAGCCCCAAAATTTTGAATTAATTGCAACTAACTTAATCCAAGTATTGCAATATGGTAGATTTTCAAAGCCATCAAATAAATTTACTTCGGAGAGCTTCTTTATAAAGCAACGTTGACGTCATTCAAAAAATTTTCTATATTTTTTTCAGCGGTTTTCGCATTTTTTTGGGTCTGCGCGCAAAATTGCAACGTTCTTATATTATAAGGACCCCGGATAAGTAGGTTTGATCAAGTAGGTATATACAGATCACTTTTTTATTTTATGTGCCGGTGTAAATATTACCTACGACTTTGAGGCAAGAAAAAATTCTAAATCTAGGCCTAGGACCTACCAATAATACTAGTTTAATGTTTCAATTTCAATATAAAGCAAAAAAAATAGTACACCTAAAAATATTTTATTTTATTTTATGAGAAAAAAAGGCAAGGCATAATTTCTACTTACCTATTTATTTTTGCAAAAACTTAATTTTTTTTCACCTCTTCACCCATCTTTTAACAATTTTTTGTTTGACAGAAAAGTATCATATGCTATTAGGAGGTGTCAGTGCCGCATTTGGACTTGCCAGGGCCTTATACAACTCAATGGACTTGGGCCACACTTTCATTGTCACTTTCAATTTCCATACTTTAAACACTTTCACACAGAAATTTACAAAGTAATAACAAATGCGCATTGTTACCGATTTATCCAATATTTTCTGTGCTCATGGGCATATCAGTACGTACAGAGGGGCCTACAGACACGCGAACATTTCTAGAGAATAGTACGCGCGTACAAGTTTGCGCATACTAATCTCTTCGTGTGTAAACAATATCCGCCTAAAATATCTCTCGGTGTCTAGGCAAAACGCATTGATAATATCGTGTTTATGTATAGAACGTTTAATTTTGTCTTCGTGTGTGTAGGCAATTCCACCAAACGTGCATGTATGCAGAGATTAGTTCGCGCGTACTAATCTCTAGAAATGCTCGCGTGTCTGTAGGCCCCTTTATATCCTCCTTACCTTGATGAACTCCATTAAATCTTTTTGGGTTCACCCGGCGTTGGTACACCTATTTTTCCTAACATGGATGATACACCCGGGTATGACATACCCACTTACCATTTCGCATTTAAAGTTAACGGTAAACATAAAATTTTACTATAACGGATGTGTTTTAATTTTTTGAACCTTTTTGACGTTGAAAAATAATAAATGTAACACTAGTCATGTAGCGTTAGATACTAAAATGCATTTTGAGGTAACAAGGGCATTTTTCTAAAAATTAAAAACAATTTTATTTAAAATAGCGTAAAAAATGCTAGAAGTAATTTAGAACCTAAACTTTTATTTTATTTCAAAGATAATACATAAGAAAACAGAAAAAATAAAAAAATATTTGACTAAATATTTTCAAACACGAAAATCCAGGGGCGTACTTTTATATAAAAAAACAAAGAAATTCTTACTTAGAAATAAAAATACTTTTTAAATAGAAACAAAATTTTGGAATTCAATTGTCCTTATTTATTTTAAACACGACGTTTCGGTTAGTAAGTATCTCTAACCGTTTTCAAGTGTAAACTAAACAATCCAGTCTATAGGCTACTACTTATACTACTTGGTGTGTAGTCAGGTATGACGGCCCGCCCCCTTTTTTAATCCTAAGACGCCTATTTTCCTTAAGGAGTGGTTTCTATATGTTTGGTCCATGCTTGGTTGACTGCATATTCTGCATTATAAACGCAGCTTCAATAAACTTTCGTTTTCGCCCATGCGACTCTGACCACGAATCCTGTGATTATATGACCATGCATGATCCGCTAAACCAGATTTTTCAATATCCCCTAATTGAGTACTCTTTAGATGTTCATTTAGTCTAAGCTGAAGAGGGCGTTTCGTTTCACCTACATATGATTTACCACACCCCCACGGGATTTGGTAAATACATTCCTTATTATTTGAGGGAGTTTCTGGTTTTGTTTGAGTTACAAAACTCCTTATCGTATTTCCCGATGAAAATACTGTTTTTATATTATTATTTTTTTTTATTTATTTGTGTGTGTGTTTTTTTTATTATAATCTAATTAGCAATTTTGTTTTAACTTAATTTACTAGAAAAGTCAGATTTAAACTTACGGTTCACTCAACAGTTCTCCCCGCTTTGTTTAGTCTGTAACTCACAATTGTGTTGTGTTTATAGCAAGTTTTTATATTATAGTGTTTGTTTTTGTTTTGTTTTTAATTTTATAGATCGTTGAGCTTATTAATTTCTCGGATTCTGTCCTTTTTAATGTTAATTTCTGTGGTCAATTCTTCATTATTACTACGAATATTTACGGCTCCTAAATACAAACATCTTAAGAGCCGTAAATATTTGTTTGTTTTTTAATAAAACAACATTAATATTTAAAAAAAAATGTTACGCGGCTGGAACACCTGAGTATCACATGCCCGACGCAAGTTTACCTCCTGGTACCAGAGGCAGATTAATACTAAACTCGCTTTTTTTAGTGGTCCGCGATGAGAACGAGTGTTGCTTGAGAGTAGGTATAGGGGCAATCTTAAAGCGCTGCGAATTGATAAGTTCTGTTGGTTTTTCTCAATCCCGGGTATGTCATACCCAGGTGTACCAACGCCGCGTTGAATTTATACAACTCATTTTTCACAATGTCCATACACAAAAACATCAACGAAAGAAGAATTGGGGTTCTCCCTTTAACCACATAACTCTATTTGGTTAGTTATCTATCTAAATTTTTGCCCCTTTTATTGGTCGAAATTATCACGTGCTGTCACCTAAAAATTGGCAACAGTGTCATCACTTTTCACGTATTCCCCAAACCAAGAATACTGCATTGATGCCATACGGCGAGAAACGAGGGAGTGCTCACTCGTCGTCACTCCCCGGGGAGTACTCGCTCGGGGAGATTTCAAGAATATTGACACAAGTAGTTAAGCTAGAAAAAGTATCCAGCAAGGAATGTATTTATTATATAACAGTTTTACTTTAACATATTTTAGCAAAAAACATACCCTTGCAAAGTCATAATGTGGTTCATAATGGCCCCCAATGCCATAATTGACCACTTGTAATTCCTCCGCAGTCTCCATGGATAAACCGGTCATATCGGTGATCCTCTGGCTAATGGTCTCGATGTACTTATGTTCTTCGTTTTTTAACCAGGCCGACTTGCTTATTCTGTATTTAGCATTTTCGAAATCACCTGTCACTGCATTTTGAACTTTCGCTCGTTGAAACTAAAAGTGACAGATGTCAAATTAACATCGGCCAATTAAAAAGGACATCCGTAGTTTTCCAAAAGAAAAGAAATTGTGAAAGATTTTGAACCATTTTTTTCTTCTCGCGAAAAGATCAAAAATCAAGTGTTTCCCTCAAAAAGTTGATATCTTAATAGTAGTCTGCATTTCTTTGAATATAAATACTCTTCGTTTTACGCCTTTAGACACTTTACATTGTGTAGTAAAGGGAAACGCTCACTTTTTTCTCTTCTTGACCTACCCTGCCTGTATTCCGTCTATTTTGGTTTTGCCGCACTTGCCTGGCCGCGGCCCACATTGGTTTCACTTGCTGTTTTTTGTGGCAACAAACCCCTTAATACATGACTGAGAATAAATTTATGTACCATAATTTTAAGTAGATGCACCAATGAAAATTTATCAGTATCGCTTTTTACATGTGATTTTTTTTTAGTAGAGTAAGTATTTTTGTGCGAAAAGTTTTTTTTCGAAATATGCATCCATACACAGTATATGGCAGGCAATACAATTCACCACTTTTTGATTAACTACAACTTGGGACCTAATTGCTCGAACTAAACAAATTTTGCTTTGTCAGGAAAATCCGATCCACTTCAAAATGGACCATTTCTTAAAGAAACAAGATGACAGACAATTTTAAAAATTGGTAATACTCCAGGCTTCTGAAAAATGCCATTACCCAAACTCTTATCTATCATGTCAAAAGGCCCAATATTTTTGCACATAAATAAGGTATCAACTATCCAAACCGATTAAAAAATAAGATATTTACAAGCTTTTTTTTGAGCAATTCCATTAAAAGATATAGCAAAATGTGTCATATTGTTTTATGTTTCCATACACAGTTAACTAAAAAAAACTTTTTATTTCCTGTCCTATATAAATAAGTGATACCATGATCTACGCAGATTCCTTAAACTTTTTGCCCAAAAAGGTTAGAGGGAAGTGAAAATTATAAATTTTTAGAAATTGTCCGCCACCATCTTAGACTTTGAGGAAATGTAATATTTTTAATATTTAACCAGCCCTTTAGCAACCCCCAAAATAGAAAATTATAATATCCTGTAAATTGTAAATCTACTATAATCGCGTCTGGATACTATTAAACAAATGGTCAAATTTCGTCTCAATAAGCTAGTGGAACATTCAAAAATTTATTAGGAGGTGGGCTAGAGATGAGTAATTACTAAATACTAAAAAAACATTTATTTGTAACTCAAGCGCTTCTTACGGGGGTTTAACCCCAACCTACCCTAAGTTCGCCACTGTTTTAATTTATTTCCTTCCAAAAAGGGTCTTTTAGTTATAAATTACTGTTAAATGTAAAACGCACGTTTTTAACTCTTTTGATCCTCAGATAATCACTTTTAAAAATTTTAGCTCCCTCTAAAAACCCCCTTGATTCTAAAATCTTAACTGTTTGTTCAGGACGCAAAAGTTGTGGCCTCTTTAGGCTAGAACGAAACCAATGTACGGCTGTTGAATTTGCTTAAGACTTTATAGCTCTTTGAGTATAGAACTATTAAGTCAGCCCTAAAAAAGGTTCAGGTCGACAAACTTTAACTTGGATTCCCTCTGGCCACTTTTTTCTTTATCATTGCCAGAGATCACTATGTAATATGGAATCCACAGGATCTTGACAATAGATAGCTCGAAGTTCATCAGAGCATTCTTGAACTAGCGCAGATCTTAAGATCCTACAAACAGTACCTTCAGTACCGCTTCGCTACTTTCGCAGATGTTTGCGAGGCCTTGTTCTCCGTAACCCGATTAAAAACTATTAAAGTTATTTAACTTTTGAAGGATCCTGCCCGGACCTTATAAGGGATGGCTTTTAATGGGATTTCTTTTAAATTTTAGTATGTTTAAAGATGTATGAAAGTTATGCATCATCGGTATATTGTAGATCTTGATGTCCAGAAACAAATGTCATTGCTGCATCGTCGTCCGAGCTATCGTTTCTAAGATACCGGGTTCAAAGTTTTAGTTTTGAATTTTTATGCATTTTTCATAAAAACCATTCACAAATCATTATTTTAAAATATTAGGGACTTATTGCAATAAAGTCAGGCAGTAATTATGCCGGGCACTATTCTGACAGTTTCGCATTATAAGAACAGCTGTCTTCTTTTAAAATTAGGCCTTTCTGCAAAGTCTTTATACTTTTACACAGGTTATCTACAAAATTTGAAAGGTCAAAGGAACCAAACCTGACTGGCCAACTGTAATCCTGATTAAAAAATCTACGTCACTGGTTGCCTGAAATCATTTGTTTTATGTAACAGCTACAGTCGTCCAGTTAAACACACATCACTGTTCAAATTCTGTAGGCAACCTGTCTAAAACTATAAAGACCTTGGCCTTTGTGTATTATAAAAGCCGGAATTAATAGTGCCACCATTATTAATAGAAAATAAATGACTGGATTTATATATACGACATTCGTATGTCAATTAGGAACCAAACCTGACTAGCCAACTGTAATCCTGATTCAAAAATCTACGTCACTGGTTGCCTTAAGTCATTTGTTTTGTGTAACAGCTACAGTCGTCCAGTTAAACTCACATTACTGTTAAAATTCTGTAGGCAACCTGTGTAAAAGTATAAAGACCTTGGCCTTTGTGTATTATAAAAGCCGGAATTATTAATAGAAAATGACTGGATTTATATATTCGATATTGGTATGTCAATTTTGAAAGTTCAAGTGTCAGTTTTCAATGGAAAATTTTCAGAATTGTGCCTGGCAACTAGTAGAACTAGCATAACTTTAAACCATAGGCAGGTTTGTTTGGGTAAAAGAACTCCAGACATTCTTGACAAATTAATTTGCAAATATTCCTAACGGGACCTTTAATTATACAAACATTTCTTTGTAAATCCTAAAAATATTACAAAACCATTTATGGACCGATATGCATCAAACTCGGAATTTTAAGATCGTGCAGGTCGCTGATTATTATTTTTAACCTAAACTAAAAAAAATCATAATGGCGGACATTCCCCTTTATGAACCAGACATCAAATTCGGAACTTTGGGTTGTTTCAGGTCGCTGATTATGATGTTCAACTTAAACTTTATAAAAATCAAAATAGCGGATCCACAATGGTGCACTTTTTATTTATGAACCGACTTGCCTCAAACTTGAAGCATCGCGGCAACAATTTTTAACTTAAATTTAAATATCTCTGTCTTTGATGATAAAATCCGCCATTTTCTTGTTTTAAAATTTGAGTCAAAAATTTTATTAACACGTTGAAGGACACTCTCAAACCCTAGGTTGTATTAATTTTGACACCACCATGTTTTTGTTATTTTCGACTTACGCTTGAGTTTTAACTATGAAAATGACCACTGATTTTATAAAAAACAATTTTATCCAAAAATTTCGAGGTTTTTTAAATGACGGCTATATACGTCAATACACTTTTCTGACAAATGTTTTGTTGTCAAGTTACGATCTGAATCCAACTCTTGCTCTCTCTCTGTGACATTGTGGTTGGGGATAAATCGACACATCAAATTTTTATATAGTATATTACATAAGGCGCAGACGTAAATAGACGTCTTGATGTTACCGGGCTAAGAAACGTTGGCAGCAGAAGAGAGACTAAGGCGCGAGTAAAAAACTGACAACAGAGTTATCTAGTTTCGTTCAAAAGCGGCAGTCTGTATTCGGTTCTATTAATTTTTATTAAAAGTTGGACTTCTATTGTCGTGGTGTCTGTTGTAGACCTGTTCGCAAAAAACGTCAACAGACGTCGTGTCACGTTTGTGAATACACAAAAGGCGGCAATAGACGTCACTGTCTGTCAACGTATTAAGTTACCTAGGCGCCGCGATGTTTCCAGTTTGAGGCAAATCGGTGTGAGAATAAAAAAGTGCAATATTTTGATTTTTTTAGTTTTACAACACCTTAAAGTTCCTTTCGAGTTTGATGCATATCGGTTCATAAATGGGAAAATCGCCATTTTGGATCCGTAATTTTTTTGTTTTTAAATTTATTTTAAGTTACCTTAAGCGCCGCGAAGATCTAAGTTTGAGGGAAATCGGAGTGAAAATATAAACGTGCGTTATTCTGGACCCGCCATTTAAATTTTTTTGAAGCTAAAAATCATAATAAGTGACCTAAAACAGCACAACGTTCCGAATTTGATGCATATCGATTTATACATGGGAAAATTCCCCATTTTGGATCCGACATTATGTTTTGTTTTATTTTCAGTAAAAGTATTAAGTGACTTTAATGACCGCGAAGTTTTAAATTTGATAAAATTCTGTTTGTTGGAAAAGTTTGAAACAAAGTTATAATCCAAGAAGTAAAGAATTAATATACTATACGAAGTCAAGCTAAATAAATTGTTTAAGCAATTATCAATGCGGCGAATTGTCCTCGTGGCAATTCAGCCGGCGGCGAATCGTACTCGGGCGCCGCGGCGAATTTTCCAATCCATATACTGAGGTTTTAATAAATGTATTAAAACTAAAGAAATAATTGTGATTCCAACTCTCCTACGTGGAGCATTTTTTTTTAAGATTAATTTCAAATTCATAAAGAAATAACCTTTGTTTATTATCACATTAGTTAAGAATCTATTTAATGTATTATTAAAATCAACCTATACAATGCTTAAAACATTTAACTACGCTTATGTTTTCTGTCCAGATAAATTAGCCGTGTGTTGCCCGCCTGTTAGTGTTAGCGGGGTTGCCACGCTGTTAAGTTTTTCGGACGTTTGAAGGGCAAAATTATTATTAGTTTATTTAATTTGGGAAAAGCAAAAATATTTTATAATATTTATCGTTGTAAAAATAGTAATGCAGGCTTTTGCATTTTATTTTGAATGAAAATAATGTAAATTTTTAAGGAAAATACCGTTCATTTGATTATGCCTATTTAGTAATTATATCACATGATGTATATGTGGCAATTCAGGTTCCTTTCCCCCTGGGCCCAGTGCAAATATTAAACTCAATCAACGAGAAAGCATGCTTCTCTTCCCGGCTTAATGTTTGAAGGACTGGCTTGATTGCAACTATTGTCAAAATTCAAAATCAAAACTAAACATCGGAGTGGGGCTGGGCGGGGCAATGATAATACCAGGAAATCGAGATCTACCACATACTTAAACATAAAGGCACACACAGAAATTCGACCAAAAGTTACCCATTCGCGCAGGATCGTTTAAAAATATCTGGTTTTATAAGTACTACAAGACAGTAAGGTAAGTTTAACCTTAACGTTAGACAAAGACAGTGGCGGCTCGTTGATTTTAGTACAGGAAGGTCATTCTCGATCATCACTCATCACAAAACACAAACTATGAAAACGTCGTTGAAGCTTAGGCCAAAATTATACGCGAAAAACAGTCTAAAACTACTTACAACCCACCTTTTAAGATGTAGCTTCCCAACTCCTGAACCAAAACATATTAGCCTACTATAAAACGGGTATGTTCCTATTTTCGCTTGTTTTTAAATAATTTAAAGGATTTGATTTTTTGCACCACAGACATTATAAAACACAAATGTGCTAATCATGGATGTCTAATAAATTTACAGTTATTACAAGTTTTTAACTACATAAAACTCAAACAAAATATTAAATAAACAAGCCAGTAAATCGTTTCTCGTAGACTAGGTTAACAAAAAACGCTGATTTATTTTCCAGTGATGTTTGGAAAAACGAACGATATTTTGCGTGTTACTTCCATGTGGTTTTGTAGACTGAGTATGACACAGAGGGAAATATCGAGGACAGAGATTGAACCATAAAGTGCGAATTACTTGTCCAATACGAGGAACGATCCAAAAGACGCTGCCATATTTTGTTTATTCTAAATACCTATATAGAAAACAATAAATTTAATTATATAGATTATTAAATTCAATATTAGAGATATTATTTTGGGAGGTCATTGATCAAATAACCCAATGGAGGAGCCGCCGCTGGAGCTTTCTCCAATCTAATAACAGCTTTTAAGACTTACTCTAGGTTGCGCCAAAGTTTTGATAAGTTTGATTTCTTCATCGTACATGACATCATGAAAGACCAACAGGTCAGGATCTAAATGAGCCTCCTCCACTTTGAATGGCGCAATAAGTAGAAAGGGATTGTTGTTTGTAATATACCTAAATATATACATGGTAATATGAAAATAATTTATTATACTAAAATAGGTATTAGGGGGGGTAAAAAAAGGTAAACTTTTTGTCCTACCTAACCTAACCTGACTACCAAACCAATAACTGGGGGCACGGCAGTAACCTGCCAAGTTCGCGCATACTGCTGTACCACTTTTTTGAAACAACTCAGTCTATATTTGACGAAAGGTCTTTATACTTTTACACAGGTTGTTTACAAAATTTTTCCACTCATGTGAACTTAACTGGACGACTGAAGCTGTGCCATCACGTTTCCAGAAATCAAATGGTTTAAGGCAACCCGGTGATGTAGATTTTTCAATCTGATTACAGTTGGCCAGTCAGGTTCAATGACCTTTCAAATTCTGTGGGTAACCTTTGTAAAAGTATAAAGACCTTGTATTTGACCTATTTATAACTCGACTTCGAATAAGACTACTAAACTCTAACTTTGCACGGTGGTAGAACCTGATAGAGCTAACAATCACTCCAAGTTTCATGGACTTCCATATATCAGTCACATACTTACGGAATATAAAAAAAGTCGAATTCGCCATTTACTCACTCTTGTATAGAAATTATGATCAAACCCCTGGGAAAAATAAAGCAATAACCTAAAATTTTAATATACTGCCCTCCCCTAAATATGTAAAATTATGAAAAACTAACATTGCCTACTTTTATAAACGCTTAGAGACCTGAGCTAAACGAATGGAAACTAGAAAAAAGCTCAAAATTTTAATTGTTTTTCCTCAATTTTGAGTTATGTAAATCTATTATTGCCCATTTCCAAAAATGATAGAGAGCTGGGATTTGGGAAACTAAGATAAATTGTATACGTAATAAGTTAAGTAATTTGTGCAAAAAAAAAACTCCAAATTCCCACCCACCTCTTATTCTTGCAGTATCATCTTAACTAAAAGGGAATTCGTGTAAACTGATACAAGACTGCCAAGTGCCTCAAAACTGGTATAATTTTTGTTTTTCGTAATTAGTATTTGAACTGTGCAGATTAATTGAGCTAAAATTTTCCACCATATCGATTTAAGTAATGGGTATGCATATGCATATGTATCATTGTGTAAAACTATTGATTGAACATTTCGCACCCTCGGAACGAAAATTACCAACAGAAAAATATGAGAGAAACAAAAACTTCTTTTTACCCGATTAGCCACGAAATCTTGTTTGATTTTTTAATTCACGAATACTAAAATTCACGTTTGTTAGTATTATTTCCCTTGAAAATTCCGCTGATTGAGGCTCGCGTCTGATTGTAGATAAAACCGCTAATCAGCATTGCTCTGGCCTGAAAGACAGAAGAGCTGCCGTAGGTCACGGATGGTTTATTTTTCTTTACTTGTTTTAGTTTCTCTCGTATCTCGGTAGATGGCGCCTCTTTCGAGGGTTTTCTTATTATAGACATAGGATTAGAGACAAAACCGTCTAAATAACTTCGCAGGGGTGTCACATTGACCAAGCAGTGTTCTGAGGAGTCCCATTAAAACGAAACAGTTAACTGTTGACCCTTATTACTGCCGTCCTAAGCGTAACCCCCGTATTTGAATTTTAAATGAAATGGAGTAAATCGCGTTTGAATGTTTAAAAATACATAGTGCCTTATGGAAAAAAGAAAATTTTAAGTGACTTTTTAAATGCTTTTTGTAGTTTTACGATTTGTTACATTAGTATAAACAATAGAGTTTATTATTATAATTTGTCTTAACCAACAATCACATTTTTGGATTTTTTTCAAATACGGGGGTTATGCTTAGGACGGCAGTTTAGGTATCCATTAGATCTTGGACACCCGTCATGTTTTCGAGCAACCCTCGGAAAAACTGACCCGATTAGCCACGAAAACTTGTTTGAATGATAATGGATGTTTTTATGTTTAGAAAAGGGATGGCGCTGAGAACACGGCACACATTACCAGTGGCCTTAATTTATCAAAGCCATACGTTGGAGTTCATTTCAAATCCAACATGCCGGTACGTTTATAGCAGTCATTTTTATAGACCCTTTCCCAGTGCAGCTGACGTGATTTGTAGGCGTTGCAGTTTAATTACAAATGGACAAATAATGGTAGAACAGGTTTTGCTTGTTTAGAATATTCTCACCGACATTTCAGTTTGGAAGAAATGTTTACTGGGGGTCGAATTTCATCGCGACACAATCCCTCGTATGCTACTCGACTGTAAGGATCTAAGGATGAGTTGTAGTCATATTTTTCTTCTGCCTGAAAAATAAGATAATACACAAATTAACAAATCTTTAATGGGGAAATAATGATTGCGTTTTAAATAATCTCTTTAGAAAGGGTAGTGAATTAAAAACTGCACTGATTTTATTCAAGTAGGCATTATTCATAATAAACAGAAAAGTTGCAAATGTTAAAGGATTAGATGTTAGTTTAAGTATTTAAAAACTTTTAATTTCAAAATAAAGGCAAAAAGCTATAAGAACGTTCTTCTTTAAAAAAATTGTTTTTGGAAATAAACACTTTTTGATCTGCAAACGTTCATATTTACGAGGACAAACGCTAAGAAAATACTTGTTATGCATGATTAAGAGACATGCAGTATAAGCAAAATCGTTATACAGTTATCGTATTTTCTTAGAAAACATAAATCTAACAAATTAATTCGTTCTGAATATTTGCCTTCAAAAACAACATATTTTGGGATTTAAAAAGACGATTCGCGGATATTAGAATCAGTATCAAAAATGCAGTGAAATTATTAACATAAAAAAGTAACACCTAGTTGGTAAAGTAATCTAATAAAAAGTTGAAAAGCAGTAGTTTACGTAAACAAGATGCAGGTTGTGGAAATGCATAAGATAGCCTTTAGTAGTGAAATTATAAATAATAAAAGAAACGTGACAGTTTTTTCAAACAAGAAAATTGGCGCTAAAAGGTAAAATGGTGCCTTACATATAAGAAAGAGTAACTCTTATAGTGGCTCCTGGACGTTATTTGGTGAGGTAATTTTTATATGAACATGTACAACGTAGACTCTAATACCAGTGTTTTTGTGTTTAAGAGAAAATAATAAGCTTTTTAAACTTAAATCGAACAATTATGTACTAGACCAAAATTAAAAACTATATTGTGGTTAGACTTTAGGAAAAATTGTGTTTAAATTTTTGAAATTGTTAATCTAATTTTGTACTAACGTTTTGAATTATAAATATAGGGATTTGTAACAGAATTTAAAATGCCTTTTATTGTCAGTTCTCCTCATAGCTATATACACTATAACGCCTACTCACAAATAAATTTAATGCAGATAGGCAAAATATTAATTTCTCGGCTAGACTTAAGCAGTCGAAATGCGGGCCTTTATCAGTGCTGCACCCAGAAATATGTCTGGCCCCATAATGTCGTATTTTATGCTAGTTTAACTTTTTGTTTATGAAATATATGGAAAATATCTAAATCTACCTTAGGTTTAAAAGAAGGTCGGCCCCGAAACCCTGGGTTCGCACATGCTATTATCAATAGAAAATCTTTGTTGTGTTAGCTAATGGGTATGCATCCAATTGTATAAAATTATTAATTGTCAAGTTTCTTCAATCAATCGATTAGTTTTTGTATAAACATGGGATAAAATATAAAAACCCTTATCTATTTCATTAACACGTACGTTCGAAATAGTGACCTTCATCGAGATCTAAAAATCGAAACTGTAGCAGAGACTATAAAAAAGTACGCAAAAAGCCATGAAGATAGACTCCATCGGCATGTGAATGTGGAAGCAATTCAGCTTCTAGACAATACTATGCTAGTACGACGACTAAAAAGAGTGAAGCCGTTTGAGCTAGTAAACTAAGTGAATTACACATAAAACAAAATAATGCTATAAACACAACACAATTGTGAGTTACAGACTAAACAAAGCGGGGAGAACTGTTGAGTGAACCCTAAGTTTAAATCTGACTTTTCTAGTAAATTAAGTTAAAACAAAATTGCTAATTAGTCTTACTGACTAGATTGTAATAAAAAAAAACACAGTGTGTTTGACAAATAAAAAAAAAAAATTTCATTAAGAATTTTTAAGAAGGTTCCACTTTTGGTGGGTAATTGTTTAATTATATTTGATCGTTGTTAAATTTAAGACACAAAAATGTATCTATACTTATAATGTTTTGATACAATAAACTCATATATTTAATTTTTTTAAATAAAAGTGAGCTCAATAATTTCCTGGTATTTTATTATTTA
This sequence comes from Aspidapion aeneum, assembly GCA_963576565.1. Classification (NCBI taxonomy): domain Eukaryota; kingdom Metazoa; phylum Arthropoda; class Insecta; order Coleoptera; family Brentidae; genus Aspidapion; species Aspidapion aeneum. The sequence goes on from OY755047.1 coordinate 49,106,737, forward strand.
AGTTACCCTAGTAATAAAATCCAAAAAAAAGCGCACGCCTGGATGTCAATATAGATTTCCTTTAATGAAAGCGACCAAAATGCATACCCAATGAGTATCTTAAGTAATGTCACAGAATATTTACAGCCTTAGTAATTAAAGCTCCTACGAAGGGTACATTTCTTTATTATATTCTTATTATTATACAAGTACTACTACTATAAAATCCATGCATGCAAATAATCCATAAAGTCACCCTTTTACAATTGTGCCTTTCCTTTTTTTAATTTTATTTACCCAATGGCAGATATTCGGGGTAGAAACTCTTTACCCTGTATATCAAAAAAACATTACATCTAATTATTACTTGAGAGTTAAAATTTTGAGTCAATAATCACCCAAAACGTTGTCCAGTTGGGTGTGTAAGCAATGTAAGAAGTGCTTTTCAAAGCTCCAAATTATCCGGAGCGGTTTTAATTTATTTTTAATTAATTATGCAAGAGTGTATGTATCTGCATCTATCAAAAATACTCAAAAACAGTAAGTAAACAATTGAGACGTCGAATAGTTCACAGCAATGAAAAAACAATTTTCTCAAGAGCGCATGTCACCAGTTTTGTTAAAATTTTCAAAATATAGTCTATAATAATAAAAGCATTTCACAAAGATTTTTATTTAAAGCAGATTTTCCGTACACAAAATTAAACGATACGCTCCACTGTTAATTTTTTTCCTATAAAAATTGGTACATTTACGTGATCTAGCTTTTCGCAGCGTTATCTTTCCGCAACTGATCATCCATTTTCTGAGCAAATAAATAAACGCAGCTATTTTGGGTCATTATTAGTTATAGTGAAAAAAATAGGATTCTCAATTACTTGTTCAACAATTTTTAACCCTTGGATCTCAACGTCTACGGACTCGTCGTCACCCTTGATTTTTCTGGCAGAACTAGATGCCGCAATTTCTTTTGCCAATTCGTCCTCATAGAAGACTTTGTTGCCGGTTGCTCTGGGGTGTTTTGGTGAGAACTCCAGAAGTTTGTTGGTTATGTTAAGAGCCAGCTTGATATCCCCTAGAAAGAAGGTAAAAAATAATGAAGCGCCTTGGCATCGACGGGATTCTAAACAGTGGCGGCTCATGGTCAGGATTCAATAACATTGATTTACATCGAACTAATATAAAATAAATGTATCCCTGACGGATCTGATACCTTCTCAGTTTTTTGTAAATATCTTAAAAACTACACATATTATTGAGCAAAATGCAATCTACTGTATTGCGAAAACCGCATATTAATGCGATGCTCTGTTAAAAAGTTAGAATTTAAAAAAAATTTAATTGTCAAAAAACTGTGATTAGTTTTAATGGATTTTGACCAAAATCTAATCAGCTCGTTAGAGTTTCGAACAATATTTTACCTGAAAATTTGAGCTATCGTGTACGGACAGACATACCCACACACACAAACACACACAGACAGACAACACGACAATATTGCTAGGATAGGGCAAAATACACCCAAATAAAACATTTTCGGCGGTATCGCAAAAAAAATTGTGGAAAATAATACCTTCTCTAGCCATTTCTGCGAGACCTTGGAAGGTAAAAGACTCGAGTCACTTTGAAAAATGGTTTCAGTAGGTTTATACTACTACTATGTCGGTTTAGAACGTTTTTCTACGTTGTCCGACGCCTATTCTCCACCTCCTTCGATCCTGACAATCATCTGTCAGATTCTTTTGACTCGTTGATCTTTGGATTGACTGTTGCCATTCTAGTTTAGGACGTCCTCTTTTTCTACGCCCTACTGGTTGCCACTCTAGGACCTGTTTTGGTAATCTTTTGTCGTTCATCCGTTGTACATGGCCGTACCATATCAGTTGCCTTTTAGTGATGTCATCCGTTATGCTTCCCTCGATTCCCATTCTTTCTTTTATGATCTCATTTCTTATGTGATCTAATCTAGATATTCTCATTGATCTTCTTATTGCATCCATTTCGACACTTTCCATTTTTGTTTTGTATTTTTCTGTTACGCGACAAGTCTCTATTCCATACAACAGCGTGCTTTTTACCATTGTTTCATATATGTTAAATTTTACATTCTTTATTATCTTTCTGCTCCATAAAATACTGTTAACACATCCAATAACCTTTTTTGCTTTTACTATTCTTTTTTCCAATTCTTTACAGTCTGTTCCTGTCTTATCAAATGTGACACCCAAGTATACATACTCATTGCATGGAAATATTGTTTGTCTATTATCTAGTTCTAACTCACTGGATTCGTTTCCAATACATAAGTACTGTGTCTTGTCCACGTTCACTGTTAGTCCCCACTTTTGGTATTCTTCCGTTAACTTTCTCATCATATAATCCATGTCTTCTTTATCATTAGCTACAATTACTTGGTCGTCAGCAAACTGTAGTGTGTATATAGTAAATCGGTCGTTAAGTTGTATTCCCATGCCGTGCACTTTACGTTTCCAGTTTTTTAGAGCCACTGCGATATATATTTTAAAAAGAGTTGGAGAGATACAACATCCCTGTCTTAAGCCTTTTGTTACCAGGAATTCTTTTGAAAGTCGATTTCCACTTTTAATTTTAGATTTTGACCCTTTGTATAGTTCTTTTATCGCTTTTATGTATGTATGATTGACACCGTTCATAATTTTTCTACTGGAACGGTGTCATATGCTTTTTGTAGGTCCACAAAGGTAACATGAGTCTCTATATTTCTGGCGCTTCTTTTCTCAATTACTTATTTAAGACAAAAAACATTATCACTACAAGATCTGCCTGCACGAAACCCACTTTGCTCTTCTTCTTCTTGTTCATGAAAATCATTCTCTATTAGATCTTTAAGAATCCTACCGTACAATCTACTTAGAGTGCTGGTGACTGAAATTCCTCTGTAATTGTTACAATCCAGCTTGTTTCCTTTTTTATGTATTGAGGATATGAATGCAATTTTCCAATCATTAGGTACTGGATGTCCGTTTATGCATTGATTGATAATATATGTGAGATTTTCGAGTAGTTTCCGCTAGCTTTTCCGGATTTAAGCTTTTTTATACTATTCTTTATCATTTCTTTTTCGGTGATTACTTCCTCTCCATGTACTTCTATGTCACTCCTCGGAGAGGCTGTTAGATATTCGGGTCTCATCTCCTGCAGCAGTCCCTTGTAGTGTTCTGTCCATTGTTCTGGTTTGATGATCTAGATGTTTACTTTTTTTTTTGTTGGGTTTTTTACTGTAGAAATGAATTTCCATACTTCAGAGCTCTGCCTACCTCCTACGTGTGTATTTATATCGTGGCGTTTGCGCTCGAACGTTTAATCTTTTTTTGTACGTATCAAACTTTTTAGCTGTCTTCTAGTTTCCCTGTATATTTCTAGGTCTCTTTGCTCTTTAGTACTGAGCCATTTCAAGTATGTGCGTTTTTTCTCTTTGACCATTTCCTGCATTTTGTCCGTCCACCACATCTTCCTGTTATTTCTATTATCTTGGTATCCAACAGCTTCGTTGCTTGCTTCCTTCAAGCTTTTTATTATGTTTGTATATATCTCTTCAAATGAGTGATTTGTGTTTATTAATTTTTGATCTAATCGGTTCTGATACAATCTTTGAGTACTTTCGATTTCTAGACTTCTAAAGTTGTATTTTTGATTGTCTTCGATGCACTCTAGGTTTTCATTTTCTCTAATACTTTCGTCCTTATTTGTTTTTCTTAAAGGGAATAATATTTTTGCTTTTACCAGATGGTGGTCAGATCCACAGGTAACACCACGAAGTGCTCGCACATCATACCACTTTAATTGCGAGTGTTGTCCACCTATAGCATAATCAATGATTGATTTAAGATTTCTTGTTGGCTGAATCCAGGTATATCGATGAATATCCTTATGTTTAAAAAAACCATTATTTATTTTTGTGTTGTGGGTTTCACACAATTGCATCAGTCTTAAGCCATTATCATTTGTTACTTCCTCACCAAATGGTCCTATCACTTTGCTCTGGGTTTGTCTACCAGTGCGGCTACTAAAATCGCCAAGCATAATTATTTCTCTAGTAGGTTTATTAAAACCGAAAAGTGATTCGGAGTACTTTCTCGCCTAGTGTTGTTCGCCACCGAAAAAACGATTCTACGGGAGAGGGGGTAAAGGGGGTAATTACCCCCCCCCCCGCAGATCCCGAAAAAATATGTAAAGTATAAAGGGCTTCTAGCTACTACAGGTAAGTTAAAGACTGAAAAAAATTATATTTTTGTGGACTTGCTTTAAACGAAAAACACTCAAAGAAAAAATCGTATGTAGAAAAAAGTGCACACGGAAAAAAGCGCACACAGGTCACCACCAAAATTTCAAATAAATTGAAAGAAGCTTGAAATATCACACGGTGAAGTTGCGAAAATGGTACATTTTCAAAGCCATTAAATAAATTGACTTCGGATGGCCTCCTTATGAGTCCTTTCCATCTTCGTTCGACAGCCATAAAACCGTAAAAAAAGTTTAGGTTTGATGGAACGACCAAATAACTGTCCAAAAACGAATGCTGTTGGCGTAGTGATCGATTTACTTCAGTCATGTGATCATATGCAAGATAGTTAAATGGAAAGTCACGTGAATAAAAGAAAGGGTAGGTTTCGCCCTCTCGCGAAAAGGTAGATCGAAGGCAAATTGGGAATTCGAGAGCTCTAAATTAAAATTGCAAACAATTTTTTTTAAATAAAATTACATAGGATTATTAGAATACCTTTTTAATTATATAATTATTAATTTAATTTGTATTCACAAACTATAAACCACTACTGACTGCCTAATAAACTATATACCAAAAATTAAAATGAACTTGCATTAGAACAAATTTTTGGGCCAAACGAAAAAAATATCTATTTTTTGTAAGGTCATAAGTTTTATGTCAAATTTATATATTTGTTTATTTGTATTTCGTAATTTGAATTTTACAAAATATTTGTAAAATTACCTACATATTATAGAAAGCCTAAATATTCAGAAAGTATTTCGTCGCCTTAATGCAGAACTATTGTCACAAAATTAAGTTTTTGCAGGAAAGCATTAGTTTGACTTAGGATGAGTCGAGATATGAACGGTTAAATTGGTCGGGTGGATGGTGGGGACGTTTCATTACTTAGACATCCAATAGTTCTGCATTCAGTAAAGCGCGGTTGGAGCTATACGTTTCCACGGAAAAACGGAAAATGGGAAAACTGGACATATAATAATTCTGCATTAAGGCGACGATTTGTGAAATATAGATCGTGATACTTCTAAGAAGTTAAGAAAATCAAAAGCTTATTTTTTGGTAGGTATATATAGCTTATGACGTTTTGTTATTTAAGAACCGTTAGGGCCGTAGGCAAGAAAAAAATCGAAGAAGGATTAAAAAATTTCAATAAAAATTTGCATATGTATTGTACAATTTTGATTAACCAAATCCCATCCCTAGGTACGGCCTTTAGAATCACTGTAATTCAAAAAAGTTGACATGCTACATATTATTTTACTAAAACTGTAAGTGGAGCATAAAGTGATCAAAAGCTAAAAACTACATAGGTACTTTTGTGCATTTGATTTACCACAGCTAAGCAGGCTACCCTATCATATGGTCAGTATAGATTTTTTCTATGTGGTCCCGTAGAAATAAAAATTTAGAGGCTCTTGCAAAAAAATCAACAGATGCTGCAGATGTTGAACAATTTTTTTTTGGACATTTATAAAAGCCAGTGCAACACCATGATAAACACAGAGAAAAAAAAGAGTGAAATGCAAATATTTTACATGCGCCTGTCCTCGATCCTAGTATTTCGGAGGAGTCCAAAACCACGTTAAGTGGCCTGTTGCAACTGCAAACTGACTGTCTGATAACAGGACAACATCGACCTGGAACGCAAATTGGATTTTTCGGACGGTTTTATGATTGTCAAACGGGCTAATGGAACATAACTTATAAAGCAACGTTGACATTAAATATTTTTTTAGCGGTTTTCGCATTTTTTGTGTCTGTGCGAAAAATTGCAACGTTTTAATTTCATAAGGACCCCAGATAAGTATGATTGAGAAAATATAATAATTCTTCAGCTTACCTTGTTTGTAAGAGCATAATGCAATGTACTCTAAAACCTCATCTTCAGCGATAGTACCGTTCTTCTCTCTCTTCATTCTGGACTCGGTTTCTTTCATCCAAAGTAAACTATGGTAAAAGTCGTCATTGATGTATAACTGTCGGCCTAGTTCAAAGCAGTCAGCTGCTGTCAGTTCTGCGGTGTATTTAATGCCGTTTAGCTCTCCTAGAAAATAAAGACATTGGTATTTAAGTTGACCGAAAAATAATTTCTGTATGGATTAAGATAATTCAAAAGTTAAATAGGTCATTCCTTCGCAAACGTGTAGAATTCCTAAGCGTCAATATTACTGTTGGTGACGTCACTATTTTGCCGTCCCTAAGAACAAGGACGCATATCGAAATTTTGTGAAAAACGAGTTTAAAGTTTTGTACTTTTGTATTTTCTTATAATTTCGAACAGCGCTACATACGGGGTTACTGTTAGTATTAGGTTATGGTACTACCATTCGATACCAACGTCATAGCATACCTGTAATTTTTAAAGTTTTTTTTTCTATTAGGGCAGTTTCTTAGACAATTTTTTTCAATAATTTAAAAAGGTAATCCAATGATCTAAAACAACATATGTTTTATTTTAGTGTATGCGCTGGCTTCTGTCACGTATGCCGTAATATATCCGCTCAGTTTTATTGCGGTTCTTTATTAAGCATCCAAAAGAGTATAAAATGTCCGTCTAATTGTTAGATTTTTGGTTAAATCGTATTTTCGTAGTCAGTGGTCCGATTTGAATTTTAAAAATCTCTTTTTACTATTTTTACATTTCTAGCCCGCGTAGCAATGGCTAGAAAAGGTATTATTTTTAAAAAAGTTAAAGAAGAGTTATCTTCTATCTTAAATTGTGTTTTTTGGGTGTATTTTGACTTGTCTTAGTAAAATCGTCGTGATATTGATCAAATTTTCAGTTAAAATATTGTTCGACACTCTTACGAGCTGATGCTAACTTTTTAACGGAGCATCGTGTTAAGATGATGTTTTCGGAATGTAGTAGAACACGTGGTTAATAATTTGTGCTAGAACCAAAAATTTCGTAAGAGCTTTAGTTTCTCAGATATTTACAAAAAACTATTTTCTCATGGCTTCACTTGAAGGGTGTTAATAGGCTAGCTAGGAAGGTATCAGATCCTTCATGGATCCATTTATTTTAAAGGCAAACAAATTTTGAAATAGAAAAAGTTTTCGATTTTATATTTTGAAATTAATATTTTTTATATTACTTTTCAGTTTGCTTCTTCCGATATATTGCTTAGCTTCCTAGCTTTGATAGGTAGCTGTCCAAGCCAAGCTAGGCACAATGTACAATTTTGCAGAAATTCGATGTTTGCACTATAAAATTTATTGTTTTTTTAAAAATTATAAAAGATACGACAATACTTAATTTCTAAGCTTAGTCAAAAATTGTTAAAATTAGCTAGACAGCAATAATAGTACATCAGCAATGACTGAATGTAAAACAACTTTTTAAATTACGTTTCAAAAAATGTTTAGCGGTGTTTGCTGCTTAAAAGCAAAAACTTGAAGGAAAAGTGGATAGCTGCGTTGCGTGACACAGGTAATTTGCTTTCGAACGGTGTACCTTGTAGCTACCTAGCTACCATAGTAAGGGAGCTAGGAAGTTTATTATAAACCCTGTCATCGATTAATTCTTGCATTGCCCTATTCTATGGTATGGTATATACTTGTTAGTGTTTGTTGTTAACTATATTTAAACGAACCGTTATCTATCACCCGTTAAATGTCAAAACTGTCAAATTTGACATTTTAAATGTCATATGTCAACTGACATATAAATGGGGTATACCATTATTTCGTGAATATACAGTATGTCTAGGTAAGTTGAAACCATAGGAAAAAAAGTTACAACTTATAAAAAGTTCTGCATGTTCTAAAACCCAAAATACAATAATCTGATATCAATTTTTTTTCGTTGTATACGAGATTTGTCAAAAAATATGAATTTTGCCCAAGAGTAAGGTATCTTTATTTTTGACAATATCGAAAATAGCTATTTAGAAAAATTGATTAGAAATAAAAACCACGTTCAAATATTCTATTATATCCATTTATAATAAAAAAAAAATAGCTATTTTTTTATTAATTTATTTACAGGACATGAAAAGTAAATAAAGCCTGTTCTATAATTTCTAACGTGTTTTGACGGTCGGAACAATTTATTTGACTAGGTTACGTGTAACTACAGTTAAATTTGAATTGTTATTGTAGACATGCATTTCAAAAAATAAAAACTACTTTTTTGAATGTAGCATAAACAGCCAAAAATTCTTAGCTATAATGTCGTGACGTGATCATCAAAAAAATCAGACCTCGGCTTCCGACGTTAACAAAGATGTAGATAGTGGCCCGTCCGATTTGATATCCGTGATCTAAGTTATAACCATTTCATGCTAAAAAGGTCAAAGTGCCACACATACCTTTAGCCAAAGATGACGTGTTCAACTTGTAAGTGTCTTGGAGCCTGGTCAACGCGACAGCGGCACCGTTGAGATCTTCGTCTGTCGGAAATTTCATGTTGTCTCTGAAGTAGCTTAATGTTTCTGAAACAAAAGCCATTCAATGATGGATTTTATGAGCTACGGTTCATACCACAGGCACAGGGGAGGTGAAGCAGTACAATATAAACACCAGTATACAAATTATTCTCTCTTAAAACCATGCTCGAAGAGTTCTACTACAGGATGCAGCGACTTTTAAAAGCAAATCGTATGATTCACATGTGAGTGGGCCTTGCAGCCCTTCCACTGCGACCACCAGTGGGTCTATTGTGGCTCACTTTTGAGTAGTTTCTCATCACTGTATGCGTAATCCTCCAAAAAGGCCACACCTACCTTACTACAACATCTAAACAGAGGGGAAGTTTAGAACACTGCACCGATGCACATAGGAGTATTTGTATAATAAAACGGATCTAAATTATTTGTTATTTTCTTTTGCAATTATTTCGAATCAAATAATTATTTTACACAAACTTGTGTTACACATCGCATGGATCAAACGGAGTGAGATGATCGAGGAGATCATTTGCCATCGGAGTAACCATATAAATATGTATATTGTAATCCGATTATTAATTAATTAATTTTAAGTTATAAGTTATTTAATGTTTTCTATATAAATACATAAATAAATAAACAGTTTCACGATGAACCTGATACCACTTTAGCCCATTAGCACACTCCGAGTAAGTGAATTTCAACCTATATCAGCCTGAAAAACAATTTTTGTACCTACATATTTCAGAAACGGAAACTCCTACGATGTTTTTAGTAACAAGACAATATTGAGAAGAACGCGTTCTATTATATTCCGAAAACCGCATATTGATGCAATGCTCTGTTATAAGTTTTTTAAATGTCTTTAATTTGAAACTGTCAAAAAACTCTTATAAGCATTAATAGATTTTGATCAAAATCTAATCAGCAATCGGTTCTGCGGTTTGGGAGCTATCGTGTTCCGCACAGACATAACACACACACACGAACAGACGTCACGTGGATATTGCTAAGATAAGTCAAAATACACCCAAATAACAAAAATAAAAAATAAATGTCTAAAAAATATTTTATACATGTAAAAAGAAATATTTTCAAATATCTTTTGTAAGCAAGACCATCACTACTTTGAATGCATAAAAAGCCGAAATGGCGGATATAGGCGAACAATTTTACTATGAACGATAATTGACATATGTCAGCTTAAATTGCTGATGATGTCTATTAAAAAAGTATAGCTCGACAAGACCAGACATGCAACTAAAACACAGAAATAAAAATAATTTTAGCCAAATATAAATAACCTAATGGGACATTTTAAAATATTCCTATTAAACGTACAATATAAACAACAATGGAATAAAATGACGTTTTAAAATACTCTGCCAATCTATGGGCACCTAAGCTCACACTAGGTACTATAATTATAGTGTACGTGTGAGTTAATATATAACTAAAAACTGAAATATATTTTATTGAACTCCAGACTCAATTACCTTTCGTTTGATACCACACAACTAAAATGTATTTTGTTTAACTCCAGACTCAATTACCTTTCGTTTGATATCACACACGCCATATTTCCACATAAACACTAATTTTTTAAATTTACCCCCATCCTTTTTTTTAATAGTAAAATGTATTTTATTTAACTCCAGACGCAATCACCTTTCGTTTGATATCACACACACCATATTTTTACATAAACTCTAATTTTTGATATATATATTTGGCTTGTGTTCGGTGGATTTTGTTCATTTTTAAATGGGACCATCTCGACCCAAAACCCAGCGTAGGTACCAAATTTCATTAAAATCGGGCAAGCGGTTTTTGAGTTATGCGCGTTGGTCGTTACACACAGACAGACAGACAGACAGACAGACAGACAGACAGACAGACAGACAGACAGACAGACAGACAGACAGACAGACAGACAGACAGACAGACAGACAGACAGACAGACAGACAGACAGACAGACAGACAGACAGACAGACAGACAGACAGACAGACAGACAGACAGACAGACAGACAGACAGACAGACAGACAGACAGACAGACAGACAGACAGACAGACAGACAGACAGACAGACAGACAGACAGACAGACAGACAGACAGACAGACAGACAGACAGACAGACAGACAGACAGACAGACAGACAGACAGACAGACAGACAGACAGACAGACAGACAGACAGACAGACAGACAGACAGACAGACAGACAGACAGACAGACAGACAGACAGACAGACAGACAGACAGACAGACAGACAGACAGACAGACAGACAGACAGACAGACAGACAGACAGACAGACAGACAGACAGACAGACAGACAGACAGACAGACAGACAGACAGACAGACAGACAGACAGACAGACAGACAGACAGACAGACAGACAGACAGACAGACAGACAGACAGACAGACAGACAGACAGACAGACAGACAGACAGACAGACAGACAGACAGACAGACAGACAGACAGACAGACAGACAGACAGACAGACAGACAGACAGACAGACAGACAGACAGACAGACAGACAGACAGACAGACAGACAGACAGACAGACAGACAGACAGACAGACAGACAGACAGACAGACAGACAGACAGACAGACAGACAGACAGACAGACAGACAGACAGACAGACAGACAGACAGACAGACAGACAGACAGACAGACAGACAGACAGACAGACAGACAGACAGACAGACAGACAGACAGACAGACAGACAGACAGACAGACAGACAGACAGACAGACAGACAGACAGACAGACAGACAGACAGACAGACAGACAGACAGACAGACAGACAGACAGACAGACAGACAGACAGACAGACAGACAGACAGACAGACAGACAGACAGACAGACAGACAGACAGACAGACAGACAGACAGACAGACAGACAGACAGACAGACAGACAGACAGACAGACAGACAGACAGACAGACAGACAGACAGACAGACAGACAGACAGACAGACAGACAGACAGACAGACAGACAGACAGACAGACAGACAGACAGACAGACAGACAGACAGACAGACAGACAGACAGACAGACAGACAGACAGACAGACAGACAGACAGACAGACAGACAGACAGACAGACAGACAGACAGACAGACAGACAGACAGACAGACAGACAGACAGACAGACAGACAGACAGACAGACAGACAGACAGACAGACAGACAGACAGACAGACAGACAGACAGACAGACAGACAGACAGACAGACAGACAGACAGACAGACAGACAGACAGACAGACAGACAGACAGACAGACAGACAGACAGACAGACAGACAGACAGACAGACAGACAGACAGACAGACAGACAGACAGACAGACAGACAGACAGACAGACAGACAGACAGACAGACAGACAGACAGACAGACAGACAGACAGACAGACAGACAGACAGACAGACAGACAGACAGACAGACAGACAGACAGACAGACAGACAGACAGACAGACAGACAGACAGACAGACAGACAGACAGACAGACAGACAGACAGACAGACAGACAGACAGACAGACAGACAGACAGACAGACAGACAGACAGACAGACAGACAGACAGACAGACAGACAGACAGACAGACAGACAGACAGACAGACAGACAGACAGACAGACAGACAGACAGACAGACAGACAGACAGACAGACAGACAGACAGACAGACAGACAGACAGACAGACAGACAGACAGACAGACAGACAGACAGACAGACAGACAGACAGACAGACAGACAGACAGACAGACAGACAGACAGACAGACAGACAGACAGACAGACAGACAGACAGACAGACAGACAGACAGACAGACAGACAGACAGACAGACAGACAGACAGACAGACAGACAGACAGACAGACAGACAGACAGACAGACAGACAGACAGACAGACAGACAGACAGACAGACAGACAGACAGACAGACAGACAGACAGACAGACAGACAGACAGACAGACAGACAGACAGACAGACAGACAGACAGACAGACAGACAGACAGACAGACAGACAGACAGACAGACAGACAGACAGACAGACAGACAGACAGACAGACAGACAGACAGACAGACAGACAGACAGACAGACAGACAGACAGACAGACAGACAGACAGACAGACAGACAGACAGACAGACAGACAGACAGACAGACAGACAGACAGACAGACAGACAGACAGACAGACAGACAGACAGACAGACAGACAGACAGACAGACAGACAGACAGACAGACAGACAGACAGACAGACAGACAGACAGACAGACAGACAGACAGACAGACAGACAGACAGACAGACAGACAGACAGACAGACAGACAGACAGACAGACAGACAGACAGACAGACAGACAGACAGACAGACAGACAGACAGACAGACAGACAGACAGACAGACAGACAGACAGACAGACAGACAGACAGACAGACAGACAGACAGACAGACAGACAGACAGACAGACAGACAGACAGACAGACAGACAGACAGACAGACAGACAGACAGACAGACAGACAGACAGACAGACAGACAGACAGACAGACAGACAGACAGACAGACAGACAGACAGACAGACAGACAGACAGACAGACAGACAGACAGACAGACAGACAGACAGACAGACAGACAGACAGACAGACAGACAGACAGACAGACAGACAGACAGACAGACAGACAGACAGACAGACAGACAGACAGACAGACAGACAGACAGACAGACAGACAGACAGACAGACAGACAGACAGACAGACAGACAGACAGACAGACAGACAGACAGACAGACAGACAGACAGACAGACAGACAGACAGACAGACAGACAGACAGACAGACAGACAGACAGACAGACAGACAGACAGACAGACAGACAGACAGACAGACAGACAGACAGACAGACAGACAGACAGACAGACAGACAGACAGACAGACAGACAGACAGACAGACAGACAGACAGACAGACAGACAGACAGACAGACAGACAGACAGACAGACAGACAGACAGACAGACAGACAGACAGACAGACAGACAGACAGACAGACAGACAGACAGACAGACAGACAGACAGACAGACAGACAGACAGACAGACAGACAGACAGACAGACAGACAGACAGACAGACAGACAGACAGACAGACAGACAGACAGACAGACAGACAGACAGACAGACAGACAGACAGACAGACAGACAGACAGACAGACAGACAGACAGACAGACAGACAGACAGACAGACAGACAGACAGACAGACAGACAGACAGACAGACAGACAGACAGACAGACAGACAGACAGACAGACAGACAGACAGACAGACAGACAGACAGACAGACAGACAGACAGACAGACAGACAGACAGACAGACAGACAGACAGACAGACAGACAGACAGACAGACAGACAGACAGACAGACAGACAGACAGACAGACAGACAGACAGACAGACAGACAGACAGACAGACAGACAGACAGACAGACAGACAGACAGACAGACAGACAGACAGACAGACAGACAGACAGACAGACAGACAGACAGACAGACAGACAGACAGACAGACAGACAGACAGACAGACAGACAGACAGACAGACAGACAGACAGACAGACAGACAGACAGACAGACAGACAGACAGACAGACAGACAGACAGACAGACAGACAGACAGACAGACAGACAGACAGACAGACAGACAGACAGACAGACAGACAGACAGACAGACAGACAGACAGACAGACAGACAGACAGACAGACAGACAGACAGACAGACAGACAGACAGACAGACAGACAGACAGACAGACAGACAGACAGACAGACAGACAGACAGACAGACAGACAGACAGACAGACAGACAGACAGACAGACAGACAGACAGACAGACAGACAGACAGACAGACAGACAGACAGACAGACAGACAGACAGACAGACAGACAGACAGACAGACAGACAGACAGACAGACAGACAGACAGACAGACAGACAGACAGACAGACAGACAGACAGACAGACAGACAGACAGACAGACAGACAGACAGACAGACAGACAGACAGACAGACAGACAGACAGACAGACAGACAGACAGACAGACAGACAGACAGACAGACAGACAGACAGACAGACAGACAGACAGACAGACAGACAGACAGACAGACAGACAGACAGACAGACAGACAGACAGACAGACAGACAGACAGACAGACAGACAGACAGACAGACAGACAGACAGACAGACAGACAGACAGACAGACAGACAGACAGACAGACAGACAGACAGACAGACAGACAGACAGACAGACAGACAGACAGACAGACAGACAGACAGACAGACAGACAGACAGACAGACAGACAGACAGACAGACAGACAGACAGACAGACAGACAGACAGACAGACAGACAGACAGACAGACAGACAGACAGACAGACAGACAGACAGACAGACAGACAGACAGACAGACAGACAGACAGACAGACAGACAGACAGACAGACAGACAGACAGACAGACAGACAGACAGACAGACAGACAGACAGACAGACAGACAGACAGACAGACAGACAGACAGACAGACAGACAGACAGACAGACAGACAGACAGACAGACAGACAGACAGACAGACAGACAGACAGACAGACAGACAGACAGACAGACAGACAGACAGACAGACAGACAGACAGACAGACAGACAGACAGACAGACAGACAGACAGACAGACAGACAGACAGACAGACAGACAGACAGACAGACAGACAGACAGACAGACAGACAGACAGACAGACAGACAGACAGACAGACAGACAGACAGACGGCGCAACAAAAAAGTTTCAAAATCATCTGAAACGCAAAGATATATAAAAAAATTTGAAATCGGAGCAACTTTTTTTTTCTCGAAAAAATTAGGATCACTATAGCTCACACTACTATAGTGTACTGTGAGCTAATATGGTACATACCTTCCTTTTTCATAATCAATAACTGCTTTTTTTTAAGTAGATCACACAAAACCCAATAGCAAGACAAGTAACCACCTCAAAACTAGAGTCCCTGTATGTTGACATATTTGGATGTATTAATATATCCAAATATGTCTACATTCAGGGACTCTACTCAAAACCAAGCGTTGAGAACAAAGGAATGTGATTTCAACCAGGCGCGGATTTCAGGGGGGGTACCGGGGTAATCACCCCCCACCTAGATTTCCCAAATTTTCGTCGACTATTACCCCCCCCCCCCTAGATTTTAACCCAGATCCGCGCTTGATTCCAACATTGATTGGGTTGCGACTGACTTTACGACACGAGGCAAGGAAGAGGGAACTTTTATGGCGGCAGGGCCGTCGTAATGGGTGGAGCGGAGGTGCAGCCTCTCCAGGCGTCCAATTTTGGGGGCGGCCGAAAGCCGCCTTCTTCTTTTAATTTAAGATAACTTAGTCATTTTATATCGAAAACTAATGAAATTAATTTTAAAAAAGAAAGAGATAAATAAAAAGGGGTGACAAATATAAGAAAATAGAGGAACATACTTGGTTATTTTTTGACCTGGACAGAAATGTTTTATGCTGAAGCTGAAAGAATCTTAAGGCAATCTTATACTATCGGTTGTTTAAAATTTGTAAAGCTTAAAATAAACGCTCCATCATCCATTGCTTCGAGACTCAAACCTAACGCAGAGTCATAAAATTTGCTTATAGAAATTGCCAAAATAAATTGCTGAAACGTGGCATTTGACATGTCGTATAATTTTGACAAAAAATTTAACTTATTAAATTAGCACCGATATTTGTCAAACTTGGTTTTTTCTCAAAAACTCAAAAATAGGTTTGCCAAATTATTATTATTACTGATTTTGCTCGCTCATGTCTCTTTTTTTTTCGAAATATGTATAAAGAAAAAACTAAAAATTTAAGAAATGTTTTTTAAAAAGACAAATTCGGTTTGCTCGACATATTAGTAGTATTAGTATGTGTGAGATAAAGGCTCACAATTTTGGTTTAAAAAAATGGGTTCGAAGCGACTCTATCAAGTAACTGAAAACAAACATTTAGAACATTCTGAGATATTAACATTTAAATTTTTTAGCCTAAACACTGATCTCTCTCTCGAAAAACACAAAACCGATCTTAATTTGGTTTTCGTTTTTTAATAAGATAGGCTTTACCACGGATCACCTAACAAAAGGTGATCCGTGGCTTTACTATGACTCTTGCATAATAAAAATTGTGTACCCTCGATACACTCGATAAAAACATCTTTGAAATTTTTTTATGCTGTGATCATTCCTTTTACCTTTTTACAATTAATACTTTGTTTTGGTGTAAATCATTTTTTGAGCTCACTTGCTGGCACCATTTATATAAGAAAATAACACAAAAACTCGCAGTGGAGAGGAAAAACGCGGGGGAAGGGCGGCCTTTTTCCCGTTTTGCTCCAGGCGGCCACTAGTCTAACGATGGCGTTCACTTGATAGATATGTTACTCAACAAAAAATGGTTAGAAGGTACTTTTTAGTGATTTTTATTTTAATCGATTTTATAGGTGCATAAATTAAGGTCACTGTATAACGAGTTTTCTAGGAACTTCGTTATACAAGGTGTCCCAACTAAAAGGTAACAGACGTCTTTTTGGGTATTTTTCGTGCGAATTTGGACAAACGCTCGGACACGTCGATTTTGTGTACGAGGGGGACACTTTTTGGCTATCTTGAAATTTTTGTAACACGCACCATCTTCGAGGGGTATACTTTACCCCTATATTTTAAATAGGGAAACTGGATCTAGTGATACCTTGTTTTGAAGGCCCCTTGAATGTCTTTACAACCATGTAAAAATTTCAAAAATCTATCCATTAGTTTTTGAGATAATTGCCTTCAAACTTTCAAATTTAACATGGACTGATAAAATAAAAATTTAATCAGAATTTTATATTTTTAGGATTTAATTTTTATTTTATCATTCCATGTAAAATTTAAAAGCAAATATCTCAAAAACTAATTAATGGATTTTCAAAATTTTTACACGGTTATAAAGATATTCAAGAGAGCTTCAAAACAAGGTACCACTAGACCCACTTTCCCTATTCAAAATATAGGGGTAAAGTATACCCCTCGAAGATGGTGTGTGGCACAAAAATTTCAAGATAGCCAAATAGTGTCCCCCTCGCAAACAAAATCGACGTGTTCGAGCGTTTCTCCAAATTCGCACGAAAAATACCCAAAAACACCTCTGTTACCTTTTAGTTGGAACACCCTGTATAGTCACTTAAGTAATAATAATAATAATTAAAAATAAGGCCTCAAATCGTCCTTACCTTCATTTATGTTAGTAGCAATCAAAATCTCCACCTGGTCCCTGTCGACGGTGAGTCTTTTGACAAGTGTGTACGCGTTGATAGGATTTGACAAGTAGAGTTGAACATCTTTGGTTGCTCTATCGTGCTGCCTTTGATAAAAGTCGACATATCTAGATTAAATATAATAATCTATTAGTAGCGTTACTGGAAAAAATGGAAAATGTTGTGGTTTGCACTAGAGGCCCTCGATAAATTTGACAATTGTTTTACTAAAACAATTGTCAAATGTATCGAGGGCCTCTAGTTTGCACATTTTTCGAGAACTGCTGAAAATTATTTAAAAGTTCCGAGACACGTCGATTATGTTTTCGATGGGGAGACTTTTTGATATCTTGAAATTTTTGTAGCACGAACCCCCTTCGAGGGGTATACTTTACCTCTGTATTTTGAATGGGGGAGAGTGGGTCTAGTGATACTTTGTTTTGAAGCTCTCTTGAATATATTTACATCCGTGTAAAAATTTCGAAAATCCATCGATCAGTTTATGAGATATTTGCTTTCAAAGTTTCAAATTTAACATGAAATGATAAAATAAAAGTTAAATCCGAAAAATTTTAAATTTTAATTAAATTTGTATTTTATCAGTCCATGTTAAATTTGAAAGTTTGAAGGCAATTATCTGAAAAGCTAATAAATAGATTTTTGAAATTTTTACGGTTGTAAGGACATTCAAAAGGCCTTTAAAACAAGGTATCACTAGACCCTCTTTCCCTATTCAAAATATAGGGGTAAAATATAACCCTCGAAGGTTGTGCGTGCTACAAAAATTTCAAGATAGCCAAAAAGTGTCCCCCTTGCAAACAAAATCGACGTATCTAGGCAGGTTTAAAAATTTTCAGCATTTCTCAAGAAATCCCGGGTGTAAAGTTTTAAATGGGACACATAACCAAGTGTTAAACTGTTGCATAATGCAGGCTTAAGCCAGGTACTCATTCAACAAACGGATATTCGCTATTCTGGACGTGAAAAAGGCATGCTGGCGAGTACACAGCAAGCCGCTCGCAGTGAGTAGAGAGCCGGCGGCCTTCGATGTAAACATAAAGGGATTTGTATTGTGGCCTATTAAAATGCGTTGTGATGCCATTTGTGGCAGCTTAAAGACGTTGCTGCCATTTTGTGACACTGTAATTAGAATAATACCCATTTTGCCAGTTTGTGACACAACAAAACCACTGAATAATTAAACAAATATCTAGAAGCAGAACTGTATTTTCCAGCTAGGTAAAAATGTTTTACAAAGAAGATCTTAAATAAAATACAGTTCAACCCAAACGTTGCAGCCAAACAATGAAATTCTACTTACTTCCGAGGCTTACAAATAACGCAAAGATTTAGTTCATCTTGTTTATTTTCACAGGAGGATGAAAATGAAATTGATTAAAATACAAAAAAAAATATTGAAATCTGAGAAAAATACTTGAAACATGAAATATAAATCAACGAAATTGGTGGGAACGAGTCAGCGCCAAAATAACCGCAAGAGCAATTTCACAATAAAATCTAGCTTAATAATACCGCAAAATTGGGGTTATGACGTCATACCTTGACCTTGCGTTTACAAGATTTTTAAAAGTTGTACTTAAAAAAAGTTATATGGAAATTATAGCAACAAAATTATATAAAAAGATTATATAAAGAGATTATATATGGAAAAAATTATAGTTATGGCTTGCTCCTACCTTGGTCCTGCAATTATTTAATTGTTAGTTTGGTGTTTTATTAAACCTGGAAGTGGTGTTGTTTTCCTCCTGCTACATAGGTCTCAGTTCTGCCCGCGCCTCCCCTAATGCCCGCTTAGCACATCACGCTAGGGCAGCACATGGGTCTTGAATGTTGGGTCTTGCCCGAGCGTAAAACCCTGTGGAAAATGAAATGTTTCAGTTTCCTGGAATTCGTCAATTTTGCACGAAGTTCCCCTACACAGTAACTTAAATCGAGAACCCCATGTCGACTCAATAAAATAAAGTAGATTTAAACAGATGAACTAAAATAAGCCTAACGTACCTTTCCCAGGGTTACAACTGGCTCGTCCGGCTTCCCACCAGCGTCCAGCACCGCTGTCGATGGAATGGACAGGGCTGTAGACAAAGGAGAAAAACAATATATAGTTTTTATCCAACACGTGGTTAAAAGAAAAATATAAAAACGCCAAAAATTCCCCACGTCTTTTGTCAAAAAAAAAGTACATTTCACACGAAAAATAATTACAATTTGGGAGGCAAATATTATTTTGAAGAGTCCTCAAATAATAAAAAAAATTAAAAATTTAAAATCGAACTTACCAATGCTCTTCCCCGTACAAATGGCGTAGGCCGACTTAAAATCCCCTCAAAAGGGTGCGAGCGTCACCCTAGATTACCCTAGACACGACGGACTCACTTCTACAGTTTCTGGGATATCTCCTACAATCGCTGCAGTGCCAATCACCAAAACAAAGGCGATCCCAGAAACTGTTGTCGACCCAGCCAAAATTCGTTAGCAAGAGACCAGGCACGCCGTTGAGAACACAAAAAATGAAGTGGCCGGAAACCGTTTTGTAAATGACAGTAAAACGACACGACTGAAAGAAAAGACCCGCGGTTTTCAAACTAACCAATGAGGAAATACAGCAATAGTTCCATACCGTTATATAGGGGCCAGCACCGACCAAGGGGACATTGAGATTAGGTAAAACGCACATTGAGGTGTTGTCGGATCTATTTCCACGGTTGAAATTTTTATAACAAGGACGTCGAGACACCCTCCATACATAGACCGAACATTTGCCTACCGGACTGTAAGAAGCTCAGCATTGAAACCATCAACTGTAAAATCAATTACTGGAGATTCGAGCATGTATCAAACCCAGGAATATTCGAACACTCAACCAATTCCATAGGAGTAAAGCTATACTAAGTGTAGAATTTAGTTGTATTTTAGTTACAGTTTTAGTCAAAAGTTTCCTTTGCTCTTTATAAATGTTTTCTTTAATATTCATATGGTTTAACGCCATTTTTGTAAAACATTTCTACAGTAATAAAGTTGTTTCCGAACCTGAACCTAAAAATACACACTGAACTACTGCTTAAAGGCACAAGAGTGTTCAGATGCCAACCCACACGATTTCGTCTATTCCCCCAGTCTTGGCCTCCATCCCTCGTCCATCTCCCATCCACAAAAGTGCACAACTCGTACTCATTCTATCCTTTCCCTATCAAATTAATAAAGATAATAAACGTAAGGGAATGAAATGTTCATCCCAATGTTTCCTTCCTGTTACTGAAACCATTTGTGATGCGGCAACGCCGCCCTTCCCCAGCAGTACAGTTATTTAATTTCGTCAACGTCAAAAAGAATCATGAAATTTTACGGATAAACAAAACAACTAAAAGTTTTTATGTGATTTTCCCGAAACCTGTGATCCTAAATTCCAATCACGATGTCCAGATAATACGGTGTGCGTAGTGTCCACAGTAATTCGATGGAATGTCTCCTTTATAAGGTAACTTTTTGGACACTATATAACCTCCAAACCTAGCCCTATAAAATACCCTTAATTTGTGTACAGAAAGACGAGCCTTGATTATTTACCTAAATAAACAAATATGTAACGTTGCCTTAAACGTAAAAATGACACGTTACAGTATCCGATGTGATAAACCTAGGGACTTTTAATGCTGCAACAAAAAGTTTGTAGCCCGATGGAGGGCCACAATTTGCCAAGGGATGAAACAAGACCTCAGTGCAGAGGTTCGGTTCGGTTCTAGCCTAAAGAAATAAAGGAGTCATTCCATAAAGCTATACCGATTTTCTGTAAAATCTCAAAAAGTAAACGTAATGGATAAAATTCGGTTTGACAGTTGGATTTTCCATTAAAATAAATATGAAAACGCATTGTGCACCAAAATGAAATTTTCATAAATAAAAAAGGTATAGGCCGTCTCCATAAAAGCAGACTTCTCGAGGTCTATCAAGAAGTGGTTTGGATATTTCAGGACATGTTTACTTGTTTTTATCTACCTCGGCCCAAAATATAAGTCATCAGTAATCACAAAATACAAATTACGACAGTGTCGGTTTCAGCTTAGGTTAAAGTTATACGCGAAAAACTGCCTAAAACTACGTACATCTACCTAATTTAAGACATTCGTGGTGGGTGACTAGTTTTTTTTTTTAATTTTAATTATTTGTACTGGGACTTTCCATCCAATCAGGATCAATCGCCCAGTTTCGCAAAGTTCGAGCAAGGTTAAAGCATTTTTAAACAAATACGAACAACCAAGTACATATCCAGGAACCGTTAGTTAGTTAGTTTTTAACTACATAAAAACTAGAAAAAATAAACAAGCCGTGAAAGCGTTTCCACATACTGTGTAAATTTAAAACTGCTAATACAAATTTCAAAGCTGGTTATTTATTGGCACGATAACAGGAGCCACTACCCTCTGAAAAATAGAATTTTATTTATTTTTTGTTTCTAAATCGGAACTAATAAATATTATTTTAAAGAAATATAATGAACATAACTTTAGGTAGGTAGTGGTTAATTGTAGGGTCTAGATTTATAACTTTTCTCTTGTATGACTACCCAATAAAGATTTTTTAATTTATATGTATGTTTAATCTTATTTTGAAACTAACTCAGAATTACGACAGCGCTAATCACGCTTGTGCAGTATTAGGATGACCATTTGGTGGGCTGATGACCGGGAAAATAGAAATTTTACGAACGTCGTCAATTTTTTCCTACTTTATATCCGTATGACTTAATAAACAAAGGGGCTATAAGGCAACCGCGAGGGGAATGAGTCGGCTCTGACCGCGAATTATTGGTGGACTATCTAACAAGATTTAAGCGTGACGATACTATAAGAGGGGCGATCCAAAAGATGCTGATATAGGTAATTGTTGTGATCATAGATGATTAAATTGAACATTAGAGACATTATTTTGGGATGTCACTGACAAAAAGACCCTACGGAGAAGTCGCTGCTGACCAGCGGCGTAGCGTGCCTGTAGGGGTAGGGGGGGGCCAACAGCTAAAAAGGGCGCCAATCAATAATCTTGCGACAAAAAAAAAGGTCATCATGTCTTGTCTTTAGTTTGCTTTGCCGCCCCCTCAATTTGCCGTTCCCGGCCCTGCTACTTAATATTAACGGGGCGCTTCGGGAACCCATTGGTGCGACAAACCCCCCGCCCCCTCCCACGCTACGCCACTGCCGCTGGCTTGCAAACTGTATATTTACCTTTTTATTAAATCTAGTTTTTGTTCCTCATATCTAATAAAAGTTTCCAAAGTGCCAATCAATTCTTTCTCAGTGTCGAGCAATTCCCCCAAGTCAGCTAAAGAGGTGAAAACTTCTGCATTTACGTTGACATTGTGAAACAGGAACAAAAATATACTTAAGATTAGGGTTTTGCCTTTATGGCACTTTGGCATGCTGTATCAAGTTATTTTCTGTAACAAAATATTATAATTAACATTTTAATATTTCACGCATAAAAAAACTTAATTTGACTTGAAGCAACTTTTTTAGGATTGTCAGGGGGCTTGGGGGTTAACGGCCCCCCCCCCCCGCAACTACCTGGTAATAGATTATATTAAAAATTTAATATATTATCCTCCTTTTTAATGTATACTCAAGGCCAGCAAAACAAAATACAGGCCACGACTCTGAAAAAATTAGCTGTTGTGGTCTGAATTTTTTGGGTCTTAGAGCAAATAGAGGTTTATTTGTGATATTTTCAAAATGGTACTACAGATTTTCGCGAAATTTCAGGGAAATATTTTCAAACACTCCCGATATTCCACCAAACTTTTGTAAGGATGAAAGATGATTAAAAGGTTAAAATCTTCAAGATTTAGCATTCCTTATTTTGAATTCAAATTGCCCGCCCTGTACCGCACGCCACTGTTATATTTGATATGGATTTGACTTTGTTATCTGTGTTCTTTACAATGAATTTTGCAAATAGGCATAAAATTTTAAGCACTTTGTATACAATTATTGAAAAATTTATTCAATTCAAATGGTCTATACTATCAAATTAAGAAAAACATAACATGTAAAAAAATATATTGT
The DNA here is from genome assembly GCA_963576565.1 of Aspidapion aeneum. Taxonomy (NCBI): domain Eukaryota; kingdom Metazoa; phylum Arthropoda; class Insecta; order Coleoptera; family Brentidae; genus Aspidapion; species Aspidapion aeneum. The sequence goes on from OY755047.1 coordinate 49,130,783, forward strand.
TAAAAGATACAAATTTTTTTTATTTTTATTATGTAAGACCCTTGTTTTAAAATGTTGATACTTTATAATATTAGGCTTGATTTCCCTTATACAAAACATCGTGCACTTAAATTTAGTTTTTGTTTCTTAAAGTTAAATAATTTAAAGTAAGGTTAGGCCAATGTGACTTTAAACAAAAAAATTTATTACAATTATGCACTATACAAGAGAAAAAGCTTATATAAGAAAAATCGACTTCTGGGTATTGATGATGATATGACCTGACTTATCTGTATTTATTATAATCTGTATTTATTATAACTATGCAGCCATAAGACCAATAAATTGAATTTGAATTTGAATTTGAATTTGAATTGACAACCAAACTGCTATTAATTCAATTTTTATAAAATTTTTAGCAAAAATGGTGTTTTACCAAACTTTAATGGGACAAAGGGGTTTAAACAAAATAAATGGATTCTAAGGGTAGTTTTTAAAGGGTTTGTAATTATATACATATACATAAAAAAAAATTCAATACTAGAGAATTATTGAAATAATGCCAGGCTATAATTGTGCCAGGCACAATTTTGACACCTTTACATTGTAATATCAGCTGTGATTTTTCAGCCTTTGTTTACTATATGAACCGGAATAAATAGTGCTTTCTTTTATTAATTGAAAATAAACGACGAAAGTTTTAAATTCGATTTTGGTATGTCAATTTTAAAGGATCAACTGTCAGTTTTCAATGTGAATGTGCCAAAATAGTGCCTGGCACAATAATTATAGCCTGGGTGTATTTCAATAATTATCTAGTAAATAGTAGTAGTAGAACTAATTCATCAGTTTTTGTGTATACTAAGAGCTTTTCTAATAAAAGTGTAAAATAATTTATCCTTATACATATAGCATGGTTTTTGACTGCCTCGGTAAAAAATCTTGGTATAAAAATCTGAAAAATGCATATAAATACGACTATTCGGTTAAACTATATTACCTATATGTCTATTTTCACCTATTAAAAACTATCCTTATTATCATTTACTTTGTCTAAACCTCTTGTTACATTAAAGTTAACAAAGCACTATTTTTGCTAAAAAAATTATAAAAAATTGCATTATTAGCAGGTTGGCTGGAATTTCAAAAATTATAGAAACGTGCACATTTTCGCATATTTTAAAGCAATTTCTATCCAGAAATCAAATATTTTTTATATACGCTTTTTGTTCTCGTAAAGTGCTTAATTGTATAAAAGTAGTTTTCCCAAGGCTCATTATTGTCATTCCCGCTATTATTGAACGTTTACTTAACGTTGTTTAACTTTAAAGAAACAAAAACTAAATTTAAGTGCATGGTGTTTTGTACAAGTGGGGTTAAAGCTTAATATTATAAACTATCAATGTTTTAAAACAAATTACCTACAGGGTGGGAAAAAATAAAATAATATATTTTTTAAATGTTTGGTTATGTTTTTTCTTAATTTTATGGTTTAGACCGGATAATTTTGCGTATTTCGTCTTTCTTGACTTTTTTGAAACAGTTATTAGTTTTAGAAATCGCAAAAAACTGATTTTTAGGACATTTGGGACATCATATCTGGCGAAGGGCAAGGAGGATTTTGGCGGAGAATATTTGGGGATATATCCCAGATGCTAAAGAATAAAAATATAAAGATTCAGTTTTCAAGGTAATTTCTCTATTTGACTGGGCTACAAGCCAAAAGATTTCAACAAAATTCTGAACAATTGTAGGCCAAAACGTTTGCATGGTATCTAATCTAATTTTGGTCGATCCACTATTTAAGATTGTAAAAATTTTCCATATTTTTCGAAAAACACTCATATTATTAAAAACTGACTAAACGGTTGTCGAGCAAACGTTTTGAACTGCAATTGTTTAAAATTTGGTTTAAATCGATTGGCTAGGCTAGTTTTAGAGTAAACTTTTGACCAAAAGTTATTTAAGCTTTTTGTTTACTTGTCACCTTTCCCACTACCCCCTAAAGCTACGTAAATCATTTAGTAGATATGTGTACAGGGTGTCCAGAAAAGGTCTTTATACAGTCTTACCACAGACTCCATGTTTTTTTAAATAATATAAACATTTCTTAGCGTGTAAGTTTTAAAATTGGTACTCGGGGAATTCTTGGTTTGCGAAATCCGAATATCTATACGTTTTTACTGTGGCCGTTAGGGGCCCTAATGGTTTAAAGTTTTGACTTTTTTTGTTAAGCTAATAATTTATGCTAAAGCAAGTCGCTTGTAAAATATTTCGGTTTTTAATATTCGATGTCGCTTCGAAATAATCAAATTATATTGAATAAAAAAATTAAGATATTACAAATAACAGTATTTTGGCCAAATAACATCCTAAAAAGGTAAAAAAAACAATTTTTTTTTCAAAATAATTTGAATATTTTGGTGCGGGGTCAACAATAACTTACTTACTTACTTTATCAGGTTTTAATAAGAGTACCCTTTTCGCTCAAAAATGCTTAAAAAATTACTTTCTTAGCAAAAAAATTAAAAAACTATACTGAGAAAAAAGATATGGTCATATTAAACCATCAGAAGTGGCGTCTATATTCGAATTTCGCATCCCAAAAAGCCCTTGAATACGTTAAAAAAATGTTTAATACTTTCGGACTAAAGTCATTTGAGTTTAATCGACATATTTGAGCCTAAGGAATCTGTGGTACGCGTATGTAAAGACCTTTTCGGGACACCTTGTATGTATATTTTTTAAATCATACACAGAAAAAAACTTGTAACTTGAAAATGTATTTTATACATAATATTATCTTCTCTCAAAGCAAGTTTACGACGCACTGTGTTTTGAAATCCCACACTAATACTAAATACTTTTTACTTACAAAAAATACGATGTCAGTTAATAATAATTATTAATCCAACAGTTGCTTTACTACAACAACGCGATACCACACACATACGAACACTTATTCCACTACATCCAGAAAAATAGGAACGATAAGATACTGTGTTTTATCGGAGCACACTGGGCAATTTGCATGTATTAGTAAAATCAAATAGAACAATGCTTTGTAGGTTTAGAAAAATAAATATATCTAGAACAAGCATGTTATCCAGACTGGTTTGGTTTAAGCTTAACATGTAAGTTGTTTCCTATATATTTTTACACCGAAATATAGCGAAAATTAAACCAACCTCGTGAGTTTATTTTTGTCCTTCGATGAATTGTCACATAATAATTTCTTAATGTACAATAATACAAAATATTTTTTACTTACAAAAAATACGATATCAGTTATTAATTATTAATCCAAAAGCTGCTTCACTACAACAACGCGATATCACACACATACGAACACTTATTCCACTACATCCAGGAAAATAGGTATGTTTAGATGCTTTGCGTTATATCGGAACACACTGGGCAATTTGCATGTAATCACAAAACAAAATAGAACAAGGCTTTAGAGGATAAATATATCGTCACCCCTAATTCTGAAACGTCGTTACTCAACTGAACAAAATTTTACAGGAATAAGAAAAGTTAGAAGCAAATTACATAGGATAAGAATTATGCGACTTACGTTTTATATTTTTTTTGGTTGCGAGGATTTAGCGGAATATAGCTATTTATAATTACTAACCTTTGACGCAAAAATATGAATTTTCATTTTTTTGTGGGTTAGGACGTTTCAGAATTAGATTGACGATATCTAGAACGAGGATATTATTAAACTGGAGTTGTTTAAGCTTAACATGAAAGTTGTTTCCCATAAATTTTTATACTCCACTTAAAGAGTATATTTATAGTTTATAACCTCGTGATAAAAGTGTATTTCTATCCCTTAATGAATTGTCGCATAATAATCCTTTACTGGACAATAATACTAAATATTTTTTACTTACAAAAAATAGGATGTCAGTTATTAATAAGTAATCCGACAGCTGCTTCACTATGCGATATCACACACATACGAACACTTATTCCACTATATCCAGGAAAATAGGTATGATAAGATGCTTTGCGTTTTATCGGAACACACTGGGCAATTTGCATGTAATCACAAAATAATATAGAACAAGGCTTTGGAGGATAAATATATCTAGAACGAGCATATTATTAGACTGGATTTGTTTGAGCTTAACATGTAAGTTGTTTCCCATAAATTAAACCAACCTCATGATAAAAGTGTCTTTTTATCCCTCAATGAATTGTCGCATAATAATCCCTTAATGCACAATAATACTAAATATTTTTTACTTACAAAAAATACGATATGTAATTAATTATTAATCCAACAGCTTTCACTACAACAACGCGATATCACACACATACGAACACTTATTCCACTATATCCGGGAAAATAGGTACGATAAGATACTTTGCGTTTTATCGGAACACACTGGGCAATTTGCCTGTAATCATAAAACAAAATAGAACAAGGCTTTGGAGGATAAATATATCCAGAACGAGCATATTATTAGACTGGATTTGTTTGAGATTAACATGTAAGTTGTTTCCCATAAATTTGTACTTTCCACTTAAAGAGGTTATTCGAATCTATATTAAAATATAGTAAAAATTAAACCAAACTCGTGCTAAAAGTGTCTTTTTATCTAAATAATTTTTACTTACAAAAAATACGATGTCTGTTTTTATCATCTAATCCAGCAGCATAGTGGAACCTTAGGTTCTGCGAGTTTGATGATTTTTTATTTAATGAAAACTTGGACCTATCTGACCTCAAAAAGATTTTTGTTTTTCCTGTAACTGCCATTTAGTTTTTTTTTAATTAAAAAAATAACAAAGGTGCATGTGTTATTTTGAAGATACGTTATTAATTATTACCGGCTGACGATAGACTAACTAAAATACAAACATTTATATATATGGGCCCTTAAGCTCACACTAGGTACTATAGTTATAGTGCACGTGTGAGCTAATATAACTAAAAACTGAAATATATTTTATTGAACTCCAGACTAAATTACCTTTTGTTTGATACCACACAAGCCATGTTTTGACTTAAACTCAAATTTTTGAAATCTACCCCCACCCTTAAAAAAAACAAAAACTATAATGTATTTTGTTAAACTCCGGACTCAATTACCTTTCGTTTGATATCACACAGGCCATATTTTCACTTAAACTCTAATTTTTGAAATATACCCCCACCCTTTTTTTAAAATAAATTAAAATGTATTTTGTTTAACTCCAGACTCAATTACCTTTCGTTTGATATCACAGACGCCATATTTTCACATAAACTCTAATTTTTGAAATCTACCCCCACCCTTTTATTTGGTTTGTGTTCGGTGGATTTTGTTCATTTTTAAATGGGACCATCTCGACCCAAGACCCAGCCTAGGTACCAAATTTCATTAAAATCGGCCAGGCGGTTTTTGAGTTATGCGCGTTGGTCCTTACAGACAGACATACAGACAGACACACAGACAGACAGACATACAGACAGACAGACAGACAGACGGCGCAGCAAAAAAGTTTCAAAATCATTTGAAACACAAAGATATATAAAAAAATTTGAAATCGGAGCAACTTTTTTTTTTCTATAGTATAGTATATGTGTGAGCTAAAAATACTAACGTAAGCAAAATCTATAGACAAACAGTCCTTTTTAACAGTGGTGGACTAAGGGATAGAGTTAGAGAGGCGGCGGGCTAAGAGAGAAAGAGAGAGAGAGAGAGATACTCATTATAGAAATAATCTTGAGAATATTGTGCCTAAAAATGCATACAAATTCTTAATGCTCTGGCGATTTTATGCAACAGAAACCGGAGTATTCTATGTTCTATTCTAGAGGGACCCCCCTTCTCCGAGACATAAAACTTATTTTTAAACTCTTATTAAAAAAACAAGAAATGCATGAACCGCAGTTGTTTACAAAATGTATCTGGAGTGTCAGTTTTTTAACCAAAAATACCTTATTTTTCATAAATTGTCGCCCGCGGGGCATTTTATCTTCCCATGATCGTAAATTTCAAAGTTCAGATGTATCAAAAACAGGTTGGTTTCCTGAAATCCTGGATCCGCCACTAATCTTGGATACAACACCAAGGTCATGTACCTATTAGGAATTTAATTCGTTTTAATAAAAAATGTTTTTCAATTAGCGCTGTTGTAGTTTTGCCTTTGTGTAAAATATGAGCCGGTCGCCTGATTTTTCCCAGGCCGGTTTACAGTTCCTTATCCACCCCTGGGGAAGGGGGGCGTTGTTTTCACATGATTTAACGTTCTCTAGAAGTGTTCTATAAATATAATATCTAAACTTTTGTTAGTATATTTTTTTCTGTCTTTGCTGCTAAATAAAACTTGTCTGATAAGTTTTTGGGGAGGCTAATAAAAAAACAGGTGTCTTAAACAACGATTTATTGTTTTTAAACAAATTCAGAAATATACAAATGTCTTTACAGAAAGCGATTTTTTTTACATCAGATTGCACATTTATTAATTTAATATTATTTAGGTAAATTTACCTAATTACACATATATACAGGATGGTCCAAACAAGTACTAACATCGGCGAAAACATACTTAGGTATTAGTATACATTCAAGAACTGTAAATAGGGAGGACGGCCCAATCTCAGAGGACATACATTTGCCAGTTTTCGCGCACATAGATTATATCGATGACGTCACCTGCAGTCTTGGACGGTTTGTTTACGTTTCAGGCTGTGCTTTTTTCGTCGATTATATTTACAAGTATTATACAAAAAACGTGTTTTTAAAGTTTAGGAATTAATTGTTTTGACTTGTATAATATTTTAAAACTATTATTTTATGTTTTGAATCCTCACTAAGTGTACTTAAAGCTCTTTGTTTGTATAACTAATATTGAACATTGACCATAGCGAGTTTATCAAAGGTATGTAAATAGGTTTTGTTTGAAATTCAGTACCTTTATTTATATATAAAATTCTAATAAAAGACAGTGGCGTTCCCAGGGAGGGGGAGAGAACTATACTATACAACTAAGCAAATAAATTGTTATTGTTATATTAAAAAATCTAAACCAGTACCCCTCTGCAATATATGTTAAAAAAATAAAATACCTACTTAACCACTACCTGAGTTGGCAGTGTTTCAGTCAGCAGATTAAATAAAAAATAAAACTTGAAAGTTATATTTCCAAAATCACCATACGAAAATTCGTTTAGAAAGGGGTTAGATGCTGTTTGTAACCTAGCAAAAAAAATCTTTAAAAAAAACAATCTACTCCTTTAAAATATTTAAAGATTTCTGTAAATTAAGGACCATAATCAGAATTAATTTCAGAAATTTTAAAGCAAAATATGAGAGCACTCTAAAAGAAAACTTAAAAAGATTATGATTTTAGCAGAAAAATAAGAAAAAAATGTTTAAAATAAAAAATTGGCGAGTTTTATTTTACATATTATGTGTACAATATACAGGTTTTTTTTTAAGGTCAAAAGTGGTTTTTTGTGCATTTATCGTACGTTTTTGGAAAAACCCTCGAACACGTTTATTTTAATGGCGAGAGTGCCACTTCTGGCCTTATAAATTTTTATGGCACGCATCTCCTTCGGGGGGTAAACTTTACCCTGGGAAAAGTGAGTTCGGTGATAACTTGTTTTACAGGTCTCTTCAATGTATTCACAACCGTGTAGAAATTTTGAAAATCTATTGATTTGTTTTTGGGACTCGACCTACATTCCCCATTCAAAATATTGGGGTAAGGTTTATCTACCCTCGGAGAAGATGTATGCTACAAAAATTTTAATATGAGGGTGTTTCCAAAAATATACGATAAATAGGTTTAAAAAAATACCCTGTATGTATTTTATTTTTTTACAAATAAAACCCTAAAAAATCTAGCCACAATTTCTAGAAATAGGTGGTGGGAGAAAATAAGTTTGAAAACATCTGTATATTTATCTTTTTTGCACTGTTTTTATGGTAATTTATACAATAGCAAACGTTTGATGTTTAATTTTTAATAAATTTAAAGCAAAACATTCATTGTTTTGTTAATTTATTAAAAACTCCTTTATGCAGTATAAAATTAGCAATATAAACCATATAAAATAGTGAGATAATGCATTTTACACAAAATGTCGAAGACTGCAGGTGACGTCACAAATAGCGAGAGTATTCCAGAATATTCGCTAAATACTTTTAGTTGATTGGTCAGTCCTGTTTACACACTTAAAGTGGATGTGGAAATATAAGTATTTCGAAACGGGTTGTCGTATCTCTAGCTAAGGAAAATTCGCAAGCTAATTGGTCAGTTGAGCAGTTTGACAGTTCTGCTTAACAGAATTGTGGAGTTCAAACGCTTCAAATTTTGACAACTTTGACGGCCGTTGTGATAAATTGGTGTTTATAACAACCACTGTCTTTACCACGGGCCCCATTTCTCATATTTTTTGGCACACGTTTAAAACTGTTATTGGTAAAAGTAAAAATATATCATTTTAGGCGTGGACACGAGGGTGAAAATGTTATACGGAAATTGGCAACACGAACAGCGCCCCTCTATGGACATAAGGAATAATTGGAACTAAACATAATGACGTTTGACATTTGATTGGCATTCCATTCTGTGCTAAGAGGCCTGGTCCGCAGTGTCACTGCTTTATGCTCACTTCTATTTTCCTCTTTCTATGAGTGAAACTGTGGATCAGGCCTGGGACCCAACTCTTGAACCACTCGGATTTTTTGTCGTATACGAGTAAAATTCGAATGGTGGTTTCGAGTGCTCGAAAAAATTGCTATTCTTGAATGCCACTCGAACGCCAATTCCGTGTACGACTTTTTTTTTCGACTACACTACTTGGCAACGCTGTTTTCGTATAATTTTGGCCAACCCAACACCGGTATGTCCGCCTAAACTTACCGCGGTGAAGTAAGGTTGACAGTAGATGGACATACTTACCGCCTTTGTTATTGCAATTTTTTTTTTAAAGTGATTTATTTTCTATATATATGTTTTTGTTTTAATAAAAAAAGAAGCTGTGGTTTATTTTGGTAAAGGCAATTATTGTGTAATCATTGGTAACGGTAAGTACCAAATTATAGTAATGGAAATTTGGGACCTAGGGGCATCTAACCTCTTTGATGTGTGGAAATTTGGGGGTGAAATTCGCAGTTGAATTTTGAGACTGCTTAAAAGAAAACAAATAAACTTCTTAAGTATTCTAAAGGGGTCTTGAACTTGAGGCCTTGTTTGTAATGAGTGGCCAGTGTTTGACGAACTTGCATACATCATGCTTTGACAAAAATTGTACAAGTGTTAAGTAACATAGGGATTTTTACTGAAACATTTGGAGTTTGCATTTTGTCTGTAGTATAGAAACAATTTAATTTTTTGCTCCCAGTGTTTTTTCTCAGTTTCTTTTTGAGTAGAACAGTTTTGCCTTTTAGGCCGATAAGCATAATAAACATTTCAAGTAAAAATTGACAAAATCAGTAATCTTTGTTCAAAAAACCCATTTTTTTGTTTAAATTTGAATATCTTTACCTGTCAATTAAATGCAAAAAAATTTAAAACTGTTGTAGACTAAAGCAGCCCTCATATAATCAGTATGATTTGATTTGAATATGTACATTATTTTTGTAGATGTCTTTGTTTTTCATATAATCAGTATGATTTGATTTGAATATGTACATTATTTTTGTAGATGTCTTTGTTTTTCAAAAATTATAAACAAGGACATATATAAAAATCTTGCCAGTAATACGGATCCAGTGAGGTCTGCTGTGGTACACTCAATGAAAAAACTTTTTGTTACAGGTTTCCCAGAGAAGACATGAAGATCATTTTTGAGGTGTGAAGCAGTTTTTACCTAGCGGTCCTGTTGCAATGATGATCCTACTAGAAATACTCAGATGCATTTGGTGATCTATTAACTTTTAAAGAACTTTTTTAAATAAATTATAAGTAAAATAAAGTTTATTGTAGTTTTATTGTAAAAAAGATAATACAACTTCTTACATAAAAGCTTATACAGTGAGAACGAGCAAGTTGGAATACATTTTATAGCAGGTTAAATTAAAAAAATTTTGAATAAACCCAAATCATGCCTACTGAGATTTTTAATGAGCAATATTTTTGATGAATTTTTTTGGACAGAACCCCAGAAAGGGGTCCAACAAGATAAAACTTGTGGCACCTTGTTGGAAAGCCTATTGAAAAAGAAAAATTATGGTTCACTTTTTTTTGGAAATCTGTCAAATTAAAAAAAAATATTTTTTATTAGTTTTTGAACAAAGTGCTACAAGTTGAGTCTACCAGTTGCAAAAAAAAATTTGGTATTACTGGACCTCTTGTCAGGGGTCCACCACCTATATTTTAATAAAATTATAGGTTTTACTTTAAATGACACTTATATTCTCTAAAAATTACAAAAAAATATAAATAATTTTCTTTTTGTTAATTTTAAAAAATTATTTGATACCCTTTCTAACAAGGTGCCTTAAGTGGGGTCATTCCATCTTAAAAAATAAGTTGTATGCTAGTGGACCCCTTTCTGGGGGTCTGTCCAAAAAATATTCTGTAAAAATATTGCCGGTTAAAAATCTCAGTTAACATGTGCTTGGATTTTTTCAAAAAACTTAAATTTAACCGACTAGCAAGTTTATTCCAACTGGCTTGTTCTCACACTGTAGTCATATTGCATAGCGTTTTTTAATGTACTTGACAGTAAGTACTTATTATGTACTTTGAAATGTAAATAAAGAAAAATAATGTTTCTATATTTTGTATTTATTTTTGGCCAACATAGAAATAGTCAGAAAAAAATAGTGAAACTGGTAAAAGTATAAGATTAGGTTTACTATTTACATGCAGGGGATTTTCCTACTTGAAGCAGTTGGGCCCTTATATTATCCAAAAATTAAGCAAAATAAGAAAAGGTGTTGTACCCAGGGGGGAATCAAGAGGTATCAATGCCCCACAAAATAGTTGATAAAGTGTGTTAAAAGAGACACAAATAAGACAAAAAAATTGCACAATACTCAAATTTTTATTGAAACTTTTTAATCCCCCCGTCCCTCCCGAAAACGCTCCTTTTATATATTTTTTCTTGAAAATGTGTTACAAAGTTGTAATTTTTTAAATTATTTTTCTTTTTTAGAGCTGTTCATTCATAAATTATTAACGCAAAAATTCAGGATATGTAAGTAATTTCCAAGAAAAAAAGAAATTAAAAAAAACTGAGTGTCACAAGAGGCCACCTCTTTGCGTCTTCAAGCCCTTTTATTGCCAAATCGATAGAAGAGAAGACCTCCCAGTTTTTTTTAAATAAAGAAAAATTAAGCAAACACCAAAAAATATATTAAAGTAAACAAAAATATTAGGTTAGATCACTCAGATTCGTATACGGAAATTGAGATTCGAGTGGATTTTACCACTCGACTCTATTTCCGAACGAAAAACTCGTATACGAGCTTTCAAGAATTCGAATGGTGAATATCCGTATACGTTTCGCCGAATCCGTATACGGATTTATTTCAAGAATTGGGTCCCTGAGGCCTGGTCCGCAGTCTCACTTTTTGCCGCTCACTTAAATTTCTCTCTTTCTCTAATAGAAAGGGATAACGATACAATTTATCACGATGCCTAGAATAGACCGGTATTCGGATGTTATATATATATATATATATATATATATATATATATATATATATAAATGTCCAATTTTTCACGTCACTGGTGGTCCAGCATAATATTTGTGAGACATACCAGTCGTGACTTTTTTTATCCCGCTTCAATTTTCTTTACACAAAAATTAAAATTCTAAGAAAATAATGTGTTTGTTTCAGCTTCAAGTAAGTAATCCGTTAACCTACATCTTTGTTTACTTCCCAAGTCCTCGGTTTACCTTTGATACTAAACGATCACATTTAGTTTGACTTGTATTTTAAGTTTTGTGTGATAAAAAATGAAGCGGGCTAAAAAAAATAACGACAATACGTCTAAAAAATTATATTTTATAAGGATGTACAAAAAAACAGTTGGAAAATTGTCTTAATTTTTAAAAAATTCGAAAAATATTAGTTGTTCATTAACGAGATATCCTATCTAACTTTTGTTTACAAAAATCAGCTGGACGTGAAATTTCGACATATAGTGTTCGGCACATGAACCGTCAAAATTTTTTGGGATATTGTTGGGGTCATTTGCTACCTTTTCAACCTTGGAACTTGGGTCCTTAGAGTCACGGCTAAAGAGATATGAATTAAAATTTTTTTTTTCAAATTACCATAAATCCCACCTTTAAACCCTTGTAAGCTTTTTATTAATGCCTGGAAAAGCACCATTTTTTTAAAATAATTCTGTAATCTTATGCTACTTCAACTAATTAGTAGATTTGTTAAAATTTATGTACCAAAGGTTTTTTATTGAAGAACATTAGTGATTTTGTGAAAGAAAATCAATTTCAAAATTAAAACTTAAAAAAAGTATCGACACTTCATTTTCTTTTAAAAACTTCTCTAGTTGATTACCCTTCTAACGGTGTGCTACATATTGATTAAAAAAAAACAATTCTGCTTTAAAATACGGATATTCCGTGAGACGGGCAATAATCGTTCGGACTTGATAAGAAAAACAATTTGATGTTTATGCTATTTTTTAGCCATCATAAAAAAACTTTATCTATTTTTACTAAAAGTAAGGGCTTTTCCTTAAATTACTTACGCTCAAGGGGGGAGGGCGGTTTGGCCTTGCGTTAAACTCAACGTTATTTTAATGGGTTTTTTCTTGAAAATAGGTTACAAAGGGGGGAGGGGTGTGAAAAATCCAAAATTTTTGCCTTAAGTAATTGAAGAGGGCGGCGGATAAAAGGTCGAAAGTACAAAAGGTCGAAAAAATAAGGTCGAAAATGCAAAAGGTCGAAAGTACAAAAGGTCGAAAGTACAAAAAGTCGAAAGTACAAAAGGTCAAAAAACAAAAGGTCGAAAGTACAAAAGGTCGAAAAATAAAAGATTAAAACCTAATCAAGTCGAATTGCCCTGCCCGGCCGAGGTGGTCCAGGTGTCAAGGATAGTTGATAGTTAACCCGGTTAGGTTTGTTAAAAAAAAACTACCCTGATCTCGTCAGGAAATTTTTTTTTTGATATACTAACCTAACCGGGCCAGGTTGGGATAGTAACCTAACCTATCCTCGGCCCCGGGTCCACCTCGACTGGACAGGGCAATTCGACTTGATTAGGCTTTAATCTTTTATTTTTCGACCTTTTGTACTTTCGACCTTTTATATTTTCGACCTTTTGTATTTTCGACCTTTTGTACTTTCGACCTATTGTATTTTCGACCTTTCGTTTTTCGAACTTTTGCACTTTCGACCTTTTGTACTTTCGACCTTTTGTATTTTCGACCTTTTGTACTTTCAACCTTTTGTACTTTCGACCTTTTATCCGCCGCCCAATTTAACACGTTAAAAGGCGTTGACGTCATACAGCGTCTTACAATACTTGCTCTTAAATAGCAGTACGCTGATCAGCGTCAAAAAATATTATTCACTTTGCGTCACTACGCAGTGCAGCGTCTAAAATTCCATATATTACCATGGGTCTTGCATCTTAGTGTTACAATTAGTCAAGAAATATTTATTCTAGTGTCTCATTTCACGGAGTTAACCCCACCATTAGTCCCCTCCCACGTGTTTCCGTTCCCGCCTTTTTTTTTAGTGCACAACGCTGTACAGCGTCGCGCTTCCCATTTGATTTGACGTGTCTGTTACTCAGTTTAAGTGGTTTAAATAGATAGTGCCATGTGTTGATTATTTTAACTAATAGAAAAGTAAGTAAAACAAGACAATTGTACAATAAAAATGAAACAAAAAGGCTGTTCTTGCTTGATTTACGCTGCGTAAATAAATTGATAATAAGGAAACTGTTTTTACTTCTCTCGCAGGGAAGCGTCTACAGTAATCGGCCAAAAATCTTTTCTTCACGTGCATCACCAAATTTGACATCTATATTTCAAAATTTGGCCATTATGTCTAACTGTCTGTTCGTTGGTCTCTCTGCTTAAATTTTATTGGCGCCGTAACTCAAAAACTATTTTATGGATTGTTACAAAATTATTTGTTTGTTCCTTAAGGCGCGTTTTCCTAGACCTTCGGCGGTCGCCGACGACTGCGAATTAGTAGCCCCGACCGATTTGACAAGACAGCTCCTATGGATTTTTGAGTAGCAGTTTGGAAACCAGGCGATTGATAATGCATAGGAGCAGTTTGGCGAATCGGTCGCGGCTACTAATTCTCACTCGTCGGCGACTGGCGAAGGTCTAGGACAACGGAGCTTCAGAAACCCAAAATCTGTAAAAAGCTGACGGCGTGATTTTTTTCTAGATGGATCCTTACGAAAAAGAGCAAGAAAGACTCATAAAACTGTATGAATCGTTGGCTTCTGATGAAGAATCTGAGCCACGGCAAGATCCATATGAGGACGATGAAGGTGAGTTCGGCTCAGATAGGGACTACATTCCATCAGATGTGTCTTCAGGGTCCAGTTCATCGGAAGAGGCATCAAGGTGTAGCAGCCCTGACCCAGAATCTGAAACCGAATTACCTGACTCAACTCAGCAGCAAGAGGAGGAACATGGAGACGAAAAATGGGAAACTACAACGGCGCCCATTCCTGAGTTTTATTTTGATGAAAATACTACTGGTCTTAAGGTATATATTCAGCCAGACTCCGATCCCCTTGAATTGTTTAAGCTGTTTTTTACTCCAGACATTTTGAACTATATTACTGAATGTACCAACACTTATGGTGAAAAATTGACCGCTAATCCTAAACCAAAAACTAGAAAATCAAGAAATGTAATTTTTCGTCCTGTGAATTTAGAAGAACTGAAGACTTTTCTTGGTTTATGCCTACTTCAGGGGCAAATAGCTACATCGAATACCCGCCGTTTTTTTTCACAAAAGGATGTTCTCATTTTCATCCGATATTTGCTCATCTTATGTCTGGAAGGCGATTCGAACAGGTGCTTCGAGTTTTATGTTGCGCCCCCACTGAGGCAACTGGAAAAAATAAAGTTCAGCCTCTGATAGATCTGATCATTTTTCAATGCCAAGCAGTTTATGGACCAACTAAAGAACTTTCCATACACGAAAGTTTATTGCATTTTCGAGGTAGGCTGAACTTTAGGGCCTACAGGCAAAAAAAAAGCGTTACGGTATCAAGTTTATCGAGCTCACTACATCTGACGGGTACTTACTGAATATGGAGATGTACAGTGGCTCCGACGCCGACAATGATGTACACAACAGCAAAATTGCGGGGCTAGTATTACGGTTAATGAGACCATATGTTCGAAAAGGTCATGAACTTTTCATGGATAACTACTATAATAGTGTCGAACTCTCTGCTAAACTGCTAAGTCTAAAAACGAACACGAATGGGACACTTAGATCAAATCGTAGAGGCAACCCTAAAGAATTAATCAACAAAAAATTGAAAAAGGGGGAACATTTTTGGGTTCGCAAGAAGCAAGTATATGTGTCCAAATGGAAAGACAAACCAGATGTTCTTGTAATTACCACTCGCAATCATCCTAATCTCACAAGAGTAAAAAATAAATTTGGAAAAGAAAAGATCAAACCCGCAGAAGTTGCTACATAAAATGACCATATGTCTGGCGTTGACCGTCTTGATCAAATGACATCCACGTACTCGTCACCAAGAAAAACCATTCGATGGTACAAGAAGGTTATATTTCATTTATTATGACAAATAATAGAAAACAACCTTAAGTTACCCAAACTTGTAAAAAAAGTATAGTGTGCAAATTGGGTTCTTGTAACAAAAAGCGACCGCCCTTCAACGTGTTAAGAACGTTCCCTAGGTTATTTGGGTCAAAAAAGACCTAACTACCAAAATTTGTGATGACGTCTAGGACACGATAACTCAAAAATCAATAAACAAATGGATTTTAGCACTTTAACTGTCAACGTTCCCGTTTTCGAAATAACTATTAAAAAAATTGTTTCAGGGGAATTTATTCAAACTTTTTAAAAATAAAACCACAAACTTTTTGTAATTAGGCAATATGCTTGCTAGTTTAAATAAAAAACTACTTATACAGTCGAACCTCTCTAACTCGAACCTCTATAACTCGAACCCCTCTATAACTTGAACCTTTTAAGCGGTCCCTACACTTTTTATATGTATTTTAACCTATGTAACTCGAGTTTCTATAACTCCAACTCTCCATAACTCGAACTGTTTTGGTTGTCCCTTTAGGTTCGAGTTATAGAGATTCGACTGTATTAATTTTTGTCCTCTTTATAAAAAAACAACACAAATTAAATTTTTATTGGTTTTCAAATTATATTTTAAATGCACCTACCTAGTTACCAGTTTACATTGCACTTTAATACGTTCTCTAGCTTCCGAGAAAAGCCGTTTTAATTAATCGTGTGCAAAAATGGGGCATCATTTTTTCCGTATACAAAATGTTGGCGCAATTTGCAAGGGACAAGATAGAGCATCAAAACCTTATATAGCTTTCTAGGCAATTAGGTTTTCTTCCTGTTTTTAGGTCTGACAATGCCAGAAATGGCTAAACACATTATGTAACCTGCTATTTTAATTACTTAGCAGTGACCAGTGTTTCTCTTTTTTAATTAATTGAAGTTGAAATTTTCATGTTCAACAAAATTAAAACTACCCCAACCTTTAGAACAACTAGGTCTTATGGATAGCTGTACGAGCCTGCTGGTACCAATTTTTTATTGGTATTTAGCCAAATAAAGGTCATAAAAATATAAATCTTTTTTAGGGCAAGACAGGTAGATTAGAAACAGAAGTAGTGACTCTATCCGAGAACAAAGTTAAAAAAATTATATAACTTTTAAATCACAAAATATAGTAAACTATGGGATAAAACCATTTCTTGCAACCATTTTTGTGACAATTACAAATGCTGTCGGAACTTTATCATCGGGATATTGAAAAGAAACGCAAAAATAAATTTCAAAGCTATATCTCTTAGTTGGGAAATTATAAGATCCATTATACTCCGTTTATGTATATGAACAAACCAAGAATATATCCCTGCTTTGTAGCTTTCCTTATTTAAAATCTTAATAATGGGACACAAGTCACAGGGTGCGAAAGTGTCAAAATTACTTATAGACGTTTTTGAAAGGTTCGATGTCACCAAAAATTAGGTAAAAATGCTAGAAACCAAAATTTCCCGAAATTTTTTCCTGAGTACGGCCCTGGTAATTAACCACTACCATTGTCGTATTTTCGTTGTGGTAGTGGAAATTTATATTGTTTATTTTATAGATCTGTGGAGCCCTAAGGCTAAAAACAAAGGTTATGTTATAATATTTTGACTTTTATAAGTGACAGTGTCAAAGGTAGTAGTGGTATTGGTTATTAACCACTGCCACAACGGCTGTTAAATTTGTCAAAATTTTTATTGTTCCAAAAACTCCCTAATAAATTATGTGTTATTTTCGCAGGTGGCGCGCGGTGCGTCATTCCAAAAGCGTTTCTCCTTAAAGTAACTACAAGGCTCCAGGTATCCTGGTTACCATAAGCATTTTTTCCTGGAGTAACTACAAGTAGCCTTGGAAACGGTTTACTCATTTTCTGTTTATCCCCGCTAAGTTACACTAAAGTAACAAGTAACCACAAAGTGTATAACCAGCCTAGCAGGTGTAGTTTAAAATAAGTTTAAGGAGTGAATAGAGTTTTTTAACTTAATTTTTCAATATTTGTTTTCAAAGTGTTTAAAAAAAGATTCATTAATCTGTTATTGACTGATAATGTCATTCAACTGGTCCAAGGTCTTTATACTTTTACGCAGGTTGCCTACAGAATTTGACCAGCCATGTGAACTTAATTAGACGACTGTAGCTGTATCATCGAGTTTCCATAAAACAAAGGGTGTTCACTCCGCGTATAAACTACTATTTGTTTTTATTTTCTTTGACATTTATTTAAATAAGCGCAAGCATTTAAAAATAGCGGCTTTGTATACGCGCCGTTTAATATTTTTCATAATATTTATGACCCGTAAGGTGGCCACTCCAGGAACTAAGATGTGTGTGTTTTTTGGACACACGAGAAAAAACCTCTCTCTCTCTCGACAGTAAAGTTAGCAAACACAAGGGCATTTAAAAACTTTCCAGTGATTTTCCATACCGATTTTTAAGCAAATTCCTCTAGTATTTCTCCACACTGTTCATGGGAAGAGACGCCGCCGTCCTCCAAGCCCATAGCACGATCACTAAGAGCCAATTTGAGGCCCCAAGCCGACGAGATTCCAACCGGCGAAATTGAGGTTAGTGGTCACATTACTAGACGAAATCTTACGGGTTCGTGGCGATCTAGCTTTAGCATACCCATTTTTTAAAGGCTTACTAGGGCGGCTATCATTTTTTATGTGACACAGTCCGCTATTTTGTAATTATTATTATTAATTTCTTAAAACCATATTTCCCGAGGCCCCGTGCGTTCAAATGGCTTAGGCAATCCGGTGACGTAGATTTTTTTTACCTAATTACACTTGGTTTAATGGTTTTAATAAACTTTTCAAATTCTGTAGGTAAGCTGTGTAAAAGTATCAAGACCTTGTAACTGGTCACTCCGAGTAACCGTGGCGTCAGTTTGAGGAACTTAAATAAGTGACTAGTAAGCTCGAGAATAAAAGCTTTAAATTTCTGTTTTTCTTCACTGAGTACCAATAACTATGACATTATGAGTATCACAGAAGATAGCTGGCCTATGTGGTTAGGTAAAAAGTTTAAGGAAGGTGTTTTCTTTGCAAAAAAAACATCATCTGTTCCTTCGATGACCATAAAGTCATCTCGAGTAACCTAAATGAGTGATTATAGTTTACTCAAGGACAAAGCCTTTAAATGAGGCTTTAATTCAAGCAAGCTAATTTTTTTCTACGTTTACCCCTATGTTCGTACCAGCCGGAACCGCATGGTCTAGAGACGCATACTTTCTAGAGACGCATACTTGTTTAAACATTTTATTAAAAAAACGAACAAAGCGTAACTTTTTAAAGATCATATTTAAAAATTGTTTAATTGACATTTACAAGGTCAAAAATACCACTTCGTCTGCCTCTGCCTACAAAATGCAACGACCTACACAGGGTCAAATCAAACACTGCATATATGACTTGTCCTTTAACAAGGTCAAAAATACTCCTCAGACAAGTCGCCTCTGCATAAAAAACGCATTGACCCTCACAAAGTCAAAGCAAATAATCACGTCTTTCTAAAGGAAACATATCTTTACTACTGAAGCATCCTGAGCCTCAGAATGGGCCGCAATCATTTTCTGATTAAATGTTTGTTTGATTTGTTCATGTGCGCTCGGTTCGTCTGAAATAAAATGTACAGATGGATCTATACGCTCCGTAGGATTTTAAAAATGATTGCTCAGAACAGGGAGGAGGATTGCTTAATATTTTACAAACATTTACAAATAATTCTTATCTACATGCACCTTCCTAACACGTGCACCAAAAGTTTTAGCGTTAAGCACCTAGTTAAGCTAACTGCTAAAACTTTGGTACGGGCGGTTAATATAAGGTATTATTTTTTTAATTTTATCAAATACGTTAGAGCATAAATACATGTTTAAATAAATGGAGTCATGACGGATCTGATACCTTCCTAACCCATTAGTACACTCCAAGTAAACTCCATGCTATATAAACCTTAAAAACAGTTTTTTGTCAATATCTCTGAAACCAAAGCCCGTATCAAGTTTTCGGTTATAACATAAATTTTTGAAATAAATTTGCGCTACAATATTCCGAAAACCGCATATTGATGCGACGCTCCGTTAAAAAGTTAGCTTTTTTAAAACTTTTTAACTGTAAAAAACTGTTAATGAATTTCGAACAAAATCTAATCAGCTCGTTACAGTATCGAATACTATTTTACCTAAAAATTTTATGAAAATCGGTTGGGCGGTTTAGGAGCTATCGTGTTACGGACAGAGTTACATACACATCCACACAGACAGACATCACGACGATACTGCTAGGGTAGGTCAAAATACACCCAAATAACACATTTTCGGTGTTATCTCAAAAAAAAAATCGTCGAAAACAATACCTTCTCTAGCGATTGCTGTGCGGGCTAGGAAGGTAAAAATCAAAAAGTGAAGCACTCATAGCTTGTTTTGGTAAGAATGGCAAATTAAAATTCGCAGAGTTAGGAGTGATAGAACACATTAAACATGGTGTCCACAATATATCTGTTCAACTAATTTTAGAAAAACTAAAATTTTAATCCACAATTTGATAAATTTTCACGCAATCAACTAGTTTTTAGAAAATAAATAATAGACATAACTCTAAATTTTTGACAATTGCGAAATATTGTAGTGACGTGACGGAGTATGTTCCAAAACCATCAAAACTGACAAATGCGCTAACTACCCGGAAAAGGAACATTAATTGGCTTCAAGCATTGCGCGTGAGTGCATATAGTGCCCCATATTTAATTTTATGCTCTAACGTATTCGGATTTTATTCTTCATTTTGTTACCTACATTTTGTGTAAAATGAATGTGGAATTATAAATTTATGTTTAAAAAAATTGGACATACCTATGTATCACGAGTCTGTTTTGTTTTTCAAAGACGTGATTTAAATTTTAAATATTGAATCCTTAGAGTAATAAAATATATATTACTCTAAGGTTGAATCTGATGTTTAAAGACTTACTTTTTAGTCCGCGTTAGGTAGTGGATACCTATCATCTCCACATTACAGAAAAAAAAAGGTCAAGCATTGCTATTCGTGTGAGCTAAGGAGGTTCTCATTATATTTGACATTTTAAAAAATATATTTTTTTAAAACAGGTTTTTTAAAAAACGCATACTTTGTTACTATTATTATGATATATCATACAGGGTCCAAAATATAGACATAAAATATATACAATTGAAAAGCGAATTGACTGATTTTAATAAACACCTCCTCCTCTGTACAAGAAAAGGCTTTCTAGACAGAAGTACCGTTGAACACAGAATCTCTTAGGAAGTTCAAAAATGTAAAAATATTTAGGATGAGCCATTTAAAAATAACAAATTTGAGCAATTTTTCTCAAAAAGGACAGTCTCTGAAAATCTAATTTGCCAAAAAATGTTAGATTAAACCTTAACCGGTATAATTTTATGGTGAAGTTTAGTAACCAGCCGGTGACTAAACTGTAGCAATGCATACACAGTCGATTTTCACGGCACGGCCTTGTCTGGCCACAGAGTCTGGCGGCAAAAATCGACCTATCTAATTATGTAAACTTCTCAAGTTGCTAAACTGTTGTCGGTTGCAACCTCTGTTGCTATAATTCCGCAAGATTGTCCACGGTTTTATCAATGTCCTCTAATAAACGGTAAAGGAATCATATGAGGAATGACTGGATCAGGTTGGTGCTGATCCAGGTCGTCTTGTCAGCTGTCAGTGTCAATTGAAAAGCTGTGCGCGTGCGTCAGAGCGCTCCATAGTGGTGATCTGCAAACAAAAAAAATGTATTATAAGTAATAGTTATTTATATCACTAGTATGGTATGAGCTTTATTGCCAAATTGATCAACTCGTGGTAACTACACGAGTGCTTTGATGCAGGGTCGCATCCAGGGGGAGCCTCGTGGCTAATAAAAAAAATATTTTTGACATATTTTATGAAGAAAAAATAAAATAGCATAAAATACAGCATTATTGGTTCTAGGGCCCTCCTCAAGACTCTTGTGCCCCCCAAGACATAATTCTGGGTGCGCCACTGTTTAATGAGCCTTACTTTACGTGGGATATACAACAATTATTTATCTACGTTAGTGTTTTTTATTTGTTTTAAATATATACATAAAAAATACCACTGACAACAAAAAGTCAAAGCAGCCTGTAGTTTTGGTTTTTGTTGGCCATTGCACTTTCGTAAATAAACTGCTGTTTTTTAATAAGCACGCGTTACATAATTAGCTTTATTTTATCACTAGTAATAGAATGAGTTCATTACATAATTACTAGTGATATAATAGACTCATTAAATCACTAGTACGATAACCAAAACTTAAGATGCAAAAATTAAGTTGAGAGAGTTGTAGAAAATAACAGAAATATGAAATGTCTAAAGCCAACTCTAGGTAGATATGAAATAATTACGCGGGTGGATCAAATATAAACAAGCCTTTTAAACTTACTGACGGATAGGTCATTCAAGATGAACGTGGCTGTTCGTGCAACTTTAATTTTAAATTCAAATTTTGCGCCAAATTCCCGTATTCGGAAAACCCACACAATTTCAATTTTGATTGGCACAAGCAAAACGCCAGCGCCATCTACGAAAAATGAATCTGCGCAAAAAGGCGTAACCAAGAAGAGATTCGTCTGTCGTATTCTATCGAGATCACCACGCAGCATGGTGATAAAATTCTATTAACCAAAAATCCAATAACATTCTGTGAAAATCAAACTAAAACATTACACAAAAAAGTGTGATTCTAGTGTGGATCGACTGCAACGACTGGGCCAGCGAGAGGAGCTCCTCTGGACGACGGAAACAACTAAAAGGGTGAGTGCCAATCCTCTATATTGTCTTTGTGTGGCTCGGAAAAATTAATATTTTTACATCGTCCTTTTAAGGATTGTTGCACCCAGATTTTATAAAACGACCAGCGCTACCAAACCTTAAACCTCAAATCAACAACATTTTCTGGTCCCACGACCCAGATAGTTTTTTAAAATTTGTTTGCTAAAAATATAAAAGATTTTTTCGCCATTTTGGCTCGCGCTTAGTTGCCGTGTCCAGTTTAGGAAGGAGGTTCCGTCCCCCCTTGCGTGGCTTCACGGGTGCTCCACCCACATTTCATTGCAGCCGAAATTGGCACTTCGTACGTCGTTTGTTTTGATTCAAAAATCCAAATTTGTTTAAATAGTTATTTTCAAAACAACAACAAAAGTGTTTGTGAGTTTAATGGGCAAATGCTTTATTCTTATTTTACCGGTAAACAAACACATCTAGTAGGAATTAGTAGTTACCTGTAATTAATAAGAGAAGCGGTAGTAGGTATAAATTGTGTTTGTGTGCATTTATTTTGGGAGAAAAATCGCGACCTAGGAAAACAGCTGTTAATAAGTTTTTTGCATTTTATTCGAAAAATCGATAATAAAATATATGCTTGTTGGACTCTTTTGGACTGATTAAAGTCAGTAGGGGTCAAGTGTTAGTTTTATTTTTTTAAAGATTTTATTTTTTTAATTAACAATATGTCGTTAAAAAAGCTTGAGAATCAACGCAAAGTTTCAATATCTCGTATTACGGAAACCTATAACTTGGGAACAAAAGCTAAATCAGATAGTTCTTCCTTGTCAATTTTTAAGGCGTTTTACGAATCGTTAGATGATCACTATGAACAATTTAAAAACATTCATAATGACATCATAGGTCTCTTGAAGGACGACGACGATGATGAATTCGAAGCACAGGATAAAATTAGGAAAGATACGGATCTATTCTACCACCAAGCTAAAGTTCTTTTTTCGAGTTTATGTTCCGATTCAGTTCATTCAAATTTTACCCCAGCAACTTCAAACTATTCACGTAGCGATGATCTGGGCCCTTTAAAGGTACCTTGCTTTAATGGAAACGTAAAAAAGTGGTCAACATTTTACGATGTTTATTCTTGTTTGGTTCATGAAAACTCTAATTATTCCGATATAAGGAAATTTCAACATTTGCTAACTTTCCTTGAGGGTGAACCACTTAATATTTTAGGTTCTATAAAATTAACGGCAAGTAATTATGCAAACGCCTGGAAGGTATTAACAGATCGCTATCAAAATAAGACTTTTAACCAGTACCTACTGGAACTCAATCTACTATGCAAATTCTTTAAAGGGAAACCAGTCAGCAAAGGATCTTAGAGTCTTGGTAGATACCTTTTCTGAGAATATTGCGGCGCTCGAAAATCTTGGATTTCCAGTAACGTCGTGGTGTTTTTGTGTATTTTCAATTTTATTATCAAAAATCGATCAAACCATAAGAACCGCTTTCGAATTAAAGTATAGTACTACCGAGATTCCAACATATCAAAATCTAATTCAGTTTCTTATTAACCAATGCTGTGCTCTTGAAACAGTACAGCTAACTCCCCAAAATACGCAAATGCAACCTTCGACTTCCAAACAGCAAAAACCAAATTATTCGAATTCTAGTAACCAAAAATATAATTCTTATTCAAATAATCAGTACAAATCAAGTCCTCCATCAAATTTTTTAGCGCATACGCGCTCACAAGTAGCAAATAAACAATCCAATATTCAATTTCGACAAAACCAACAACCCTATAAGTGCAAATTATGCAATAATTCTTTTCATCCACTCTCGCAGTGTGGTGTTTTTATTTCCAAATCTCCTTCAGATCGGTTTACTTATGTAAAACAACAATCTTTATGTATCAACTGTTTACGTTCAAATCATCAAGTAATTGACTGCAGTAGTACCTACAACTGCAGGGTATGTCGACATAGACATCATAGTCTTATTCATCTATCGCAAATGACAGATTCAATCCGTCAGAATTCAAGTCAATCCTTTGTTAATTCAAGCCAAAGTTCAACTCAAAATTCGAACTTAAATCAAAGTTTTAATTCAAATCAAGTGACCGTGCTTAGCACAGGCACAAACTTGTCGTATCAGAATTCAAATTCAAGTCTTAGCCAATAGAACCCTAGTTTTGTTCAACCCAGTTCAAATTCAATTCAAACCAATTCGAATCCAAGTACATCTACAAATCAATAATCTTATCCACCTTGACGCCCCGGACGACAGTGCTTCTAGCGACTATAAAATTAAAGGTACTCGATAGTCGGGGTAACTACCAACCTGTCCGAGCACTTCTGGACAGCGGTAGCCAAGCTAACCTGATAAGCGAAGCGAAGTCTTAACAGGTTAGGCTTGCCGAGAAACAAAATTACTAAATCAATCTTCGTCGGCCACTAACGGCATTTCCACTTGCACTATTCGAGCCCTAGGCCAACAAGAGCCTACCTTTTCTATTCAAGTCTTCGTTTTACCGAAACTCTGTTCGAATATGCCCTCAGTACAGGTAGATTCATCCAATTGGAGTCATATTTCAAATCTAAAGCTTGCAGATAACCAATTTTACAACCCTGGTCCAATTGACTTACTCTTAGGTGCACAACTTTACACAGAAATCGTCCAATCAGGACGAATTCCAGGACCTCACGGCCTACCCTCCGCTTTTGAGACAGTTTTTGGGTGGGTCTTGATGGGTCAAACATAAATATTTCACCTCAAGTCAATTCTTACTTTACTTCCTGTGAGCAGTCCCTCGAATTTAATATTCGCAGATTTTGGGAACTAGAATCAATTAAGTCAAAAACGCTTCTCTCACCCGAAGAAAAAAGATGTGAAGATATTTTCCAAAAAACTACCACTAGAGATATTTCTGGCCGATTTACTGTAAATTTGCCTTTTCGTCACATTGACCCTCCTGACCTAGGCGACACATATTCAGTGGCCTATCGTCAATTTTTGTCTCTTGAATCTCGCTTAATAAAAAATTCAAATTTCTATAGTATGTACTCGGATTTTATGAGAGAATATCTCAAAAACGGGCCATGTCTTTATTTCCAAGATCCGAACCTAGACCTCAGTTATGTTCTTATTTACCACATCACGGAGTCCTTCGTCTTGACAAATCAACGACTAAACTCCGGGTGGTTTTTAACCCCTCGATTAAGGGTTCGAAAGGCCTAAGCATGAACGAAACTCTTTTAATAGGACCAAAATTACAAGCCGATATTTCCGAAATTCTATTAAAATTCAGATTTTATTCTATCGTATTTTTGACTGATATAAAACAGCACTTTTTACAAATTCAAATTAATCCAATTCATCGGGACTACCAAAGGCTACTTTGGCGATTTGATCCCAACGAACCCCTGCAGGAATACAGGCTTAATACAGTGACGTTTGGTGTTAGTTCAAGTCCCTATTTAGTTATTAGAACTCTTAGAGAACTAGCCATCCTGGAGGCTAAGAATTATCCTGAAGCATCCCAGGTCCTTTTAAATAACATTTTCATGGACGATATTTGCTATGGAGCTAACTCTCTAGAAGGCGCTTTATCGCTTCAAAAGGATATCTCATAGCGTTGCTTAAATTGGGAAAATTTGAATTAAGAAAATGGGCATCAAATAATCCGAAACTTCTTTCACATTTGTCGCCCGCTGATTGTCAGATCCCTGTTACCTTTGAAGACGATTCTTCAACATCGATTAAGGTGTTGGGCCTTCAGTGGCACCCTTCTACAGATACCTTTACCTATTCTTGTACCCCTTGTGAAAAACCTTGCACCAAAAGGAATATTTTATCAGCCATCGCTAAAATTTGGGATCCTATAGGTTTCTTATCGCCTGTTTCATTTTTAGCCAAAGTGATTATGACAAAACTTTGGTTATGCAAAACTGATTGGAATGAAATACCCCCGATCCAATCAAAACTCTTTGGAATCAATTCAGTAATCAATTAACCACAATCTTTGTATACCTAGACATATTTTTTCGAATAATAATCAACGGTGTCAATTGCTAGGTTTCTGCGATGCATCCGAGCTAGGATACGCTTCTTGCGTATACGTTCGCGTCGAATTACCAAATAAAATTATCAAAACTGCTCTAGTCATGGGCAAGTCAAGGGTTGCTCCCTTACACACTATTTCAATCCCACGTTTGGAACTACTTGGGGTTACTCTATTAGCTGATTTACTCGAACTAGTTATTCGCACCTATTCATCATTACTCGTAATCGATGAAATTCTTGCGTTCTTGGACTCACAGGTCACGCTTCATTGGGTCACATCTTCACCTCACAAGTGGAAGACCTTTGTGGCAAACCGCGTGAGTCGTATTCAAGAAACAATCCCCGAAGTCCCATTGTATCACATTACTTCACTCGAGAACCCTGCCGACTGCGCTAGCAGAGGGTTGTCGCCTAATAACTTAATAAATCACCCTCTTTGGTTTCACGGCCCTCCATGGATTACTTTTCCCACTACGGAGTGGCAAATTCAAAGGTTTATAAATGAACGTTCTTTGGGAGTTCCAGACGAGGTTCTCAAAGAAGAAAAACCGGAAAATTCAGTGGTGCTGACGGCAGAACTTCAAAATCAAAACTTTTTTGATAGATTAATCGATAAAATATCCAATTTAAATACCATTCAAAAAATTATTTGTCATTTTTTAAGACTTATTCACAATCAAAAAAACTCAGTTGACCTCGGCGTTTTTTCCGCTTTTGAACTACACAAGGCTCTACTTGTTTTAGTTAAAAGGGTCCAAGAAGAGTGTTTTTCGGATGTCATTCAAAAAATTCAAAATACTCAGCTATTACCTAAGCCGTTTCGTAATCTCGCGCCCTTTTTGGACGAATTGGGTTTCCTTAGAGTGGGCGGACGTTTACGGCATTCTCAACTCTCCTTTGAGGCAAAACATCCCTTATTATTGCCGAAATATCATATATTAACCCAATTGATCATTATTCAAATTCATAACGAAAATTTACATCCTGGAATAAACACAGTCCAGTACTTAATTCGTCAAAAGTTTTGGATTATGTCATCACGTCGAGCTATTCAGAGGGTTTTATTGCAATGTATTCCCTGCTTTCGCTTAAAACCAAAACCTTACACTCCGTACATGTCGGATTTACCTTCTTTTAGAACGTCACAATTAAAATGTTTTTCACACGTTTGCTTGGACTATGCAGGCCCAATCAAAACTTTGTAGGTCAGAGACGTCGTGGAGCACAAGTTGGTAAATCATATATCGCAGTCTTTGTCGATACTTCTGTTAAAGCAATCCATATCGAGCTGGTTTCGGATTTAACCACAGAGGCGTGCATCGCTGCTTTACGACGCTTTGTCGCTAGACGTGGCACTTGTGTCCAAATCACAAGTGATAGAGGCTCAAACTTTGTTGGGGCTATTAAGGAGCTCCATAATCATTCGAAATTAGCTTCTGAGAGCTTAAAAATCAAATGGTGTCTTAATAGTCCGGGAGCCCCCCACCTAAATGGTCTAGCAGAAGCAGGAGTCAAATCTACAAAAACACATTTGTATCGGGTCATCGGTGACCAGATACTAACCTTCGAAGAGCTCTATACTCTCCTCGCCCAAATAGAGGCATCACTCAATTCTCGACCCCTTTGTGAGCAAAGCTCTGACCCAAACGATCTTACGTCTTTGACTCCGGGTCATTTCCTCACAATGGAACCCCTTAATTCGTGTCCTGATCCTGACCTTTCTACCCTTAAAGTTAATACCATTAGGCGTTGGCAACTTATCCAACGAATTCATGCCGATTTCTGGAAGCGTTGGAAACTCGAGTAGTTAAATACTTTACAACAGCGTTCTAAGTGGTCGGACCCTTCGGTTGAAATCAAGCTAGATACGCTTGTATTAATTAAGGATGAAACTAGGCCGCCATTACACTGGTTGCTAGTTAGAATATTGTCCGTACATCCTGGTCGGGATAATCACATTCGAGTTGCTACTGTTAAAACACAACACGGACTTTTCACTCGTCCCGTGGTCAAGTTGTGCCCACTACCTTTAGATGCGCACTAAACTTCCAAGCAACTTCTTTTTGTTTCGTGTGTCGTTATCTAGAATATATATATATTTTTTTTGCATTTTTTTTCTTTTTAATCTAT
This sequence comes from Aspidapion aeneum, assembly GCA_963576565.1. Taxonomy (NCBI): domain Eukaryota; kingdom Metazoa; phylum Arthropoda; class Insecta; order Coleoptera; family Brentidae; genus Aspidapion; species Aspidapion aeneum. The sequence goes on from OY755047.1 coordinate 49,159,469, forward strand.
AAACCTAAAACGGATTTTAATAACCTACCCTTTAAGGTTTTGAATTAACTTATATTCTTCGTTTTAAGTGGGCGGAAAATGTTCGTGCAACTTTAATTTTAAATTCAAATTTTGCGCCAAATTCCCGTATTCGGAAAACCCACACAATTTCAATTTTGATTGGCACAAGCAAAACGCCAGCGCCATCTACGAAAAATGAATCTGCGCAAAAAGGCGTAACCAAGAAGAGATTCGTCTGTCGTATTCTATCGAGATCACCACGCAGCATGGTAATAAAATTCTATTAACCAAAAATCCAATAACATTCTGTGAAAATCAAACTAAAACATTACACAAAAAAGTGTGATTCTAGTGTGGATCGACTGCAACGACTGGGCCAGCGAGAGGAGCTCCTCTGGACGACGGAAACAACTAAAAGGGTGAGTGCCAATCCTCTATATTGTCTTTGTGTGGCTCGGAAAAATTAATATTTTTACATCGGCCTTTTAAGGATTGTTGCACCCAGATTTTATAAAACGACCAGCGCGTTTACAGTCCCGCGGCTCTACCAAACCTTAAACCTCAAGTGAACAACAGTGGCCGTTATAATTTTGGAGTAGGGATATTCAGGAGCATGTCGGCGGCTGGTAGTACCGCGATGCTTATTTGGCTAGGAGCAATCGCAATGAGCGGGAAGAAGGTACACAGCAGTGTTGCGTAAACAATAATCATTTAATTTCTTACACGCGAAATCGTGAAACCTGCTGAAATTCGATGCAGATTGCGAGCACAGTTCGGAAATAAGACGCTTTCGTTGGTACCTGGAAAAACTTGGTGCAAAGAAATTAACGACGGCCGTAAGCGTGTCGACAACGTGAGTCACCCAGGTCGTCCGCGTACCAACATTTCTGCGGGCAAAGTTTTAACGACCGTTTTCTGGGACTGGAGAGGAGTTTTGTTGGTCGACTTTTTGCACGAGCAAATAACAATAAACGCGGCTTACTACTGCAACTTACTCGACCTGGTAAAGCTTGATTATCGCCAAAAGAGGAGAGAACACCCCATCCAAGACGTGTTGCTCCTGCATGACAACGCTAGGCCTGACACGGCAGCTTTAACACAGGCCAAAATCAATGAAATGCACAGGACTGTGCTGGAACACCCTCCATACAGTCCAGATTTGTCGTCTTACGATTTTCATATGTTTCGCCCACTCAAAGATTCACTGGGAGGCGAGCAATTTCAGACCAAAGAAGAGGTGGAGGCATTCGTGCGCAACTGGTTAGATACCCGCCCAGCTTCTTTTTGTAAAAACTGTTGGGAAAAGTGTATTAACAGAGAAGGGAGATGTGTAGAAAAGTAGAAAAAAATTCTGTTTGGTATCATGTTTCTAAATAACTAGTTTATAAACAAAGGCTTATTTATATTTGATCCACCCTCGTAAAACAAAGCATATCAACGGCATAGAAGCTAATGGAAAAGAGGATATTATAAATATCACGCAACTATTCTATACAGAATTATACCAAAAAGGGAACCAACGCGAGAAACCACAAAGAAACTCCAAACAAAAATAAAGAACATATACTCAGAGCTACAACCTCAAATAAGCAAAGCGTAAATAAAGAGAGCATTAAAGAAAATAAAAAATAACAAATCACCTGGAAAAGATGGAGTAACGGCAGAAATGCTCAAATACGGTAGTAAAGCTGTAGTTATTACCCTCCATAATCGCCTAAATAAAATACTAAAAGAAAATATCATTCCAAAGCACTGGAAAGAATATATATCCATTATTCTACACAAGATAGGCGATAGAGCATACCTAAAAAACTATCGACCTATAACATTCCTTATTGTAATTTACAAGCTTTTCACGACAATATTAACAGATAGACTAACTACAAAATTTGACGGATATCAGTCAAAAGAACAAGCAGGTTTCAGAAAAGGTTTCAGTACAGTTGACCACCTATTAACCATGAAAATCCTAATAGAACGATCCAACGAATACAACATTCCACTATAAATTGCGTTTATAGACTTTGAAAAAGCTTTCGATAGCATTGAAAATTGGGCAGTAAAAGCATCTTTAATTAATAGCCACACAGATTTAATACCCAATATATATAGCAAAGCAACAACATCAATCAAAATCCACGAAGGATCCAAGTTAATCCGCATATGAATAAGTGTCAGTCAGACTGACACAATATCCTTTAAACTATTTAACCAGGCCGTAGAAGATGTTTTTAAAAACTTAGATTGGGATAAAATAGGCAGCAAAGTAAACGGCCAATACTTAAACCCCCTAAGATATGCTGATGAACTTGCCTTAATAACAGATAAGAAAGAAGAACTGTAAAAATGCTGGAAGAACTAGATACAGCAGCAAAAAATTTAGGCTTGAGTATGAACTGCACTAAAACTAAAGTCATATCAAACACAGATGAGGTATCACGATCAGAATAAACCAAGAGAAAATAGAACAAGTAGAGGAATATATATACCTGGGTATTACTTCAAAACTAACGTTTATAACCAATGTATCCTTCCTGTACTTACCTATGGATCCCAGACCTGGACACTTACAAAATCAAACATGGATAAGGTAACAAAAGCTCAAATATCAATGGCAAGACAAATGTTACATGTAAGGCTAACGAAAAAAAGATAAATGGATAAGAAATAAAACAAAAGTAAGGGATGTCAGAGGAGAAGTAGCAAAATTAAAATAGACATTTTCCGGTCATAATATCAGACAGAGAGACAACCGATTGAACAAGTGTATTCTAAACTGGGGATTTTGGGAAAATAAAAGAGGTAGGGGAAGGCCCCAACTGAGATGAGCGGACGATTTGAAGAGACATGCAGGAACTAGATGGATGAACACGGCAGTACAGGATAGATTACTCATGTTTAAGTTGTGTGATTTGATTTGATATTCTGTTTCTATATGTTTTGTACTCTTTATATGTCTCTCTGTTTATGCTATTTCTGTATTTATGATATAATTTGTCTCTTATGTTCATATTTTCAATGTGTAAGACTCTTTTGTTTTGTTTAAAATTAACTGAATTATATGTTATGTACATTTTTCAACGTCTTTCATAAGAATATGATTAATTGTTGTTTCTTTAAGCTTAATAAGTATAGTTTGTGAAGAACTTTTTGGTTGTATCATGATTTAATAATAAGTTATTAATAAAATAATTGAATAACGGTATGTTATTTGTGACTTTAATATTATTGGTAAAATTTGAACCGAACCGAGTGATTATTTTTTAATTTAATTGATCGACATGCGTTTATTTGTATATTATAAATTTAAATCCTTTTTTGTACAACTTATTTCAATAATAACTAAATCTCTTTGTAATTCATTTACGTCAGATAAAAATTAAAAAAGCTATGTTTTGGTAAATTTGTTTTTAGGAGGTACGTGGAAACAATTAAAACAAACTAAGTCCATGGTTTAAGCGATAACATCAAGATATTATCGATGACAGATAACTATGTCTCAAGAAGTACTTAGCCGTATTTTCTATTAGGCACTTCTTTATTAAATTTAGGAAGGATTCCATAAGTACTTTGTTATTTAATTTAGTAAGGACTTCATTTATCAATTCATGCTGTAATATAAAGCAAATATTTAAATCAAGTACGTAAAAATTGTATTCCGTAATAAGAATTAAGATAAAAGTAAAGCCAAGTTCTCCAACACAAATTTCAAAATCAAAGGTTCTTACTAGTTTGGGAATTTTTTTAAAAACTTTGCTATTACAGCCAAACTTTTTTATATTCAATTTAGTACTGTGCCTAAGAGTAATTTGCAGCCGTTTTAGCCCAGTTTAGAAATGCATTTTCAAACTAGTAAGAACCTTTCATTTTGAAATTTGTATTGAGAACTTTATCCTTATTTTACATGAAATGTTTTTTGTTATGATTTCACTCCTTTTTAATAGGATTTGAATATTATTTAAGTTTTAAAGTAGTAAAATATGCGGAATATTGTTCAAAACTTTTGCAATGCCTTATTAAAAATTTTCAGGCTTTTTTATTTTTTTCCTTTGGTTTTATCATAGTTCCTATCAGCCTTCTAAAGCTCAGTTCATCAGCGATCCTGGAAGTGGACAATGTTACTTTTACATAACTTTAGATTTATTGGGGAGGGAAGTACATTAAAATGTTGATGTTTATAAATTTTATGCTATAGTTTTATCATAGTTCCTATAAGTCTTAAAAAGCTCAGCTCTCTAGCGTTTCTGGAAGTGGGCAATGTTACTTTTACATAATTTTACATTTAGAGGGTAGGGGAGTAAATTAGAACTTTGGGGTTTTTTGATTTTTTTCCAAGGGTTTGGTCATAATTTCTATTAGTCTGTCAAATTGCAGCTTTGTAGCATGTCTAGAAGTACAGTAGAATTTTGATGATCTATCGATGAGTGAGTGACTAAGTGAGTGGCAATTTTGACGTTTTTTGAAATATCGTAACTTTTTTACTAGTCTATGAAGATCTATGACTGTGCAAAGTAGGAGTTTCGTAGCTTATTCCGAATAGAGTTTTAGATAGGTCAAATATGGGCTGAAATGTTTCAAGAAAAGATGGTACGCAGAAGAAGCAGTTTACGCGAACTTGGCGGGGCACTACCGTACCCCCAAATAACAAGGCTTGCAGCTAGGTATACCTGAAAAAAGTTGCATTTTTCGATTAAAGCAATAAACTTTGCACAATAATTCCCTAGACCTAAAATATTAACCCGACTAGGGCCGTCTTTTACCATTTCCCCTGACTTCTAATCTGAGGAGTCCTCTTATTAATTATTATTTTCCTAGGCAGCGCAGCAATGGCTAGCGAAGGTATTGTTTTCGACGAAATTTTTTTTTTTTTGAGATAACGCCGAAATTGTGTGGATATTTTGACCTATCCTAGCATTATCGTGGTGATCGTGCGATGTTGAGTGTGTGTGTGTGTGTGTGTGTGTGTGTATGTCTGTCCGTAATACGATAGATCCTAAACCGCTAAACCGATTTTTATGAAATTTACAGGTAAAATATTGTTCTATACTGTAACGGGGTGATTAGATTTTGGTCAAAATTCATTAATGCTAATGACAGTATTTTGACAGTTAAATAATTTAAAAAATGCTAACTTTCTAACGGAGCGTTGTATCAATATGCAGTTTTTAGAATGTGGTACATTTTTTTCAAAAATTTGTGTTATAATTAAAACCGTAGGAGATTTTGTTTCGGAGATATTTACAAAAAACTGTTTTCAAGGTTGATGTAGCATGGAGTTTACTTGGGTTGTGTTAATCGCCTAAGAAGGTGTCACATCCATGGTGGATCCATTTATTTAAAAAGATAATAATAATTTGTAACTTACTTAGTTTGAGGTCAACTTTAAAAATAGGTTGGAACAAAAAACATAAAATTTGAAAGAAAATCATTTATTGAGAAACGGAAGGTCCCACAAAGTTTTTAGTAATTACTTAATTTATTATTGAGAAAAACTACTATATTCCGAAAACCGCATATTGACGCGATGCTCCGGGTAAAAGTTATCATTTTTAAAATTTGTCAGATACCTGTCGCCAGGGCCTGTCCTTAAATTACGTAACGCTCTAAGGGAGGAGGGGGGTTTGGTCTTGCGTTACACTCAATGTTTTTTTAATGTGTCTTTTTCTTGAAAATGCGTTACGACGGGGGGAGGGGGTGACAAAAATCCTGAATTTTTGCGATACGTAATTTAAGGACGATCCCTTAGCATTAATGGATTTCGACCAAAATCTAATCAGCTTTTACCAGTGCTGAACACTATTTCACCTAAACATTTCATGAAAATTGGTTCAGCGGTTTAGGAGCTATCGTGGATCGGATAGATACACACACACACACACGGACAGACGTCACGACGATATTGCTGAGATAGGTCGAAATACTCCCAAATAACACATTTTCGGCGTTATGTAAAAAAAAATTTTTGTCGAAAATATCACCTTCTTTCTCTAGCCATTGCTGCGGAGGCTAGGAAGGTAAAAATAAATAAACTAAAATCGTATTTACACTGGCTGTTTCCTGTTTCTTTTTGCAAATTCATCAACTATATCTTCAAAGTCAGTTTCTTTAAGCACGCCATGCTCTAAACTCTAAACCAATGTATACAATCATTGTTTATACTCATCAGTGACAAACTGTTGAGTCTTTATTGAAGTTTTGTAGGTACCTCTTAGCCCATTTTTAACTAAAGAATGGGAAAAAGAGCTTTCGCCACTACATTTAGTAAACATTATTCTCAGAGGCGGCTGCTCTTTAAGGCCGCATGGCCGTGCGCCTCCTCTCACAAAATACAAAAAAAATAAAATCCTTATTAGAAATATTTTGTATTAAATCTTTTGTTTTTTCCTTAATTTTTGCTTTGGCCTGGACGCATACCATGAATAAAGTTCATCTCCGACTGCCAACACACAGTGTTGCCAGACTTTTCTGACGACTTTTTTAACTAGGTGACAAGAATCCCTTCATATACTTCAAAACAGTAAGGGGTTCGGTTCGGTTCGGTTTTTACTACTTAGATATTGCTATTAGAAACCCATAAACATTTACCAACAAAAAAAATATATTACTATGTAACTCTTGGCAAGCATTTAAACTTTAAACTCGCTTTTCTCGAAATAAGTGAAAACGTAGATAGGTGGGTTTTACTAAGGACGGCAGTACACGGTGGGAGTTTTATTACTCAATTGGCGCACTATTCCGGGGTGCCGTGTAGGGTCACTGCATTCTGGAAGCCTGGCGTCTCCAGGGGTAGCGACACCAAACATAACCTCATTTACGAAAAATGCAAATCTGACACTGTCAGGAGCGTAGCTTTTTTTATGTTCAAAAAAATTAAATTGTTTACAAATGTTACGTAAAGAACTGTCCGTCACACCCGGTATATAAATTTGACCGTCCAAATAAACAAACCTAAAAAAACTAAGTTTTTTATGATTTCAATATTTAATAGGACCCTGTGTTAGGACCCACACAGCGCAAGAAACACCGGTGCAAGAAACCCAAAAATATAGTTTGCATGTTTTATATATCTTCTAAAATATAGAAAAGTATTATGTTGGGTTTTGTATCATTTAATAAATTTTTTATGCTCTCTAGGGAATAAAAGTGTACGTGTAATCCCTTTTTTCATGGGCTAAGGTAGTATTTCTTGTCCCCAGTGATTAAAAGTAATTTCTTTAAAACCATAAAGGCAACATATAGGTTTTTGGATTATTTTATTTTATCATAATACAAAAAACAAAAAGGAATCGAGATATATATACACCATAACGATTATTTTGTTGCTTCCAGCTTGCCGTAAGCTTACGGTACTTTGCTGATGACTTGGTTCGTTTCGATTATTATTGTGTCCTTCGGCATAGAATATTGCTTCCATAGAAACTAAGCATTTCACTTTCTAGACTTCTCCAGGATGTAAACTAGGAATACCTTTTCGGTGAAATTTTCGTAATTCTGTTTATTGCATCATTTTCGGTACTGAAAGCTTTCTTTCTTCGGTGGCCTTTTCCATGCCCATCTCAAAGTAAAAATATGCTTTATTGTTTGGTCCCTTGTTTCTTCCATTTTCGAGAAATGTAATTCGAACTTTTTCTCGACTAAACTTATTTAGTTTGTTTTGAAATAAATATTATTTTTTCCGCATTGTTTGTTAGCATCTGACTGACTTTTGTTTAATGTAATGCCATGACAGTGTTGCCAACTATTGGAAAGCGAAAATCCGTAGCGTGAACGCGAAAAATCTGTAGAAATCCGTAGGTTCAAAGAAGACTAAAAACAAAAAAGGTGCTTTTTTACAATTAAAAAGTTTATATTGGTTTGATTTTTTTCTTTTTTTGACAGTGACAGGAGTGCACAACTTTTTTGGTTCGGAATTGCACGAGAACGGTACGGTATCTACTGCTCCGTTCCAACGGATCCAAATAAACCTTTTTGCAGTGCCGCCAATTTTTGAAACGGATAAACCGTTATAATTAGAAGAAATAAAAAGTACGTACTTTTTTAACCTTTTTTATTTAGTTAAGGTACGTACAAACACTAATATTTTCTAGTGCAACATACATAACGAAAAACATATTTTAACTTTCGTGGCGCGAAGCGTTGTTTGACTCCCCATCAAACAACGCGTGAAGTAATACAATTCGTTCTAAATAATGTTGCAACGATCGTCCGCTAGATGTCTAGAAAAATAAGGTCACTGATCCAAGCAAAACCTTTTTACAAAATGATTAAAATGTAGGAAAAAAGTAAAGATAATAGGGACCTATTGCAATAGTGCCAGACACAAATTGTGCCGGGCATTATATTGACAGTTTCACATTACAAACTGACAGTTGATCTTTCAAAATTGACATACCAAAGTCGAATTTATATATCCCGCCGTTTATTTTTCATTAATAGTGGCGTCACTATTAAATCCGGCTCGTATAATACACAAAGGCCTAATTTTGAAAGGACACAGCTGTTCTTATAATGAGAAACTGTCAATATAGTGCCCAGCACAATATGTGCCTGGCACTATTGCAATAGGTCCCTACTGAGGACTGATAAGGAGGAATGAGGCGCGGCCGCCGTTGTGTTTCGATGTTTATCGTTTTTTAGTAAAAATGCCAAAAATCTGTAGATTTGGATCCAAAATCGGATATCGGAGATCGAAATCCAAAATCCGTAGATCTACAGATAAATCCATAGGGTTGGCAACACTGTGCCATGACAACTCTCACTGCCCACTGTTTTATTATATACGGGGAGTTGACATGCTAAAACTACAGTACGGTGTGGTTTAATACCTATTTATTTAGTTTATGATTATATTTATTTTTAGTATATAAAAATAAACCTTGGCATTAAAGTCCCTTTTAGTCACTTAGCAAATTATAGCCCTCCTTCCGGTCGGGCATGAAAATTCCCGCCGTAGGATTAGAAGTAAACACTGTACGCCCCAGATTTATAATACACCTACTATTATTTTTATTAGCGTTCAAAAAAACGCGGGCGGCGAAGAAAAGGTCGAAAGTACAAAAAGACGAAAATACAAAAGTTCGAAAGTACAAAAGGTGGAAAATACAAAAGATTGAAAAACAAAAGGTCCAAACAAAGATCGAAAGTAGCTATACTGTAATGATTGCAAAACAAAGTAGAAGTAAGAGGTACACACACACACTCATAGAAAAGTTTTTAAAAAATCATTTTCCAATAAAAACTCAAGGTCTAAGAATTTTTATTTATCATCTCTAGGTATTTTTTTGTTCGAAAACATTTTCTTCGAACGGAAATTTTCTTCCTTCGGAAATTTGTTCGAAAACATTTTTTTCAAACGGAAATTAGTTCGAAAACATTTTTTTCAAACGGAAATTTGTTCGAACACCATTTCTTTGACGGAAATTTGTTTTCGAAGCAATAGTTGTTCAAAACATTTTCTTCGAATAGAAAACATTTTCTTCGAAAGCAAGCTTTTCGAAAAAAGACGCTCTAGACCTGGTTTTCCAAACCTCACACAATTCATATAGTTTGACTAAGGCAAGGTCTTTCTAACATATTTTTTCAAAAAAACCCTGACTTCTTTCCCGGGATCGTAAACTGTCTGAAAATTTGTCTACTTTCCTCCTTTTGGAAGGTCGAAATTGGTATTTTCCTAAACTTTGTCAATTGATCGCAAACGTATCCGAACCGGGCCAGATACCCCCTGATGTGCTCAATTGACAAAGGTTAGAGTAACACCGATTTCAACCTCCCAAAATGAGGACCAGAAAGCTAATTTAGGGAAATCATTTTTCGAAATTAGGTTTCGGTTGGTTCGGTTTGGTTTCACACCCTCTAGGATCCCGGGAAAGAAGTCAGGAAAGTTTTTGTTTTTAAAAATTTTTAGAAAAAGACCCCATTAGTCGAACTTAATTAGTTGTGTTTTGTGTTAAGTTTGGCATGCCAGGTCTAGATTTTTTTTTTCGAAAAATTTGTTTTCAAAGAAATGTTTTTGAACAAATTTCCATTAAAAAAAAATATTTTCGAACAAATTTCGGTTTGAAGAAAGTGATTTTCGAAGTTTATGCTTTCGAACAATAATATTAAGATATTTATGTGAAATGTACTATAAAATTATAAGTAATTAAAGCCGATCCTTACTAAAACTGGAACTGTTTTTGGGCTTTTTTTTGTCTTTTGATAAAATGTAAAAATCGGGATAAAAAGTGACTAAAAAAGAACCACAAAACCTAAAAACACCGAAAAAATAGAAAAAAACTTGAAAAATAAACTAAACAGTGCAAAAAATAGCGTATAAACCTTGTGATTAAAGTTTCATTTTGTCCCTTGATATATTATATAGTATTAATAAACATTTAACATACAAATGTATTTCTGTCCTGTTTGTTTATATATTACGTATTATTTTTATACAAAAAACACAAATAATATTTAAAATAAAATTATTTTTAACAATAAATATACCTACAATAAATATTCATAACCCAAAAACTCAAGGAACATATTTTTTATTTCTTAAGCTGTATAAAAACGAGTTCTTTTAAAACATTTTTTTTTCTCAGACTGTATAAAAATGAGTATTTTTCACGAACGTCTATGGAAATTTGAGTATGGTTTTGACACTCGTGTCGCTACCCCTTGGAGACGCTAGGCTTCTAGGATGCAGTGACCCTAGTGCCGTGCAAAAACCAGCGCCTCTCCAACGTTGTACTCCGTACTAAACATTTACAGGGAGATTTGAAACAATATAACGCTTGCGCAGTTTGTCTCTATGCTACAGGGTGGCTTTTCAAATTATTGTACACGGGATGCTCATAGCCATCAATGCAATCATTCTGCAATCAAGCTACATCTTATAATATAGTGTTTTAAATAATTTTTATCAAATTAAATTTTGACACCAAAAGACCCATTCTACTCGTCAATTAAATACATAGTGTTAAATTTAAACTCTGCGCGCTGATAAGAATGAGTTATTTTGTGTCAACGCTCAATTTGCCTAAAAACACACTATAAACACCAATTATTAAGGAAGCTTAATCAAAGATTTTTTTTTATTAATGACTACTAGCAACAATAAAAAAGAAGGTTGAATTTTTTTAATTAAATATAAGGTTTAGAAGTTTGTTTCCCATTGATATAGGTACATAAATTTCCTTGAGAGGATAATTTTCTAGTAAAAAATAGACTGGCGAATATTCTGCAGTAAATTCCTTTTTATTAGGGCATAGAATACATTAACTAAATTATTACAATGCTTTATACATAATATTGTTGCCAATATAGCTTATTTTGCTATCAACGGGGACTTTTTTAATTATTTTTAATGAAAATATAATCTAATGGATTTGGTACATTTTAGCTAGGTGTTGTGTAAAAATGTATTGAAATTAAACATTATTATATTATATTAACTGTATTAATGTGTGTTTCAAAAAATGTAACGTGAGCTTTTTAAATTAAACTAAAGCTGCAATGTCGTTAATGGAATATTTCTGGTTGTTCATTTAATTGTATAGACACCGGCATGATGATCTCCCATATTTTGCACCACCACTGTGCCCGAATCACTGAGAGACCTTAGCGTAGTCGGTTGGTACCCCGCGGCTTGCCATTTTCTGGCCATCGTGCCTTCGTTATCGAAACATTTATTAAAAGTAGGTAACGAATCTGTGATTACGACGCAAAGAACTTTTCATACTCACTTTGCACTTGGTGGACATACTCTAGTTCCAGATCCTTTGTGGATACCTAAACACTAACCCCGAACTATTGACGAATTGAAAGCAGCAATGCGCCAAGGAATTACAGAAATATCGCTTTTAAGTTACTGTAGGAGTGAAACTTTCAGAAATCAACATCAAATGTGTATTGAAAAAATGGCCACCACATGAACTCTGTAAATTTCAAAAGTTAATAAAAATAAATGGTATAGAATAGTTTCAGTAAAAAAAAGAAAAATTAAATAGCATTTAAAATGGCGTTTTTAATGTGGTAAATCATTATGCCGGACCCTGTATAGAAATATAGAGAAATAAACTATGTTTTTCCAAGCGCGGATTTGAGGGGAGGTAGCATGGTAATTACCCCCCTGGAATAAAAAATATGCACTTTTTGGTAATAATTAAAAGGAAAACAGGAAAATTATCCCCCCCTCCTTAAAGAAAATTTTAATAAAAAAAATATCGTCGAAAATAACCCCCCCCCCCCCAGATTTTAATCTAGATCCGCGCTTGTTTTTTAAATATTAAAATTTAAAACTAAACATTTAAAACTCTGTACTGGTTCAAAGTGTCCATCACACACTATACATATATTTAAAGTAAATTTCGTCTTTCGTCAAAGTTAGCCAGTTTTTAGGCCGAAGTATTTTTAACCACTCATCAAATAGCTTGGGGTTCCTTTGGGAAAGCGATAGCGCTTGCAAACATAGTCTTCGCACCCACGAACACAACATTGTTTTCTTTTCAATTTCTTAAGCGATGGATCGCCCTCATCAAAATGCTCAAAATACCGATTGGCTATAATTTAGCAAAAAACACCATAAAAAAACAAGATAAAAAGTAAAAAAATAAAGAAAAACTGCATCTGCATCCACAAACGAAAAATGTAAAATGGAATTACATCACCGTCCACCACCCTTCTCGACAGAGGCCTGGTATCGAATCCAAGATGGCCGCCGATGAGGGCAATTCCGCCACACGTTCGGTTAGGTATAATTGGTTGAAATTGGTGAATTTATACGATTTAAACTGCAAATAAATACAAATAATGTATTTTGCAGTGGCAAGAATATTTAAACGATTGAAATTTTATGGATTTTTGGTAATTACTTTATCAATATATGTAGCTATTCATAAATAATACTATTTATTAATGGACACAGACATTTTTTCTCTTAAAACCAGGAAAAGGGAAAAAAAGAGGGAGGTGGGATTAAAAGTGAGAGTTCGGTTCGGAATTAAGGGCGAGGGATATTATAGTTTTTTAAGCTTAAGAAAACACTGAAGATAATATATATGCTATAAGTAATTGTCATAAAGGTTATAGAGTTTGTGGTTTGGAGAAACGTCCAGATTGGAAGGTTTTTCTTTGGTTTGAATTTTAAAGTTATGTCATCAAAATTTGTGTTCTTGCTCTTGCAAATAAGCAGCTGAAGTCTTCAGGCTTTCTTCAACAGCTTGGCGTATTAAATCATATTCCAAACGCTTTGTCTTAGATTTTGGACTTTCCCTGAAATGTTCTTCTTTGTTCATAAATTTTGGACAGTCAGGAAATTTGGTAGGAATAGCAGCTAAAAATTTAAAAAACCTCAACCTCAGATAGGAATGGAATTTCGCCTCTTTGACCAAAAAAAATTGTTTGTCACCAAGTGCAATTCATACACCTAACAATTTTGGAAAAAACAACATTACGAGTATATTAAAAAATAAATGCATCCATGACGGATCTGATATGATCAGCATTGAAAATACTTTTTTGTTAATATCTCAAAAGCGAAAGCTCATACGAAGCTTTTAGACAAATTATTGAGAGAAATAGTCTACTACATTCCGAAAACCGCATATTGATGTGATGCTCCGTTAAAAAGTTAGAATGTTAATTGCCCAAAAACTGTTAGCATCAATGGATAACACTATTTTACCTAAAAATTTTATGAAAATCGGTTAAGCGGTTTCGGGGCTATCGTGTTACGGACAGACGTATACACACACACAGACAGACATCACGACGATATTGCTACGATAGATCAAAATATACACCCAGTGGCGGATCCAGGATTTTCTGGGGAAAGGGGCCAAAGTGGCAGCAAATACCAATCTATTTATTTTTGTAGTTTCTCGTAGGTCTGAGCTGTGAAATTTAGCGTCAAAAGGTGGTCCAAATACGCCGCAGGCGAAAAATGTTGAAAACTTCAGTAGATTTTGTTAACAAATTTAAATAAGCGATGCGGCAGAACTAAAAAATAATCTTTGTCTGGAGGAGGGGGGGGGGTGCCCGAGCCCCTCTGCTCTCCCACCCCTGGATCCGCCACTTAATACACCCATATAAAATATTTACCGCGTTATCTCAAAAAAAAAAACCTTCTCTAGTCGTTGCTGCTCGGACTAGGAAGGTAAAAAACACACAATTTAGATATATTTGTACCATTGACCACTTGGTTGGGACAAAATCTTCCCGCTTGATAGCATGTTTCCATTTCTTGACAAGTTCTTTAGAAAATTTAAAAATTGAGTATCTTTTTCCTTGATCACTCTAATTGGTTTTGCAATTTGGAACGGCGCAGCGACCTGGCATCTCTAAAAAAATAGGAACACAATTTTCTGCGCCATAAATTCACCAACACTTATATAAAATAACCTCAATTACAAGGTATTTGAACCAGATTTAAAAAAAAAAATAGAACCACTGGATAACTTAGAATTCACTTAAGGTCGGAACCGAACCGAACCTAAACCCACTATTCCCCTGGCTATTGTATCACTCCACTATGTGATTCCCCGACAATACCCCAAGAATCCCAAGATTCACTATAAATGCACCGTAAAAGTGATCACATAGTCCATTTACAACCCCTATGACTAAGCACTGAAAACTCACAAAAACCGACAAGGTAAGTAATCACCATTACCTGAAAATGCTTTTAATCAATGACGCAAGATCTTGGGTACATATTTCCTTTAAAAAATGAATAAAAAATCCAATCTAAAACACTTTTTTCGCTTCAAAAATGTCAACGCCATCAATCGTAAACAAACAGTCGATCGCCCTAAGGAGGCGCCATATTGAATTTTACTTCAGAAGTTCATACGCTTTATATACAGGTCGTGGTGCACCGTCATATTTTTATCTATTTTGCCAAGGTCAATGTCAGTCAAAATCAAAAACAAATTGTCAAAATATACCAAGAGTAGCGGTTAATATATATTGCGACAGCACAGAAGTCCGTAATATTTTTATACCAGGTGTGACGGTCTGTTATCAGCGCCTCTCGAACTTTGTATTTCAAACTAATATATACAGGGGGTATGTATAACAGTATTTTGAAAAGACCGGGGTGCTTTCCTTACTATAAATAATTAGTTTACTGTGGCCGCAAGCCATTTAGCAGCCTGCGTTACCATGGTAACTGTGGCGTAGGGGACGCAGATGCAAAGAGACTTTTTTTTCTGATTAATCTGTCAATTATAACATGATAAGACCATTGTTTTGTACCTTTTCTTTTCCATTATGGTGAGTTGTAAAAGATTGTTAAAACTAGCTACATAGCTATAGTGGCATAGCTTTGCGCAGACTGAATGTAAAACGACTTTTTAAATTATGTTACGAAAAATGTTTAGCAGTGTTTCCTGTTCAAAAGCAAAAACTGGAAGGACAAATTAAAGATGTGTCGCTTAGGACAGGTAATTTGCTTTCTAATGTTGTACTTTGTAGCTCCTTAGCTACTATGGTAAACGAGCTAAGGAGTTTATTATGAAGCCTGTCATCGACTAATTCATGCGTTGCGTATTTTTAAAGATCACGGCCAAACGATCATGATTTGGACCACGTACCAAATATTTATTGTACTACTATGGGTGCTTCATAAAGTCCCGTTGAGTGCACAAACTAGGGCACACGTGACCTGAGCTAGTGCCTTCACTAGTACTTACGGCTTGAATTTTTACCTTTTTAGCCCGCGCAGAGAAGGCATTATATTCGAAGAAAAAAAATGATTTGAGATAACCCCGAAAATGTGTAATTTGGGTTATTTCTACGTTTTTTTTTTTACGGTTAAGCGCACTCGCATGGAGATCCCTATCACGCTTGAGAAGCGGCCAGTGCGCGGAAATATTGGTGTGTGTTGGTTTTGAAACGGTTCAGGTTGTAACCTGCAGGGAAAACTGTCGCAGGGAGTTTATTCCACAGCGATGCTGTTCTCCAGAGACATGAATTCTGATATAATAAGGTTCTTGGTGCCTCTATTTTGACAGTAAATTGATGGTTTGACGTGTTCGCCTAGTAGGTGCTACTCCCGGGGGGATCATACGTGCCAACTCTTCAGAGCATTTTCCGTGATAATACCTGTAGAAGAGAGAAAGATCGCCCACAGTTCTTCGATGTTCGAGGCTATCCAAGCTACGGGTAAGTGCGGGGTCATTGATCAGCTTGATAGCTCGTTTTTGCACGGTGTTCAAAAGCATTAAGGTATGTTTGGGTGCCGCACTCCATATATGTGAGCAGTACTCCATAGTTGGTCGAATCTGGGTTTTGTAGAGTGTCAGCAGTTGGCTTGGTGTATATAGATGTCTTGTACGAAATAGCACCCCAAGCTTTTGGGACGCCCTTTTAGCTATATCTGCCACGTGACTGTGCCAAGACATGTTGGTCTCTGCAGTGACTCCTAAGATGTTCAACTGGCTCTGCAATGTGACAGCACTTCCAGATAGCATGATGTTTGGCTCACCGGTGCTGGTCTTTTTTGAAAACAGGGCTGCTTGGGTTTTCTGCGCGTTGAACTGTACAAGGTTTTTGTTGCCCCAGTCCTCTATTATCTCCAGGTCGTTATTTATCTGCGATATTTGAGTTAGTCTAAGATGATGGAATTCACGTGCGGATAGACACTGAGTGGGTGGTATGACTGAGGAGACTACATTGCCATCATCTGCAAAGCAATAAAGTGGATTTACTGTTTTATCTATGAGGTCATTTATGTAAATCAGAAAAAGTGTTGGCGAAAGGATTGCTCCCTGTCGCACACCAGCATTTATTTGGTAAGAGTTGGAGTTCCGGCCATCCAGTGCAACATAAATGTATCTATCCTTAAGGTAACTTTCAAACCAAGTGCAAAGTTTCGGCGACAATCCCATTGCTTTGAGCTTGTTGAGCAGATTTTCATGCCAGACTTTATCGAATGCTTTTGATATATATAAGGCAATTGTTCTTGTTTTGTTCTATATTTACTGTAACCTCATGTGCGTGCTTCATCCTGTGCTGTGGCCTTCGTTCTAGTTGTGACCTCATACACCCTGGTGTCACAGCAAAATTGTCTTTGTTATTAAAAAAAAAGAAGATAAATGAGTATTTTTTAAATTTTCTACCAGCAGGTCAGGTGCTTTAACTGCTAATTTCAAAAAAATTGATCTTTATTTTTCGAGTAAATAAAAATTTTAGACTTTGTGTACACGATGCCATAAATCATGTCAATCCAACCTGTGGCATCATTGGATAGTGTCGCCCTCTGAAGTATACACTTTTAAGTTCAGACCAATATTTTTAAATGTAAATTTGTTTTGGATAAAGAGCTCATTTAACCAAATAGGGTAAATGCGCCAGTAGTCGGCCCCCAACCGGTACTCGGCCATCTTTGTCATTTTTATGAAATAATAAGAAAAATAATGTTGTCTCACTCCGATAGCTCAAAAAATTGGATTACCTAGTGGACTGTATTTAAACAAGTCCTCCGCTTTCATTTGAAGGGTATACGAACGCACGCGAAATCGTACCTTTCTGAAGTGAATTTTAATTGAGACAAAAATATTCATGATGCGATCTTATAGGAGAGGGACTTACCGGTGATGTCTTGATCTCGTTCAACTGGTGCACCAGATTTGCCAGAAGTCTTCTATAGCGGTCCAGCACTCCCGAGTTTCAATGTTTGGAGTTTTAGAGGAATTTAATAGTTTTTAGAGTTATAAAAGCGTTGATCGTTCAAAATATTCCGATCGAGAGCGTGTGTGAATGGCGACCGACTTTTAGGTTCTGTCTTGTTTTTGCGGCGTGTTTCTTCGCCCTCTATAGGAAAATCGCATCACTTCTGATAAAAAGAATTTAGAATTCTAATTTTATTAAAAAGAATAAAAACGCGATTTAAATTAAAATATGCAGAGAGCGGTGGTAATATGAGGATTGAATTAAAATTAGAAATATTATTATTAAATGCGTTTGGAATTTAAATATTAAACTATGCCAAATTGATAGTTTATAGCTAGTTTTAAATATAGCCTTAAATTTAACTTAACCTATTGAGTCAAACTACAACCCAATTATACCCAATTGTAACCCAAAATATGAGTTTTAAAAATAAAAATAAAATGTTCTGAAAAAATAATAAAAATTAGATTAAAAGAAAAAAGGTTTTTTGCGAAACCGAAACATACTGGTGGCCGAAAATGCTATGCATTTTCCAAGGGGCCAATAGGTAAAGGACACAGTTTAGAGATTGGTCTCTTTAGCAAACTATCCTTGGTTTTGATATGAGGCTACTCGATTTATCCCATCCTTACCGGGAAAAATTTCAACCACTCTGCCGAGTTGCCACTGAAGGGGCGGTAATAAATCGTTTTTAATTATAACTAAGCGTCCAACTTCAGGAGTTGAAGTGGGTTCCAACCACTTACTCCTTTGTTGTAGAGTATGGAGATACTCTTGTTGCCAGCGTCTCCAAAAATCTTGGTGGATTCGTTGGAGGAGCTGCCAACGCGTGAGACGATTTATTTTAATATCAATAAAGTTTGCGTCAGGAACGGCACTTAGCGGTTCCAGAGATAAAAAGTGACCTGGGGTCAGCGCGGAAATATCATTTGTATCGCTAGAAATTTCAGTGAGAGGACGCGAGTTTAAAATAGCTTCGATTTGACAAGTTACAGTGTATAGTTCTTCGAAAGTTAATATTTGATGTCCTATTAAGCGGATCAAGTGTTTTTAAAACTCACTTGATTCCTGACTCCCAAAGTCCTCCAAAATTTGGACTATTACTCGGGATAAAATGCCATTTAATGGGACGCGTAGAATCGAGCTGTAAAAGCTTGCGGTTAGCTGAGAAAAAGTTAGTTGCATTATCACTATACAAATCGGATACGTAGTTTCGGCGCGCAACAAATCTGCGAAGCGCAGCAATAAAACAATCAGCGGTCAAATCGCTTGCTATTTCTATATGAATGCACTTAGTACTTAGGCAAACAAACAGACATACGTAAGCCTTCGTAGTACGATTTCTACGATGTCGACTCATGACTATATTTATTGGACCTCCGTAGTCAACACCGGTGTGCAAAAATGCTCTCAACTGAGATACGCGGGGAAACGGTAATGAACCCATCATAGGCTGAACCGACTTAGGATTGCATTTAAAACAGATTATACATTTTGATAAAACATGTGCAATTTCGCGTTTTGCGGCAATGATCCAGTACAATTGTCTAAGCAAAAAATGTGCCGTCCTCACTCCTGCATGAAGATATTTTATATGGAAATGTTCGATAATCATGAGGGTGAGTTTACTCTTGCGTGGTAATAAAATTTGATGTTTCTTGTCATATTGCAGAGAGGAGTGATGCAATCTGCCCCCTACTCTGATTAAATCGTGAGGATCTAAAAATAAATTTAATTTTTTCATTGATTTATTTAGTTTTAGTTGTTTTTTAAAGCGTGAATTTCTTCTGAGAAATAAATTGACTGTTCATTTTTTATGAGTAAATGAATTGCGTTTGTTATTTCAACAAATGTCAGAAAATCTTCATTAATTTTTAAATTAGGTGGTTTTAAGAAAAATGTATTATTTAAAAAGCGTAAAATATAGGCCAAAACTCTACACATTTTAGAAAAAATAGAGATTTCCATTGAAAGCGTGTCCAAAAAATTAGGAGCTGTATTTTGCGTTGCAATTAAAGTTAAATTAGGCAATGATTTCTCCTCTAAAAGAGTTTCAGGAGAGTCATTTTGTTCACAGTCTTTAGGCCAGTATTCATAAGATTTTCTCAAAATATCAGGGGCGTTAAAAAATAATTTGTGATTAATTAATTCACTGGGATAAACTCCTCTTAAAGCAACATCTGCGGGGTTTTGTGACGTTGAGATGTATGACCAATTTTTGGGTGGTACTTTATCTTGAATTTGTGTAACACGATTTTGAACGAACGTTTTCCACCTAGAAGGGTGCGCTCTTATCCAAGAAAGTGCTACTTGTGAGTCACTAAAAGCAAAAACTTGATGTATTTTCAAGCGGGACTCAAAAGTGGTTAAAACAAAGTGAACTAAATCAGCTAAAAGATTACAAGCGGCTAATTCAAGTCTTGCAATACATGTAAATTTGAGAGGAGCAACTCTAGTTTTAGAGCATAAAAGGTAAACTTATATTTCATTTTTGTAAATAACGCGTAAATATACTATTCCGGCATAAGCTTTATTACTAGCGTCCGAAAATGCGGTTATTTCAATGCGTGCATTACCAGAAAAACTATTTATAAATCTAGGCAAGCGAAAATCTTTGAGTAAGGGTAGTTCCGATTTATAACGGTCCCAAAGTCGAATAATTTCAACAGGTGCTTCGGAATCCCAGTCTAATTTAAGTTTCCAAAATTCTTGAATTAGACATTTTATTAAGATGGTTACTGGCGCGAGCCAACCTAAAGGGTCATATATTTTAAAAATTTCAGAAAGTTTATTGCGTTTGGTACATTCGCGACTCAAGGGTTCTACCGAGTAAGAAAAATAATCAGAACAAGGCTGCCATCTAAGACCTAAAATTTTAGTGGTCTCGTCCGTATCTAAAGAAAGCGCGGTTGGGTTTATATCGGGTTCAGACAAGTGTTCTAAAACTTTTTTGTTATTACTAGCCCATTTATGAAGCTTAAAGCCTCCAGAGTTAAGCAAACAAGATAGCTCTTTTTGAAGCGAAATAGCTTCTTGTACGGAGCTAGCGCCAGTTACAAAGTCATCGACAAAATTGTCAGACATTAAGACTTGAGAAGCGCGAGGAAATATTTGTTTTTCATCTTCAGCCAATTGCTGTAAAACTCTAAGAGCTAAATAAGGAGCGGGGGTAGTACCGTATGTCACAGTTTTTAGACGATAATCGCGAATAGGTTTAGAGTTATTAGAACGCCACAGGATTCTTTGATAATCCTGGTGCTGAGGTGCAATTGAGATTCCACGAAACATTTTAGAAATGTCGCAACAAAGAGCTACTTCGTGTAATCGAAAATTAAGTAAAATGCTGCAAATGTCCTTTTGCAATTTAGGACCAGCATAAAGAGTATCATTTAAGGAGATGTTTTGGTTATTTGATTGCATAACTGTACTCGCATTAAAAACGACTCGAAGCTTAGTTGATAAGCTCTCAGGGCGTTCAATATGATGATGAGAATGTAATAACCTTTTTCTGTAACTTCCCGGTTTTCGATTAATTCCATGTGATCAAGTGTTAAATATTCTTCCATAAAATCGGAATATTTTTTAAAAGTTTCCGGCATTTTTATTAACCTTCTTTCTAGCGAGAGAAACTTCTTTAGCGCAAAATCACGACTATTTGGAAAAATCGGTTCAATATTATCGCGAAAAGGAAGAGTTACAATATAGCGTCCTTCATCATTACGAGATACCGTAGTTTGAAATATTTTTTCAAACATATCATCTTGAGGTGAAAGAATACGTTTCGTTTCAGGGATATTTTCTATTTCCCAAAATTTTATAAGCGAATCATTTAGCATTTTATTTGAAATTTGACAAAAAAATGATTGTGAAATTTGCTGCGTAGCGCGAAAATTAACTTTTCCCATTAAAATATATCTAAAAATGGTATTTAGCGCAATCGGTTCCTGATTATTTCCAAAAATTCGTCCATCTTGAATTATATAAGGAAACAAATCAGCTCCGATTAAAACGTCAACAGCTCCCGGTCTAGAAAAGTTCGGGTCCGCGAGATTCAAATTTTTAACTATTTTCCAGTCGTTTATTTTAATCTCACTGCTAGGAACTGAAGAGCATATTTGCGGCAAAATTATAGTATTAACCGATAAAGTTTGCATGTCATTACAAGGCCTGATAATTAAATTTACAGAACCCAATTTTGACTGTAAATGCGTGTCACCAATCCCCTGGACTTCAGTAGTCACGTATACGCGGGGTAACCCTAATTTATTTGCACATTTCAAGGATAAAAATGAGAGCTGCGACCCAGTATCCAAAACTCCCCTAACCGTCTGAAAATTTCCCCTAATATCTTTGATTTCAAAAATCGCGGTTGACAAAAGTACAGCGGAATTATTCATATAAGACGAATAGCATGCACCACCGTTATTTTGGGAATTTTCGACTGTTGGTTGTTGCTGTATGCGCGCTTCGCTGCTGAACGTCGCGACGCCTGAAATTGTTTCAGTGGCAGTGGGTGCGTTTATATCGAGAGTATTAAAGTGACAAGAACTGTGGTGTCTTTTCTGGCAAAATCGACATGAATGTGTGCTTTTGCATTGGAAAGTGCGATGCATATTAGAAGTACAATTTATGCACCATTTTTTATCCTTCAGAAAATTAAATCTTTCTTGGGGAGACTTAGAAGCGTAATTTGGACATAAACTTAAAGCGTGATCGCTTGAGCAAATAGGGCATTTTAATTTTTGAGGGGTTTGATTTGGCGGCGAATTATTTGTACCAAAAAAGGCACGTGGAGATTGTTGCGTGTTATATTGATGCGTGGATTGCGTTTTAAAATTATTATTTTGCGATTTTGCGGGTTTATTTCTAAGAGAAACTTGCATTTTAAATGAGGAACTAGCGTTTACAGTAAAAAGAGCGTTGCAATGTTGATCAAAGAAATTGTAGATACTCCTATAGGAAGGAATTTCCGTAGTTTTTCCGTGAAAAACTTCAAAGCGGGTTTGAATATTATGGTCAACCGATTTAAGCAGTTTTTGCGCTAAAATAAAATCCCAAAAATCAGGTTCTAAACTAACTGTTTTAAGAGCCTCGAGATTTTTTGTAAAAATATCAAGTAGATTTCTGAGAGCTAAAGGGTCTTCAGAATTAACTTTTGGAGCGTTTTCAATGGCATTCCAATATGTTTGGGCTAAGACGCGATCATTTTTATAGCGTTTTACTAATTGTTCAAAAGCAATAGGATAATTCGCGTCTGAGAGGGGTAATTGAGTGACCAATTCTTTTGGAGGACCTTCCAAATTTGTAACAAGCAAAGAGTATTTTTGCATATTTGGAATTTTTGGATGTCGTGAATCAAGCTTTTAAACAAATCATAAAAAGCTGGAAATTGATTCAATTCTCCATTAAATTTAATTAAATCGATCCTCGGTAAATGATAAGACATATTGTCATTTTGTTGCGAACCACCCGGAGAATATGGATTCATGGTAAGACGGCGATTACCACTAGAAGCCTGTGCAGAAGTTTGAAAAAGATCATTAAAAATTTCTTGAATTTGCGTGACACTTTTTTTTCTTAGCTGATTCGACTTCATTTTTATCAGCAAAAATTTCATTTAGCAAAGTAGAGTGTTTTTTTGAAAACTCCGCGCGAATATCTTCAAGTTCTTCAAAGCGAATTTTAAAAGTATTGCGTTTTGTGGCGTCAGTTTTAGCTTCTAGGGCTACTGCTAAAATTTCATTAACATTGGATTCCTCCATATCTCGAAAAACTTTAATTTTCTTGATTTTCTCAGCCGCCATTTTGTATTATAATAAAAGCGAATATAAAAAGCGTTTATAAAAATTAAACTGTAAATCAAAGCCATTTTAAAAGCGAAAATAATTTAAAAATATTTTTATAATTTTTTAAAAATATTTATGGAAGCGATATAAACGTAGTCATTTTTTCAGTATACCACTGAAAGAATTCCTGAAAATATATGCGTTTATGTTTATAGCGAGGTGACCTCAGTGATCCAAAACAACCGAATAAACCTTTTTTGTTAGATTGTCGAGACCAAGGATTTTATAAAAAAAAAACTGATATGGCGTTACCTACTACACGAGCAGTAAATAAATTTAGATTTTTATATTTTAAAATTTAAAACTTCTTGTAAAAAACAGTCCTCATGTTATTACCAATATTACCTGCGTTTCACTTTAGAAAGGATGATTTTCTAATTTCAAATTAATAAAAATCAAAATCCGGCGATCGAAGTGATCAAAAATATGTCTCAATCCGATAGCTCAAAAAATTGGATTACCTAGTGGACTGTATTTAAACAAGTCCTCCGCTTTCATTTGAAGGGTATACGAACGCACGCGAAATCGTACCTTTCTGAAGTGAAATTTAATTGAGACATAAAAATAATATTGGAATATGATGATTATTTAAGAGCGAAATAAGAGAAAAATATTCATGATGCGATCTTATAGGAGAGGGACTTACCGGTGATGTCTTGATCTCGTTCAACTGGTGCACCAGATTCGCCAGAAGTCTTCTATAGCGGTCCAGCACTCCCGAGTTTCAATGTTTGGAGTTTTAGAGGAATTTAATAGTTTTTAGAGTTCACCATTTGTTATAAAAGCGTTGATCGTTCAAAATATTCCGATCGAGAGCGTGTGTGAATGGCGACCGACTTTTAGGTTCTGTCTTGTTTTTGCGGCGTGTTTCTTCGCCCTCTATAGGAAAATCGCATCACTTCTGATAAAAAGAATTTAGAATTCTAATTTTATTAAAAAGAATAAAAACGCGATTTAAATTAAAATATGCAGAGGGCGGTGTAATATGAGGATTGAATTAAAATTAGAAATATTATTATTAAATGCGTTTGGAATTTAAATATTGAAGTATACCAAATTGATAGTTTATAGCTAGTTTTAAATATAGCCTTAAATTTAACTTAACCTATTGAGTAAAACTACAACCCAATTATACCCAATTGTAACCCAAAATACGAGTTTTAAAAATAAAAATAAAATGTTCTGAAAAAATAATAAAAATTAGATTAAAAGAAAAAAGGTTTTTTGCGAAACCGAAACAAATGTTATTAGAAAAGTCAGTGGTAATCCACGTTATGTGCGTTTAAAGTACGATTTTTGCTACATGTAGGTGGTGTGGGAAATAGTATTTTTTAGTAAACTGTAAAGTCTGCTTACTAAATTTTAAATTGCATATTATTTGGGAGGTATTTTTGTAGTCATTTGATGCTAAAAATCGTAAAAAAGTAATCACAACCTAGTTATTTTTCTGATGGCTGACTACTGGTAGCGCATAATTCTAAAAATCTACTAGTCGGCCGTGCGGCCGACTGAATATTTTTTTCAAAACCAGTAGTCGGCCCCCTTCAACTACAATACTTTTAATGCAGACTGACTTTAGGATTTGTTTGGCCAGTATTTAGCCATAGTGTTTCTTATGCTGGGTTTATACAAATAAGAATAAATATAAATATTAAAATATAAATAAAAATAAATATTTTTTATTTTTGTGCATGTGTGAAATCGCATCACATGCCTTTGTTTTATTGTCATTTTAGGCAATCCAAATAAAGTCACTGGTTTAATCAAAAAAGTACTTGTTTTCTTTTTCGTTTTTTTTAGTTTTTTATTATCTACCAATTTAGGCAATCCAACTAAAGCCACTGCTTTAATAAAAAAATGCTTGTCTTCTTTTTCGTTGTTTTTTCGTGTTTTATTACCATTTTAGGCAATCCAACTAAAGCCACTGGTTTTTATTTGATTTTTATTTTTGTATTATTACCTCTCATCCAGTATAAAATATCTAGGCCGACTACTGATTGAAAATTGGCCGACTTTAGATTTTTGGTGGCCATGTACTGGAATTCTGTTACATTTTTTATATTTTTCTTTTTACATTTTTTATCTCTGTAATTAGGCTATTTTTGAGTTTTAGAGAACACACAGGCATTATCCAGGAATAGTTATGCGATGGACTGCACCTAAGTATGTATTTTTTAAAATTAATTTTGTTTGAGAAATACTGTTAGGTGGCCGACTACTGGCGCATTTACCCTATTAGTTTTATCATTAAGACAGTGCTTTTATTTAATAATAAAATCTGTTTACTTTGATTTCGTTAAATGTTATGGAAAATTTGTAAATGTCTGTCTCAGGGAAAGTCTGAAAGTGGTCTGCAAAACTCTGGAAAAGTTCAAGAAAATTCTGGAAATGTTTAGGAAAAGTCTGGAAAATTTTAGTAAAAGCCTGGAAAGGTTCAGGAAAAGTCTAAAAACTATGGCAATGTTCAAGAAAACTCTGGAAAAATTCAGGAAATGTCTGAAAATGTTTGAAAATGTTTAGAAGAAGTATGGAAAACTCGCAAAATATCCTGGAAAAGTCTGAAAATGTTCAGAACAGTCTGAAAAATTTCAGAAAAAGTTTGTAAAAGTTTAGGAAAAGTCTGAAAATGTTGAGGAAAAGTCTGGAAAACTCGGGAAATGTTCTGGAGAACTCTGAAAATTTATGTGAAAAATTTGGAAAAGTTTAGAAGGATCTGAAAATGTAAGAGAGCATGGAAAAGTAAGGAAAACTCGAAAAATATTATGAAAAACTAAAAAAATGTTTAGGAAAACTTAGGAAATAATCTGGAAAACTATGGAAATGTCCAGGAAAAGTCTGGAAAACTCCTGAAATTTTCTGGAAAACTTTGAAAACTGGGAAACCTTGGAAATATTTAGAAAATGTATGGAAACTTGTAAAATGATCTGCAAATCTCTGAAAATGTTCAGGAAAATTCTTGAAAATTATAGAAATCTTGGATTATGTTTTGGAAAACTCTGGAAACGTTCAGGAAAAATCTTGAAAATTTCTGAAAAACTCGGGAAATATTCTGAAAACCTCTAGAAATGTTTAGGAAATATCTGGAAATGTTCAGAAAAAGTCTGAAAGACTCTGGAAATGTTTTTTGAACTGAAACTGAAAATTTTTAGAAAAAGTATTGAAAATGCTCTGGAAAACTCTCAAAATGATTAGGAAAAATCTTAAAAAATTTTAGAAAAACTCTGGAAAAACTGGAAAAAGTTCTGGAAAATTGTGGAAAAGTCTAAAAATGTGTAATAAAAAAATTAAAACCCGGCAAATGTTTGAGAAAAGTCCAGAAAACTCTAAAAAAATTTAGGAAAAGTATGAAAGCCATAAAATGCGCTGGAAAAGTTTGAAGAATTTGAGGAATTGCAGAAAATAGTTGGTAAAATTTTGGAAATATTTATGAATACGATACTGAAGATGAAGATAAGTTTATTTCACAACTTGTTTTTGACTTAACACATGATGACTTTACTAAAAATCTAAAAATTATACAGTATTGCGTTTAAACTAAAAATTATTTTTTGTTTATTTCTAAGTTGGCCATTAAAAGTAGTGTTTGTTTCCTTTTCCCATACGTCTGCTGACGTATACCTACATTAAATTGAATTTTGACATAAAATCAAGACAGTGATACCCGATTGTAGATTTTAGGTGTCCTCGTCGGTACAACCAAAGGACTAAAAATTATAATAAAATTAGGGTAAAGTGTAAAGGCAGAAAGGAAAATCGTCTTGTTACATCATGCAGTGCAGTTTAATTTAAATGCAAGGGGGGTTTTCTTACACTGATCAGTCCTATCCTACCATTAGCGCTGCACCTTCCAGGCTGTGAGCAACAGTTAACCCGAAAATCGGACACAAATACTGTAATAAAAAGTAAGAGAGAACTTTATTTAAATTATTTTTCTTTCTTACAAATCTTTTTGTAATCGATACATAGGTATAATTTTTCACAAAAACATTGTGCCAAAAGAATCAAATTCTAGCCTTATCTTTTGCAATAAAGTTTTTGAACATCATTTTTAATTGTCTTAGGATTTTTACAGTTTTTATTAAAAAAAAAAACATGTTTCTTACTTTATTTACTCACAAAACACAAAAATACACCTTCACTTTAATCACAACACTCTGCCCATTTGTAGGTATTGTCAGTTGCTATGACTATGCTAGACGGGGAACATTATGTGACCAACATCTTATTTTTAAGCAGCTCTTAAGGAACTGTAAAGTCACGAAAAAAGGTGACTTAATTTTGACAACATTAGGAAGGAATAAGTCTGTCTTTAATTTTAGTGCAAAGAAATTTTACGAGATAAGGTATTCTTTAGGCTAAGAAACGGAAAAATGTATGTGCGAGGAGCCCTTAACTTAGTATTTTTCGGGCCACCTAGTATATTGTTGATCCTACCTTTCAGAGCATGCGTCCGGTCTTCCGGTTAGCTATCTAGCTTCAACCCCGCTGTCACCGTCACCATCGGAGTCATCATTTCCGTTTGAGTCAGTTCGGGTTCAGGATCAGAGCGTTCTTCAATGACGGTATCTAGTTCGAGGGATGGAAATCCCCTGCTCATCGCTCTTTCTGAGCGGAACGAGATTGCTCAGTTTGAGCGACCTGTCGTAAAAAAGACCAAATATATAAAATAAAAAACATTGAAAACAAATACACAAAATTCTAGCGTATTGTAGTTTATTGGGACCTTTGCAGGCCCTCCTTAGCTATTTTTATCCTTTATAATTGCGACATTAAATGACAAATGTCACGTGATATTTAGAAGTACAATTTTGACCTTTTTTATCCTTTATCCTTTATTTATCTGTCAAAAGCCTTTTTTAAGTTCTTTAGGTAAAATTTGTTAGAAAGTTCCGAAAACAACAAGGGAAAAACTGAAAAACCAATATCAGTGACAAACCGCCAGGAGTAGGTCTGTGTTTACTTCTTATCAGAGAACATCTTCACTTCACAGAACATTGATGTGTTTTGGATAGTTGTTGAACACTGTTCGGTTTCCATAAAAAACCTCTTTATTTTTGTTTTATTTTCGAATTTTATTTTTATTTGTTCCAATTTTTCATAGACTAAAATTTTGTCTTAAACAAAAAATTGTTAATCTTAAATATATAATTATCCTAAACTAAATGGGTTAATTATTAGTTAATATAAAATTTATCTAAAGCAAAATTGCATAAAATTGCAAGAATTAAACGAAAAATGTAAATTGGATTCTAAATTTAATAATTATTATTTTAATTCTTATTTCTTTATTTTATATACTTTGGCACTACCAGCCTACAATTTTAAATATAGGGATATGGTTTCTATAGAGGGTGAAGTGCTGTACGCATATCCGCAAAAACTGAGAAGATTTGTTGACACCGTGAGCTGCGCGTCGCCATGTCCGAAAACCGACAACATTTAAAATTTAAAAAATAGTAAAAATTCACTTTAAATATCAGCTAATAATTAAAATAGTTGTGCGCCATCGTTTTGGAACTTCAAGCCACATAGCTCTTGTATATAGGTGTACACGTCAAGCTCTGGAACTTCAAAGCAGCGGTAAGTCCCTCTCCATGAGGCTATATCACCATTTTCTTTCTCTTTCAATTTTTTGCTGCAATTTTTAATTAATTTCTTTCGTAGTTAAATGAATTTTTTGCGCCAATATATTTATAATGATCCACTGAATCTACCACAACCCATCTGAGCCATCGGAGTGCTACAAACACTGTTGCCATTAAACACATACCTACCAGTTTAAAAAAAAAATAGTTTCCAATAATTGGCATAAAATTATATCTGCGGATTACCTCGCTTGATAGGTCTTGAAATAATTATCCGTTATCAAAAATATTTTAAATTTACATTACATTTTGTCATAACTTTATATGCATGGCAACACTGTCTTTAAACAAGGGAACTAGTAGCCTGCATTATTTGAATACATGTTAGTTCAAAAATTATTCTTTAGTAAAGGATAAGGGTCGAACCAGGTAATTTGCGCATGCTTCAAATAAAAGATAAGCGAAAAATGGGACATGCAAAAGGTCCCTAATACCCAAATAAAGTTAGGTTAATCAATTGTGGTAAACGTGGCTTCGTCAGTGAATAAAATTTTATTGTAGAAATTGGATCTTCTTGCTTATTATTGCTGAAAATTCTAATCTCTCAATTTTTTTAAATATGGCTGCCATTTTGTTTTGAAGTGACAGGTGTAATTTTTTTTACATTTTTAAATTAAGTAGGTTCTTCACTTCTTTTAAAGTAAATTTATCAAAATTAGTTTAATTTCTCTTAAAACAGGGAATTCATTTTTTTTCTTAAATTGGCAGCCGCCATCTTGGATTCTGGAGCGGAAATTCGGGGATCCTCGAAGGAAAATGAAGGTTTTAATGTTAGGTACTACTATGCCAAATATAAAAAAATATAGCTTTTTTGCAGTTTATTTTACAAATTTACACTACTATTGGCTAGGAACAAAATTTAAAATTTAAAAATAAATTTAAAATCCAGTATCTTCTAAACTATCAACTTTCGGATTAAGACAAATATGAACAAATAGTAATATTTTGAGCAAATGAATTAATCCTGCAATTTTGGACTATTACCTAGAACTCACCCTGTATATATTAGATATTATATTCAGTATCGCAAAGTTAAAAAATATATTGTATCTCTTCGGGAACCTGCTCAAAATTTCACTGAGCCACCCCATTTTTTTGGACATTTTTAAAGTAAATTTATTCCTAAACAATTTTTTTATTAGATATAGCTTTGATTATCCTCTTTTAATGTTTGGTTTTCTTATTGTCCTGTGCTTGACAGATAACTTCACAGAGTGGCTACAACGCAAGTGTAACAAAAGTGCGAAACTTTGCACGGCTCCCATTTCCCGTACAATTTTTTTCAAAAAAATTTTAATGGCATAAAATGACAGTCAGCTAAAGCAAAAAAAAAAGCATTTTCTCAGTTTTTTAAATTTCTCATTAGTTTTCGAGATATGATTTTTTTTCCATAAAATTGTACTTTTTCTGATTTTTAGTTTGACGTTTCTACCCGGTTTGAAGCATAGCCACCAAATTTTCTATGAGACAACCCAAATATTGTACTTTTCGATGTATGCCATTGTACCCTAGATAAGGACTGAGCACAATCAGGGGCGTGCAAAAATAATTTTTCATAAATTCTCCTTTTTATAATCAAACCTGAGTTTTACCTTCTGTAGGTGATCTGATATCAAGTCTAGAAATGCAAAACACGTTTTATTAAAATTTGAACATTTATGCCGAGACGGTTTTTTCATTTTTGTTAAAATATCACCATTGGCGTCAGGATGCTTTTTTGTAAAAGTGCCTCTTATTTCGCAAACTCCATGGATGCAAGCGAATTTTCTCACACCACTAGAGATGATTCTGATGCTGCCTCAGTAAAAATCATAGAGCAGAGCTTATGCCACGTGTACCATCTGATTTAGGTTGTAATATCTCATAAACGAAAGTTTTAAGAGTTGAAAAAAAAAACAAAAATGTGAAATGCGTTGGAACCAGAAATGTTATATTTTGATTGTGCTTGTCGTGTGGAGCATTTTAAGGTATCATACGCAAAAATATGTAAAGAAATAAAAAAGTAACTACCGATAAAAATAATTTGTGACCTTATTTAAAAAGCAGTTTTGCTCCCCGATCAAACAGTTTAACTAGTAAAATATGCGGAATATTGTTTAAAACTTTGGCAATGCCTTATCAAAAATTTTGAGTTTTTTTAATTTTTTCCTATGATTTTACCATAGTTCCTATCAGCCTTCTAAAGCTCAGCTCTCTAGCGTTCCTGGAAGTGGGCAACGTTACTTTTACATAATTTTACATTTATAGGGAAGGAAAGTAAATTAAAATTTTGGGTTTTTTAAATTTTTTCCTATAGTTTTATCATAGATCCTATCAGTCTTCCAAAGCTCAGCTCTCTAGAGTTTCTGGAAGTGGGCAATGTTACTTTTACATAACTTTACATTTATAGAGGAAGGAAGAAAATTAAAATTTTGGTTTTTTTTTTCAAGGGTTTGGTCATAATTTCTATCAGTGTGCCAAATTTCAGCTTTGTAGCATGTCTGGAATTACGGTAGATGATGATCTCTACATGAGTGAGTGAGTGGCAATTTCGACGTTTTTTGACATTTCGTAACTACTTTACTACTTTATGGAAGTCCATGAAACTTGGAGGGGTTGCTAGGCTCTTCGAAGATCTACGACTGTGCAAAGTTTGTGTTTTGTAGCTCATTCCGAAGCCGTGCCCCCAGATTTATTAATGTATATACATTTTGAAATTAAAGAACTCGCCATTTTGAACGAACGACATCTTCATCAATATCCCCAAAAATTTTAAAGTCGGCCTAGAAGTATTAAGGCGTGAAATATATTTTGGATAAAAAGTGCAGAGCCCGCACCCATACCTACATGCATACCATATATTACACGAATTAGAGAACAGATACCTTTTAGGATATTTATTGCTCGATTTTAAACAAACCCTTTGACACGAGATGATTTTGTAATGGACCTTTAGAATTTGAATATGGAAAGTAGATTAAATATTTTTAGATGTGTCAGATGTTTTAAAATTCGGCGATTAGTGTTATTAATATTACATACTGTCACTTTGAGAGGTAAACTAAACCTATGTGGCTTTTGAGTTTTAATGAGATTGTTTAATCAATAATTCCAAATTTTTTTGCAGCTACTGACATTTCGCTTTGGACGATTGTCCTCGATACGCCTCGATGCGTTACGTTTATACCTTTGAATAAAAAAACACTAAAATTGAAATTTATTACGGATTTTACCCTATTTTCTAATAAATTGAACTTTCCCCATAATAAGTTAGGGTTCTTCCTAACCAGCCCTGTATCATAACTTTGACATAAGCCTTTTACCCCTCTTTAAATTAAATTAGCTTGTCGGAATTTAATAAAGTTTTTGAAATTTCCGATAAGATTATATGAGAAACTCGCTTATAAAGATAGTGGTTTTAATATTACTGCGCTTCTTTGTGGTACGAGGGTATCACAGAAAATTCTAAGAATTACCGTAGCGAATTGATAATGGGGCATTTATAAAGTTCAGCCTTTTTTTTGCAGTTCACGTCAAAATGACGTAGGGTAGAGACGTGGAATGGTGCGCAGTTAAGCGAAAACCGTGATTCTGTCGAGGGGATGTTTATTATACACATTTTAAGAACACTCCGACGGGTAATAATGTGCATTGCGTAGAAAATGGTGCGCAATGTACTTTATATTAAAAAATGATAAAAAAATAATAATTAACAATGAACAATACTCCAACGTTTAATAAAACTACGTTTTAAAAAGGTACCTCGTTTGAGAAGATTGAATAAAATAAAAACCCACCTTGATAGAGGCAATTTGGCGTCGCTACCAATCATATTGTTAAAAGTGCGATTGGTGCGATTCCGACCTTAAGAAAAATGTGAATTATTTTGTGTTTTGTTTAGAAATTTTCGAATAAAAGTTATTAAAAAGTTTTCAAAATTTTACCATTTTGCATTCCGTTCGAAATAAAAGGAACCTTTAATTAATAGACAGTAAAATATACTTTAGTTTTTTAACAAGTGGCGACCATGACAGGACTAAGATTTTCAGCAATGGAGAAGGCAAAGGGATCAATGAAGATTCAAGTGAAGGCTTTTCATAGAATGTTCGAAAATGTATGTAATGTAAGCTTATAGATGTAGAGACATACGATTTATCAGGAGTACAAAGTAACATAAAAGTATTATGATGATATTGATAGAGAGAATGAGTGAGTTGAATCAAGTTTTAATAGACCAAATGGTATCGTTAGAAGATATTAATATCAAAACAATAGATATTGCATCAAAAATATCACAAGTTAAAACTAAGAGTTGAGCAGTTATTGCAAAATAATTCTGTAAGTTATAGAAAGAAAGAGAATAGAAAATTTAGAAACTTAGTTATAGAGTTTAAAAATTTGGAGGTGAACTGAAAGATTGATGCCGATAACATAGAGAATAAAGATAAGTTTGGCAATTTAATTCAGTTGACGATTTTGAATTCCAGAGCTCGTCAACTAGTAGAGAGCTATCCACAGATAGCAGAAAAATACCCAAAAGTTATAGAGGGCCTAAAACATCGTTTTGGAGGAAAATATTTACTTGTAGAAGATTACGTAAAAGAGTTATTAAAGCTTATTCTTAGTAATAATAATGATAGTAAGGAAATCAAGCTTTCTAATTTTTATGACAAAATTGAGTTCCAACTGTGAGCTCTTGAGACCCTAGATGTAACTTCTGATACCTGTGCGACTATGCTGTATCCACTTGTTAAGTCGTGCCTAGATGAAAAACTTATAAGAGTTTGGCAAAGAAGTTCACCTTTTACAGCAGAGATTACAATGATGATGGGCTTAGAAGAGTTGATGGCTTTCTTAAGGAAGGAAGTAAGGAATGAAGAACGCATTGTTTTGGCTATTCGTTTTGAAAGTAACCAAGAAAAAAGACGGTTTAAAGAAAATCCTTACAGAGAGGAAAAAGTAGAAACGGGTGCAGGCTTGGTGAATAATAAACCAAACTAACTTTTGTTCAGGGTACCATTACCCAGAAAATTGTTTACAAGCTGGATTTGGACACGTTTCAGAACGCTGTAAAACAAAAGTTAGTTGTCAGATATGTGTTTTCATGCAAAAAAAAACAAGAATGTAAAAACAACACAAACAATGCAGTTACAAGTAAAACAAAAGATCTGGCCAATCAGACCTTTACTAAAGTATTTCTACAAACAATAGTAGTCATAGTGACCGGAGAAGAAAAAACGAGGATAGAAGGAGCTTTAACTGATACAGGATCCCAGAGATCTTATATACCCCAAAACATTTCTGTTGGGTGAGATGGGTTATCAGCCAATACGAGAAGAGAAATTAATTAACTCACTATTTGGGGTTCTCTGATAAAGACAGATGAACACAAATGCTATAAGATTAAACTTATAAGTCTATCTTTCTATTCTATCTATTTAGCCTTCTTCAATCCATCTTTGGACATAGGCCTCCCCCAATATCTTTTACTCTTCTTTGTCTGTCGCCGTGTTCATCCATCTAGTTCCCGCATGTTTCGGCAAATCGTCCGCCTTAAGCTTATAAATCTAGCCGATGATTATTCTTGTAGGTTTGATGTATTGGATCAACCACTAATATGCAACAATAATATGGACAGCAAGGACCATGGTTCAACGAATTGGAAAAACTTGGTGTAGAAATCACTGACAAAACTGATGGACCGATAAAAATCTTAATTGGAGCAGATATTGCAAGCAAACTGATAACAGGAGAAAAGTACGATTGGAGTGTGGATTGGTTACAATACAAACACTACTTAGGTGGACCCTTATGAGTTAAGTCAAAAATGCAGAAAATTTAGTACAAAACACATTAATATTAAGAATAACTTTGCGATTTAGAAATATAAAGAAGATGCCGTTAATCATTTTCTAACCATCATTAAAAGAAAAGGAGATGGAATAAATCTTTTTTAATAAACTTTTCCTTAGCAGAAAAGAGATTGCAAGGTTAAATTATATAAAGCTTTCTAGGTCGATAATGTTCTGTCAAAGATGCAGAAGAATGAAATAAATTCGTCGAAAAAATCCACAATAATAGAAAATAATGAGAAAAACATTGAAACAATTTTAAAAGGTTTCTAGGCCTACTTTGGAATGAAGAAGCTCTATGTTTATTATTTAAATGGTTTAGATTTTGAAACCAAGAAAGTCACAAAAAGAAGTATCAGCCGCTCACAAACTTAACGGTCCAATTGGTTTTTGTAGTCCAGGTGCTTTAATTCCAAAATGTTTATTACAGAAGTTAAGGGACATAAATAAAGCTTGGGATACACAGATAGTCGGCGAAATAAAAGATAGTTTTTTAAAATAGCTGGAAGAAATACCATATATAGCAATGGTAAAAATCTTTCGATGGATAAATCCTGACTTATTTAGCATATATTTCTTGCGATCGGAGTGTGAGAAGGAAAATTTTGTGCGATTAATTTAAGCCAAGTCAAGAGTGGCACCCATAAAGAAATCCAAGACCCTTGCCATACCACGTTTACAATTAATGGCTGCTACTATCGGAGTTTTCGCAAAGTGTTAAAGAAAAATATGGTTTTTGACACTAAGATTTAATATTGGACACTTCACCATAGTACTTTCATTGATAAAGAGAACCAATTAATGGAAACCATTTATTTGGAATAGAATTGAAGAAATTAAAAACTTTTCCAAACCTGAGAATTGGTTGCATATTTCAGGGGAGATGAACCTAGCAGACCTTTCATCTAGAGGTTGTTCAGGAAAATGGTGGGAGTGACCCAAATGGTTGTATACCAATGAAACATGGCCTAGTCAAGATCCTACTTATTATGAAGATAAACAAAGAAAAAATAAAAGTTAGTTTCATCGCTTTTGTAACAGTAAAAGAAATTTTTTTAGGGTATCAACATGCGTCAAAATTGAACAAGATTGTCAGCTTGATAGGGTGGATGAAAAGATTTATACATAATATTCGAATCAAAAAAAATACCAAAGGAGTTAAAATTCTAGTAACACGAAATTATTTGACTGTATGAGGGATAAAAGAAGCAGAGAAAACATATAAGATTATTTCACAAAGAAAGTTTTAAAGGAAAAATGATTCCAAGTTGACAAGTTTGTGTAGTTTTACAGACACGGATGGAGCAATAAAGTTAGTGACAGTTGAGAATTTTCAATATCCTTGTTTTACCATCCAAATATCCAGTTATTCAAAAATTAATAATTTATGAACACAAGATAAATTGCCATGAAAAGATACAACTATGATCAGTCTTTTGAGAGAGGAATTTTAGATTTTGCAGTGCATGTGGACGAACAGTAAAATCAGTCTTATCAAAATGTAAGATTTGTGATCGATTTGCAGTAAAGCCAATGAACAGCATTCCAATTAGTTTGCCAGAAAATAAAGTAAGACAACCAACAGTATTTGAAATAACTGGAATCGATTTAGCTGGTCAACTGTATCTAAATTTTGGACAAAAAGTTTGGATTTGCTTATACACCTGCGCCGCTTATTAAGCAGTGCAACTTAAGCTCGAATAATGTGCAGTGATATTGCCAGCAATTTGGTTTGTTTTGAGAACATATTAAAGCTTTAGATTGGAGTGAAATTGACAAAGAAACAACTATTTTAAAAATAGAATCGAAATTCATTAACGAACGAACGATTAATTCAACTAATGAAAGATATACTAAAGAAAGTACTTGGTAAATCATGTTTATCATATGCTGCGAAGCAATTTTAAATTCAAGAGCACTTACGTACATGTCAGAAGATGCTATCCTATTCCATGTTTTTACAAGAAGTTTCCGAATTTGAAATTCCAGATCTTGATGCGATTGAAAAAGTAGATTTAAAAAGACATCATAAGTACCGACTAAAGTTGAGGTTGAGGAACAACAACAACACACAAGAAAATGTTTAAATCAGAGTATTTAGGAAACCTTAAGTTATTTCCTAAATCTTACAAGCAAGTACTTAATCTTGAAATTGGAGATGCCGTTTTAATAATGGATTTTAACATAAAAAGGATCATTTGGCCGCTAGGAAGAGGGATAGGCCTTATTCCTGGCAGAGATGGATATCCTCGAGTGGTAAAAATAAAAACTAAATAAGGAGAACTGGCTCGACCCATCCAACGATTATGACGATTTGAATTGGAGGAAAAATTATCTAAAGAAAAAGTAAGGAAAACTCAAAAATACGTCGATTTCTGAAAATATTGACCCGATTTTTAAAGAAAATAATGACGATATTACAATTCCTGTTGTTCCGACAAAGACTGATAGTACCAATGGTGTGAAATCGAATGAAATTATTAATAATTCGATTCCGTCACCTGCAACCCGTTCTGGAAGAAACATCAAGAAAGCACAACGCTACATTTCACAAGTTCATGTTACATATTATACAAAGACGTAAAGAAGAATTTGAAATATTTTGAGTTTTTGATCAGAAGTGGAGTTTGTTTTGATTAGAAATTTTTGAATAACAGTAATTAAAAAATTCTCCAAATTTTATTATTTTGCACTCCGTTCTGAATAAAAGGAACTTGAAATTAGTAGGTAAGTAAATAA
The DNA here is from genome assembly GCA_963576565.1 of Aspidapion aeneum. NCBI lineage: Eukaryota > Metazoa > Arthropoda > Insecta > Coleoptera > Brentidae > Aspidapion > Aspidapion aeneum. The sequence continues at coordinate 49,197,182 of OY755047.1, forward strand.
GTATAGTTTTCCAACAAGCCCAGTCAACTCAATCGCTGCGTCGGCGTCGTAAGAGGCACCACATGTCTCGTTCTCTGCAAGTGCCGCAAAACAGACAAAGTAAAGTTGCCTAAATATTTAATTTTTAGTACCTAAGTTTTGAAAGATGGTTTTTTACGATTTTTCTTGTGGCCTAATTTAACAACAGCGCATAGGCGGGCTACATCTGGAACTCTATTTTTTAGATCATTTTCTTAGGAAACTTCTACTAAAATCACAAAATCCGTATTCTGAGGTCAATTCCACTAAATTTTAGGAGAACTTTGTTGTATTATGTAAAACGCATTAACAACGAGTAAACGTTAAACACTTAATTGTAAAAGGGTTATTCAAGGTGGTGAAAAACCGTTGGGTTTTGTTTAATGATAGGGTTAGCCTGAATTCTGAAATGCCAATTTTTGGGCTGCGATGCCACAATGAATATTATGGTGAAAATAAGCAAAAACTACATAATTTTCTTTTGCGCGAACTTGGCTCTGGGCTTTTTTTTATTTTTGCAATTGATAGGCTGATGCTTGGTTTGCTATTTTATCATACGTGGTAAAAAACAGCATTGCAAAAATTTTAAATAATACTGTCGCCCACTTTTTGAATGTTATTTTAAAATTTACTAAACTCATCTGGAAAGCACAATTTTTTTTTATTTTATTTGTCTTACACACTGTGTTTATTGTATTACAATCTAGTCAGTTAGACTAATTAGCAATTTTGTTTTAACTTAATTTACTAGAAAAGTCAGATTTAAACTTAGGGTTCACTCAAAAGTTCTCCCCGCTTTGTTTAGTCTGTAACTCACAATTGTGTTGTATTTATAGCATTATTTTGTTTTATATAATTCACTTAGTTTACTAGCTCAAACGGCTTCACTCTTTTTAGTCTTCGAACTAGCATAGTATTGTCTAGAAGCTGAATTGCTTCCACATTCACATGCCGATGGAGTCTATCTTTATGGCTTTTTGCGTACTTTTTTATAGTCTCTGCTACAGTTTCGATTTTTAGATCTCGATAAAGGTCACGATTTCGAACGTACCAAGGTGCATTCACAATGTTTCTTAATACTTTATTTTGAAATATCTGTAAAACTAGAATGTTACTCTCTTTAGCACAACCCCATAGTTGAATACCATATGTCCATACTGGTTTCAGTATTTGTCTATAAAGCAGTAACTTATTATGAATTATTAAATTGGACTTCCTTCCAATTAGCCAGTTCATTTTTCTATACCTTATCTCAAGTTCTTCTTTTTTTTTTCTTAACATGTGCTTTCCAGCGCAATTTGGCATCAAGTGTTATACCGAGATATTTTGCCTGGTTTGAATATGGTACGGGAATATTGTTAATTGTTATTTATATGTGATTTACATTTTTGTTTGTAAAATCAACATGAATTGATTTGGTTTCATTTAATTTTATTCGCCACTTTGTGGTCCAACTGTGAACTTCGGTGACTGCATCCTGAAGTTTTTCTATGCATTTTTCAATAGATTTTTCTACCGTCAATAAACCAGTATCATCTGCAAATGTTGCTAAGTGACAATTTTCTGGCTTTGGGATATCGCAAGTGAATAATAAGTATAGATAAGGGCCTAGTACGCTACCCTGGAGCACGCCTGCTTGAATTTCTCTTAAATTTAAGTATGAGTCTTCCTGTTTTACTCTAAAATGTCTATCAGATATGTATGATTCCAAAATATCCGAATATTGTTTTGGCAGAAACCGTTTTAGTTTAAAAGTAAGGCCTTCTTGTCACACTTTGTCAAATGCTTGTGCTACATCTAGAAAAACTGCAGAACAAACTTTTCAATCTTTTAGTGCTTTTTCTATTATATTAGTAATTCTATGTACTTGATCTATCGTGGAATGCTTGTCTCGAAAACCAAATTGATGAGATGGAATAATTTCTTGTCTTTCTATGATGGGTTTTATTCTTTTAAACAATAATTTTTCATAGAGCTTGGATATAATTGGCAGCAAAGATATTATCCTGTAAGATGACACGTCATGGAGTGGTTTTCCCGGTTTTGGGATCATGATAACTTCTGCAACTTTCCACAGTTTAGGTACATACCTAAGCCTAAATGACGCATTAATTAGGTTGCATAGTTTTACGATAGCTTTTCTGGAGAGTTGTTTTATGACTACCCCGTTAATAAGATCATACCCTGGGGCTCTTTTCGAATTAATATTTTTGATTTCTGTTAATATTTCTTTTGGTGATGTAAGCTTAATATGGTCTTCGATTTGATGGGGTTCATTTAAATGAAAGTTTTCATCCGGTGTTTCGTGGGGCTGAAATGTTTTTTCTAAATGACTTGCAAAAATATCTGCTTTTTCTTTTTTACTCCTTGCCCACTGGTTGTTAGATTTTCGTATGGGTGGAATTTGGATAATTGGTCTTTTAAAATCTTTGGTTGCTTTCCAAAGGGAATAGTCGGTATTTTTATCATCTGTAAGTTCATTAAGAAAATGGTTAATAGATTCATTTTTTATTACTAGAATTTCTCGCCTAATGCGCTGCGTCATGTTGTTGAGATTTGTTTTGTCCCGAGGATCACGGCTTTGCTGCCACTTTCTTCTTAGTTTCCTTTTTTCCAATATAAGGTCTCTAATTTCTTCTGGATAGTTTTTTCCCTTAAAAATTCTCTTTGGTTTTGGACTGTTTTCCCAAGCTGCTTGTAGAATATTTGTAACAAAATATTCAACTTCTTTATCGATTTGTTCTGGCGTTTGCAATGGTACTGATAGGTTTATTTTTTCTGACAGACTTTGTTTAAAACTAATCCAGTCAGTCAGTTTATTAACCAGTGAGATATTTGCTTCTGTCTTTATTATGTTTTTACTAAGAGTTAGAATAATAGGTGAATGATCTGAGTGTAAATCAAAACTTTCTACTAAATCTACAAAACTTAAAGATATATTTTTTACTATAAAAAACTCAATTAGATCTGGAATTTTTCCTGGATCTGTTGGATAGTATGTGGGCTTACCAGTTGATATTGGCTCACATTGATATTCACTAATAGCTTGCAAAAGTTCTTTTCCTTTAGAATTCATCAGTCTAGATCCCCAGTAGGTATTTTTTGCATTAAAGTCACCTCCAATTATAAAACGGTTTCCTAATTTTCTGAGAAAATTAAGATATTGATTTTTCTTTAGTAAGTGCCTTGGTGGTATATAGACAGCACTTATGACTAGTGTATATGTTTTGGTTTTTACACTTACTAATAAAGCTTGAATCGCTATGGTTTTATATCCCATCTCCTCATAGTGTGATATATTTTCTTTAATAATTACAGCACTTCCCCCATGTGCAGTATTGCTAGGGTGAGTTGTATGATACAGTTTATAACCCTTAAATTTAATGTGTTCGTGAAATGCGTTTCTGACACAAGACAGACGTCAATTTTTTCTATGTCTAGAATAACTTGCAAGTCTTGCTGATGTTGCAAGAGACCATTGGCATTCCAAGCTAGAATTCTAAGATTACTGACCATTTTGAGGCATATTGGTAAGTTCGTTATTGCTACTTTCTAGTTTAGTTAATCGCTCATCAAGTTTGTTCAATTTCTCCAAAATTAATTGAAGTGTTTGTTCCATAGTATTTTGACTACTGATATTAATATCAGGTATAGTAGCTGTTGCTGCTACTTGGCTGTATGTCCTTGTCACAGAGTTTTGTGTGACTGTGTTTCTTGTCTGTTGGGTTTGTCTATTTGTAATCCCGTTTGGTGTGAGATTCGGTTTCTTAGGTTTATTTTTCAATTTTTGTATTTCTTTAGCAACAAGGCATCCTCTGTAGTAAGCAGGATGCTTGCCTCCACAGTGGATGCATTTTGGCTCAGATTCTTTTGGTTTGGGGCATTCTACAGTAAGATGTTTCCCCGTGCATTTTACGCAACGTGGTTCTTTAGCGCAATATTTTTGCGTGTGTCCATAAGATTGACATCTTTTGCATTGAGGGACTAATTTTAAGGTTTTTAGTGCTTTTATTTTCACTTCAATCCCAAGGATACTGGAAATTTCAATAATTTTGTTGATATCTTCATCGTGGCTAAATGTGAGCATAAACATGTTACGCGGTTGTCTCGTTTTCCATTTCAGTTTGTTGCTGGCTTCCAGTGCCTTAAAACGTTTTTTTTGTAGATCAGCTACAATTTTTTGTGGGTCGCATGAGAAGTGTAGCCTATTCGTTATTACTCTAATTAGCCTTATTTGTTTGTTTTCGTATGTGTGCCATTGATAATTTATTACATTAAGCATTTTAGTAACCAGCCGATAGCTGTCTGCGTCTTGTACATTTATTTTGATATTTTCGTTATTTAAAACTTTTATTTTAACTCCTTGTATGATATTTAACTTTTCATAAATGTCATTAAAGTTATTTACGCCATTTACCATAATCGTTGGAGGTAATGGAGCTTTTTTAACCTTAGTAGGGGGTTTTTCATTTTGTGTTTTATTGGAGGGCTCTCCTGTGCCCCAGCTTTTTTGTGGTGGTGAGAGTGAAGTATCCATTCGACGTTTTTTCCAACCTTTTCCTTTTTGTCTGATCCACTCAGTTTCTCTTGCTAGATCGTCCTCATCAGTAATGTAGTCCATGTCAGACTCTTCTTTTTTAGTAACTTTTGTCTCTAAATCTGCAAATTTTTTTTGCATACTTTCCAGTTGACTTCGGAGATAATCCACTTGTACACTAAGTGAATTTTTTTCGTTTTGGGATTTTTTCCATTCGCCATATAAAACTTCTTCATTTTGTGTTCTAGCATGGCTATCCTGAAATAATTCGGCATTATCCATTTTTTCTTGATTTTGTTTGGGCTTTTCGCTAATTTTTAAAACAAGCTTCACAGGTGGTGGTACACTTTCTTTGCTTTTAAACATGATATATTATTTATAATAAACATTGTTTATAGATATTTACACAGATTTTTCGCGCGCGCGGTTTATTATAAACAAAACAAACCTCGACTTGACCTCGTTAGCACTATTACGCAGGTATGTACCGAACTGCGATCGAACGAATACTGAAAGCCCAAAATGACAGTGAATTTTAAAATATGCTAAAGAGAATCGGTAAATATATCATGGTACTAATTTTAAAACATGCGGTGGTACCAAAAAACGTACTGTTTCTTTTTATTCCACAAATGTAGAAAAAACAGGATGACATTAAAAAAGTGGGCGAGTGTACAACACTACCTCCATCTCAACAATATGGTACAATTAGCTATAAGCTGAGGCTTGCTTTTTTATTTGTAGGCTTAAAAATGTTACGTAACAAAGTTGGATTCTCAACTGCCCCCTCGTCGTCTCCAAATCACAAGCAATAACAACCAACAAAATAACCAACCTCTTTCTTAAACTTACAGAATAGGAAATATTCATAAAAATAGTTCGAATACCCCTTCATTAATTTGACAAAAATAAAAATTATCACAAGATCGTGATATAGGATGTGATCGTTCTCGTTCTAAAAAAAGTTTTGACTTTTTCGTATCAGATTTTTTTAAAATTAGCTAGACATACTCATAAGTTGTGTCAAACGTACCTAAAATAGTGTAAATTTGACTCAAAATAGTAGTAGTAGTTACTTAAAATAGTATTAAATGTTACTTATAAAATAATATTACCAATAACCACTTTGAAATCACTCACTTTTGGGTAAGTTTAACTCAAAAATATTGTTATACATTTCCAGAAAACTATTCGTAGACTGGTTTTGACAAAAAAATTATTTATTTTAAATGAAATTTGCCTGAAAACTCCGCCCTGTTCTTGACTTTAGTTTCTCAGATACAAATGTATTCCAGATTAGGAACCTATTGCATTTTGTCACTTTTTCTCTTCAGGTTTCTAAAAATTATACATCTTACTAGCATGTCTGAAACGCCACAAAAGTAGTAGTAGATAATTAATTTCCCCTAAATAGGTACAAGAAAGACGGAGTAATCTCCTTAAGTGAAGGCCTGGAATTAAACTTTTTCAATTCAATAGAAAAATCTTTAGTTCGGTTATATATTATAATGAAATAATGGATAAAGCCACAAAACTATACAGTTGAAATTAAATTGGAAAACTTACATAAGCTTAGGAAACATTCTGGATATGTACACTGTCATTGATTATATTTGCGTGGCCTTCTTCAGCTTCAAATACAAAAGTTGCATAATTTTTTTCCAGATTATCTTTTGGAGTATGTCACAAGTCAGAGATGTCATTCCTTATTTCGGATTTTGACAACAACTTAGATCATTTCATAGGTGTCAAAACTAAAGATATCTTTGGTCTGATTTCAAAAATATATAGGTTGTAGACATTTTAATAAGTCGTCTTTAAGTTGTATTTGTTTTAAAACTAAGGATGGAGCACTTGGCCCAAGGTTCCGTATACATCAATATAAATGTGTAACTTTAATAACTCAAAAACGGCTTAAGTAGATATTAACAAACTATATGTTTTTAAAATCAGAAAAAACACGTTTTTCTTTCCGATAGAAAATATACAGTGTGTTAAGAAAGTTGCTGCCAAAATTTAACATAGTTAATGATATCTGAAACTTCTGGCATTGCCCAAAAGATAACATGGAAAAAATTATGCAACTTTTGTATTTAAAGTTGCATAATTAACGTTAACCTCTAATAAAGGCCACGCAAATATAACCAGTGACCCATTAAGCAAATTTTTTAAAAGCAAAAACAATGTTTTACAGTTGTGTTTATTCGACAAATCTATTGCAAACAAATTTTAGGATTTACGTTTTTGTCATGTCGCTAATGTTTACCATTAAATTACGATTTTCAACGTAGCCAGCAACCAAAATAACCAAATCTTTTTTACACAGACCCGAACTAGGGTATCGGGCGATCGCCTGTTGGGCCGGAGCCAAAAGTGGGCCGATCAGTTGAATTCAGTCCAGATTTCTACAATTCAAATTTCACTATTTACAAGTGTCTTTTGAAGATTTTTGAAAGTTACATCTTAAGGGTTTTTTATAGGTAATGCAGTATAAGCTAAAAATGATGGAGATAGAATAGTCAGTTTCAGAATATATGAGTGACCTAAAATTAATTATTTGATCCCTTTAAATATATTTTTATCATTCCAGTTTGAATGTAAATAAGTATATAATATATACTAAAAATTGCTTCGGATGTGATTACACTTCTTTGTTTACCTTATTTCAGCTGATGATAAGTCTCTTTGGACTCGAAACATGTCCTAAATAAAACCCGAAACAATAAAGACTTTAGTGGAGAAGACGTTGAGTTTTTTTTTGTAAACGATGTCTTTACAAATTCCGACGTTCACAATATACCATACTGGACACCATACACTCCGTATGTCAGCAATTTAAATATTAGGGACTTATTGGAATAAAACCTGACTTTGTTTTAGAGTCGAGTTTATTTTGACACATTGGGGGCAATTCTTTAAAATTTGAAATAATTTGAAACAATCTGAAAAAATTTGACGCCTCAAATTTAAGCCCTAAATCATGGCAACATCGTAAATTTCAGTTTTTTGTACAGCGGCAAAAACCGAAAAATGAGGAAAAATATAATCTAAAACCTACCTTTAAACTCGATTGCTGATAGTTCAATATTTTTCCGGGATTGTTGATGATGCACAGGTTCTTAAAAAATTGTATTTTTCCGGAAAAAAAACAATAACAAAACCATGAGACGTTTTTCTTATTTCGTTAAAGTTGGATTCAAATAACACGAACATGACATGCAAAGTACAGCCGACCACAAAATCCACGTAATTTAATTTTAACGAAATCAAATGAATTTTAGGAAAGAAAACGATAAGTTGATAAATTTATGAAAAAAAATAATTTTCGGATTTATTGCAACCCGTGGCCCAAAAAATAACCTTTGAATATATAAATATCAAACTTGTTATTATTATCATATAATTAAAAATAATGTTTGTCTAATATTTCTTATGATCAGGTATGAGAAGAGATAGAAAAAAAGTCTGCCAAACCCAGGTTATAAAGGTTAGGTTCAGGTCTGCTACAGGGTGACCTTAAAATCTATTATAGATTTGTTTAGAAATTCTAGTTCTCTACTTAACAATAAAAAGTTGAAAATAGCCCAAAAAGTTAAACTATGTATTAACGGATTATTTCAAATTTAGGTTCAGGGGGTGAGTTACAGGGTGATATCAAAAATAGTTGTACAATTTACATTGTTAAAAACAACTTTGTCAGGGGTTTTACTTAGCAAACAAGAGTTAGAAATACCTTAAAAAATCATATCACTAACTTATTGTATTACCTTTAGAGCCAGCAAGTGAGCTACTGGGTGATATCGAAATTACTAGTGTATTTTTCTAAAAATCACATTTTTAGAAAACAATGTTGTCAAGAGCTTTCATTATCAAAAAATGCTTAGGAACACGTTAAAAAATCATAACATTAACTGACTGTATTACCTTTAGGTCCTTGGAGTAAGGTACAGGGTGATATCAAAATTAGTAAAACACTTTTGTAAAAATCACAATTTTAAAAATCAACTTTATCAGGAGTCTTGGTGAGCAAAAAATAGTTAGGAATATGTAAACAAACCACACCATTCACTAACTGCGTTACATTTAGGTCCAGTAGGTAAGATACTAGTAGTAAATTCTTTTATAAATCATATTTTTAAAAATAACTTTTGGCCTCACCTTACTGTTTACAAACCAAGAACATATAAGTTAGGGTTTCTTGAGCGATCTATTAAAAGAATATTACGTTAATTACTTTTCCGCACAATTTTACTTTTTCGCATCATTTTTACTTTCCTCACGATTTTTTTCGCACGTCCAAATTGCAAGAACCTTCCCGTCCACAATCGTTTTCAAATGAAAACCCGTTCTCCTACACACAAGTTTCATTTTCAAGAAGTGCTGCTGTACCGATGCTACCAGAAGCACCGAATGAAGAATCATGTAATGTGTTACAGCCTGTACAGACCAATATACCTTTCTCCATTCACTACAGTAGTAATTTTAAGCAGCAAACTGATCAAGGCATTTCTGTAGTGGGCCAAACACCAACCAATCAAATTCCAATAAGAAACGACGTTATTCAAGATGTTGCGGCATCTGATGTATATTGAAGCATGCAACAAACAGAAAGTGCACTTTCAATTTCAATATCTACCATCGTTAACTTTTTCGTTATTGTTATTTAAATGTTCTTTACATAAAGTTTCTTTTTAATATATCATAATAAAAAAATCCTGTTTTAATATTTTTCCGTGCATAAAAAAATCAAGTAAAAATAAAAGTTAAAAAACGTACGGAAAAGTAACTTTTCCGCACTAGTGCTGAAAAATTTCTTTTCCGCACGATTTTTGTTTTGTTAAAAATGAAGATATTTAGGACTCATTAAATGATTTATGTAACTATTCTATCTTACGTATCATTTTCTAGCATTATTATAAAATCTTTGCGAATTAAAACATGTTTTTTGATAAAGAAGATGGACAAAAACACTCGTAGGAAAAACATTGTACCTAATTCTTGCGGAAACTATCTTTTCCATCCTTGACGGCTTGCCCGAACTCCGCTCCGCGTCGATTGTGCAACTGCCGTCGCGTGCGGAAAAGTACCTCTTTCCGCACTTGTTAGGTAAATAACTATTGTACAAACAATTAAAAGCCTAAGCGATACAAAAAAATATTTATGTAAAAGATATTTAAAATTTAAAGATAAAAGACCTTAAGTGGGATGAAACTACTGCTTTTGTTGATTTGGAGTTTTTAGTAAAAATAGCTAAAGAAGTAAAGAAATATATCCCTTTATCAGACAACCAAATAACTATGTAGCGGTACAGGTATTAACAGATTTTTTGAAAGAAATGCAAAATATTGAGTCGCTTCACTTTGGAAGAAGTCTATATACAAGTAATTAAATAAAACTAAGAACGACATACGGGACAAAAATATTTGTGTGCAGGTTGTTGTTTGTCAATGTAAATAAATGTAATATTTATTATGTGTATTTGTACATTTTTATATTGAGCAAGCTTAATAATTATAAGGATTTGATTTGGCTCGGTTTGGTTATGTTAAATAGATAACTTGGGTGTTAAATTGTTGCCTAAAAAACATGCAAATTTGTGAAATAACAACGAAGAGAGTTTTTTCCTGTAAATAAATGTGCAGATTTTTATATTTATCGTGTATGTTTGTAAATGTTTACATTAGGCAAGCCTAGTGAAGGCTTTCGTTTTGTTACATTAAATATATATTTTAGGGCCAAGATTCTAAAATATCTTGTAAATTTGTTAATTAACAAATCAAACAAATGTAAAATATTTGTAAAAAAATTTTGATTTACTATAAATTTGTGAATTAACAACGAAGGCAGGCAGGTTTTTCTGTAAATAATTATTGTACATTTTTATATTGACCAACCTTATTTATATGGGTTTGGTTCGGTTTGGTTATACTTGATATGTATTATAAAGCCATGATTTTTTCAAACTAACTTGTGAATTTGTAAAAGAACAAGGAACCAAGATGTTGTTACGTAAATAAATGTAGGGATTTTTGGATTTCTTATGTGTATTTGTAAACTTTTATTTTGACCAAGGTTAGTTAGGGGCTTAGGTTGATTTGGTTATATTAACTAATATGTTTTAATGTCAAAATTTTATCATATTAACTTGTAAATTTGTCAAATAAATAGTAAAAGTTTTTCACGTAAATATATGTGAATATTTTTGGATTTATTTATTCATTTCACCCTGTAGCTCACCTCCCTTGTTTTTTAAAAACGTGATTTTTCAAAATCTTTACTGCTATTTAGATATCACCCTACAGCTTACCTACTGGAAGTAAATGAAATTTAGTAAGTGGTATGATTGCTTAACGTGTTCCTAACTATTTTTTGCTAACAAACGCTCCTGACAACGTTGATTTTTAAAAACGTGATTTTTACGAAATTTTATTACTAATTTCGATATCACCCTGTACCTCATTTCCTGGACCTAACGGTGATACAGTCAGTTAATGGTATGATTGTTTAACGTATTCCTAACTATACTTTGCTAACAAAAGCTTCGGACAACCTTGCTTTTTAAAAATGTGATTTTTAGAAAATTTACACACACTAATAATTTCTATATCACCATGTAGCTCAATTCCTGGACCTGAAGGTGATAAAATCTGATAATGGTATGATTGTGTAACGTGTTTCAAATAATTTTTTGCTAACGAAAGCTCTTGACAACATTGTTTTTAAAAATTTGTTTTTTAGAAAATTACGCTTCTAATTTCGATATCACCCTGTAGGTCTCTCACGTCCTGGATCTAAAAATAATACAATAAGTTCATGATACATATTTTAATGTATTTCTTACTCTTATTTGCTAACTAAAACTCCTGACAGAGTTGTTTTTTAAAAATGTGATTTTAATTAAGATTTACTACTATTTTCGATATCACCCTGTAACTCACCTCCTGGACCAAAATTTGATCTAATCCGTAAATAGTAGTTTTTTAGGGCTATTTTCAACTTTTTATTGCTAAGTAGAAAATTAGAATTTTTTAACAAATCTATAATATTAGGCACACAAGAAATTTTACATAATTATACAAACATTATTTTTAATTATACGAATTTATAGAAAGTTTGAAATTTATGTTTTAAAGGTTTGTTTCTTGGGTCCCGTTCATTTTATTCATATTATGAACCTATTTTCAGGTCGGCTGTACGCAGTTCCCTGCCTATATGTGTGGCTCCCTCTAGGGAGCGTGTCGCAAACTTAAGTTTTCCTTGCACAAAGTGACCACGTGGTCGTGGCACCCCTGAAAAATTCCGCCTTCGACTTATTTTCGTCAGATGGAGACTGTGGCGACTATTCTTAGGGTCACTGCATCCTGAAAGCCTGGCATCTTCCAACGAGCGGATAGTTCACAACTTGCATTCCATTTGCTATTGGTTGACATAGTCAGGCGGGATTTTTAAAATTAAAACTCTCCTGTCCTCGTTTTGGGAGGTTGAAATCGGTGTTAAACCAAACTGAAACAAAACCTAACCGTGGTCAATTGATGGGAAACGTATCCTGACCGGGGCGTATCTGGACAGGTTAGGATACGTTGTCGAATAATTTATCAGGGTTAGGTTAACACCGATTTCGACAGGAAAACAGGATAAGGAAGCTAATTAAAAAAAAAATAATATGTTTTTAAAAAACAATAAAAAAAAAACTCATCGGCATATGCATAGATTTAGTTAAATTCAATAGGTATGTACTGCACAAACCACTACTCTTTTTAGTCACTTACAACTAGTATATATTCGTATTTTACGCCGAAAGCTGTAAACATAAAGTTTGTTAAATGCTTGACTGGTGGCACCATCTCTTAATATAATATAATAATAATCTTAAACGGCAACGTTCAACATTAAAAAGTCAGCTGACTATTTCGACCAATAGCAAACGGAATGCAAGTTGTGAACTAGCCGCTCTCCCAGGGGTAGCGACACCAAACATAACCTCATTTACGAAAAACTCAAATCTGACACTGTCAGGAGCATAGCTTTTTTTATGTTTAAAAAAATTAAATGGTTTACAAATGTTACGTAAAGAACTGTCCGTCACATCCGGTATATAAATTTTACTGTCCAAATAAACAAACCTAAAAAAACTAAGTTTTTTATGATTTCAAATTTATTAGGACCCTGTGTCCAGCAGTCCACACAGCGAAGGAAACCAAAAATATAGTTTGCATGTTTTATATATATTCTAAAATATAGAAAACTATTATGTTGGGTTTTGTATTATTTAATAAATGTTTTATGCTCTCTACGGAATAAAGGTGTACGTTTAATCCCTTTTTTCATGGGCTAAGGTAGTATTTCTTGTCTCCAGTGATTGAAAGTAATTTCTTTAAAACCATAAAGGCAAAATATAGGTTTTTGGATTATTTTATTTTATCATAATACAAAAAACAAAAAGGAATATATACACGATACCGATTATTTTGTTCCAGCTTGCCGTAAGCTTACTTTACTTTGCCGATGGCTTGGTTCGTTTTGATCGTTATTGTGTCCTTAGGCATAGAATATTGCTTCCATATAAACGAAGCATTTAACTTTCTAGACTTCTCCAGGCTGTAAACCAGGAAACTGTGAAATTTTCGAAATTCTGTTTATTGCATCATTTCCATGCCCATCTCAAAGTAAGAATATGCTTTATTTTCCATCTTCGAGAAATGTAATTCGAACTTTTTCTCGAGTAAACTTAATTAGTTTGTTATGAAATAAATAATATTTTTCCACATTGTTTGTTATAAGGTCACTCATCGTCAAGCAAGCTTTACCTAATAGCGTAATACCCAGAAAAAGTTGTGTTTGTGACCTTTGTTTGTTAGCATCTGACTGACTTTTGTTTAATGTAATGCCATGACAACTATCACTGCCCACTGTTTTTTTATATACTTGACATGCTAAAACTACAGTACGGTAAGTGGTTTAATACCTATTTATTTAGTTTATGATTATTATTATTTTTAGTATATAAAAATAAACCTTGGCATTAAAGTCCCTTTTAGTCACTTAGCAAATTATAGCCCTTCTTCCGGTCGAGCATGAAAATTCCCGCCGTGGTATTAAAAGTAAACACTGCACGCTCCAGGTTTATAATATACCTACTATTATTTTTATTATTGTTCAAAAAAAAGCGGGCGGCGAAGAAAAGGTCGAAAATACAAAAAGTCGAAAATACAAAAGTTCGAAAGTACAAAAGGTCGAAAATACAAAAGATTGAAAAACAAAAGGTTCAAACAAAGATCGAAAGTAGCTACACTGTAATGATTGCAAAACAAAGTAGAATTAAGAGACACACAGGTACACACACACACACTCATAGAAAAGTTTTTAAAAAATCAACATCCAATAAAAACTCAAGGTAGCAACACGACGGGTCGCAGAACTTTGTTCGAAAACATTTTCTTCGAACGGAAATTTTTATGAAAACCATTTCTTCTAATGAAAATTTGTTTGAAAACATTTTTTTTAAACGGAAATTTATTCGAACACCATTTCTTTGAACGGAAATTTGTTCGTAAGTAATAGTTGTTCAAAAACATTTTCTTCGAATAGAAATCATTTTCTTCGAAAGCAAGTTTTTCGATAAAAGACGCTCTAGACCTGGATTTCCAAACCTAACACAATTCATATAGTTTGACTACGGCAAGGTCTTTTTAACATATTTTTTCAAAAAAACCCTGACTTCTTTCCCGGGATCGTAAACATTCTGAAAATTTGTCTACTTTCCTCCTTTTGGAAGGTCGAAATCGGTATTTTCCTAAACTTTGTCAATTGATCGCAAACGTATCCGAACCGGTCCAGATACCTCCTGATATGCTCAATTAAGAAAGGTTAGAGTAACACCGATTTCAACCTTCCAAAATGAGGACCGGAAAGCTAATTTAGGGAAATCATTTTTCGACAATAGGTCTCGGTTGATTCGGTTTGGTTTCACACCCTCTAGGATCCCGGGAAAGAAGTCAGGGAAGTTTTTATTTCCAAAAATTGTTAGAAAAAAACCCCATTAGTCGAACTATATGAGTTGTGTTAAGTTTGGCAAGCCAGGTCAAATTTTTTTTTCGAAAAATTTGTTTTCGAAAAAATGTTTTTGAACAAATTTTAATTTTAAAAAAATATTTTCGAACAAATTTCCGTTCAAAGAAAATGTTTTCGAACACATTTCTGTTCGAAGAAAATGATTTCGAAAAATTTCTGTTTGAAGAAAACGTTTTCGAACAATCTTTTGTTCGAAGAATATGTTTTAGAACAATTTTTGGTTTAAAGAAAATGATTTTCGAAGTTTATGCTTTCGAACAATAATATTAAGATATTTATATGAAATGTACTATAAAAATATAAATAATTAAGCCGAACCTTACGAAAACTCGAACTATATTTGGGCATTTTTTGTCTTTTGATAAAATGTAAAATTCGGAATAAAAAGATACTAAAAAAAACCACAATACCAAAAACACCCAAAAAAAATGGGAAAAAACCTTGGAAAATAAATTAAACAGTGCGAAAAATAGCGTATAAACATCGTGATAAAATTTTCATTTTATCCCTTGATATATTATATACTATTAATAAACTTTTAACATAGAAATGTATTTCTGTCCTGTTTGTTTATTTATTACGTATTATTTTTATACAAAAACAGAAATAATATTTAAAAGAAAATAATTTTTAACAATAATACCTACAATAAATATTCATAACCCAAAAACTCAAGGAACATATTTTTTATTTCTTAAGCTGTATAAAAACGAGTTCTTTTTAAGTTCTATTAAAACATTTGTCTTTTCTCAGACTGTATAAAAATGAGTATTTTTCACGAATGTCTATGGAATTTTGAGTACGGTTTTGACACTCGTGTCGCTACCCCTGGGAGACGCTAGACTTCCAGGATGCAGTGACCCTAGTATTTTTAATTACACTATCCAAAACCTTATGGGCGCAGCTTTCGTGTTCGTTTACGACAGAGACAATTTATTATTTTCTCTCTGGTTTACGAAGGACTCAGCCGCATGGGCCGTCACTGAAGAACAGCAGTTTCTATATGGGAGGACCCCCCAGAATAAAAAACTATATACGTGCCTAGCTTTTTTAAAAAGTAAAAAAATAATCACCACTTCAATAATTTGACAGGATCTTCACTTAGTCAGATTTTTCTGGCAGATTTTAAAGAAATAATTTGACATTCCCTTAAAATTCCGTTCAAATATAACGGTGGCAACAGCGTAGAGCTAATTTTGTAGCGACCCTTCCACGACATGCAGTTAGTCCCTCTTTGTTAATTTTACCGTGAAAAACAAAGAAAGAAAGTAAACTTAGCTGACCTCATAAAGAAAACGAATAGGACTCATAAATTTGAAAGAAATGTGACGAAATGTGACGAAATTTGACATTTCAGTTTGTGTGGTTAATAGTGAATTTATTTACAATTTTTAAATTAAAAATTTTCAACAAATTACGGGTTTTTAATTAAAAACAAATATTATATCGTGACGCTACATCTATCAAAAAGTGGGAAATGGCCTTTTAGGTAAGTTTTTAAGTTTAAAAATTGCCTTTTAAACGAGAAATCTTAAGCGCCAGATTATGTCACATTTTGTCAAATTTCGCCAGATTTTTTGAAATGTAAAGAATTGACCCCATTTACGCAGAAAACTAACAGCTGACCTCTCAAAATTGACATACCAAAGCCAGATTTAATAATAAAGACGCTAATTTTCATTTAATAAATACCGACACTAATAAATCCGGTTTTTAAATACACAAAAGACGAATTTTGACGGAGAGCAGCTGCTTTTTATATGTAAATCTGCCACCATAGGGTCGATTTTAAAATAAGGCCAGGTTTTATTCCAATAAGTGTCTAATAACTTGAAATTTTGCACAGATGTAGGCTTAAGTACACTTAAAAAGCATGGTAAAATTGGGCGAGATCAGAAAAATGAGTGCCTCATTTTGGGGCTTCTCAAAACTCATGCGGGGTCCATTCTTCAACAAGTTAACTTTAAAAAGTTGCCAATCGATTTAAACCAAAATTTGGCCAAAGCGTTTTCACGAAACTGGTTCGGTCAGTTTTTATTAAGTATTTAGTTTTTAATTGTTGAGGACTAGTAAGTAATCTAACCGTTTTTAAGTGTAAACTAAACATTCCAGTCCACAGGCTACTATACTAATATTATTTAGTTTGCAGTCAGGTATGGCTTCCCGCCCTCTTAATCTTAAGATGCTTGTTTCCCATAACGAGTGATTTCCATATATTTGGTACATCCGTGCTTGGTTGAAAAATTTTTGTTTTCTTCTGCATTATAAATGCAGCTTCAATATACTTTCGTTTTCGCCGATGCAACTCCTTATGCAAAACGTTAGCTTTAAACCACTGAGTCCTGTGATCATTTCACCAAGCACACAGCAAATGTGATTTGCGGAGCTGGGCCATGCAGAGCCGTGTGGAAATTGTGCCTTTTGTGTGCCAATCTAACAAATTTTCATTGGAAATACTGATACAGATCAGGCCAACAAAGGCAATGGGTTACGAGCGAACGTTAACGAGCCTTCATTGGCCTTCTCTAAATCGTCCCAACCAAAAACATTTTATATATTCTAACAAGTGCGCAAAGTTTACCTTTTCCGCATGCGATTGGAGTTGGCTGACATACGCGTAGCGAAGTTGGGCCAGCAACCATAGTGTGGAAGAGAAACTTTTTGCAAGAGTTAGGTACACTATTTTTTCTTAGCGTACGAAGAACATAAAAAACAAAACTTATAAAATAATGTTTATTAAATTCAAAGGTTTTGTATGCCTAATCATTTACACCAGATGCTTTATTCTGTAAAGGTTCTGCCGGAAGTAAATGTTCACATCAATCCACGGTTACCATTGGTCAGTTTATAGTATCTGACTTTAAACTGACGCGGAAGAAATCATTTTTGGGTGAACATTGACATAACTGCTCTCCTGCTTTGTAATAGGGGAACTTTAAAGTAATATTTCTATTGAAAATACTTATAAAAACATGTCCTTACTATAAAATTAATGTCAGATGTCTGATTTTGACCAATGGTAAACGTGGATTGATGTAAAAATTCACTACCGGGAGATACGTTACAGAATAAAGCACCGATCACAAAATTCACCATTGCCATCTAGATGGCAATTACTAGACACTTTATTTGCCAGATCGTTGCCATACGGATAAAGCATCAGACTCTTGACAATGCTTTGACATGAGCGTTCTTAGAAATCTGTTTGATAGTTGCGTTTTAAATGACACAAGCGTGAGGAAAAGTAGCGCGGAAAAGTGGCACTTTCAAAACTAAAATTCGTGCGGAAAAATTACACTTTTCGCACGCTTGTAGAAAAAAAAAATGCAAACGAACCCAATCGATGACTTTATGTCAGCTACTAACTAATTAAATCTACTTTATATTGGTGTGTATCTTTGTATAAATTCGAAATTAGAATTAGCAAACAAAAACTTTTAAATAAGGTAGGTGCGTATTAAAGCGAAATAAAACAAACCTCTACATTTAACAAAACTCATAATTAATAAAAAAAAGATTCTAATTATTTTTTAGACCAAAATTTTACTGGGCAACGATTTTTTCCATGTTAGACCGAATTGCTTGTGGCCGAAGCAAATCCTACCTAATAAATCTCAAATGATTACCTAAATATCTATTACTCCCGTACAGATCAGTTTTATTTTAAAATACCTATTTTTACCAAAAAACCAACTACTACCATCTTCTTTAAGCTTCTACCACCAAAAAAACAACAACTACCACCTTTGCTTAGCTCCTACCTTCAAAAAACCAACCACCTTCGCTTAGATTCTACCCTTCAAAAAACTAACTAGTAACACCCTCCATTAGTTTCTACCACCAAAAAAACAACAACTACATCCCTCCCGTCTCTTCTACCACCAAAACGCTAGCTAGTTCCACCTTCCCTTAATTTATAGTCTTAAAAAACCAACTACTATCACCTTTTCTTAGCTTCTGCCAATAAAAAACCAACTACTGCTACCTTCAGTCAGCTTTCACCACCAAAAAACCCACTACTGCCACCTTCGTTTAGCTTTTCTACCAAAAAAACCAACTAGTACCACCTTCAGTTAGCTTTTGCCATCCAAAGTCTACTACTACCACCTTCCCTTAATTTCAAATATTAAAAAACCAAACACTACCTACCACCTTTTCTTAGCTTATGCCATCAAAAACCAACTACTACCAGCTTTTAGCCTCTATCACCAAAAAACTAACTACTTCAATTAGCTTCTACTATCAAAAAACTCTTCGCTAAGCTAAGCGAAGGTGGTACTAGTTGGTTTTTTAGTGGCAGCAGCTAAACGACGGTATTAGTTGGTTTTTTGGTGGATGAAGCTAAGCGTAGGTGGTTGTAGTTAGTTTTTTGATAGCAAATGCTACAAAGGTTCGGTAGCAGTTTTGTGTGGCGTTTATAATACACTTGAATGAAGCACTAGTATGGAGGCAATTTACACTGTAGACCACCAACAAATAATAGAGAAATTAAGTAACTTTGTAATAAGAGGATTATGTGTTAAGCTGATTGAATCTTACTTGGCTCAAAGAAAACAAGTAGTATGTGTTAGGCAAAACTTCAAAGAGCATTATTCTTGTGAAACATAAGTAACTCAAGGTGTCCCTCAGGGATCTATATTAGGCCCCATCCTCTTCCTGATGTATGTGCAGAGCCGACAAGCTGGCTCTGCTGGATGCTGATTTCGTGTCCCAGTACGCTGACGACACTGGAGCTATTTTGTCGGCTGAATCGGTGTCTGGACTGTCGGGGGGCTGTTCGCATACAGCAGGAAGAATAAAAACCTGGTATGAGGAAAACCATCTAAAAATGAATGTTGATAAAACCAATTTAATTACATTTCACAAAACTGGAACCGCTGACACATCCTTATATGTTTCTCTGAATGGAAAATTATTGTGGACAGCAACGCAATCTTATAAGTGTTTTTGAATGTTAATAAAATCAACCATAAAGTGTAGCAAAATATCTTTTTATTTTATAAAAAGTAAAAGAGAAAAACTACCAATATTTTGACGATGACTGACATAGTGACTTATTACATAAGCACGTTTACATCAAACCTATAGTCAAAGTTCACATCAGAACTCGCGGTTACAAACAACCTAATTTACATCAAATTATTATTCGGTTACACCATTGCTTATAAAAACCAACACACTCCCTTAAATGAATAATAATTATTAACTAAAAAAAATAAGTATGATACAAAATCAAGCATTTAAACCTAGTCCTAACGTACATTTCTTATGTTTTGGAACAGGTAAAGATTTTGTACATACATCTGCTATCATATCCGTACTTGGCATATAAGAAAGTATAATTTTACCACTTGATACCAGCTCTCTTATGTAATGATAACGAATATCAATGTGCTTGGTACGACTATGATAAACAGGATTACTTGCTAACTTTTGTGCAGATTGATTGTCATTGTATAAAACCAAACTTTTACCACAAGCTAATGATTTAAGCAGATTACATTTATATACTAAGTCACTGAACAATGCATCCAAATACATAGCTTCCTTTGCGGCCTCCGCAATCGCCATATACTCAGCTTCAGTAGATGAAAGTGCAGTACTCAATTGCTTTTTACAGCCCCATGAAATCGCTGCATTGGCCAGTTTAAACACAAATCCACTAAATGACTTTCGGTCAGGAGAACTGTTTCCCCAGTCTGCATCAACAAATCCATCTAGTCTTAAATCTTTCCCATTGTACGTTAAGCAAACATCCATTGTATTTTTTAAATACCGAAGCACTCTTTTGGCTGCAAGCCAATGCTCTTTGGTATGTTCTTTATTGAACTGGCTTAAGTAGGACACAGCAAATGCAATATCAGGTCGTGTACCTACGGCCAAATACATGAGTGATCCTATTAGTTCCTGATATGGTACATCAGTTACTAAGATATCATTGGTAAATTTTACGTTTGGTTCCAATGGCGTCCCAACAGGTTTAGCATCTGTCATGCTAAATCTGGCTAAAATATTCTTGACATATTGCTTTTGACTCAGTTTCAGAACTTTATTTGTTCTATCTCTGTCTATCTTAAAACCTAATGCATAATTTACAGCACCAAGGTCTCTAATTTTAAAGTTCTTTGACAACTCTGTTTTAAGGATGTTCACCATGTCTGAATTGTTATGAAATATGAAAAAATCGTCAACATATAAGGCAATGAAGACGATGCTATCTTTTTGTGATTTCATAAAAATACATGACTCTTTCTCACATTGTTTATATCCTAGTTGAATCAGTATTTCTGTTATTTTACAATTCCACATTTGTGATGCCTGTTTAAGCCCATATATGGCCTTTTGGAGAAGACACACTTTGTTTTCTTCACCTTTCTTGACAAATCCTTCTGGCTGTCGCATATATATTTTTTCATTCAAGTCTCCATATAAGAAGGCTGTCTCGACATCAATATGATCAATTTCGAGATCTAGTACTGTAGATATAGCAAATAACATTCTTATTGAGCTGTGGCGTATTACTGGTGAATAGGTTTCAGTATAGTCGACACCTGGTTGTTGAGAAAAACCTTTAGCCACCAGTCTCGCTCTATATCTTACAGTTTGACCTTCGCTATCCTTCTTTTCTTTAAAAACCCACTTGTTGCGAACAATGTTTTGGACATTCTTTGGTTTGTCCACCAAGATATACACATTATTTTCATCTAAGGATTTAATCTCAGTCCCCATGGCTTCCTGCCATTTTTCTTTGTTCATACAAGACATTGCATCCAAAAAAGTTAATGGCTCAGCCATTGTTTCCATTTCGATGGCTTGGTATGTAATGTAGTCTTGAAATTGTTTTTGTTTTCTTTCTCTTTGAGGATAAAGTCTGGGTAACTCTTCATCATTTTCTTCTTCATCTTGATTTTCTTCTTCAGGTTCTACATTTTCAGTCTCAACATTTTCTTCTTCTTGATTAACATTTAATTGTTCATCAATCGTTGACTGTTTTTCATGGAGAATTATTGATAATTCTTGATCCTTTTTAGGGAGTTCAAGTTTCTCTGCAGAACTTTCTTCTGTTTTCTTTGAGTTTTCAATGAAAACCACATCTCTTGAAGTTACTATCTTCTTTGTATCTGGATCTAACAACCTGTAAGCTTTGCTAATTTCACTATAGCCAACAAAAATCATTTGTTTACATTTAGGCTGTAATTTATTCCTTTTTTCTGTAGGAATATAAGAAAATGCTTGGCATCCAAAAACTTTTAGGTGAGTAAGGTCCACCTTTTTATTATTCCATATTTCAAAAGGAGTTTTTCCAGGAATTTTCTTTGTTGGAGAACGGTTTATTAGGTAAACTGCAGTATTAGCAGCCTCAGCCCACATTCTTGGATTACTGTTGGAATCTTGCATCATAGAACGAACTTTCTCCATGATTGTTCTATTGTAACGTTCTGCAACTCCATTTTGTTGAGGGCAGTAAGGTACAGTCAGCTGATGTTTGATTCCCTTTTGTTTACACAGTTTTATAATCTCAGAATTAACGTATTCTGTGCCATTGTCACTTCGAATTGATTTGACAGAAGTGCTACACTCGTTCTCAACACGATTTATGAATTCAGCCAAACAAGATTTAACCTCATCTTTCGTTTTAATGAAATAGGCAAATACCATTCTGCTGTGATCATCAATGAGTCTAAGCATATATTTCTTGCCGCTCCATGATTCACTTGGCATTGGACCACATACATCTGTATGTATCAGATCTAATTTATTATCTGACAATTTTTTGTTTTTATCGGAAACAAACGGTTTTCGTGCATGCTTACCTTCAATTCAGAAAACACAAGGTTGTTGGTCTTCTTCATTTTCTTTGAAATTGACCCCAGTAGCCATACTGTTTTTAAGTAGTCGCATACTGACCCTGTTGAGGTGTCCTAACCTCCTATGCCATAAGTTCTGCTCGGATTCTTGCGTTGACACAAAAGCCATATCTTTCTCTGACTTCTCTTCACTTGGTGATAAGTTCACTTTGTAAACTCCACCATTTTCAGGTGCAGTAACCAGTGTCGTGATATTATCCATAACTTTGCATCCGTTCTGATTAAATATGACAGTTAAGCCCTTTTTTACCATAGAACTCACTGACAACAAATTAGCTGAAAGGTCAGGAACATGAAGGACATTGGTAATTTTTAATGAATCCCCATTATCTGATTTTATAGGAATGTCACCAACTCCATTGATTTTTAATTTTTGATTGTTTGCAACTGTCACTTCTAATCCTTGGTCCTTTACAGAAAAATTTTTCATACTGCCTTTTTGCGCACTCATGTGGTTCGTTGCGCCTGAGTCTATGTACCAACTATCTTGGTCAAACCCCTTTGTTACCCCTAAAGCAGTCAACAAAGCCCTATTTTTACTATTTTTATCAAAAGACTGTTGTTTGGGTTGACTGTTCTCTCCAGGCTTGTTCAAAGGGCAGCTATATTTTACGTGTCCCAATTTTTTTTTGCACCGGAAACACCATGGCTTCTTCTTTTTGTCATATTGTTGCTTCTTTGAAAACATAGCATTTTCGTCTCTATTATTTGTATAGCTTTTATCTTGGAGAAGCTTCATCTTTACTAAGTCACTTGAAATCTCAGCCCCTGAATGTTCCAAAGCCATCACCATCGGCTTATATTCATCTGGCAACCCCTGAAGCATTATAATTGCAATATATTCATCTTCCATGGGCTTACCAAGACCAGCTAGTTGCTCGGAAATATTCAGTATTTCATTGACATATTCTTCCATAGTAGAAAAGTTAATAAGCTTCACTGAGAATAAACTTTTTATTAAGGTAACCCGGCGGTTCAGCCCTTTATCTTCAAAAGCCTTCTCCAATGCCTCCCAAGCTTCTTTAGCTGTTTCTGCTTTCATTACGTGTGATAGAACATTTGTCTCTATCATAAGGTTGATTTTACTCAGGGCTTTCTCATCTTTTCGTGTTTTTGCCTCCTGATCTGTTTTGTCTCCTTGGGGGTACCCAATGACAGCACAGATTTTTCATTTGAAATTTCCAAATGGAATAGTTCTCACGGCCTTTTAGCTTGGCCAGGCCACTAACCAAGACCGACGAATCTTCTTTCGACATTTTGTTGAAATTCTTCGCGAGCACTTACAGTTCAGTACCGAAAAATAAACTATGAAAAAAGTCTGATTTAACACACGCCGAAAAAACACTTGTAAAACACAATTTATTTTGTGTCTTTCGAATCATCTGGGCCCATAACCTATTGTGGACAGCCACGCAGTCTTATAAGTGTTTTTGAATGTTAATAAAATCAACCATAAAGTGTAGCAAAATATCTTTTTATTTTATAAAAAGTAAAACAGAAAAACTACCAATATTTTGACGATGACTGACATAGTGACTTATTACATAAGCACGTTTACAATCAAACCTATAGTCAAAGTTCACATCAGAACTCGCGGTTACAAACAACCTAATTTACATCAAATTATTATTCGGTTACACCATTGCTTATAAAAACCAACAAAAATCAATACCAGAAACTGATGAATCCAAATTTCTTGGTGTTACAGTGTACAGTACAGTAGCCATTGTGCAGCTATAAGAAGATTACGCGACGTTCTCAAACTAAATATACTAAAAAGCATTTTACTTTGCATCAGTCAATCTTTAATTCTTTACAGCATAATGTTTTGGAGAGCTGCTTCCAGCGCAAAGAGAGTTTTTGTAGCTCAAAAAAGAGTAATCCGTTGCATCTGTAAGCTGCATCCAAGATCCTCATGTAGACCAATTTTCAAAAAACTAAAAATTTTAACAGCACCTTCACTATATTTTAAATTAATAGTTTTATTTGAAAAAAAGCACCAATTCTTATTTGAAATCAATAGTGATAATGCATCGGAAACTGCTATGATTACAAGAGGGAGGCAGGACCTTACTATTCCTTTATATAATTCTACCTTCTTTGAAAGGGGCCCATATTACAGGGCTGTAAAGGCATACAGAATGGTGCCTAAAAGAGTTAGGAATATAGACAGTGTGGAGCATTTTAAAACTGAGGTGCATAATTTTTTACTAGAAAAACAGTACTACTCATTATTAGATTAGTATTTACTAAGCGTTTATCTTAAGGATCTCAAGATCCATTAAATTTGACGTTGCTTTTGCCTTCATTGTAATGATCTGTTGGCAATAAAATGTTTGTATTGTATTGTATTGTATAGTGATGAATAAGTATAGCAACCTAATAATAACAACCAAAAAAAAATTGAAGAAGGAAGCTAAGCGTTGGTTGGTTTTTTGGTGGTAGATCCAAAGCGAAGGTGGTTTTTATGATAAGTTGTAGCTGAGTAATAGGTCACTGTAGCTGTTTAAAAGTGGTAACAGCTTGGACTTATATAAGTTAGTATTGGTTTTGACCACAACCAAGACTGCTTTACATCGAAAAAGACGAACATTTGTTGGTCAATTAAATGCTGGTCAGTAAAATAGAAATTTCCGGAAAAAAATACAAAAAAACTACAGCACTTTTAAAACAAAAAATATTTTCTCCAATATTTTTCTCTGAGTTAAAATACTTTAAAAAATCATCACTTGTGTATCTCCAAGTTACAGGGGCATTTTGAGAGTTCTGTATTTTAAAAAAGGAGGATAACGCCCGAAGGACGACGGTCGAAACCGACATAGAGTATTTCTGCTCACAGCGTCTATCCCTTGCTCTCAATTCTACACATTTGACAAGCGCTTTGCAGCACTTCAAGCACTTTCATTGTTTCAATATGAAATTCAATTAAGTTCAAACACTTAAGCACCCCCCAACATCGCTTAAGTTGTACAGAAATATTTGGAAATTTGAAAATACATGTTACACTAGAGAACCTGGATATTTATTTTAAAATGTAGGTAAAACCGCGCAAAGTAAAAAAAAAATGCGAAAAAAGAAAAACAAATAAAAGCTGAAAACAAAAGAATATATAACAAGCGCTATACCTCTGGGCTGTTAGCTATAAAAATATGCTATTTGGGAATTTCCCCGTGAAAGCTATGTAAATTTTTATAAAAAATGTGGGCGTTTAAACATATTTGGAAGAGTTATAAGCAGGTTTTTTGTTAAGGCTAACAAGATACATGGAAAAAACTTTCGGTAAAAATTGTTTTTAGTTTTATATGTTACAGTAAGTTGGTCAGTTAAAAAACATGTGAATTTTGATTTTCAGAAGTTGCTTAGCCAAAAACTAAATAATTTGTGATTCATATTAACTAAATTAAGTTTACCTATTCCTTATCGGATGGATTTATGACAGTACTGTTAGCTTTTAAACTGGAAATCATGTAATAAAATTCACTACTTAAATCCCGATCAGCGACGGATCTTTAAAACGATGCTTTTGCTATATTTGCCCAAATACAGAATCATGTAAAAGTAGGTATTAATCTGCAACAAAACATTCCTAACAAACGAAACGCTCTGCGCCCCTTGATCCAAATGCAACAAACATTCGTGAGCAAAAGTTCGTGATGTTTGGACTGTTCTTTGTGTTCCCAAATTGCAAATTCCCTTTAGAACCGATTGTTTATCTTTTTGCATTTCCACTTTACTAACAAGTTTGGAAAAATTTTTGGCGCATTCGGTTTCGCGCCGGCGCGGCTCCGCGTACTGAGTAGATATATTTGCTACAGTGCGCTCGGCGCGTTTGGTTCGTTCGGAGGGGTTTGATACCTACCTTAAAGGCTCAGCCTCACAAATTACACTAGATTAAATTAAACTAACTTACATTAACTTACCCTAGCCAAATTTTTTTTTAATTATTTTTTTTATTTATACTGGGATTTTCCATCCAATCAGGATCAATCGCCCAGTTTCGCATAGTTAAAGCATTTTTAAATAAATACAAACAACCAAGTACCTAGCCAGGAATCGAACCCGGACCGCTGGTGTGGGAAACAAACACTGCTTTTACTACACCACGACGGCGAAAGCGACAGCTAAGCCAAATTAGACTTTAAGAGGAAATTTTCTCGATTTTTACAGTTTATCTGAAGTTTTTCACTTCTATTTTCTGCTAACATCTCTTTTTATGCCCATAGAAAACTTCCTAGGTAAAACACTTTTTAAATAAAAGAATCTCTAATTTATCTTAGGGTAAGTTAATGTAAGTTAATTTAATTTAACCTATTGTAACTTATGAGGCTAAACCGACCTTAAGTTGTAAGCAAAATCTATATGTTTTACAAACAAATTTATGTTACGCCACTATTAAGGATTTTTTTTTTTATTAAGAAACCACTGCGTTTTTGAAAAACTTATCTTTTTGAGAAACAGCACTAGTACGACGTTTCGATTGTTCTTCTACAATCGTTTTTAAGCTTTTTAAGTATGCGACTTTCAAATTATTCTTTTATCAATACTATTACTATGATTTATATTTGTGTTTAGAAATAAATAATACAAAATAGCTCAGGACAAAAATCAAAATAACGTAGAATAAAATAGTGTAGGACAGAATGGCGCAGAACAAAATAGCGCACGACAGAATAGCGCAAAAACATACAAAAAACGTGTTTAAATTGACATTTTTATTTAGAAATATAAATCTAAATAAATAGAACATATAAATTAGGTAGTTAGCAAAACCACCGAACGAGGGTGTTGATGACTAAACAGCGCAACCAAAAATACTAAAGAAGTTGGGAAAAAGAAGAATAGAGACAAAAAAGGGATAGAGGAGGATGTAAATCCTAAGTTTTTTTTTAACTAAAAACTATAGAAGTGTTTGATACCAAGTGTCCAATAAACCAAAACAAACCGAACCGAACCGCGCGACCATATATTGGAAACTTCTTGCTCAAGCTCGCTATTAAAAAAATCTATTTAAAATATTGATTAGTCATAAGGTAATCGAAAATTGATTTAATTACATGAAACTTCTGCTTTTGGTTTGGTTGGGTTCAATTCGGTTCAAATCGGTTCGGTTCGGTTTGGTTTCACACACTATAGGATCCCGAGTAAGAGGCTAGGGAAGTTTTTTATTTAAAATATGTTGGAAATGGACCCCTTAGTCGAACTGTATCAGTTGTGTTAAGTTTGACAAGCGAGATCTAGAAAAACTAAACAAACTAGGATATATTTTTATTGTAACTTTTATTTTGAAATATGCGCTATTTTGCGCTACTTGCGCCATTTTGTCCTGCGCTATTTTGTCCTGCACTCCTTTGTCCCGCGCTATTCTGTCCTGCGCCCTTTTCTACTGCGCTATTTTGTCTTGCGCTAATTTATACCAGAGCCAAAAAAATAGTTGTTCCAATCACTTACAAGAACCTACTTTTCGCAGTTAAATGCTTGGAAGAATTTCACTATGTGTCGTTGTGTCAACGGCATTTGCGTAAGAAAACTCACAATATTAATTTACTGACCATTGTAACAAAGATTTTAGCAAATTTTACCTAAAATGTCATCCTATGTAGCTCTCGCAGGGTTGTTTGTGCATAAAATATTTTAATAAATTTAATTTAGATACACTCCAACGTATGCACTTTAAATCTTAAATAACTTGTCAGAAGTGGCAGATACTAAAGTTGAACAAACTTAAAGCAAACAAATTTATATAACTTGCGAAAAAGTTGTTTTTAAACTAAAAAGTTGTGATGTTTCTTATTTTATGACTTTAGCGGTTATGTTTTATTCAAGTTCGGTCGAAAACGAGCATCTGTAAAAATAAAACTTTGTAAAAAACTTTTGCGACCCAAAATTCAATATTAATGACTACATTTTTTTAAATTTTTCGCTTGACTGCCCTGAGGTATTAAACAAAACATAACAATAAATCATGAATTCAAGCAGACGCCCTAATGCCTTGGCAATTCTTCCTCTCTTTTGAATGTGGTGCATTGAAGAGAGATAGAGAGCCTCCAGCGCGCCAAGGTATGTCCACTCGATTTCACCAATAGAGACAACAAAAAAAGCAGCTCAGGTTTTGACAGTAGTTACCTAAATAGTGTAATTGGCCGAAATTGACTATAGAGAAAGTACCGTGTTCAAAGTCCACGTTGCGCCTGCGCGCCTGTTCGCGCGCCAACTTGGCGCGCCTCCGGAGACAGCATATGACTAGCAAAGTCAGGATCGGGAAGCCGAAGATGCACGAGACGATTGGAATCACTACGGTCTCTGGAGACACTAAAAAAAAGTTTTAAACTTATGCCAATATTTTTTTTTATACTAGGAATTTCCATCCATAGCTAGGATCAATCGCCCAGTCTTTTTAGCAATATTTTTGTCGATATATGCCTTGTTGGGACATTACAAAAACAACCATATTCCGAAGTGGGACTCGAACCGACAAGATACCAGCGCGCCCAGCCTACGCGCGGTCGGTCAGTCATATAGTAAGCACTGTAGCCATATGCACAAACCAACGCGCCAAGCTGGTCGGCCAGGGTTTCCAACATATGCCTATATTGCACAAGCAGAACATCTTAAAGTCATTAAGTAATCACAGTGTGCCTGAACGAAGTATAGGTTACAGAAAAATGGTTCCAAAAACTAATTGCACATTTTGAATATGGACTCTTTCCTGACTTGAGAGTGATATTCGTATAAATCCTAGCTGATCCTCTTCTCGAAATTTTATCAATTTTTGCCATTTTTCTAGTTAGTCTAGGCGCTGGCTACTGTCACGTGCGACCTAATATGTGCGCTCAGTTTGACTGCGAGATATTGTTAAGTCGAACTCATGGTCGTTCGACCGCCATTTTTGAAAATGGCCGCCAAATTGATAGATTTTTTGTTTAGGCGTATCTCTCTACTCAGTCATCCGATTTTAATTTTTTAAGGCTTGTTATACTCTTTTTTTCAAAATAAATTTTGTTATTACACATTTTTTTATAAATCAAATAGTTTTTGAGATATACCAATGTATACTAATGTATTTCCGCTCGCAAAAGAATTTAAATATTACCCATGCTAATTTTATTGTAGCTACAATATTATTGACATTTGTTTTTTTTTGTTACATAGAAGGCTTTAAACCTTTCACAGAAGAGAATATTGACTTTATATTTTTAACCGAACCCCTAGAGACTGCCTGAAAGAGGGTGGTTTCTAAATGTGTTCACAAGATTACATAAAAAGTGAATTTGCAGCAAAACGATGCATCCCAGCAAAAAAACGTTAAGAATAATTTTTTATAGTACTTTTAATTCCGCATCTTCTGATTATTGTCATATCTTTTACAATTTTTAAGAAAAAAAATCGATTTTGGAGCGAAAGCATGGAATTTTTGCAAAATTGTATATTTTAGCTGGTTTGTACAGCTAACATCAAAGCTAGGATGCTTAGTGATACGTCAGAAGAAGCGAAATGAAAAGTACTATAAAAAATTAATTTTATCGTTTTTCGGGAGGATGCATTGTTTCGCTGCAAATTCACTTTTTCTTTAATATTGTGAACTGTTTCAGAAGAGGGTAGTCTTTGAGGCAGTCTTTAGGGGTATTATCCAATGAACTTTAAAAACTTATAGTTAATATCCTCGTCTGTGAAAGGTAATATAATAATATTGTAGCTACAATAAAATGAGCATGGGTATTATTTTGACACGTTTGCAAGCCGAAATACTAATAATCCTGTTATATCTGGTAAACTACGTAATTTATCAAATGTGTTATGAGAAAATTTGTTTGTCTTTTAAAAAGGAGTAAAGCAAGCTTTAAAAAATTAAAATAGGACCACTGGGTAGGGAGATACGCTTAAACAAAAAATCTTTTAATGTGGCGACCATTCTCAAAGATGGCGGCCAAACGACCATGAGTTTGACCACGTGACCAAACCTTTTTGATACTGCTATGGATGCTTAACAAAGCCCCGCAGTCAAACTGAGCGCACATATTGAGTCACACGTGACAGGATCCAGCGCCTAGACTAACAAGAAAAAAAGCAAAAAATTGATAAAATTTTGAGAAGAGGATCAGCTAGGAATTATATGAATATGACTTTGGAGTCAGGAAAGAGTCCATATTTAAAATGTGCAATTAGTTTTTGGAACCATTTTTGTGTAACCTATACTTCATTCAGGCACTCTGTGTTATCAAGTTCAAGACGTTTGATAAGTCTCGTCTTTACGAAAATATATTATAATACGGTCGTCCATTAAAAACAGTAAATACCAAAAGTTTTAAAAACATTTCCTTAAGACCTTTAAAAATATGGTTAAATAATAATAAAAATAATAAATAAATTTATTCATTTAAGAGATAAATATAAATGATAATAATGTTACCCTAACACCCTTATTAAAAAGAAATATCCACGAAAAAGTTACAACCTTAATCAACAATATCTTGGGAGGCGCAATAGGGTGGACCCTTTTTTCTTTTTTTGGTCGTCAATTTTATTTGCACAATAGTTTTTTTTTTCATATTAACACCAGTATTTACTAAAGGGTCTACAGTGCTAAGTGTTACAATCCTAGGTTTAAAAGTCTACATTTTGGTTAAAGGTTTAACTTATTTTTCTCGTGAATGAAATAGTTTTTAATATTTATATAAGCTGTTCATAAATACCTTGCGATATGGGTCATCTTTTTTCGTTGTAAAAAAGGCATTATTTCCACACAAAGGTTATAAATAAATAAAAATAATAAAATATTTTGGTTTAAAAATGGTAGCCATATTTAAACCTCCAAACGTTACTAGGAAATGTCGAATAAAAACGATGTGAGTCAGTGACAGCTGTCCGCTATATTTTACATGTTAATTTTTTAGACAAGTTAGCGACGATTAAACCGATGGTCGATTGTTTTGGTGACTGTGTAATTGAAAAGGGATTCTAATATATCTTGTGCAGTATTTAAATATTGATACGTATTTAATACGGTAATGCATCTACAGATATAGTTTTAAGTTATTTATGTATTATGTAGCTTTGAATAATTTTGTATATAAGTTTTTTGTCAATCAAGGACTATTTCTATTGTTTTTCGCACTTTAAACCACCCCTCAGGGGTGGTACTACAATTTGAGATGGGAATCCTATGACTGCACGGACTAAATTTCCAAAAAATGACATTTCGTTACAAAATTTTTATGTGGTTTTTCTTTATTTCTAAAGTTAATTGGAATTTATATGAGATGAAACTCACTGAAAAATGCTTACTATCATATTGCACATTAGGGTGAACCAAATCTTTGCAGTTATTTGACCTGTGAGTATTAAAAAAATACACTTAAACCGGTCGGTATCAATATTGTCTATAGACTTGATACTTAAACCCGGTCTACAATGCTAAGTCTTAAGGTCTTAATAAATACTGGTGTAAGATTTCTACCCGGTAGGTCCCAGGCTCAATGCGATTAAATTTGGAATGCTCAATCGAAATAAGTTTTAGATAATTTATTTTAGACTTACCAGTTGGATATATTACAATAACAGGTCGTTTGTTGTGAGGACTGACGTGATTGTTTAAGACATGATTGGAACTTTGTGTCGCCATCTTGCTAGATCGAGTCTGAAATCATAAAGAAACAATAATATTTAGGCACTTAAAATAAGAGGGTGGTTAAACCTTCAGGGTCGACTTGATAGCCAATCGATTTTCGCGTCGTACAAAGTAGGGTAAAGGCACGTATTCACTTCAATACGGATGGAAGGAGGCTTATGCGGAAAGAATGCCTTGTTGGTTAATTTTTTTTACAAGTCAAGCCTGCCGAGGCAACGAAACTTAAGTGCGAGATTAATACAGTAGTTGGATTTCTAACAGCGTTGCCACCTCTACCGATTTTTCGGTAGATCTACCGATTTAGCCTTTTACTTTACGATATACCGAATTACCATAGTTTGCCACCGATTTTTTTTTCGATAAAAACTTTTTGATTCGCTTCGTGATCGCGATTTAAAAACAAAAATATTGAGAATTGAACTAAAACATTTTGTATTTTCCTACTTCTTTTTGTTAAGATTTTATTTTAACTATTATATTATATTTTGTTTAAAATAAGTTTATTTATTACTGTAATAAATATACAGATTGATAAAAAGTTATTTAAGGCTTGTTTTTTTTAAATATTATCTACCTAATATGTACCTAATTTTTTTATTTAATTCTTACAATTTACCTACTAAATCAATCCAAACTATCGATAGTTCTCCAGCACTGCTTGCTAAGGTGATTAAAAAATCTACCGAAATCTACCGATTTTTCTCGAAGCCTTCTACCGAAGACCTCAGGGTCAAGGGTGGCAACGCTGATTTCTAATGAAGGACTTGGACGTTTAATAGTGGCCAGCACAAGCACAAAGTTACTTGGTGGCCAGTTTTCATTTATATTAGCTAAGTCATTTAAGCAAATATAAAGGAAACGTTGTTGGAAGACATCCTTATTTCCAAATAGGTTGATCATTAAAGGATTCGTTTTTCTTAAACAACATGGTGGAAGAAGGGAGAAAATTGTCAATTTCGCAACTTTACGAAAATGCCTTCTGAACGTTTTCTATTAAATAAGTAGTTTTATAATATTTATAAGACCATTTTCTTATTGGAATCAATCCGTTGCGATATTTTTAGATAGGATACCAATTTTCACAATGCTGTAACAGTTGAAGAACGTGATATGATTAACTTCTGTGGTAGTAGTAGCAGTAGTGGGGCATGACCTATAGGTCCGGCAAGTAGGACAAAGTAGGTTCTTTTTGCCTTGCCTCATCCTCATGTCTGTTCATTAATCCACTATCTTTAATTCCATTCGATGTCCAGGTAGCTTGTTCTTCGTTTCGTTTTTTACTTATTGTCTCTGTCCGCTTATTGCAGATAATTTGCCAGCGCAAGTCTGTGGACACCAAGACAATCGGACTTAAAGTCACTTGGTGCTCGGTAGAATCACAACTTATTCCCTCCTACATTCATACTACATAAAGACCAAACGGGCCGGCCCGTGAAGCACCCTCAATGTATAGGCAATTTTACTGATACTCTTTTGTCGATCACGGGGTCTTTATCGTGCTGGCACAGGACCATCCGTTTAACGTGACTTCCAAACCACGGCCTACTTTGTTCATGCCCAAACTTCATCCAAGATGGACATTACACCTACGTTCGGTGAACCCGTATGCACAAATGGATAGTAGATTTGAGTTTGTAAAAAAGTCCAGTATGGGGCGATTCCACGAACAATACGATTTTTTTGACAATTTTCAATCAATTGTGATAAAATTTGTATCTTCCTTGTTGGTTAGTGCCCATAGCACATAAAAAACTAAAATGTTTCAACTTGTTAATCTAGCACTCAAGAAAAATAGATTTCTTCGAGTGCACCAAGCAGTTATATGTGACTGAGAACAAAATTAACGGGATCAAACTATATTTGAATGAAAAATGGTCTTCTGGAGATGCACTGTCACGAACGGTCAAGTTTCATTATTCTAGATCGAAAAGACACAGATCAGTACCATTTATTATTTAAAAGGCTCATTGAAAAAAAATAACATTTGTCAAATATTTTTTCAAAAGTTGTTTTGTTATACTGATGTTATTTCGTTTATTTAAATTAAGTACCTATCAAATTTTTAATTTTTAAAAGTTAAAAAATATTGTTTTTAAAAAATGTCCCGTTAGAAATGTCCCGTTAGTAATCACAAAATAGTACCTAGTTCATATACAAGTAAAAGCAAAAGGTAAGTAATATGTTTAAAAGTTTTTAAGATCAAACCTTTACCATTCTAATTTTTCTTATTTTGTAAAAGGTACTTTAATGCACAGGTCTCCATCTTCAAATTTTTGAAGAAAAAGTCTGAAGGTTTTTTGTCTTTTTAGTAAACACGTTTTATTTTAAGTTATCTTTGAAAAAAAGTGTGTCATAAAATTATTATTATGGGCACAACAGAAATTTTAAAATCTTCATAAAACATTTTATTTTTCTTTTTGTTTGTCCCGTTACTAATCATGGAATCTCCCTATGTCGATTTAACCAAGTTCACAGCTCTTTCTCACTCAGGGTTGATGCTCCTAGCGCCTGTTGTCTTATCCTGGCGTAGGCCTCAGATTCTCCCAGGAGGTGCCTTAATGTATCTTCTTCCTTTCCACAGGCTGTGCAACACATCTGTTGATTTAAAAGCCACAAATGTTGTTTTAAAAGCCTCTCGAAGGTATAGTTTACCGAAAAATTATCAGTCGTAGCCACCATTGTCGAAATAAAAGTAGAATAGGGAAGGGTGGAGTATTGTGCACACTAAGGAGAAAATGTTCACATATTATTTTACTAGGATTTACTTACCATATAAATTATTTAAATTGCTAAAACCGCTATGATTCCAGTCACGAAATTCATCAGCAAAAGTAAACCAAGCCAACAAAAAAATTATTTTTTTTCTTACAACCGGTTAGCCACTCGTACTGATCATACTTATCGGCACTAAAATGTCGTGTGCAAGTTTTAATTTTCATTGTGAGCTCTTTTATTTGAGGCTTAAACCTACCCCAATTTATTATATTTGTCTTTTCAATAAAACTATGGGAAGAAAACTTTTTGCGAATCAAAAAATACAATTCCTACAACTATATAGTTTTAACGGCCGTTGCAATATCCTTTACCGAAACCGAAGCCTTTCGCTTGCACGCCATTGCGACATCCGTATATACATAATCAAACAGACGGCTTATTTCAAGCGGCTAAAGGGCGTGAACTGAATTCTGGCACACTATGTGTTACATTTAAAACGAGAGAAGCAATTGTATCTGCCGCGTAGAGTACGAGGAACCAGCGGTTGTCGCAAAAGCGACGCTGTTCTTGGGTCAAATCAAGACCGACAGTCAATGAATTCTTATTCGTTTTCTACGCGTACGACAAAGACAACCACTTATATGGTTGTCGTTTCTTATACGCCCGTCTATTATATACAAATAGGTGTATAACATAAGATGCCAGTTTTCTAGTACATATGTAGCGCAAAATATATTGCTTTTGATACAGTGTTACCACTTAAACTTTATTAGTGAACTATTAACAGTTTATTTTGTTTATGTCTGTTTTCTTACAGGAAGCCAGAGTCGTTCTCGACTCCTGGGTAGCTACTCTGGGTCTTGAACAATGTGAGCATCCACATCACACGCTTTAACCAATAGGAAGCTCTCAGCGGTCGCGTGTTGTGCGAAATGACTTGTATCGACCAATGGCATAGTTACCCGCTCTTCAGGGTTAGTAAATAGTGGTCAAAGCATGTGATGGGATTTATCACATCGTTTAAGACCCAGAATAGCTACCCTGGAAGTGTCATGTGCTCCCTCAACTGGTTCTGTTCAGTTAAAATACCTATCCGAATGTGTGGCACAACCAAATGCCGTTTGACGCATCTCAAAAGCACGTACAATCGGCCTCGGAGCGAGACAGACGGATTTGTGCTTAGATGGATACGCGCCTTAAGACTGATATAACTCCTCTCTTAAAGAGCTTAGCTTTTCTCAATCTAAGATATGGTCAGTTTATTTACTATGCAGCTTGTGTCCCTAAAACTATAATGAGTAGTATTTTTGACAGTAGGTTCTTCATAAGGCAAATGCCAGTGAGCCCCTGTGTTCTATCCTCCCACTTGAGTTTAAAGTCCCGACGACCCAAATCAAAATGAAGCCATCGTTAAGGTGAAGTGCCAATCACAAGAGTGCAAAGGCAATAGCAGCACAGCTGCAGAGGAACGGTCACGGAACACCACAGAACAAAATTAGAAACTACGTGTGAGCTTGTATTTTCATATAAGCAATATAGGGGAAAGGGGGGCAATATGGGATACTTAATTTTAGCGTTGCGTTCGTCAGTTGGAATTAAGTTGGCTAGATATGTTATCTTTATGTTTTAGTTTTCAGTTTCAGCGATTTAGAACTCCATCATACTTTTATTTTTGTAAAGCTTTGATTTTGCCCCATTTTGCCCAGCATGCGTGGTAAAATGGGGTATCTAAACTCTATACCATTATCTTTGAGATAAATTTTGACTGTGTCACTTGTCATCGAGAAAAAAGCTGCCCAAGGGTGCACAGGTCCGAAATCAGACTAGACGAAAAATAAAGTTAGGGACGTTCACAAACTAGACTAATATAGACGTAACAAGGTATTTTTAAAGTATGTGGTGCTCCTTTGAGTAATTTAAAGAAAAGCTCTTACTAAAAAACATGGAAATAATGCATTAGGGGTCGTATTTTTAAGGGTGACAAAATAAAAAAAACGATCATAATACCTATAATCGTTTAGTCAACTTCGTTGAAAGGATCAGGCACACCTCTTATGGGATTTCTGTAATTCGTCAAACTTCATGAAATTTTGATATGTTGTAGATTAGACCTCTTTTATCAAAAGTTCCCATGGGCCCAACTCAAATTAATGACTAGTTTTTCAAATACAGGGTGTTGAAAGTGATGATGTCCAAGAAGCATAATAGCTCTTTAGACGGGTTTTCCAAATATATACACAATGTTAGTATTACATATATTTACGATTTATTTAATATTTTTAATCTGTACCTTTAAAACATTATCTACAGGGTGTTTAAGTAAATATTAGTCGAATGTTTTAATGAGAAACACGCTCTAGTATGTTGTAGATTAAGCCTTGCTCATCAAAATTTCTCCCAGAGCCAACTTAAATGAATGACCAACTTTTAAAATACAGGGTGTTGAAAGTGGTAATGTCCAAGAAGCATAATAGCTCTTTAAACGAGTTTTCCGCGCATATACGCAATGTTAGTATTACATATATTTATGATTTATTTATTATTTTTAATCTGTATAAGAAGCAAGCGTTAGTGTAGAAATAAAATTTCGGACTTCCATTGTCTTTATTTATTTTAAACACGACGTTTCGGTTAGTCAGTATCTCTAACCGTTTTCAAGTGTAACATAGAATGTTTCAAACAAAGCGTTAGTGTGTTTTAGATTGAACCTTTCTTATCAAAAGTTATTACAGGGTGTTGAAAATGATAATGTCCAAGAAGCATAATAGCTCTTTAGACGGGTTTTCCAAATATATACACAATGTTAATATTACCTATATTTACGATTTATTTATTATTTTCAATCTGTACCTTTAAAACATTATCTACAGGGTGGTAGAGTTCGCTTTTAGCACAAACTCGCTAAAAACTCTGTGTTAATAGTAGAATGCTTATTAGTATATAAAATACATATATTTTGTAATAGTATTTAAAAAATTATATTTGCCAAAACATCCCGTATTAAATACTTAATAAGTCAAGAATCATTAAAAAGCTGAAAAATACTCCATATGTAATAGTAACATTGCGTAGATGTTTGGAAAATCCGTCTAAAGGGCTATTATGCTTCTTGAACATTATCACTTTCCACACTCTGTATTTCAAAAACTGAAAATTAATTTAAGTTGGGACCATGAGAACTTCTGATAAGCAAGGTATAATCTACAACATTCTAAAGCTTTTTGCTCATTAAAGCTTCGACTAACGTTTACTTAAGCACCCTGTTGATAATGTTCTAAAGCTGCAGAAAAAAGTAATAAGTAAATCGTAAATATATGTAATAGTAACATTGCGTTTATGTTTGGAAAACCCGTCTAAAGAGCCATTATACTTCTGGGACATTATTAATTTTAACACCCTGTATATCAAAACCTAGAAATTAATTTAAGTTGGGCCCATGAGAACTTCTGATAAGCAAGGTTTAATCTACAACATTCTAAAGCTTGTTTCTCATTAAAACTTTCGACTAATATTTACTTAAACACCCTAGAGATAATATTTTAAAGTTGCAGATTGAAAATAATCAGTGAATCGTAAATATGTGTAATGGTAATATTGCGTATATGTTTGGAAAACCGGTCTAAAGAGCTATTATGCTTCTTGGACATTATCAGTTTTAACACCCTGTATTTCAAAAACCGGTCATTAATTTGTGTTGGGCCCATGAGAACTTTTGATAAGAGAGGTTCGGTCTACAACATACCAAAATTTCATGAGGTTCGACGGATTACAGAAATCCCATAAGAGGTCGAGGGGTGGCTCGGTATTTCCTTTTGGTGTACAGGTTAGGGGAAATACCAGGAAATACTTGAGAAGTACTGGGAAATATAGTAGGAAATACCGGGAAGTGCTTGGGAAATACTAGGAAATACCATTGAAATTTGAGGAAATACTGGGAAATACCAGGAAATACCTCAGGTATTTCCTTTTGGTGTACAAACATCGGCGATCGTGCCACCCCTCGTAAGAGGTGTGCCCGATCCTTTGGCAGTGCTGTTTGTAGTGGCAAGAGGCGAATTTGGCACTACTTACATTAAAATAATTAAGTCCAGTGATCTGCCGAAGCACATCGTGAACAATATTTTTGAGAAAAAACTATGCGTTACTAAATATTTTCCAAATTCGGTATTTTTTTTTTCTTTTATTTGATTAAATAACTACAAACACAAATTAGTCTTTTGGATATTTTTTACCATGATTTGTTTTAGAGATAAAAAATATAAGGCACTTTATTGCAAGTCCGCATTCCATATTTAGGAAATTATAATAAAGTGTTTTTTTTATCTCGAAAACAAAGTGCGATGCGAAAAAAGTTGTATTTTGATTTGCTTAGTTAAATAAAAATACACAAAATAAAAAATTGTCAGTGGCGCACAACCGATTTTTTTAAAAGTTTCACACCCTGTACCTTAAAAACTTTATATTTCGAGCCCATATGTATATGAACATTTTATTTTGTCTAAAAAAGGTATTTTAGCATTTATTCCGAAAATGCTAATAATAGTTTTTTTGAAAACTGAATAAAACCTAAAAAAAACATGATTTTTTTTCGTGATCCTAAAAAATATCCACAATTTATGGATGCCAATTAAGTGCTAACCGTGGACTTGGCCCATAATTTAGTTTTCTACAATAAAGTTGATTATATACTTTCTGCAAAAGGCTTTTGAGAAAATGACATAAAACTTAATAATTTCGGTTTATTGTGTATAGCGGGTGGGCCAAAAAAAACCGGGCAATTTTTTTTTTCATTATAACTTTTAAACTATACAATCGATTTTAATGGGACAAACTGCACTTGGCACAGAGTTTTGACTAAATGTATTTCTTTGGCCTTTATCTTAAAATCCAAGATGGCGGACGAAATTAAAATGTACCCTTCAAAGATGCTCGTTTATTCTCGTGTTGCGAACATGTCTTAATTACTTTTTTAAATTAGTAAAAAAGATGCATTCTTGCCACGCACAACAAGGTACGAATGAGCAAAATCGATTCAGTGGTTCTAAAAAAAATATTTTTGTTTCAACCATTGTTTTGCCTTGCCCGAAGCCTCATGATGTCCAATTTTAGGCTATTTTTTGTGTTTTTTCATGAAAAATGTGGAAAATGTGTAAAAAAATCTAAGGCTAAGACTAAACACGCCGTTTTGAAGAATCAATTATGATTCTGTCCACCATCTTAAATTTTATGATGTTAATAAATTTTGATCATGATCTTTAAAAAGCACTCTCACTAGGATATTTTTTATTTCATCAAAATCGGTTCAGTAGTAATGAATTTATAAGGAAATAAATGCAGACATGATTGGCAAGGCAATCGTATAATATTCGAAACATTGGTTAAAACAAAAATATATTTTTTTAGAAGCACTAAACCGATTTTGCTGATTCATACCTTGTTGTGCCTGGCAAGAATATTGATTTTTTAGTGATTTAAAAAAAATCTTAAAACGTGTCCGGAACACAATAATAAACGAGCATCTTTGAAGGGTACAATTTTATTTCGTCCGCCATCTTGGATTTTGAAATGACGGACAAAAAAATTTATTTGTTCAAACCTCTGATACAGTTTTTTCCATTAAAATCGATGGTATAGTTCAAAAGTTATAATAATAAAAAAATTGTCCGGTATTTTTTGGCCCACCCGGTATACTATGAAAACTACATAGGAAACGGGTGTACACGAGGGGTGATTAGCTGCCCACAGTAGGTGTACAGAAATTGTCTACAGGACACTATAGAGTTTTTGAGATATTAAGATTTTTTATAACTTAAGATATAGGTACCTTTTTATCTAGCCACATTATCTATTTAAAACCAATTATAATATACAGCTGTACTTTTACTTACCGTCTATAATTTAAATACACAGCCAAAATTTAAAAAATTTAACTTTTAACAAAATTTTCGTTCACTTCACAAATGCTTGTTTATAGAAAAATCTCAAAGAAACAAAATAGCAAAATGTAAATAGATACGGAACTGTCTTTTAGACATACACCGCCTTGGATTAGTCCCATACTTATATTGATTTAGAACCGGATCAACTCAACTGCGATTCATCTCTTTTTAACATGCACTGACCGCGCGCATGCTATCAAGAGGATTAAATCGCTGGATAAGTTAAGCTTTATGAATCGAATATTCACCATGTATAAGTTTATCTCTATTAGCGCATTGAAACTGTATATTAAATTGTCTTTTTTATGAAATTATTCACGAAAAACGATTGACTCCTAACCAAAGCAAGCAATTTTTTTATCTTTACCTTGCTATGCTATGGTCTGAAAAAAGTTATCTCAAAGATAATGGTATAGCCTGTATATAAGGCGAAACGGGCGGGGCGGTTGTAATATTTAAAAAATAAAAAGTTAGTATTTAAAAAAACATTTATTATAATTAAAATCAGTATTTACAAAATTCTAAATAATATCAGTGACCTAGTTATAGCTGTCGACTCTCCCACACCAATGTTGCGCCCATGTTTTTTAAAAACAACATAATACAACCTTAAGTGATGATACCAAAAAAATAATAAAACATTTGGGGCAAACTGGGTTACTAGGTATAAAATGTACCCCCTTTTGCCCCTATAACAAAACCACGGTTTGCCCCAAACTACCAATTAAATCCACACAGAAATCAAACACAGTGAAAGGCTCATTTTACGGGCAACGCGTTTAATTATGAATAATACATAAAGCTACTAATTGTTCGATGTAAACAAAACTTAAGTCTGTAAAAAATTTACTTACCATCACCAAATGCGCAAGCTATTTTTAGAATAAACAACGCACAACATCACATGTTGAGCAAAAACCAACTTAAGCTCAGCCGACCGGCACCAATCATATAGCAGAGAGTTGAACCAGTCATGGGGATAAATATACCCAAAACTGTGGTATTCCCTTTTACCCCCGTATTCCATTTCGCCCCCCTTTCCCCTAATCACTCTTCGATTGTACTTGGGATTTAAAAATACCCTGTATATTTTAACATCTGCCAGTAACTTCTTTTTAACGACGCGATACAGTATGACGTTAACTGAGAAAAATTTTCACATCAGTGGATTTTATAAACGAGAACGCCATCCCTAAATTTCCTTTATCTACAGTCAGCGGTTATTCCCTCGGGATACATTTCGGCAAAATTTTCTTTTAATTATGGGCTTGGAAAACTTGGTAAATGTTATTTTAAATGGAATCTCTGAATCAAGAAAGAAGAATCAAAAATTAATTACATAATAATAGCTTTATTATTCGACGATTATTTATTCATTGAGTATCGACAAAGCCTTGATTAGCTTACCTTAAAGGGTATCAAATGGTAAAAATATTTAGAAAAGGTAAAAATTTTTATTATCGTTAGATAATACGCCCCCGCAGCAAAGACTAGACAAGATAATGTTTTGGA
The DNA here is from genome assembly GCA_963576565.1 of Aspidapion aeneum. Taxonomy (NCBI): domain Eukaryota; kingdom Metazoa; phylum Arthropoda; class Insecta; order Coleoptera; family Brentidae; genus Aspidapion; species Aspidapion aeneum. The sequence goes on from OY755047.1 coordinate 49,239,467, forward strand.
TAAATTTTTGATTTTTTTTGAGAAAACGTCGAAATTTTTTTTGTTTGATGTATTTTGACCTACTTAGCAATATCGTCGTGACGTCTGTCCGTGTGTGAGTGTATGTCTGTCCGTAACATGATAGCTCCTAAACCGTTGAACCCATTTTTATAAAATTTTCAGGTAAAGTAATGTACAATACAATAAAGAGCTAATTAGATTTTTGTAAAATCCTTTAATGCTGATGACAATTTAAAAATTGAAAATATGCTAACTTCTTAATGAAGCATCGCATAAATATGCGGTTTTCGGTAAAAACTTCGCAGGCGCTTTTGTTTCTGAGATATTTAAAAAAACTGTTTTTCAAGGCTGATATAACGTGGAGTTTACTTGGAGTGTACTAATGGGCGAGGAAGGTGTCAGATCCATCATTGATCCATTTATTTTTTAAGGAATATTATTGAAGGTTAGGAAGATTAAGAATTAATTACAATTGAAATTGTACCCTACGTCCACATATGTACGTCGTAGGGACGTAACTTTAGCCATTATTTTCCTTCGATTTGTACGTACATTCACGTATTTTGGACGAATGTACGTTCTATGTACGTAAAAACTTCCTATTAGTTACGTATATGGAATCTCCAATTAAACGTAAAATTTACGTACTTCAGACGTACATTTTACGTATATAGTACCAAAAATGTGCATACCCTAGACGTACATGGAACGTATATAGGGCATCAAATTAAAACAAAGAAAGTGTAGGATTAGGACTAGATATTATTTAACATATTCCAGCTACCTGAACTCTACAGTGGATCTTCCAGTTTTACCTCGAGACTCGAAGTCTCCCCACAGGTTTGATTAAGTTTTTTTGCTTGATTTAATATTTAAGAAATATATCTCTAACAATGCCGTTAAATGTTAACTAGTGTACGCCATCTACTACCAAATTCCGTTGTTAAATTTTCGGAAGCGCATCTCTAAAATGAACGTAAAATGTACGTACTATGTATGTAGCTGGTGTACGTACATACTTGTGCGTAAATTGTACGTACCTTATTGGTCTCGAGAAGGACCGACGTAAAATGTACGTAGCTAATGGACGTACTATGTACGTACAAAATTGTGCGTACACAGTACGTACATTATTGGTCCCGGGACGTACCGACGTAAAATGGACATAAAATGTACTCCCTGGGACGCTGTCTGGGTCCCTACACAATTTACACAATCTATCAATTACTTACTACTGGGCAAAAAATAAACATTTGACGGTAAATGTGCGAACACAATACTCTCAAAAATCAAATGTTTGGTCGGGGGTTCTTGGAGGTAATATCGGGCCATTTTTTATTAATATATGTAACTTGAATGGGGCCGCTTATTTAAACTTAATGCAAAATTAAGTTATTCCTGCAATTTAACAATTCCCGGATGTTGATTTTCAGCAAGTTTGGTTTCAGCAGGATAGGTGTCCGTCTGGCATATAACGTTTTATCTGCCAGGAATTTTTAGACGAAACTTTTCCCCGAGGAGTATTAAATAAGCAGACGCAGTATTACCAGATCGCCCCCTAGATCGCCTGCCCTGACTGTATCTAACTTTTTTATTTGGCCTTATGTCAAAAATAAGATATTTACATTTGATCACATTTGTCCTCATAATTTTGCCGAGCTTCGAATTAAAATTTAAGAGGCTTTTAATTCGATCAAACCTGGCATGCTAAGAAATGAACGATAGTGATTTTATAACCGATTAGGTTATTGTTTAGCACAACAAGATGGCATTTTGGTTAAATTGGTAGCTCTTCAAACTTTGTAAGGTTTTTAAAATCACATATTCTTACGTTTTCTAACCTATTAAATCGGCGATGCTCTGACAACAATTATTGTAAAAAATCATTTTTATTCGTAAGACAGGGCAGTCTAATTATTGTTCTTGACAAACTAGGCAATTAAATATCTTTATACCTACCAGCGACAATATAATATGCTCGATGTCCCTATCAAAAACAATGCAATAAAGTCATTCGACGCGGCTTGTGGAAGGCGGTGCATGACTAGAGAGGGATGAAGAGGGGAAGTGTTTTCTATTTTTATCTAAAAATTGGTTAAATTAGTTTTTCTCTTTCTAAGCACATTCTTTGTGGCCACTATACCTTTTACTCTAATGGTATGTTTCCAGAGGAACCTATTTAAGTCGACAGATAGCGTTCCCAGTCCATGTTTTTAGGGTTTCTTCAGAGTTCTGGTGGTTCCTCGTCGGTCATCATCCTAAATCTGATCCTATAGGATGATCAAATGTGACAATGTCCTTCGTGACACTCCAAATGACGACCAACATAATGCGAATAACTTCCTTGCAATCCCTAATGATAAACGTCATCTGTTCGCAACCTTCGTTTACTATTTGTATGTCCGAGTTAGCAAGAAACTCAAAAAGAGCCTCTTCGCGTTTATTTACATCACTATTGCCCCACGTTACGTAATTGAATTGTGATTTATGCTCTTTTAGGCCTTCGATGAAGAGTCAGGATTACTCGGATCTCGTAATATTTTGTCAATTTTTCACAGTGTCTTCATACTGAAAGAATTAGCAAACAAATTTTCTGTTCATTACGTGTGTTTGTGTTATGTTTGCGAAAGCAGGAAAAGTTTAATTTAAATGATTGTGTATTTAAGAAATTAGAAACGCAATCTAACTTTGTAATTTACTCCGGCGTCCGCAGCAGTTTGAATGAGGCGTTTAAATATTAGCACCTAAATAGAAACTTAGGAAACTCAAACATACTTTTTTGAACTAATTTGCGTTCTTATCTTCTAACAACAGTAACATATTTATTGCGAAAATATTGGATTTAACTAATGTTTAATACCAAAATTAAACAGATTTATTTTTTTTGTATTTTAAGAAAATCCACATTTAAATTATTATAATTATTATTAGTAGTTATTATTTAAACACAGGTGATCTTGAGAAATTAGGTTTTACAAACATAAATTAGCCTCCTCAAGTTTACCATTTTAATTATAAAAATTATTTAATATATAAAAGAGCACGAAATATTGAATTTAATATTTTATAATTTGTCACGAACTATAACTATTTTTTAATATAAAAAGAGAAGATTCATCCTAATAAACCAGATTCAACATTTGATAGCTTCTCTCACTATATCTACTTAGGTTTACTGTACGACAAGCCTTATTGGTCATTACAGGGTGTGAGGCTGCTCCCTGGCAGTAAACTTGCTATTTTAACCCCGCTGCTTAACCAACCCGAGTTAAGCAACTAACTAAAACTAATAAAAATAAAAGTTGAAGAAAACGGCACAAAACCCGCGAGGAATGTGACCAATGGGAACTAACCCCAGGTAATAATAAGTCATTAAATAACGTTTTTTTTTTTAATTGGAAAGGTTTGGATAATCACCTGCTGCTAGTGCTTAGCGTCTTTTTGTTGTGGAATTTTTGACGTTTTCAGTACGTTATTTATTGGTCACTACTCATGCAGCACACATTGTCCCAGAGATGTACATTCATAAAAAGGTAGATGACGCCCCATTTAATATCACATCGGCATTACACCAGACGTGAATATACGTGTATTAAGTTAAATTTTAAATAAAGAAAATCTTCGAGGCTTTGCTTCAAATTAGAGTTGGACCAATCACTTTTGTTCCGGAATTGGTTTTTGTTTACTTGTACCTAGTATGATTTTTACTTGTTCGAACTGTGAAACTATTTCAAGCCTTAGTTCCTTTCAGTGTTACCAAATGCAAGAGAATATTCCATATATTTAGAGTCTTAAAAAGACGTCACTGCTGTTTTTAGCCTCAAATACATTATAATACTGACGTCTCAAAAACCGTTAAAAATTACGAAACGTCTTTTGTAATCATCTTATGGATTACGTTCGTTTATTCGATCTGTACTATGGATATAATAATAAGCTGCTCTTTTCTCTCCGAGCTTTTTGACCGAGCGTTTGCAGCAGTTGCCAGCGCCAGAGAAAGCGATCAAATCTAAACGACCTAACCTAACATTTTAGTTTACTTTAATATATTTTTTTGTGTGTGCTTTATTTTTTTTTTAATTTGGGAGGCCCTCTCAAAAGGGGCGCGATTTGGCATGTCTAATGGCCATCAAAGGGCTTGAGGATGAGGAACACGATTTCGGACCCATCGCACGCAATAAAAACACAAGGTTTAGTTTAAAAACACGCGTCAAACAAACCGTTTATAAGTTTTGTTATATTAAAGCTCCGTCGTACGCTTCGAAAGCCGTTCGTTTATTATTTCAAGCTCTATTTGCACGATGATCAGCTGATCGCCGCTCAATCGCCGCTCGCTCTACTTCGCGATTGAATAAACGAACGCAACTAATAATAACCGCTTTTTGACGTTTAAAGATGTCACCTTGCTACATCGGACCAAATCTAACCAAAACAAAACGGAGCTAGATCGGATCAATAGGAGGAGGAAATTAAGCAGAATTAATTGTGAATAACCATAACTAATGGAAACTAAAAAGAAACTATTTAAAACGAAGAACTAAAACTATGGAAACAACAACACAGCCTAACTGAACAAAGCAAAGCAAAACTAATAGCGAATTCTTTTAAAAAAGTCAGTTTTCCACTTCTGCTCCACTGACACTGTTTTGGTGCTGTCAAAAAATTGCCGCGGTGGAGTTTCAATCAAATACGACAGTGCACTGTGCAACACTGCGTTGGTCAGTCCCCCAAAAGCATCGTGGAAGCTAGGGGGGAAGGGGGGGGGCAGGTGCCAATAAAAAAAAAGTTGCAAATACAATCCACCGTACACTGGGGCCCAGGCTCCCCCTGAAAACTAAGGCTAGCTGCGCCGATGCCCAACAGAATAAAAAAGTTGCACATTTTTGTTGTGTCGTGAACTGTTTTTGACCATTAGATTTTAACCCAAATTTAATAAAAAAACCTCAGTTAAAAGAACTTGACATTTCTAAACCCGAGATCAAAATGTCAATGGTTAAAAAGGACGGGGCGGCGGCTGTTTTTGATTTGCCGCTTGAACTATGGTCAAATCCAATCCGTTAATATTCAAAAATCCGTGAATAAAACAGAATTAAAGGGAAGCGACAAGGCACTAACACAGGATACGTCAACGTCAGCAACTAGGACTAAAACAGCAAGTATTATTATCTTATCTTGGCTATTGATAGTTGAGTCATATCCAAAACAGGAAAAATCCAAGAAAGTTCTTTGTTAAGAAATCACTGTATTTATGTCATATGTTTACATGGTGATTTTTACAGTAAAAACTACCTCGCGTATGAGATAAGGTGCCTTGACCCCGACACCTAGGAAGATCCCGAATTCATTTGGAAAATGAAGCTGGTTTGTTTACATGCAACGAAATTAAGGTTATATTTAGCGTTTTCCTTTTCGAAGTTGCAATCCAGTTCTGTTCAGTTCGTTTGCACCGAGTCGATCCCTTTGACAGCACTGGGACAGTATTTTCGAAAGGAATTCACTCTAACCAGTGGCGGATACAGGGGGAGGCCAGAGGCCAGAATATTTTCTTGATATATATAAATCCTTTATTTAGCAAAGCTAATTCACAGTTTATAGTAAGTATATAGTTTTAGTTACAACATTTTTACCAGTTCTAAGTTTATAAAAAAAAATAAAGTATTTAGTCACAACCAGGGGTGGCTCGTCCATAGGAGCGCTGGTGTGCGCGCACCCCCAGCAAAAATTAGAAAAAAAATAAATACAAATTATTAAATTAAATTTAATAATTACTGTTGTTTTTTTTTTTTTTTTAATGATCCCGATCCCGCTAGTGGCATCTATCGGCCATTAACGGAAGTAATTAATATCTTTTCGACTTCACGCTTGCTGCCGCATACGGTGGCCTTCGATCGCCTCGCCTCGCTTGAATCTAGAGATATGAGAGGGCGGGCTTGAATCTGGAGGTGCGCGTGGATTCGGCGTTCCTCCACGCAATTGGATCGGAAATGCTCGGGATATCGGCCGAAAAAAGGGCGAGTTGTTGCGCTAAATCAATACACACTTGCATCGTTTTTTTATAGTTCTCAGCTGATTCCTGTTTATATTATATATTATTATTAGCATGCGTGTATTGGGCGTAATTAAAATTTATTTACGCAGTTTTGAAGTGAATTTTATGCTGTTTTCGGGTTCTTGTTTGTAATTTTTGGGTTAATTATTATCTACAAGTGTCGAATATGTCTGAGGCAGTTATAAGTTCGGGTTCGGGTAATCCTGGAAGTAATTCAAGACTTAATTGTGTACAAAACATTATAGCAAGCTTTTCCTCCTTTAATTTAAATCAAAAAATTTAAATTAAAAGATTAGGAAGGCCGATTCGAGAACTAGAATTGTCGCAAACTTGCTCCAAAAGAAAAGAAGGAAGGAATTTTAAAAGATACTTTAGAACAGATTTTTTGTGGAACAGTTATTTTGTTTTCCATGCTTATTATTTTTCAATGCAAGCATATATAAAAGCTGGAGCCGCATAGGGGTAACTGACTTAAATCATATACAGGCAAAAATTAAAAAGCATTAATTTTTGAATCAACGTATATACGAACTTTACAATATTTAATGGTATTTGAATCAAAAGCTAAGATAAAACGGTTTTGTACATTGAATTAATGTTATCCATCGTTGGCTAAAAACTAATATGTATGTATACTGTAGGTAATGTTTTTTTGTGCAGGCATATTTTTATTTATTGGAGACCTGCTTTTTTTACTTTGACAATATTATTACCTAGTGGGCACCATAAGTTCTTTTATTTGGCTACAAATAAATATGCAAATTTTTTTAACTTTATTTATTTAAAATTTATTTCAACTCACTTATTATAGCGCACACCCATTCTTATACTTCACGAGCCGCCACTGCACAACACACACACAACAAAAATATGTACCAACAAGAACAATGGTTTCAAAAGAATAAAAAAACATAAATATAAAAATTAAAATTGATTACAAAAAAAACAGAAAGATTTTAAACAAAAACAAGTTAAAATTGATTACAAAAAAAAAACAGAAAGATTTTAAACAAAAACAGAAAAAACAACAAATATAAAAGTTAAAAGTTGATTACAAATAACGGGTAGTTAAAGTTAATTACAACAAACAGTCACTTAAATAGTTAAAAAAGTTTACAAAAATAAAGTATTTAATCACATCAAAATGGTTTCAAGAGAATAAAAAAAAAGTAAATACAAAAGTTAAAATTGATTACAAAAAAAAACAGATAGATTTTAAACAACAAACAAACAAAAGTTAAACGTTAAAAATTGATTACAAAATAACGAGTAGTTTAATTTAAAAAAAAACAGATAGTTAAACTGCTTTTAAAAACAAGAAAATTAACATCGATTGCAACACATAGATGTTAAAAGTTAAATTTTGTAAATAATAGATATAGATAGAAGTTAAATAAAATCAGATAGGTTTTAAATAAAAACAGGAAAAAAAGTTAAACGTTAAAATTGATCACAAAAACAAAACAAAAAAAAACATATATAAAAATCAATGGACAGTCAAAATTAATCACAAAAAACACATAGTTAGGATTTTAAAAAGCGGATTGTTAAAAGCGATTACAACAAACACATATTAAAAGGTCAAAATTTGTACACAATAGATATCATACCAAGGTAAAAAATTAATCATAGTTTTCCCAGGGTCTAGCTAAAACCAAGTTCGTCAAACAAGTGTTTTTTAAGTACCCTTTTGAAAGAATCAACACTATCCATAGATTTTATTCTCATTGGCAGATTATTATATTTGCTCAATCCTTTAAAAAATAATGAATTTTGTGATCTGTTTTGCATAACTCTAGGTATATAAAAGTTGTTCCTCTGACGTGTATTGTGTTCATGAATTTCTACACCGTAAGAAACTTTGCCTAAGAGATACTGTGGCGCTTTGCCTGTTCTTATTTTATGCACAAAGGTTAAGTATTAAATAAAAGCAAGTCTTTTACTGGCAACTACCTTAGTTCCTTTAGCAAACTATTAATTGGAGTCAATCTTGGTTTTTTCAGTATTACTCTCATAGCCCGATTTTGAAGTTTCTGCAAGCGACAAATCTCATTTTGTTTTAGTAGAAATAAAACACTCGAGCAATAATTAAAATGAGGAAGAATTAAAACATTGTAAATGGTTTTTTTGGTCCAAGTTGACAGGTATGGGGAACACCGAAATAAATATCCTATCTTGTATGCAATTTTTTTAATTATATCTAAGGCGTGGTTCTTAAAGTCCAATTTATAATCAATCCATATGCCCAGATATTTAAACTTTTTGACCATTTCGATTTCAACTTGACCAAGTTTTATTTGAAAATCCATTACTGAAATTTGACGATACGTGTGGTCCTTCGCTACAATCATATATTTTGTTTTTGATATATTTACCTTTAAATCGTTAGTGTTACACCATTGAAAAACATCTTCTAAAATTTGATTTAAACCATTTTTTAACTGTGTTAGGTCCGATGTAGCAAAATAGAATAATGCATCATCTGCAAACAAATAAATATTGCAATTTTTAACGTTGAAAATTAAGTCATTAATGTAAATGATAAATAACAAAGGACCTAATACGCTACCTTGAGGCACGCCAAAGTCATTTTCAATATCGGTAGATAAAATATTATTTACTTTTAGTCTTTGTTTACGGTCGGCTAAATAGCTTATAAACCATTTTAAAACATTTCCCGTAATACCTATGCTTCTTAATTTCAATATTAATCGTTTTCGGTTAACTGTCTCAAAAGCTCTTCTCAAATCTAAAAAAATTGCTCCCGTTGCCAAATTCATATCTAGATTTTTTCGCCAATCTTCTAGAACCCCCTGTACAGCTGTCTCACAACTAAATTTTGCTCTCAAACCAGATTGGAAATCGCTAATTATATTGTTCTTATTGATATATTCAACCACCTGATCATAAACTATTTTTTCCAATATCTTATCAATTGCGCACAGTATGTTGATTAGTCTTAAATCACTTGCCTGTTTTAAGTCCTTTACTTTAGGAATAGGAACTACTGTGGATATTTTCAGCAAGTCTGGAAAATTTATTAAGTTAAGTAAGGGTTGTTTTAGATTTTCAAATGTATTTTTTATGAAATGTATATTAATATCATCTGGACTAGATTTTTCAGCCATGTTAAATACAATTTGTTTTAAGCCTTTGTAGTTCATCATCTGAAAGTCTCCAAAATTATCATTAATTACATATTCAGGAATAGAAAATGTATTGCTACTGCTTTTATCAATTTCATCTAAGATATTTTTTATGCTGTTAACAAAATAGTTATTAAGGCCGTCAGGGATTTTTTCCAAATTCTCTATTACCAATCCATTAATTTCGACTTCCTCTATGTTGGCTACAGTTTTATTTTTGGGCAACAACGCATTTAGTGTTTATCACATCTCGGAGGGATTGTTTTTGTTATTAAAAATTTTTTCTTCATAATACTTTCTTTTTTCTTCTTATTGTTTGAACTGTTAAATTTGTGGTTCTTCTAAAAACCTCTAAATTGTCTTGAGTTTTATTAGATTTGTATGTTCGATAGCTAATATCCCTATTTCTAGTTGCCAGTTCTACTTTATCATTCCACCATTCTTTATACTTGGGAAAAATCTTAACCGTTTTAATAGGGGCAACTTGATTCAGAATACATGTTACATTTTTCACAAAGCTAGTGTACTTTTCATTTATGTCATAATGAAAAAATTGAAATTTACAGTTTTGCAACAAAATATTAATAGTCAAAAAATCTATATTTTTTCCTCTTGTCTGAATCAACTTGGATTGATGTGGTTCCGAATCATGTGTTCAGTCTATAAAATAGTGGTCTGTTACCTTTGGAGTAATAAAAACCTTTGCTTTAAAAATGTTATCATGATTGATCAAAACTAAGTCGATAATTGAGTCTTTATGTCTGCCCGAGCGCGTGGTTTCATAAACAATATTTTTGAGCCCTACATCTACTAAAATTGATTTAAGTTTGTTTGATTCCTCAGTTTTAAAATCAATATTAAAATCCCCCACAATCAGGATAAAACTATTTTCATCGACAATATTGTCTTCGCACCAAGCCAAAAAGAAGTTTTCAAATTCAGATTTGAGAGAACTAGGAGATCTATATAGAGAAACTAAAAAATATTTTTTTGAATTAAATTTAATAACAGTTGAAATCAACCAATAGTTTTGGTGTGACTTTTTTTACGCTTTCAATTCTAATATCGTCCCTTATATACAAAATAACCCCGCCTGTTTTCTACTGACGCTGTCAACTCTTTCCAAGTTATAGCCACTCACAAATATTTCTTTATCTTCTATGGCCTCAGTTAAGCAAGTTTCAGATAGAGCAACAACAACCGGAGACTTTTTTAAAATTAGTTGAGATATTTCATCAAAATTTGAAGGTAAACTCGATACATTAAAATACAATAAAAACAAGCCTTTCGTGTTTATGACTTTGGAAGTTCTGCCGATATCTCGCCTAAAAAATGACCGTTACTTTTCTCATCCAAAACTGGTAAATTGCTTTTTTCGTTTTTACTGACCACTTTATTGCTTTTACTAACTACTACATTTTGAATGACATTTATGAAATTTTTTTCATTATTTTTATTACCTGAATCATGAATTTCTTTTAGGCTATTTACATTTTCATCAAAAATCTCTACAGTACTTATATTAAAGTTACTATTACTATTTTTATTATTATTAAATATTTCTAGATTTGGCGAATAACTCGGATCGAAAAAAGGCTCACTTTCATGAGTTGAGAAAAAATTGTATCTTCCGACAAAATTATTATTAATTAGTTTATTTAGCAAAAAATGCTCTTCGTCATGCAAGGAGCCATTATCTTTAACATATTTATCTTCATTTGTATCAATATGAATAAGATTGCTAAAGCTGTTTCTACGAAAATCTTGTATTGCAACTTTAATAAATCTTACAAGTTTAATAAGTCCTTTTCGATTCAAATAAAATTGTTTATACACAAATTCATCTTGTTTAAATATATCACCGAGGTGAAGATAGTCAATCTGATTTGTATAAGCTTTAAGATTAGTTGCTGTAGTTTTAAAATCACAGTTTACTTGTGCTATGTCTTTTATTTTGCTAACATTAGTCGAAGAAAAATTATTAGGCAAAGGACAAAATATTACATTTGTATGAAAAAACCTATCTGCAAATTCAATTATATCGTTCTGGGAAATACATTTATCATTAGACCCTATTAGTAGTATAACGTAGTCCTTGTCAGTTAGATGCATCTTCTCGTCCATGCTTTCAACAATTTGATTAAATGTTGCATAGGTTTGCATATTATTTGAATTTTATAGTCACATCCTAAATAAGTGTCAAGTGTTTCAAATAAATATTTTCCAAATTGATCTGTTATAACAATTATTGAAGGTTTAAGTAGTGATTGTAAGATTACCGGAACTGCATTATTTTCGTTAAATTTAATTTGCGTACATTCTTGATTTTTTAAAGTTTTTAACTCTGCTTCAAGCACTTCTATGCTGGTTAATAAATTATTGTTTAAAGTTTCTAATTTAGCAATTTCAAAAATTAAATCCAAATCATCAGTTTGGGATATTTTGTCAAACTCGTTTAAGTTTTCTGTCTGTATCAACACTGATTTTACATACAACTCTTTACAATCTGTTTGTGATTCATTATTTGTTATCTCCAACGTAGTTTGTGTGTCTATATCAACAGCTTCAGCCCTAATTTGAGTCTGCAGAGATGCGTCTTTAGAATTTGTACTAGTTTGAGTAGCTTTATTTAATCGTATATGATCTGTTTGTATAGCAACTGACGACGTTTTTGCTTTACTGTTTTAACTAATTAGGGATTTTTGTTCATCAATTACTTTTTTTAGTTTATTGATCGTAATTTCGTGCTCATTTATTTGTTTAATATAATCATCTTCTGCAATGGTTGCTTCATTAAGAAGTGAACTCGACTGCCTTTTTAGGCGAGCGATATAAACATCTTTGTCATGCAAATCCTCCTTAAGCGATTGAATAGTTGCTTTTAATATTTCAAGCGTATCAGGTAATTCATCAGTTGCTGATTCTGCGCATTCTTGAGAACAAATAATTAAATTGTCTCTTAAAATTTCGTACTGTTTACTCGTACGTACTAAACAACCTTTATGCCAAATATTTTTGCAGACTGCACATAGATACAGTGTAGTCTCTTTACTTTTGCAACACTTAAATGACATATTTACTATTTACTATTAATAATACCAAACGCAAAATAATGTTACGAATTTATTGATGCGATATGCACAAACTTACGGCTACTACTTAATTTGTTGTTCCGGGACACTCATTGAATATCTTATCGCACTTTTTCACAGGTTTTGATTCTTTTTAGAACAACACAACATTTAAATAAAACATTTAGTAGTTTAAACAATTAATAAAATTCGCGTCTTTACAAATACATAATCGTTTTTTGTTCGCACCAATCAATAGTACTCAATATTTCTCATCGATTGTTATTAGGCTCAGTATTTAAAAAACTTTGCTACGCGAAAAAGGGATATATTTTTAAGGAGCCGATGAAAAGATATGTGTAACGTTTGCTCTCTCGGAACAAACTATATAATATAATATATAGCACAAAAAATTAAAAAAAAAACAGAAATTGTTTTATTATAAATTGGAACTGAATAATCTAAGGCACCTTTTTCTCTAGAAGCAAAATATAACTTATATGAAGACAATTTGCTGTATTTCGAAATGGAGTATACTGAATCATTTCAAGATTAAACGCTGCGTTGAACTAAAAAGAAATATTTTAATTCAAAACAAATTGTTTTAAAGTAAAACAATTTATTGAAGAATAGAACGTGTTTTCGTTGTAGACTAAATTTTTTACCATGCATAGATCAAAATCGTGTGAGTGGGAAATACCGGGATATGTTTTTTTTTTGTTTCAGGATGAAAAATCCAGGATGCAAAACCTCTACGAAGCCAGATCTCCGTAGTTGGATTTGGGAACGTTTGAAATTAGTTGGGTTGGCAACACTTCTTGACTACATTCAGTCTGTTGAGACATGGCTCTTTTTCTATTGGTAACTTCCACCATTGAACAATTGTTTAGAGTTTGATGTCGATTGCTGGGGACAACATTGACACTGATGGTTGGCACATTTTGCACAAACAAGTTTTGGCTGGCCAAACTCCGCTCCGTCGTTCGTCCATTTGCAATAGCGTGCAGAAAAGTGGCACTTCCTACAAGCGCGCATCAATATATATACCAAGGGTTACGCTCGATTGCCATTTTTTTTTGTTGATGTGTTTTTGTTTATTTTTTTAATATTAATATTTTTAAATATTAACCCGCTATGGGCAGCGTTTCATTTAAAGTTGCCACCTTGTATATAAATATTCCAAAAGAGGATTATTTTAAACACAAATCTTTTTTTAATATTATTTTTGTAAAATCCGTACGTTGAACACGTAATTGACCGCGGTGTACAAAATGAAAGACAAGAAGCTTATTTTCGCGTAAAATATTGTTTAAAATATCACTGTTTTTAATTAAAATTTTCCAAGGCGTGCCGCAGATTTACGTGCTGATAAAGCAGCGAGTTTTCCCAAGTTTTCAATGTCATAGTCATTAATTTTTTGGCATCCGATATTTTCGCCATCATATTTTAAAAGCATGGTTTAGCGGCTCATGTTTATGTATCCAAGGAAAAGTTTAAGTTGACGGTAATAACTTAAGTAAAAAATTTGACATAAATTCAAAATTTTGAAATAATAAAATTACTTGTGTGACAGTGATTTACCCTATCGTAAAAAAAGCCTTTTTACCCGAAGTCGATTTCTCATTCCGTTCAAAATTCAGAGAAGGCGGGTTATTTACTAAAACGACACCCTGTATATCGAAGCACCACCGAAGAAAAAGCGTTATGTGATACAAATTAAAGTAAATTATAAGGGCTGCGCTGAGGACCACTTATGTCAGTTAAATTAGACTTAAGTAGTGTCTCCGTATTTCAGGAAAAAAAGATAAACGTCACTGGACCTCATCTTGAGGTTTTCCAATTTTGATAGGCAGGAACAAGTTTTCGTTTCATTTTTCGTGAGAGCTTTTTGAACAACTTTCCAATGAGCCAGGGACTTCAAGTTTGGTTAGTTTCCTATATTAAAGTGTTCCGGTAACAAAACAATTTTTCTTGTTAAACAAACACTAAATGACACATTAAGATTTTGGTTATTTAGGATTTGTTTGTTTATTAAAGTTAAATAATAAAAATATTTTTAATTTGTTGCAGTAGTTCATTATTAAATAAGTGATTGATTGATTCATTTATAGCAAGGCTAGGTTTGGATAATTGAACACCAGTAGCGCGAATCTAGAATAATCCGCAACAAACTAGAATATATTCGAAAACAATTAGTTTAAAATGCTATTTTGCTGGGAAGGGCGAAAAAATATCGAAACACAAAATATCTAAAGTACAAAATATCGAAACTGCAAAATATCGAATAACAAAATATCAAAACTACAAAATATCGAAATTACAAAATATCGAAAATACAAAATATCGAAACAACAAAATATCGAAAATACAAAATATCGAAAATACAAAATATCGAAAATACAAAATATCGAAAAAACAAAGTATCGAAAATCTAAAATAGAAAATTTCCGAACCTTAACCTGACCCTGACCTAATCTTACTCAACCTAATCTGACCTAACCACACGAAAATAGGTAGATTCAAAAACCTAATCTAACAAAACCTAATCAAATCTAACCTAACCGAACCGAACCGAACCGAACCGAACCGAACCGAACCGAACCGAACCGAACCGAACCGAACCGAACCGAACCGAACCGAACCGAACCGAACCGACCCGAACCGAACCGAACCGAACCGAACCGAACCGAACCGAACCGAACCGAACCGAACCGAACCGAACCGAACCGAACCGAACCGAACCGAACCGAACCGAACCGAACCGAACCGAACCGAACCGAACCGAACCGAATCAAACTGAACCAAAGCAAGCTGAAAAAAAAAAAAACTTTCCTGACTTCTTTTCCGGGATAATAGAGGGTGTGAACCGAACTGGACCGAACCGAACCGAACCGAAATGAACCTATCCATACCTAATAATACCCAACCAAACCTAATTAGCAGTGTTCTTGTTTAGGTTGGTTAGGTTTGGTTTGGTTTGGTTTGGTTCGTTTCGGTTCGGTTCGGTTCGGTTCGGTTCGTTTCGGTTCGGTTTGGTTCGGTTCGGTTCGGATCGGTTCGGTTCGGTTCGGTTCGGTTCGGTTCGATTCGGTTCGGTTCGGTTCGGTTCGGTTCGGTTCGGTTCGGTTCGGTTCGGTTCGGTTCGGTTCGGTTCGGTTCGGTTCGGTTCGGTTCGGTTCGGTTCGGTTCGGTTCGGTTCGGTTCGGTTCGGTTCGGTTCGGTTCGGTTCGGTTCGGTTCGGTTCGGTTCGGTTCGGTTCGGTTCGGTTCGGTTCGGTTCGGTTCGGTTCGGTTCGGTTCAATTCGGTTCGGTTCGGTTCGGTTCGGTTCGGTTCAATTCGGTTCGGTTCGGTTCGGTTCGGTTCGGTTCGGTTCGGTTCGGTTCGGTTCGGTTCGGTTCGGTTCGGTTCGGTTCGGTTCGGTTCGGTTCGGTTCGGTTCCGTTCGGTTCGGTTCGGTTCGGTTCGGTTCGGTTCGGTTCGGTTCGGTTCGGTTCGGTTCGGTTCGGTTCGGTTCGGTTCGGTTCGGTTCGGTTCGGTTCGGTTCGGTTCGGTTCGGTTCGGTTCGGTTCGGTTCGGTTCGGTTCGGTTCGGTTCGGTTCGGTTCGGTTCGGTTCGGTTCGGTTCGGTTCGGTTCGGTTCGGTTCGGTTCGGTTCGGTTCGGTTCGGTTCGGTTCGGTTCGGTTCGGTTCGGTTCGGTTCGGTTCGGTTCGGTTCGGTTCGGTTCGGTTTGGTTCGGTTCGGTTCGGTTCGGTTCGGTTCGGTTCGGTTCGGTTCGGTTCGGTTCGGTTCGGTTCGGTTCGGTTCGGTTCGGTTGGGTTCGGTTCGGTTCGGTTCGGTTCGGTTCGGTTCGGTTCGGTTTGGTTTGCTTCGGTTCGGCTCGGCTCGGTTCGGTTCGGTTTACACCCTCTAGGATCCCAGGAAAAATGTCAGGAAAGTTTTTTTTTTGAAAAAAATTGTTGGTTCAGTTTGCTTTGGTTCGGTTCGGTTCTGTTAGATTTGATTAGGTTTCGCTAAGTTAGGTTTTTGAAACATTCTATTTTCGTGTGGTTAGGTCAGATTAGGTTTAGTTAGATTAGGTTAGGATACGTCAGGGTCAGGTAAGGTTAGGTTTTCGAAATTTTCTATTTTTGATTTTCGATATTTTCTGATTTGATATTTCGTATTTTCGATATTTTTCGATATTTTGTATTTTCGATATTTTGTATTTTCGATATTTTGTGATTCGATATTTTGTGATTTCGATCCTTTGTGTTTTCGATATTTTGTAGTTTTGATATTTTGTAATTCGATAAAATGTAGTTGATATTTTGTTGTTTCGATATTTTGTTATTTCGATATTTTGTGTATTCGATATTTTGTGTTTCGATATTTTTTTGCCCTTTCATTTTGCTATTAAGTGAAGTTTTAGAGTACCTCAATATTTTTTACCCAAGCAATATTATAGTTCTTAATAAACATCTTCGTATTTCTTTTTAATTAGCGCCCCAAAAAAACAAACTAATTTGCCAAATTTTTTGGCTTGCCTCAGTTTAACGCCGGTAAACCCTCAGAGTAGCATAATGCGAGTTTTCGACGAGACAAGAATAATTAATCAACGAAGAAAATTAGCGCCCCCGTGCCATTTAAGAATTTTTTTAATCACCTAGAATAGAAATACACCGAGAGAATTTGGATGCAATGTTATTTGCTAAAAAAGTTTGTAATTTTGTTGTTTTTAACAGTGTCGGTTTAGAACGTTTTTCGAGGACTATTATTCTGCACCTTCTTTGATCCTGATAAACATCAGTCAAAATTTTGTGTCTCATTGATCTTTGGATTGACTCTTGCCATTGCTAGGGCACCTGACCTGGGAATTCCCATTGGCGACTTGTCAAACTTCCTTGGAATCCTACAGGAAATTTTTCTACAATTATTATTATTAGCACAAGTGAAGCTATGACAATCAGCATTCAAAGCACATTTTTGTAAATATCTCGGAAACTAATGTTTTTACACAAATTATTGAGCAAAATGTAGTCTACTATATTCCGAAAACCGTATATTGATGCGATGCTCCGTTAAAAAGTTAGCATTTTTTAAATTATTTAATTTTGATCAAAAACTAATCAGCTTGTTAGGATGTCGAGCATTATTTTACCTGAAAACTCGTTTCATTGTAGTTTGTTGGATAAACTTGTGTAAAACGTGCCTCTTTTGGACACCGTAATAAAATATTAGTAGGTATATTATAAACTTGGAGACAACAGTGCCACTTTTAATCCCGCGACGAGAAATTTGAATGAGTCATATAGCCTCCTTTCAGTCGGGCTACGATTCGGTTACTGACTAAAAAAGAGTTTAGTGCCAAGGTCTATATAGTAAAAATAATAATCATTATAAAAATAATAAATAATGAACCACCTAACCGTACTTTAGTTAATAATAATACAGAGGGCAGTGATAGTTTGAATGTGGATTTATTTGGTGTGCTTGGGACGCTTTCCTATGACACGACATTAAACAAAAGTCAGTCAGACGCCAACAAACAGAAAAAATTTGGACCAACAAACAGAAAAAATTTGGAAATACTACATTTCCTAAGAAGAGCGGAAAGTGTCACTTTTCTGCATGCGCTTGCAGTTTGCCGAACGACGCGTAGTGAGTTCGGCTAGCAATCAAGTGCAGAAAAGAAATTTTCCGGAAGAGTTAGGAACACTATTTTTTCTTCGGGCGTGCGGAAAACAAAAAAACTAAAAATAAAATAGTAAGAAAATGTTTATTTAAAACATTAAAACCTTGACATGGCTGGTTTTTAAACCTATTTGATAGTTGGGACAGTTATAGCACGGATCACCTAACAAACAGATAGGGAACTCAGGTGGTGAAGGGTGCTACGCGCATCTTTCACGCAGCCTGCCATGTTGGGGTCAACCACTCCAGAGGCGCATTCTGTATTTCAATATTTTTTAAACTTTTAGTACGTGTTGAGCATTCGTGGTGTGTAGATGTGATTTTTGTATTTGATATATGTTATTTTTGATTTTAAACAATGGGAACGGTTTGTGCCGTAAGAGACTGTAAATCCACGCGACGGTATACTCTTAATCGAAGTAATTTTCGATTTCGGCAGGATCCTATAAGGCAAACTTATCCATTATTTTATCTTTCGATTTTTTTCAAACTTTTGCCATATCCTATACAATAACTAAATGTCCTATGAGATGAATCTGTAAACGATTTAAGTACAAAGAGTTCTTAAGCACATATAGATCTGTAACCCCTTTGATTTTGTTTCTTTATTTTTTTTATACTTTTGCAGGGTTTGTTATATTTATCTCAAATTTAAAAATGCGCCGCCATTACATCCTAAAAAACAAGATATAAACTATGCTTTGTTTAGAAAGTTTTTGGTGTTTTGTATGAAACAGCGGCAAGAGCTCAGTTTGTAGAAAAGGGAAATTTGTAGATTGGTATTTTGATCCTTAAATTAAGCAGAGGTTCACAAATTAAAAGGGTAGGGGACAATTCGCCGCGGCCGATTAACCGCGGCCGATTCGCCACGGCTGGCTGATTGGCCGCGGCTCGTTTTGCTGCGGGGACATTTTGCCGCCAATCAAATTGCCGCGGGAACATTTCGCCGCGAGATTTTTGTTTCATGATATTACCATTGTTTTATTTACTTTTGACTTCAAATAATATTTTTTTATAAAAATAATGTTTTCAAACTTTCCAACTATTTCTTTGGTGGTAACTATACAATCCAGCATTTTTTAATTGGAAATAATAAATAAAATGACGAATGTAGAATGGCGGTTTTTGCCATTCATGAACCGATATGCATCAAACGAGAAACTTTAGGATCTTTCAGGGCGCTGATTATTATTTTTAACTTAAACTAAAAAAATCAAAATGGGAACCGACCTGAAACACCCAAAGTTCTGAATTTGATGCATATCGGTTCAAAAATTGAAAAATCCGCCATGTTGTATCGCCATTCAGTTGGATACAAATCCGTCCATAAACGGAAAAATCCGCCATTTTGGATCAGCCATTTTATTTATTTTCCTAATAAAAAAAATGTTGGAAAGGTTTGAAAAAAGTTATAATCAAACAAATATATATGAAGTCAGCTAAATACAACTGTTTAAACAATTCCCAATGGTAACATCATAAAACAAAAAATCTCACGGTGAATTATCCCCGCGGCGAATTGAACCACAGCGAATTGGCCGCGGCGAATTGTCCCCTACCCATCTAAAGGGCCCTTAATAAAAAGAGAAAATAGTCATTTTAGCAGTAAATTTATTAACATTTTTAAAACAGATTTTTGGGTAATAGGTTTCAATATTTTTAGATATTTTTGAATAATTTTGAAACTTAATTATTACCGTTTTGGTAATGCATAATTCCACAAAATTTTAATGGTCTGTTATAATTTTTAAGAAACAAACAAAAAATCGACAAAAAAATGCTAACTTTAACACCCTGTAAAAACAAAGAGGCCTAAATGTAATGCGAAAAAAATCTTTGTTTTGACCATTTCCAAAACCCCTTAAAGTTTCATGTATCATTTAAATTATACCCTGTATAATACACTATTATATAACATTTGGTCAAGAGTTTTTGACACAAATTGTTATAATTTTTGATTATGCTACTATTTACACTTTTAAGAATACATATAAAACAACAATTTTTTTTTTAAATATTGGATTTTACTAAATTTTAAAATATTAATTTACCGTGAAGCATTTTTGTGCTAATTGTAAAGATTATTTGGTGACCCTGTATCTCCTTAAACTTTAAATTTTTCGAAAAAACTAATAAATAATATCTGATTCCAGTAAATTAAGAAATTACTCTACAATGTCAAACTTCTTATATTTAAAATTCACAATTTTACTCCTCTTGAAACTTAATAAATGTTATCCCAATACAACAAAAAAAGCAATCAATTTTTTTCTTTTTGTGTTTGGCTGTATGCTGGAAACGACAACATGCTAACGTATTCTGAACGAAGACGAAGACTCTCTTTGTGCTTCCCATAGTTCAATAGAACACATTATGTCCATAGTCCCCTACAGAGGATACAATATTTTTACGCGGCCGAGACTCTAAAATTCATTTTAGCTCCCAATTTTAGCAGAACAAAACTATTTTAATGTTTTTATTGTTTCTGGCAGTAAAAATATTTTTTCGCCTCAACAATCTGAAACATTCATATTTTATGATAAATTTATTTTAGTCCGGCTCTGAGTTTGATTCCCAATGCTCAGCCATCGTTGAATTCTCCGAGATCAGAGACGGCCAGCCGGCTTATTTATCTGTTTGTTAGGTGATCCGTGGTTATAGACACCAAAAAATTAATATTAAGGTACCGATTCTTAAGTTTTTAACAGCGTGACAAAAAGTGGTGCGAAAAAGTACTTTTCCGCACTCAGTGCGGAATCAAAACTAAAATGCATGCGAAAAAGTAAAACTTTCCGCACGCTCGTACAAAAAAATTACATTTATTTCATAATGAACTAAATCGGTTTTGATCAGTGTAGTCGAGAAAAAGTTCGAATTAAATTTCTTGAAGATGGAACAAACGATGAATTAAATAATAGAGAATATTCCTAATTTGAAATGGACATTAGAAATGCCACCGAATAAAGCAGCTTTTAGACTACCGAAAATGATGCAATAAACAGAATGTTGAAAATTTCACCGAAAATGTTTTCCTTGTTTACATCCTGGAGAGGTCTAGAAAGTTGCTAGAAAAATGCTTCATTTATTTGGAGGCCATATTCTATGCTGAAGTACACAATTGTAATCGAAATCAAACCAGTCATCAGCAAAGTACAGTAAACTTCCAGCAAGCTGGAGGCAAAAGAATAATCGTTTTCTTGTATCTTGATCGCTTTTTGTTTTGTCTATTATAATATAATAGAATGACCTTTATTTTCCCTTTATAGTTTTAAAGAAATTACTTTTAATCACTAGGGATAAAAAATACTACCTTAGTCCCTGAAAAAAGGTATTAAACGTACAATTTTTTTCCCTAGAATGCATGAAGAAATTTATTAATGTTACAAAATCCAACATAATAGCAGTGGCGGCTCGTCCAATGACGCAGGTGAAGCGCTGCTTCACTTCTTTTTCCAGAATAAATATAAGAATCTAAGACAGACCAGAGACGCGCCGCGCCGCGTCATCAAAACCGAAGGAGCGGTTGGTCACCTTATTACATATAAACCGATAAAAAACCGTGAGCGTTCCCCGCCTCTCTTTCAAGGCAACAAAATATATCGAGAGAATGCGGGCCCAGCATACAGGCAAGCTGTTAAAGCGATTTTTGTTTTTCGTTCGCTTGTGTCTACTCGATATGCCGCGGAGTGAAGGCGTCCATTGGTTGTCATGACAACGTCGCATAGTTTCGCAGGGCAAAGACTCAGGTGTTGATCCTGCGTCCATTATTTAAATTGTGTCCCGTCACAGTAAACGGCTAGGTTAGGTTGAAAAACCGTTTTTGAGGTAGAACGAAGATGACAAAATACGACTCATTCAAAAGAGGTGAAAGAGCTGCCGGGCGCTCAGGGGCATCAAATTAAACGCTGCGAACACCCTCGGTCGGTGCTTCTGCTAACTACCTTATTCATAAATGGTATCGATATGTTACTTTTTCGATTCCGATGCCCCCTTGCAAATCTAGATCATTTATGTCCAAAAAATATATATATATGAGAAGGGGGAAGGTGAGAGCAAACGTCGCATAACATTTATGCCTTGCTCAGAGGTTTCGTTATAGGTGTATTATAATGGAGAAGTGCGTGAGTCAACATTACGGAATTTTGCGTAATGTTATTTAATACGTTCTAGGCTTTGAGTTTACCGTTCTCTGATTTATCACTAGTCCAAGCATTTTAGCATGACAAGGGTCAAATAAGGGGGTCGGACAACCAGAAAGGTAAAAACTAAGGTAGGTATGCGCTTAATAAATTACAAAGGAAAAGATTCCAGCTTAATTAAAAACTAGAATTCTTAGATTATTTTTATAGCTTTTTTTAAGGTAAATTAAACGTGTTCCATAATTATCTCTTTTTAAATTAATTTTTACTAGCATAGACTTTCTAAAAAAAACATTTAAATAGTACCTAACCATGTAAAAAAGTCGTTGGCTAAACAACGCAAATCGTGTGTTAACGTTGAGTTTGAGTCAAGCTCAAAACTGTTTTGAAACAATTTGGTAAACGATTTTGTCGTCGGGTAAAAGTTGCGAGGGTTTTGTAGTAATGATTAGAGGCCGTTGATACATTTGACAGTTTTAATTAGTAATGACTAACTGATATCAGTTGCTAACTGATTTACCAGAAATAAAAGAAGTCTTTGTAATGCTTTTATAGTTATAGCATTCACTGGATCACATTTATCTAGTTACAATTATGTATAGTTACAGATTGTCGCTTTGATTTACTTAGTCTAATGATTTAGTTTTATGTAAATAGATTGAGATTTAGTTTCATCAAACAAAAAAATGTTAAACTAAAGCTTTTGTTACTCTGGTCCAATACCAAGGATGCTAAAGGGTGAAAGGGACAATATCCAAATATGTCACAAATGGATAGACTAACAAAAAAAGCAGGTTGTGAAAATTCCACATTACAGTAATACCACCTCACTAATATAACTGCAAAATAATCTAAAAAAAGTGTCGGCAATCAAACTATATAAATGATTAGAGAGGTGATCCAATGCGTAAATTGTGTATTTAAAATTTAACTAAATACCTTTTCTCTACTTTTTACAAAATTGGTGGGGATAAGTTAGATGAAAAATGTTTAATTTTACTTTACCACACACTATGCGGTAAAGTAAAATGACCGCATACTATACAGTAAAGTGCCACTTTCCTCAAATCAAGGTTGTAAAATGCACTTTTACGAAAGCGAGTAGGTAAAGATTTCTACACACAAAATGCTTGCAATACTGCCGTGTTCGTGTTAATTCAAAAGGGTTTATGTGATTTTTAAACCTTTTCTTAAAAAGCAAGTTTGATTTTCTATTCTCATGTAATTTATTAATATTTTATTTTTATAAAATTTTATTTTGCTTTTCCTGATGAATGATGCATTTTTCTATAGTTCATCGTACCAATAGCTTTTCTTAAAACGAATTTTATACTTCACACAAATGTATGTGTGCCTAAGCATATGCAAAGAAGAAAGATGGAAAACGTGCTGTGTGGATCGATAAAAATCAAAACGAATTTTATACTTCACACAAAGGTATGTGTGCTTAACTTGCGAGTGTCAGAAGAAGCGGGAAGAGTTGATTTTGGTTGTTTTCCTACTTACACAAGGTTGCATCTCTAGACGTACGTTTCTGTGTGTTTCACGTCATCAGTAGAGAACAGCAAACCCAGGTAAGCCAATTTTAACCAAAACCAACTCGGCGGTGCAATGCGAGTAAACTCCAAGGTGTAGCGCCATCTAGCGGACTGGCTCGAGCACTCGAAAGTTTAAGCACACTGGCATCGTCTTGTCTGAGACGCCGAAGCGCCATCTATGACAAGTTTCATCCATTGATGTGGTACTATAACCACGTAATCACGTAGCAACTAAAAGGCCGTACTGCCCGAAGCATATGCAAAGAAGAAAGATGGAAAACGGGCTGTGTGTGGATCGATAAATATCAAAACGAATTTTATACTTCACACAAAGGTATGTGTGCCTAACTTGTGAGTGTCAGAAAGAGAGGGAAGAGTTGATTTTGGTTGTTTTCCTACTTACACAAGGTTGCATCTCTAGACGTACGTTTCTGTGTGTTTCACGTCATCAGTAGAGAACAGCAAACCCAGTTAAGCCAATTTTAACCAAAACCAACTCCTACATATGATATACTCGCGGCGGTGCAATGCGAGTAAACTTCAAGGTGTAGCGCCATCCAGCGGACTGGCTCGAGCACTCGAAAGTTTAAGCACACTGGCATCGTCTTGTCTGAGACGCCGAAGCTATGACAAGTTTCGTCCATTGATGTGGTATTAAAATCACGTAGCAACTAAAATGCCGTACTGCCCGAAGCATATGCAAAGAAGAAAGATGGAAAACGTGCTGTGTGTGGATCAATAAAAATCAAAACGAATTTTATACTTTACACAAAGGTATGTGTGCCTAACTTGCGAGTGTCAGAATACATACCTTTGTGTGAAGTATAAAATTCGTTTTGATTTTTATCGACCCACACACAGCACGTTTTCCATCTTTCTTCTTTGCATATGCTTCGGGCAGTGTGTTTAAACTTTCGAGTGTTCGAGCCAGTCCGCTAGATGGCGCTACACTTTGGAGTTTACTAACCGAACCAAACCCCCCCCTCCGAAGGAAAATACATGAACTCGTCGCAAAAAATCCTTGGTACGGCCCTGATTGCTGACTTTAAAATAGACACACAATAATTTGACTAACATTTACAATACTGCCGTCCCACATAAAAACACCGTATGTTGAATTTTTGTAAAAATGAGATTTTGAGTTTTTCAAGTTTTTAATGAAAAATATTTTCGATTTTTGCAAAAAAAAATATTTTACAAAAACTTTTTAAAAAAATTAATAAACAATACTAAATGATTTTAACGTATCTAAAATAAAACATCATATTACATGGTATGAAAGCCGTAAGTACAAAAGAATATCGTATATGCCTGGATAATTGGAAAATTACAAAGTAAAAAAGCCGTATCTCTAACGAATTTCTTAACATACATCGTTTATGCCTAGCAATCATTGCAGCTTTTATTCTATCGTATATTTTAACATACGATTTTTTTACCTAACTAAAGCAAACCGAACCGAACCGAACCGAACCGAACCGAAACAATACAAAAATTATTTAAGCATAAGTAACGTATGTTCTAACATACGGTGTTGTTATTTAGCAAAGAAGAACAATTTAGAACAACACTTAGCGTATGTTTTAACATGCGGTATTCTCGCCTAGCAACGGAGAGTAGACTATTTTAGCCCGCAAAATATCCGCACGTATGTAAAAACATACGCACCAGTATTTACTAAAGGGTGCTAAGTGCTAAGTACTAGAATCCTAGGTTTAAAAGTCTACATTTTGGTTGAAGATTTAACTCATTTTTCCCGTAAATGCAATAGTTTTTAATATTTATATAAATTGTTCATAAATACCTTGCGATATGGTTCATCTTTTTTTGTTGTTACAATGCCATTATATTGACACACCCCTTAGGAATAAATAAAAATAATAAAAAGTCCGGTTTAAATATGGCGATTAATGGCAAGTAGTCCGAGATTTGTGGAGTAACACCCTTCGAGCAGTTTTTTTTTCGAATTGCAGCGGGAGAATGAGGATTCTCATTCACACACTGTCTTGGGACCGTTCAAAAAATAGGTAGTACGGGACAAAGTTGTTGCGAAATGTACCAATAGGTTAGTGAATAGGTACCTGGTAAGTACAGAGTGTCTAATTTTAACCTTGCGCAAAAAAAATGGATCCATGACGGATCTGATACCTTCCTAAACTATGACCACACTCCAAGTAAACTCCATGCTATATGAACCTTAACAACAGTTTTTTGTAAATATGTCGGAAACGAAAGCTCCTACCAAATTTTTGGTTATACAAATTTTTTAAAAAAATGTGCGCTACAATATTCCGAAAACCGCATACTGATGTGACGCTCCGTTAAAAAGTTAGCATTTTTAAAACTTTTTAACTGCCAAAGAATTACCATTAGCATCGACGAATTTCGACCAAAATCTAATCAGCTCGTTACAGTATCGAATACTATTTTCATGAAAATCGGTTTGGCGGTTTAGGAGCTATCGTATTACGGACAGAGTTACATACACACACACACACACAGACATCACGACGATGCTGCTGGGGTAGGTTAAAATAACACATTTTCGGCGTTATCAAAAAAAAATTTTTTCGTCGAAAACAATACCTTCTATAGCCATTGCTGTCCGGGCTAGGAAAGTAATAAGAAAAAGTATATAATTTTTATCAAAAAAAAATTGGGACGTCGAAGGTTGGCTTCTCACGTGCGCGATATCGCGAGCCGCTCCCGCTCGCGCCTTCACAAGCTAGCTCGAACTGCGCCTTTCCCACGCTGGCTTCTCACAGTGCGTAATATCGCCGAACGGTCATAGAAACGCGACCGACATTAGATATATCTATACAACTACATAATTGCCTACCTATAATATGTGTATGTCTTTGTGCTTAATATGCTGCTTGCAATTATACCTTTAAAGGAATTTCTTTAAAATTTCTTTATGCTAAGAGTTTTTTATGCATATTCAGGTTGCAAAAGGTCGCCAAGTTTTGAAACTTATTGGTACGATTGTAGGGTTAGTAGTCTTTAGTATTCGAGTTGGAACAATAGCCTCCATAATAAAATTTTTTTTAATTAAATTGGTTCCTAATTAACTAATCTTAGTTTTTAAGAAAATTATATTTATAGGGGGCTGTGTATGTACAAAAGAATTTTTACCACAGTACACCACGGTACACAGTGATTTTTACCACTTTAAACAAATGTGTTAATCACAAGGTATAAAATACGTAAATACCCATAGGGACCCACTCTACAAATTTTTTACCCATTTTAAATTTTAAAAAATGACGCAGGGTGTTAAATAAATAAGTATTACATTTGGAAATTGGTCGGGTGGAGGGGGGCCCAGATCATTAATTTATCCCTAGAGGGCTCATGTTTCCTCTCCACGCAATGGCGTATCCAGGCTCTGATCTTGAGAGGGTTAATCCAGTCAAACCACATACATAGGTACTTGATATAAGAACACATGTTAAGGTCCTGCAAAAAAATTTGGCGCAGACGAAAAATTTTGCAATTTTAATCTATAAATTCAGGCTAACTCCCTTATTTTGAACCAATATCACTAAATGTGTCACAATTTTAGTAACAATAAAAAACTTTTTTGTGCCGGCCAAAAATTTTGCATTTTTTGTGGAAAATTCCTCACTTTTTACCAATCTAAAGGAGGGGTGGGTTAATTATCCACATTACCCTCCCCTCCCTTTTATTTGCCGGTGTCTCCATGGGCCTTGTGCTACCCATTGAACTGAAAGATGTGAAACTCATATACATGGGTTTTTCAACGATACCTATTTATTTTTCTTTTTCACATATTTTATTCAACTTAGGTTAAGTTATAAAGATCGGAAAAAAATTGCAAATGCTAAATGATAGCGAAATGTAAATTAATAGTGCGCTAATCTATTATTTTTAACAAAGGATTAAGCAAATACAATAAATTAAAAAATACTGTGAAACAATTTTAGAAAAATTTAAAAATTATTAAAAGATAATTTTCATTTTAACCAGTTCAAAGTTATACTTCTTTTTTTAAAATTGAAATTGTTTAAATAAATTTTGTAGCAATATGCCTAAAAATAAGGTTTAAGTTAACTAACTAAAAATGGTATTTCCAAGGAAAGTAGATTATTATTTATGTAACGACTTCAATCGTAATTTAATATAATTAACGAACGGTCCCCAAAAAAATTATTTATATAAGGTGCACTGAAAAATTCGCCGAATAAACGTTTGTAAATGCAGTGAGATTTTAAATTGCTTCGTATTTTGTTATTAATGTATGTTTATAAATAGTTTTCAGTTATTTATTCGTTATTTTGATTGGAAAAATTTTGTATGTAAAAGATTTACACGAAAATGTAGTTAGTATATTATTTTGCAGACTTTAAACCACCCCTCAGGGGTGGTACTACAATTTGAGACTATTTTTAACGGGAATCCTATGACTGCACGGACTAAATTACCAAAAAAATGACATTTCGTAACAAAATTTTTATGTGTTTTTTTTATATCTAAAGTTAATTTAAATTTATATGAGATGAAACTCACTGAAAAATGCTTCATATTGCACATTGAGGAGAACCGAATCTTTGCAGTTATTTGACCTGTGAGTATTAAAAAAATACACTTAAACCGGTCGGAATCAAGTCTATAGACTTGATACTTAAACCCGGTCTAAAATGCTAAGTTTTAAGGTCTTAGTAAATACTGGTGATATCATAGATATATGCATTATGTCAAAAAAGCTCAGTTGCGTTTCTGAAGTCAGCACGTTCGCATGGGCTGTTTTGTACTTTTCGAGGTTTTTTTGTTTATTTCGGAATAAAAAAAGTTCGAGAGCAGGCGGTGGTCCTTTAGGTCATAGATAATAGTACAAAATACGATTTAGAGAACAATATTAGTTCTTCAACGAGTGCGACCAGAAATGATACCTCCAGGATCAGTGATATTAACGATGTATTACTTGATGAAAAAAAAGTCATATTTACCCTAAGAATCATTGTTTTTATTCAATCGTTTGTTCCTTTGGGCTGCTTCACACCAAAACATAAAGCGGTAGCTGTTCTTTGGCATGAGTGCATATCAGGTCGCAAAAAAGAAGATATAATAAGTGCCTACAACGGTTTTTTAACTAGTTGTGCTAGGGATAAAAAATATGTTTATCTGTGGGCTGATTACAAAAACAAAAACTGGAGTTTTTTGAGCTTCCTAATTTACGTAGTTAACTCTGACCACATTGCTGCTGAAAAATTGGCGATGAAATATTTTGAAACAGGTCACACATTCATGTCAGCTGACAGTTTTCATCATTTAGTGGAAAAAAGTTTAAAAGAAAATCCTTATGATTTTTAAGATTTTGTGAATGCTGTACAGGACAGTACTAGAAACTGCTTTATAAAAGAAATGCATTTCTCCAATTTCAAAAATTGGCCCAACTTAACGACCAACTACCAGTTGTAAAAACTTAACAAAAATCGACCTCTTTTAAAAGATATTTCGATTTTGGAAGCAAGAAGAGGATCTAAATGTTTATATAACAAGACGTCTTTTAAAGATAAAGACTATCAAGAATTAAATATAAATTCCAAAAAAAACACAACTTTAAAAGATCCTGAACATCACAAGACCGATCGTCGAATTTCTGTTAAAAGAAAAAATCAAATTCTCACAAACTTATCCTCGATAATGCCAAAACCTTTGCTAAAAGCAATTCTCAAAATCTAATCACCGTTGTTGAAGACGATTAAATGACGTTTTTTTTTGTGGTTTGTTTTTTAAACTTGTAATGCAATACTTTGTGCAATTTTTATAATAAAAGATTAGCCTTATCAAACCTACTGTTTTTAGTTCAAATAACTTTCCTTCAAACCATAAATTAAACAAATTAATAACACCGTATGTCAGAACATTCGGTACATTTTACTAGCATTGCAACTTATTTTTGTTTTCTAAATTAGCGGATGTTAAAATTTTTAACTTACGGTATTCATGATTAGGAACGAAAATAATTTTGCTAAGAAATAGTACCGTATGTTTAAAAAAAACCTTTTTTTTTCATAAACTTAAGCAAATTTATTAAAAACTAGTAATTAGTTTGGTAAAATACACTATTAGGTCCATACATTACATAAACTTTATAAAAATTTATACCCCGTTTCAAAATTATTTGACTTTTAAGTTAATTTACTTTGGTCAAATTTTTAAATGTCATTTTCTAGAAAGTGGAAATCCTAACATACGGTGTTTTTCCGTCGGACGGCAGAATAGAGACGATTGGGAAATGAATTTCTGCCTATTGTCTGTTATTTCCCGGAATTTTCAATTTTTAAATCCCAAAGGAACAACAAAATCGATATTGGATTTTTATGAACTTTAAATAAAAATGCATTATGTTTTATTTACATTTTATAAAAAGCTTCTTCCGCAATTTATACTGTGTTTATTTTATGCCTGGGGATGCAAATTTGATTCGGTTTAATAAGCTGTTAAATAAAATATGTGTGGTCGTGTGGGTTTGAACAAATTCATTTAAAATTCAGAAGTTTGTTTTTCGGAAAATCGGTGGTACACTTTACTTTTTAAACTTTAATAGTATTTTTGGAATTCTGTTTCGAACTATAAGTTTGTTTTATTTACATATATAATAATAATACAAAAACTGGATTAAATGATAATTGACAATTTTTCACATCTGACAATTGAATAGCTTGTATATTTTTTAATTTTTGAATTCCGCGAGAACATTGCTGTCATAATATATACTACACATTTATATGTCGGGTAAAATTTAACTTGTCGCGCATGCGCATAGCGAATATGAAGCGAGTGAGAGCAAACTCTAACCCAACTTTACTCCTTTTTTTGTCAAAATTCACCAAAGTGTTTGGGCACGTCCTTGTCAACCGACTCACATAATATGGTATATAGTGAGGACGGAACCCCATTATTAGAGGCCAAATTTTTCACTAAACATTAAATTGATTAATAATATCAATATTATAACTCCATATTATGTCAAAACAAATACAAAAGGATCCCCTTTATTCTTACAAAATTCTACCTGAACCTCTCAATATTTGTAGTAAATATTTAAATAATAAAAACTTAAAATGATACAGAGTGATCAAAATTAAATTTTTTTGATTTATTTCTTATGGATTTTTTTTCTAAATATAAAAATAAATCACCTTTTGTTTGATGTTAGTAATATCAGATCAGAAAAAATAAAGAAACTGATGGAAGAAAAAGCGGAACCTGGAGAAGGAGGAAAACGAACATCGATAGACTACACAGAAATAAATAAAACTATAAGAAAAATTATAAAAGAAAATAAAAGAAAGAGCCAAGAAATAAAAGTTGAGAGTGTTATGTGAAAAGGTCAACCCTAGTTAGATAAAAAAAAAGATAAAAAGATATGAACGGCATAGAATTTAACGTTAAAGAGGATTTTTTAAATATCATACAACTATTCTACACAGAATTATACCAAACCAAAAGGGAACCATCCTGAGAACCTGTGAAGAAACTCCAAACAAAAATAAATAACATAAATTTAGAGCTACAACCTGAAATAAGCAAAGCGGAAATAAAGAGAGCATTAAATAAAATGAAAAATAAAAAATCCCTAAAGCTTCAGTTATTACTCTCTATATTCTGCTGAATAATATACCAAAAAAAAAGTAATCCAAAACATGTGAAGGGAATTCATAACCATTGTTTTGCGCAGGAAGGGCGATAGAGCAGACCCACAAAACTATCGACCTGAAACACTTCTCAAACAAAATTTGATGGATATCAATCAAAAGAACAAGCAGGCTTCAAAAAAGGTTTCAGCCCAGTGTACCACTTATATTACCAATGAAAATCTTAATAGAACGAGCCAACGAATACAACGTTTCATTATATATTGCGTTTATGGACTTTGAGAAAGCTTTCAATAGCATCAGGCACTGGGCAGTAAAAGTTTTCAAGGGCGGATCCAGAGTTGCTTCTCGGGGGGGGGGGGGTGTGGGGGGTGTGGGGGGTGCACTTTAGGTGACATTCTTAGTTGGTAAAAAACTGTATATATATTTTTAAGCAGCATTTTATTAAATTAGTCAGAACTAAAAAGTACAATATCTTACATATATGTTTACAAAATATTTTGCAAGTTTAGGGTACAAATTCAGGATAATTGATTAATAAAAGTGGTTGTAATTTCGATGATAATAACAATAGACACTTTCATGCGCCGCAAGCAAAAATTTTTAATTTTTATAAGCAAAAACCTTACTTTTTACTCATTTTTTGTATATTCAAAAAATTCTCGGGGGGGGGGCAGGTGCTCCTAGTGCCCCCCCCCCTGGATCCGCCACTGTGGGCTTTCGTATGAGCTGCACTAAAACTAAAATCATGACAAATAGAGATGAAGATATTACGATTAGAGCAAATCAAGAGAAAATTGAACAAGTAGAGGAATATATAAACCTGGGACAAACTATTAAACTAAAAAAAGAAAACCAAACGGCTGAAATCAAAAGGCGAGTAAGATTCCCAGACGTGGATAATTACAAAATCAAACATGGATAAAGTCACAAAAGCCCAAAGATCAATGGAGAGACAAATGTTATATGTAAAACAATAGTGAGGTATGTCAGAGGAAGAGTAGCAAAATTAAAATGAAAATTTGCCGGTCATAATATCAGACAGAAAGACGATCGATGGAAATGTATTGTAAACTGCTGACCTTGAGAAAATAAAAGGAGTAGGGAAAGAGCCCAAATGAGATGCGCGGACGATCTGAAGAAACACGCGGGAGCTGGATGGATGCAGACGGCAACAGACAGAGAAGATGGATCCGAGGAGAGCTAAATAGGATAGAATAAAATATATATAAATATAGTTTTTATGTTTTAATGAAAAACTAGTAATATACAAAGTGCCGCCTTAAGGATTACTGTCAAATGTATATCAGAAACTGACACCGCTATGACTATGACGGCATTTTTTTATTATTAAGTACTTCGCGGCTTTGCGAATTTACCTAAAATATATTTTTTTTTACAAAAATTATTTCATATTCATATTCCTTAAAAAAATATGCATAATTTGTGAGGGGTCCCTCTAAAAATACAAATTTTAACAAAATGTCAAAAGCATTAGCTATTTTAAGGTTTCTTTATGGGTTAAATAAATAATTTTGATCCAAAATATAGACAAAAAAATAAGAAAAACATTTTTTGTAACTAGAAAACGGTTTTTTCATAAAGAAAAAGTAAATTATTAATTAACATTAAAATTAAAATCATTTTAATCTCCTGGACAATCTCGTTAAAAAAGGATAAAAAATAGTTTTAATTAACTGCGATAGATTTTATTTCTTTTTTAAATAATTTATACAAATATAAAATCGGCATTTTAATAAATATACAGTAAAAATAAATATTGTGCAAAACCCTTAAATGATTTTAAAAATGACTCAAAACGTCAAATTTTCAAAAATGAAATATATAACATGGTGCAAATTTCCGCAATATTTTATATAGTATATTATATTATTATATTTGTAGTCAGGAATATGGTCAATTCATTAACAAAAATGTTATTATATTACGAATTTGTAATTATGATTTGACTAATATATCAACATTATACATTTTAATTCACCAGCCATACGCAATGAGAACAATAATAATAATAATTTGAATATTAGTTACTAAATACCTTAAGTATTGTTATCCATATCAAATTAAAAACGTCAGTAGATTTTCAAAACAGCCAGATGAATACAAACCTTATCGGAATATTTATTATGAACAATAATTTTAGTAATAATTAAAAAAAAATTGATTTAAATAATTTTTTGAAATCTGTGTAGTTCTCAAAAATCTCTTTTATTATAATTTGACAAATTAGTTTCTTGATTTCTAACCTCTCCAACATTTTAAAACCGGCTAATAAAATTTGATTGGGTTACAACTACAATTTTACAACAAATAAATTAATTTTCGGGCTGGTCCTCAGAACGAGGTAGTAGTGGCCGTATACATTAGAATCTCCTTAGACTTCCTCAGTACGATACAACCAAAATTGATGGAAAGGCGATGAAATTAATATAATTTGAAAAGGAAACATGAAAAGTAGGCCTCTACTTTAGAAAACGAACTGCCAATTTGCGATATCAGCTAGGGTAGCCTCGAGCCTGAGGCAAAAATCTAACATCACTACAAAACAGCTAAAGTCAATCTCAGTAGTGGCTTAGATTAAATCTTATACATGAAAATAATTTTTCGAGGTTTGGTCATACTAAATTAATTAATTTTCGGGCTGGTCCTCAGAACGAGATAGGAGTAGTAGTACACATCGATTTTACTGCCTTGTTTGACTTGTTCAGTATGGCACAATCAAAATGGATGGAAAGGCGATAAAATGAAGGTGATAACAATTAAAAGGAAAAATGAAATGTGGATACTCACTTTAGAAAACCAACTGCCGGTTTGCGGTATCAGCTAGGCTAGCATCGGGTTTAGCAAACCGAACCGAAAATTAATTTATTTAGTCTATGACCAAACCTCAAAAAATTCTTTAATATTTAATATTATAACAAACGTGAAATTTCATACCCGTGAATTTACACACCTAATAAGTGTTGACACTTATTAGGTGTCCATTAGATCTTGGACCCCCGTGAGGTTAAGCTTTCAAGCTACCCACGGAAAAATATAAGGGAAACAAAAAACTCCTTTTTGTCCGATTAGCCATGAAAGTTGTTTGATTTTTAAATTCACGGGTATGAAATTTCACGTTTGTTAGTATTATTTAGCTTAAAAATTCCGTTAATTGACGCTCACTGTCTTGATGACGGGTAAAAATGCAAAATGCGTTGATCCGGCCTGAAAAGAAAAAGAGCTGTCGTAGGTCACGGACTATAGTTGTTTTCTTTTATTTGCATTCGATCTTTTCATTGATCGATATTGTATAGCAGTGTTTTTCCCTGCTTTTGGTTTTTTGTTTCTCTCGTATCTCGGTAGATGGCGCCTCTTGCTATAGTTCGCTCACTAATTACATTTAATTAGAGACAAAACGTCTGATTAACTTCGCAAGATTTGTCACTTGACCAGCAGTGTTCTGAGGAGTCCCATAAGGACGAAACGGTTAACTGTCAACACTTATTAGGTGTCCATTAGATCTTGAACCCCCGTGAGGTTAAGCTTTCAAGCTACCCACGGAAAAATATAAGGGAAACAAAAAACTCCTTTTTGCCCGATTAGCCATGAAACTTGTTTGATTTAATATTATATTATGACGTTCGTTTATTTGTTGTTTTAAAATCCAAAAGAAAAATAGTTAAAAAAAAATATATATTATACTACAAAAACAATATTTTTTTTAATGAGATTTTTTAAGAACTGACATAAACAACCAAATTTTTATACATATTACTGTTAGCTGAGAATCTATAAAAAATCCGGCCTTGGGTTGTGACGTCAATAAAATGGTAGATGGTTGCCCGTCTGTTTGGACACCCATGTATCATGTCCATCAGTTTTAGTAGCCTTGTGTATATTAAACAAAAGCACTGCTATCATTTCCTTTTATGACGGACTTATGACAGTCTCTTTTGCAAGAATAAACTTCTGCAATTTTCTCAGATAAAACTTTTTTTTCGCAAAACGAAAAACCACTGGTAGAAAACAATTTCATCTAGAACATAAATCCTCTTAATTTATAGGATGAACCCATAAAAATCTTGAAATGTTTTAATACCGCCATAGCACTTACCTTAAATTTAAAGGGTATATACATTTTACTTTGGAAAAAGCAGCAAAGTTAACCACGAGAATTTTAACGTTTCTTGCGAAATAAAATTCTAAATGAAATTTCAGACCTACGCTATACTTTGTACCGCTATACTAAGGTTTTTGACTTGCAAGAGCGACTCTGAATAAAGGGTTAGGTTTTAAAAGCAAAAAAATATAATCAAGTGTTATGTTACCAAGTTTTTCAAAACGTTTTGCACCAATTGTTTTTAAATAACTTTTTAGGTTAAATTTCATTATTTTTTAAAACAGCAAACATTTTTTTGGGGAGCAAAATTATGAATTTTTCATTTTATTGCTTTAAGGTGAAAAACGAGTTTAAAATCACAAGATTAAATAAGCTTCGTTTTGCCTACTGAAGTATCACTCACCTATATTGATTATGAGATAGAAAGATTATAAAAATTTTAGGAGGAGTATTTAGACTAGTATTGTTTTTAAAAAACTGACAGAAATTCTGCTAGATCTAAACAGTGTAATTTCCTACATATATTACGATTTTGGTCTGAATACTCCTAATTAAGAATTTAAAAAGTGGGTCCAAAATTTTGGCGCGTTCAAAAATTGACAAATCTTCCGGCCCATCCTATTTTTAATTAAGATAAATACAAATAACATATAAGAATAAATACACTTTAAGTAAAAAGTGACCTACGTAGAATATATTTAGTAAAAGTCTTTGTTTTTTTGCTATTTACAGTGCTTATAAACACGAGATTATTTAACTGCAGAACGGCGAAAGGAAGGGTAACGTTTTTCGATTGTTATGACATGATGATTTTGGCAAAAAAGGTGTCGTTAAATTGCTACTGATCCCGAAGGTGCTATAAGCTATATTTTTTTAAACAGAAATCAACATGGCGTTCTTTAGATGCCATTTTTTCACATAATGTGGGCTTTAAAGCATACAAATTATCCAAATTTCAAGCGTGTTTCTGAAATTATTTTGATTACCCATTGCAAATGTCCTCTAATTTGCTGTAGTTACTTTGTAGTCTTACCTGCTCCCACCCATCTCCCCTCCTGTCATTCCCCCCATACTATTCAAAAACCATACTTGCATAATTTTATGAAATATGGAGCGATTTCAAACACCATTTTACTGGACCGGATTATTTTATTTAAACATGTTTTTATTAGTTTTTACTATTTGAGAGTGCAAAGATGAATTTGTGCTCTCTTACGCGTTTCTGATAGCAGATTCGCATGGTTCATATAGCTCTCGCTTGGCTTCACGATTCTGCTATAATCCTGTCGCAATTCGAAATCGATTGTTTTTTTAAAAGTTGCTCTTCAGCATCAAATTCAATTGGCTCCCTACCGCGCTTTCTATGCTAGCCGATAAATTTGCGAGAATTACTCTCCAGAGCATATCTTGAAATTATTTCTCGCAAATAAACACGCACCCTTAAAATGTTATTTTTCCAGGTCGAAAATATGATTGCTTCCAGGGGAAGCTAGGGAGTGGGAAACCACAAAACCTTAACATTTTGAGCGGATTCATAAGTTATTGTCATATTAATTTCCCCAAAATCGCACTGTTCTTATTCTCAGATAAATCCTGAAGCCGTCCTTAATGAAATATGCTGTAAGTATATGTTTAAAGAAGTATTTTTAGACCGCGAAAATACTCATGGAGCATTTATACCGCTGTAAATTAAAAAGTTTTAGAAACCCCCGAGGGTTCATTAGAAAGTTTAAATTAAAATATTTGAGTTGCGTAACCACAAATACTCGAGCAAAAATAATTTTCGACTAGTTTATAAAACCGTCCTAACCAGACGCATTTTGATGCAAATTTCAAAAACATTTCCATAACAACAATGGTTCTCTTTACAGAGAACAATTTATTTTAAATTTACAAACCAGGGAAATATATGTACGTTGTTTTTTACTGAACGCATTTTTATTTCAGATTCCGGAAAAATTATTATTTACTTATGCTTCAAGATTAAATCCAATGTTCTTTTGCAAACAAAAAATGTTTTAACAGTTTTTCTGTAATGCTAATTTAGCAAAAGTTAATGAAAAAACATAAAAAAAGTTGCCATTATTGATTAATGACGTCACACGGGCCTTCCCACTCAAATTGGAAGCAACGACAATTAAAATTAATTAAAAATTGTGATCTATTACCAATGCATCTAGGGTTATTTTAAATAATCTTCCAAAGCTATCCCATGGGACACGATTTTTTACTTTTGTATTTTGTTCAACAAAACTATTGTGTGATTCTTTAGGGAAATAAACTTGTCGATGATAACAACATGAGTAAATATGTAGTAGATAGTTAAAAACATATGTAAATCAGTCCCTATTTTCGACGACTATAAAATACGATAACAAACGACCATCAAAATAATTTTTTCAAGCGGGGCTACTACAGAGCCAACTACGTTCCAAAAACTATTTAAGATTAATATTATAGGATCTGCATACCCTTTTTAAATATATTTGTTGAAAGCTATACTAAAATCCCAATAGGTCGCCCTTTTGAAAATGAAATTTCCGACAAATTACCTACAAACTAAGATACTTAAAAGGTTTATTTTAACAACAAAAAAATTATAGAACTATTAAATGAACCTAATAAAAGCAGAATTATCCCGTTATATCGCAAACACTGCAAATCATCGGCAGCGAAAGTTTGCTAGGCGACTTTCAAAACGCCCAAACAAATAACAATAATTCAACTTTTAAAATTCTTTGTACTTGATTGTGGCGAAGGTAAAACGCAAGGCATTCGACTGTATAATATTAACTTTTCATTTGCTCTTTGGCAGATCATGTTTTTAGGGTTAACTTTTTTAGAGTTATGTCTATAATTTGCCTTTTTTTTCTAAAAAGACATTTTTCCACAAACGAAAAATGTTTTACGTAAATGATTTCCCATTTTTGACGGAAAAAAACTTCATTTTACACGACAAATGTAAAACACCGCAAAATGTCAATAAACAACAAAAATAGCTTCTATCCACACAGCAGCTGTGTGCCTACGTGACAAAACGCATTCATGCGCACTTAAAAATTCGCCTCTGCGAATTTAAATTTGCCATTGTTTCCAAAGCAAGCTATGAGTGTTACAATTTTCGATTTTTTAAACATGTATTTATGCTGTAACGTATTTTTTCCAGTATAACGACTGTTCGTTTGACGGAGTTTCCTATAATAAATAAACCACCTTATATATTATTCATTGTTATTATTTTTCTTTCATTAGATTAAAAGCCACCTAGTGAAAAAAAATTCCGATATAAATAGCACTCAAAGTCCGCTAGTTCCAATATTCCTGTATATTACGAGAGGCTTAGAAAATTTACCCTTGGAGCATCGGCGAGGCGCGCGTGTGGTGAAATTTAAGACAGTAAAGTAGTTTTGCTTTAACTTTTTTGTGCTGTTCTGGCAGTCATCAATTTTTTAGCAGAAAATAACATGCCTCTCACGTCATTGTCAAGCTCACATAAAACACGCGCGTATTTAATGGAAACAATTGTTTATTCGGATGTTTAGCAGTTCGAACCTGATATTTGCAATTATGCCATGGGCCATAAGAATTGCATAGGAGAACAGAAAGTGTCAAACGAACGTTGCCTTAGCGAAAATATCGGTATAAGCAGCGACCCGATTCACGGATGGTCAACTTAGTCAGTTTTATTTAAATACATTAATTAAACGGGTCGTTTCCCGAAAACACGGTTATCAATATTTTAATTGAAAACCTAAATTTTGAATGACACTATTTTTGGAAACCGCAATTTCGAGTGACATTTTTTTGCAAATGACGCTTTCTTCGAAAACATTTCATATGACATTTCTTCCGAAAATAACGTTTATTTCAAATACATTTCTTTTCAAAGAGCTTTTAGTACAATGAATAGAGGAGTTTTACCCTACAAAAGGTCCGGTAGTTCTGAATTTTGGATATGTTATTAAGGTCGAAGGGGTAGTTAAAAATCTGAGTTTTCGCCACCCCCACCCCTGTGCTTCCTCCGCCATCTTGAAAAAACCATCAAAAATTGGCACTTTTTGTAGTTTTTTGCCTGTAACTTCGTTCCACTTCACTAAATCGCAAAAAGAGTTATATGAAATTTTTTAGAAGATATAATTATCTACAATTGGGTGGTACCATTGTTGTTCTGCGAGTAGTAGTAACGGAGCTAGGTAATTTCCAAAAATGACTAAAATCAAATTTTCAGATTTTTTCTACTGTAGACGGCATAAGCTCCGAAATACTTTGTTCTAGGGTAAAAGTTCTAAGAACATATCTTGTAGAAAATTTTATCAGCTACAAAATCCATTCTCTAAATGTATTTTTCAATATTGTAATGGAGTGGGAGTAACTTTTAACTTAAAGTAAGTAAGTTAGAAAATAATCATTTTTTTAAATTTAGTGCTTTAAACGGCACGTTTTTTATTTATTTTAATTTTTTTTGTGTATATTTAGTTTTGGTCCCCATTTACGGACGTCGCTGGCGGGTTCGTTGTAAGTCAGACCCCATCGAGTTATACACCGTTGAAAAGAGAATTTTACTATCAATAAAGTGCATTATAGCATTTTTTAAATTAGGCTTAGTTTTTTAAAAATTTAGATAAAATTTGTAACAAAAATGTTTTAATTTGTGATTTTTTAAAATTGGTTAAGTGTACGGGCGCCTCTGAATTTATTACCTTGAAACCAATCCGACTTTCTTGTACAGCGTTTTAAAGGAAATTTTATTTGCTACAATAATGTATAACAAATTTTGTTCTATAAACCTTGGTTTAAAAAAAAATCGAATAAATCATGGAAAAAACGTGGATATTTTTTTACTTTTTTAAATTACTTCAATTAACGGACGCCGCTAAAGAGTTTATAAATAGTTGACTGTTGTATTCGGATGTTTGTTTAAGCTAATTGTTGTTAACTTATTGAATAATAAAACATGTTTTATAAAAACCGTTATGTATATTGACAACTGACAACTGTCACTTCCATGGTTACCAACTAAAACAGTAATGCCAACCTAAAATATTAATTACAGTGGACCAAATAGATACATATTGATTACAGTGGACCAAGTAGATACTACATTTTACCCCTGAGCTTTTATTTTTTATTTTTTTTTTAAATCAAATATGCCTAAAAACAAATGCCTATGAAATAAGAAAAGTTAAAAAAAAAATAACTTAAAAAATTCAAAGCACTTTTTTTTTTTTAATTTAGTATGAAATCTTCAAAGCGGTTTGGTACCTTACTCTTGGGCCTTTCAAAATTAGTCATCATCTCATCTACACTTGTGAGTGAATCAACAAATTCATCGGATGATACTGTACTGCTTCTGTCTTCTTCGTTCGAGCTTTCAAATATTACTTCGATGTTGTTCATTGAGTTGCTAAACAAGGTTGCCACATAGTCAAGTGGATCATCGGATTCTTGACTGATGCCATGACTGTCTTCAATTTGACTGACTTCAGGTGTTTGAGTAGGTGCAAATAAAGGCTGTATTGGAGTTGGATCATTTTCAAATTTCCAATGAGTGATGTTTTTCTGAATCGGTGTAATCTGTAGTAGAGACATTTTTGGAATGCTTTTTTTCTCTGGAGTAGAAACTTGATGTTTCTGAGAGCTCAGAAATTTCTTGAAGAATGATGCATTTCTGGTAATTGTAAAATTATCTCTTTTAGCTCTTATTGTTGTGCCCATG